>CAMZMU010000097.1:11258565-12001791 GCA_947311845.1 Poa pratensis | reverse complement strand
AATCCAAGAGAGAGTATTTATGCTAGATAGTGGGTTCATGTCTCCGTTTAACCTGGGACAGTGACAGAAAGTTCTAAGGTTGTGGATGTGCTGTTGCCACTAGGATAACCTAACGATGCTATGTCCACGGACATATGTGTTTTTTACATTACGCACTTTACTTAATGCAATTATCCGTTGCTTGCAACTTAATACCAATGGGGGACTCGGATGACAACCCGGCGGTGGATTATTAGTCATAGATGCTGTTGGACGACTATGTATTATGTCGTAATGCCCAATTAAATATCATAGTAGTCAACATGTCATGTATATGCATTGTCATGCTCAATTCGTCAATTGCCCAGCTGTAATTTGTTCACCCAACATGTTAGTTATCTTTTATGGAGAGACACCACTAGTGAACTGTGGACCCCGGTCCATTTTTTACACTGATTAAACAACCACAAACTGCAAACTGTTCCTTTTTCATTCTCTGCAATTTAATACTCATTTTCCACACCATACGTTTAATCCTTTGTTTTCAGCAAGCCAGTGAGATTGACAACCTCACTGTTTCGTTGGGGCAAAGTAGTTTGATTGTGTTGTGTGCAGATTCCACGTCAACAGTCCAGACTCCCTCACACTATTTTTCTGGCGCGTTGACAACCTTCTGAAGAGTTGCTGCTCCTACTGGTTCGATAACCTTGGTTTCTTTCTGAGGGAAAACTTGCTGCTGACTACATCATACCTTCCTCTTGGGGTCTCCCAACGAACGTGTGTTTCACGTCATCAAGCTATTTTCTGGCGCCGTTGCCGGGGAGACAGCAGTCTTCTGCAAGGGGAGTTTCACGCTTCCAATCTCTTTACTTTGTTTTTGTCTTGCTTAGTTTATTTTATTTTATCTTGTTTGCTTTCAATTATCAAAAACACAAAAAAATTAGTTACTTGCATCTAGTTTATTTTCTGTTTGGTTTTTATTATTTCATCATGCTTCTCCCTAAGTACACTTTAAAAGAAATATCTGTGGGTAGTGGGTCTTCATTGGAAGAGATAACATTGAGGAATTCTTAATCATGTTAGTATGGTTAAAGATTTTGAAGATAGATCCTTGGTAGAACTTGCTCCAAATTATGAAATTGCTACAGCTTCTCTAGTTCACATGTTGGAAGCTCGATTTGTCAACCTTAGTCCCATAATGCAGCACATGTTTCTAAAACTCCATGATACGGAAGATGGTGAAAAGAAAGATTTTGTTTTAGAAACCCTACTTAAAGAATTTGGTGATGTTGCTAGGGAAGCTAGAAAAGTTTTTATTAAATACAAGATGCTTGGTTATTGTATTGACGTTGTTAATACACTTGAAAAACTTGAAAAGAGAGGCTCAAGTACACTAAGGAAACTAATGTGAGGGGGAAGTTAAAATACCTATACCTTTTAAGCTTATAGGAATGCAGGAGGCACTAGAAAAGAATTTTGATTGGATTGTTCCTGAGAAACCCATTTGATGAAATGATGAGCCTAGAGGTATTGAGAAAGGGAATTCCGAAACTTACATAGACAAGATAAATTGCATTGTTGAGAAAACTTCCGACCTCTGTTGATGCTTCTTCACTTGGTAATACTTGATGCATGCTTTGTGCCTAGCTAAAAGGCGTTAAAGAAAAGCGCTTATGGGAGGCAACCCATTTTATTTTTCTGCAATTTTTCTTTTATTGAGTCAAGGAGTTTGTTTACTTCTGTAGCAACTCCTTTGTATCTTTATTTTCTCGCATTGTTGTGCCAAGAGTAGCCTCTAATGATAAGATGATGCTTAATTTTGATTGCTGCGCAGAAACAGATTTTTGCTGTTCACTGTACGAAATTCCTAAAATCACCAGATTGTTAAAAAATCTGAAATTTTTTGTGCGTAATCTTTATGAATGTCTGAAACTTTCATTAGTTCAGAGTTTCTCGATCTGAGCGTCGTAAGTGCCTCGAAAAAATTCGTCTTTGCGGACTGTTCTGTTTTAGACAGATTATGCCTTTTTATTTTTCGCATTCTCTCTTTTACTAGTGTTGAGTGAAATTCTTTTTTGGGTGGAAGAGCTTCACATAACATCAGTGGCTGTAGCTAATGTTTAAAGTAACAAATCATATTGCGTCTTTACAGAACATGTGAATTTTTGATTATGCACTAACCCTCTAATGAGATCTACTTTGAGTTTGGTGTGACGGAAGTTTTCAAGGGTCAAGAGAGAAGGATGATATAATAGGATCAAGAAGAGTGAAGAGCTTAAGCTTGGGGAGGCTCCCATGGATCTCCCCAGCATATTTCAAGAAGACTCAAGCGTCTAAGCTTGGGGATGCCCAAGGCATCCCCTTCTTCATCGTCAAAATTATCAGGTCATCTCTAGTGAAACTATATTTTAATTCTTTCACATCATATGTGCTTTTCTTGGAGCGTCTGTGTGCTTTTTATTTTCAGTATTGCATTTTATTTTCAATAAAGCTTGACTGGACCCTAGCATTCTTGATTGGGAGAGAGACACGCTCCGCTTTTTCATGAGAATACTCCTATTCTTCACTTATATTTGTTGAGTATTCATATCTAGCGCTGTTCAGCTTTTAGCTCTTGTTTTCATGTATCTCTTGTCAGAGCTATTAGCTTTCTTTTGTAGAAAGTACTCTCTTGCTTCACTTATATTTGTTTGGAGAGTTGATGAAATAAATTGATTGGTGTTTGGTTGGTTCAGAAAATGTTGCATGTGGTAATTGGTATAAGGAAAAACTTGCTTAATCTTGTAGATCACTAAAATGGATAACTTGATGCTTGTCAATTGTTTTGAGTTAACAAGTAGATCATGATTAAATTGTGCATCACATGAGTTAAGCCTATTAGTGAAGAACTACCGTAAAGCTTGTTGAAAATTTGGTTTGCATCAGTGGTATCTCTAAGGTCTAGATATTTTCTAATAACAGGGTTTGGTTAACAAGGAAGACGGTATGAAGTCTTATAACGTTTGCAATATGTTTGTCATATAAAACTTGGTGTACGGGTTGATATTCTTGTTTGCTTACATAACCTTGCTAGCCTAAACTCTGTACTGAGAGGGAATGCTTCTCGTGCATCCAAATCCTTGAGCCAAAATCCATGCCATTTGTGTCCACCATAACTACCTATATGTGGTATTTCCTTGCCACTCCAAGTAAATTTTTCATGTGCTACCTTTAAATTATTCAAAATGTTATTATTCCCTTTTTGTGTCAATGTTTACTAGCTCATGAGGAATTAGTGTGGTTATTCTTTATTCTATTTGTCGAGTGGACTTTTACACCTGGACTAGTGGCATATACATCCGCTTATCCAATAACTTGCAAAAAGAGCTGGCAACGGGGTGCCCAGTCCCAATTAATTACAACTTTAACCAATTAATTCTCTTCACACTTTTGCCCTGATTCATCAGTAAGCAATGACAAACAGTGAAATACCTGAATGTGTGTAAACCAAAGAGAAAGAGGGATGATCTGCCTTGCTGGTAGAAATAACGTCCTTCATGGGAGCCGCTCTTAAAAGTCCGTTCGACAGGTAGAATACTGTTCTCACCCGCTACCATTCGTTGACAATTAACAAACACCTCTCAAAAATAGATACTCCTCCATGGTATGTGATTGATGGAAGGCACCCGAGGATTCGGTTAGCCATGGCTTGTGTTAGCAAGGTTGGGAGGAGTATCAAATATTTTATGCAATCTCTATATGCTTTCAAAAACCTAAAAGCTCTAGCACATGATTTAATCCCTGCTTCCCTCTGCGAAGGGCCTTTCTTTTACTTTTATGTTGAGTCAGTTTTCCTATTCTTTCTGTCTTCCACAAGCAAACACTAGTGTCAACTTTGTTACAACATGCGTTATATGCAATGTATTGGACTTGTTATACTACTTTGTGTTGACAATATCCATGAGATAAATATGTTGAAAGTTGAAGCAAATGCTGAAACTAAATTCTTCCTTTGTGTTGATTAAATACCTTTTATTAGAAACTATTGCTTTATGAGTTAACACTTATGCAAAACTGTTTGATGCTTGTCTCGAAAGTACTATTCATGAAAACGTTTAGCTTGTGTGATTCATTGTTTACTCATTATCTATTTGATAGCAAATTATAGACCATTGACTTGGATCACTTCATTCATTTACATGTGCCTTGCAATATTATATGATCAAGATTATGATAGTAGCATGTCACCTCAAAAATTATTTGTTTTTATCGTTTACCTACTCGAGGACGAGTAGGAACTAAGCTTGGGGATGCTGATACGTCTCAAACGTATCTATAATTTTTGATGTTCCATGCTTGTTTTATACCAATTGCTACATGTTTTGCATCTACTTTATATCACTTTTATACATTTTTTGGGACTAACCTATTAACAAGATGCCGAAGTGCCAGTTCCTGTTTTCTGCTGTTTTTGTATTCCAGAAAAGCTAGTCTGGAAATATTCTCGGAATTGGACGAAACTACAGGGGTCCCTATTTTACCAGAACACTGACGGCAAAGAGCGACGGAGAGGAGCCACGGGGCCCACACGCCAGGGCGCGGGCCCCCCTCTGCCGCGCCCTGGGGTGGTGTGGGCCCTCGGGGGTCTCCAGCCGCCGCCCTTTCGCCTACTTATTCCCCCCGACGCGAAAACCCTAAGTACCTGAGCAAATATCCACGAAAAGTTCCAGAGACGCCGCCGTCGTCAACCCTAGCTCGGGAGGGTTCAGAACCTCTTCCCGGCACCCTGCCGGAGAGGGGAATCGTCACCGGAGGCTTCTACATCGCCATGCCTGCCTCCGGAGTGATGCGTGAGTAGTTCATCCTTGGACTACGGGCATAGATGGTTGTCTCTCCACTTTGTGCCATCATGTTTAGATCTTGTGAGCTGCCCTACATGATCAAGATCATATTATTGTAATGCTACATGTTGTGTTTGCTGGGATCCGATGAATATTGAATATTATGTCAAGTTGATTATCAATCTATCTTATATGTTATTTAAGATCTTGCATGCTTTCCGTTACTCGTAGATGCTTTGGCCAAGTAGATGCTTGTAACTCCAAGAGAGAGTATTTATGCTAGATAGTGGGTTCATGTCTCCGTTTAACCTGGGACAGTGACAGAAAGTTCTAAGGTTGTGGATGTGCTGTTGCCACTAGGGATAACCTAACGATGCTATGTCCACGGCATATGTGTTTGTTTACATTACGCACTTTACTTAATGCAATTATCCGTTGCTTGCAACTTAATACCAAGGGGACTCGGATGACAACCCGGCGGTGGATTATTAGTCATAGATGCTGTTGGATAACGTCTATGTATTATGTCGTAATGCCCAATTAAATATCATAGTAGTCAACATGTCATGTATATGCATTGTCATGCGCTCACTATTCGTCAATTGCCCAGCTGTAATTTGTTCACCCAACATGTTAGTTATCTTTTATGGAGAGACACCACTAGTGAACTGTGGACCCCGGTCCATTCTTTTACACTGATTAAACAACCACAAACTGCAAACTGTTCCTTTTTCATTCTCTGCAATTTAATACTCATTTTCCACACCATACGTTTAATCCTTTGTTTTCAGCAAGCCAGTGAGATTGACAACCTCACTGTTTCGTTGGGGCAAAGTAGTTTGATTGTGTTGTGTGCAGATTCCACGTCAACAGTCCAGACTCCCTCAACACTATTTTTCTGGCGCCGTTGACAACCTTCTGAAGAGTTGCTGCTCCTACTGGTTCGATAACCTTGGTTTCTTTCTGAGGGAAAACTTGCTGCTGACTACATCATACCTTCCTCTTGGGGTCTCCCAACGAACCCTCCGATGACAGGTAGATCGGCAACGAATACATCTGGAGGGACACGGCAAGCGCTGACATGAGGATGGCCACGCTCGAGGCAACGGAAGCACCTTCCTCAAGCCAACGCTTGAAAGCGAGGCTGCGCTCAAGACCTTCCTCGACGCTGGGGGGGCCACCCGGCAGGAGCGGCGCCCCGATCCACATTGCTCCCGTCCCTCCTCAACATCAAGAGGGGGGGCAGCAGCCAGAACCACCTTGACTGCAGCATAGGGCAACCACAGACGGCACCCGCATCTCTTCGGTAGGCTTGTGGCCGGGCTTGTCACGATGCCAGGCAGCGAGGTGGCCACGACTCTTGAGCAGACATGTCCACGACGGAGGTGGACGCCAAAGCTGCGTGCCGGGGCAGGGAACATGCCGTCACGCTGGACGGAGGACGCGTCGGCTAAGGCACCACACACTCTGCAGCTTGGGCAGCGACTCCATCACCGGCGTGGACACAGCAAGGCACGAGGAGGCTGGCGATGGGACTCCAGAGCTTGGTCGAGTCCAGTGGGAGGGCGCGAACCAGCAGCACAGCTTGTTGCGGCGGACGGCGGTGCTGGAGCAGTCGCAGGGCATGGCAGGTTGCGAGGGGGCGGGGCATCCCGAGCCCCGTCCATGGGACCCCGCGGAGGTCGTCGAGGTGAGGCCGGCTTCTGCGGCGGGAGCAGGCGGCCGTCGGGAGCAAGCCCCGTCCATGGGCGGGAAGCACGTCAGCAGCGGGCCCGAACGAGGCGCCGGCGAGGGAAGCTGGGGCGGCGAGTGGCGGAGCCGGAGAAGACGCCGTCTTGACCTTGGTGTGCGCTTTCAACATCATCCCCACGAATGACGGGGTCGGCCTTAGCGGGAGGTGAGGCGGCCGCCGCGGCGAGGCGGGGCGAGGGAGTGGAGGCGTTGGGCGAGAGCGAGGCCAGGGCGACCGCCGTCCCTGGCATGACGATGTGCAGAAACTAGGAGGGCCACGCCGTCAACAGCCCGAGCCCCTACATGCTGAGCTGATGGCTGGAGAAGAGGGCGCCGTGGGGGTGCCGGGATCTGCTCGCGGCGGTTGGGCGGACGCCTGGACGAGGAATTCAGGCCGCCGCCGGCGGCGGCACGCCCTGTACGCATGGTCGCGAGAGCCTTTTTCAGTGGGTCGTGCGGAAGTGCAGCAGAGTGCGGAAGTGCAGCAGAAATGATGAAACTGAAGAACTTGAACTGAGAAGCTGTAGAGGATGTGTGTCATTTCCCTGGACATAAGACACTCGTCTAGGGTCGACGAGAGCTCCAAGGATGCAGGTAATGTACGAACTTGAAGTCATCATAACAGATGCACTGAACCTGCTGTATCGACTTCGCTGGGTTTCGATTATCTTGACACGGGCATCTGACAACCAAATTCATGCTACTTTGAACAGAAAAAACAGAGGACCGTGGAAAAGTCTGTAACACCATCGTAAATATTCAGCAAAGCATGTAGCCTAGGCTGAGGAAGACAGAGCTGTAGCCCAAATTTTAACAAAACGGAGACAGGCGATGTCATCTCTTGTTACAACTAGAATCGTATGATAGGCACGGATAAATAACCAGAGCTGCGGTAAACATAGCATTTCACGGACGGATTTGCCTCGAAAATGTTGCGTATTTCTTTGTATCCTCTATCACTTGGGAAAAGCTTACGTGATATCCTCACGATCATTCTCTTCATCAGAGTTGCACATCTGAAGAGAAGTTTCAGGAAATCAACTTCCGGCCAGTTCCCTTAAAACCATCTATTTCTATTTCTTCAAGAGACATCAGTGCGATACTTTGACTTCTCCAGTTTGGGGATTCAGCACAAAGACAGTCAGGTGGGCATGGTCCTGTTCTCCCTGTACCATATTTTTTTTACATTGTAAGCCCATGGGCATACATTACTTGTATTGATCGAAGTACGGTACAGAGATGACACAAATATAAGCAATATAAAACTAGGAGAAAACAAGCGATAAAACTGCTGCAAACCGTCATCACCGTCCTGTACCTATACGAATCAAAACGGTGAGTTCACGTTCTTATTTTCAACTTTAAGATATGTAAAAGGTTGACCCGGTCAAAGTTGTTTGGTGCTCGGCATTGGAATCTGGATCGTTAATTTGCAATTGAACGCATTAATTTAATGTATCTCAACATTTTTTATCTTTTAATATTTTATAGATTATAGATAGATAAACTCATACAGGAATTCCATCCATGAGTCTTTTTTTAAATGTCCATCTATGAGCTAGCACAGTGTGGCTGCACGAATACGATGAGAAACTGCGGAACGGGCTCGTCTGTCTGGAACGGGCTGTGGACCCGCTATCATGGAGTGGAGTGGACCGAACGCTGTAAATTGTGATGCGGCCGAAGCCCACCCTGAGCTACTTTACTGGAAACACCCTCAGGAAGCTAGAAAAAAGAAAACGATTAGCAGTGAGCTCCTTCCGTCAGATAAATTGTCTCTCGTGCCCATCGGCTACGAAACCCTAGAACCGAACCGAATCGAATCGAATCGAGGGCGGCGGAGACGAGCGGAAAGTAAATCGACGAGGAGGAGGAGGAGGAGGCGAAGGAGGAGGCGATCATGTTCCGGCGGGCTGTCGGTTCCCTCCTCGCACGGAGGTTCTCGCCACGCGCGACCCCGAGGACGGCTCCCGCGCGCTCTTTCCACACCCTGGTGAGTTTCCCCCCGTTGCTTCTACTTAGATCTGCAACTCCAGGCGCCTATCTCATGTTTCTCATCCCGATCGATGCAGAAGGATGCCCCCATCGGCGACGGCCTTCTTGGTGCTGCTGGTGTGACTGCCGCTGCGCTGTTTGCTGGAGCGCTGGCGTATTTCAAGAAAGACCCAATTGGCCCAGTTGATGATGAGTCAGGTAGATTCCTCATCGTCGTGAGCACCGTTTCATCGTCGTGACCAATCGTCGTGAGCACCGTCGTGACCTCATATCTGCCTTGTGTAGCTGCTCGTGAGGAGGAGGACATGAAGGCGAGGTTTGAGGAGTGGATCAAAAAGTTCGACAAGACATACGAAAACGAGCAAGAGAAAGCTATGCGGTTCCAACTGTTTAAGGGTAACGTCAAGTGGTTCGAGTCGCTTCCCCCGTCTCACCGGAAGGAGTTGCAGATAGGCTATTTCTCAGACTTCAAAGATGAAGAGTGTCCGTGGAGCCGGTCATGTGTCCATATAGATGACACTGAGGACGAAGTGGTTTGCCAAAATGAGAAAGGTCTCTTCTCTTGCAAAAAATAATTTTATCCTTATATACATACTAGTTGCCATGTACGTGCAACACACGTTTTTATAATTAAAGCTGACAATTTACAAGTTGGAAATATAGAGTATTAAACTTGCAATTCATACGTATACAAAATTAGTCTGATTTTAATAAATGTACACAAATAATTCTTCAGACACCAAAATAATCAATTATTTGCACAATGTTTTTATGTAGAATGGCTGATTGTGAACTTGTCCTAATAATATTTTGTACATGACTGAAAGAACATAATTTTTGTGTTCATAACATTCATGTGTAACAATAAACACTATTTAGATCCATTTTTCCGAGATATATGATAAAAGAGAATGATTCTTAATATTTGGTAAATGTTTGCGTTGTTTATTACTGGAATTTCGACCATATAATTATCAGAAGAACGGAAACTGGGATATGCTGGCTGGCCCGCATAGCAATGAGTCAATGAGCCACTCACGGGGCGGAGGGGAGGAAAGGTGTGCTGTCGCATTGCCGCCGCCGCCATGGCTGCCGCTCCTCGTCCGGGGAAAGATCTCTATCGCCTCACTCTCCCTCGTTCGGTTCTTCTCCGACTCCTCGGCCTCCGACCGACACGCGGCTGCCTCGAGGCTCCTGTTGCTCTGTGCAGCGTGGCCATCTCCAGCTTGGCTCCTATTAATGCTGACGCCGCGGCCGCCTGTTGACACCGACGTTGCTGCTGCCTCACTGAGCTCGTATCCATGGCACTGGGCATCCTGTTGTTTGCTCGGCTTGGCTCCCGTTTCGACACGAAGCTCGCGTGGATGCACATGGTGCTGTCCCTGTCCGCAGCGTCCATCCGCAAGAAGGCCAAGAGCTAACTCTGCTAGCGCCTCCAATTTGATGTCACTCTGCACGTGAAATCTAGCTGCACCAACCACGAAGGGATTCAGCTAGCTGCTAGTAGTAGTACATGGGCATTCTCTAGTGCAAGGTCGTTGGATGGGCGGCCTCGGGTGGTTGACTGCGTCACGCGCCGCCGCCTCCCTGCTCTCTCGCTCACAAGCGTCTCCCCGCCTCCGACCACCGCGCCCCCACGTCCAGCTCGCCCTGGCGCCGCCTTCTTGAGATCCTCCGGCCCTGCTCGTCCCAGATCACCGCGCCGCCGCCCCATCCCGTGCCTCCTCTCCAGGTCTTGCGCGCGCGGGGCCTGGCTCGACCTCGACGACCTCCACGGCTAGGGAGCCTCCAAGCTTCGCCCCCGGTGGAACGGGCATGTACGCGGTTCTGCCTGAGACCTTGTTATAATTAATTTTTTCGTTTCCATTAGACTTTATTCATTAGCGATTAGTGGACGAAACAGATAGTAACTAGGTTTGTAATTGCACTTCTTTAGTTAGGCAGTAGCAACTGCGCAATTGGAGCACCGAACTCTGTCTTGGTTAGTGTTCAATTTGAACTAGAAAGTTTGTTTTGTGGACAGTTCAGATATAAAATTGGAGTCAGTTTTATAGCCATCCATTGGGCCTTCAAGTCTGCTAACTTGTAGTTTTTGCATGAAAACAGGAGAGCTAGTTATTTGGAGGCGACATGTGATGCAGAGTGACACGCCGGCAACTCAAGTCTCTGCCTAGAATGGTGTGTGGTCAGTTAATATTTTCTGCTGCAAGTCAACTGAATGGTCTAATGCCCTTTATAAAAAAAAAGTTAGGCAATGTGTTGACTCGAGACCTGGAGGGAACTATTCTCCTAAAGCTGTTGCAAAGGTATTAGGGATAGCCTGTCTTATCTTTGAAACTATTGCACAAATTGAAGTAGGCTGTATCAGCCACCTTTGACAATGTAAAAAAGATGAAGAAAACAAAATATGCACCAAAACTTACGAAGCCTGCCAGTTTTGTGCAGGCTAAATTAGTAAACTAATTTAAAGGTTCCTGTTCGAGATAAACTACTTCTGCTCCAAACTATGGGTTGAATGTCTATAGCTTGTATTATGCAATATAAAATTGGCTTTCCTAAGAGAAATTAACGTTGTAAACGGAGCATTTTTGCTTTCATCCATGATAACTTAAGTTGGTGTATTAAATATCAGTTTCCTATTGTACTAAACATGCTACAGTGCTTACTTAAGGAATTCTAAGAGGGAACATAAACCGGTCATAAAGTTTATGCGTTTGTTTACATTTCTACAAGAAATTAGATTTGTATGCGTTCTAATTGATCTTGGATTCTTTCTCGAGCAATGGTTTCTGATTTTGTATCTGCTTAATGAGGTAGTACCCTTTAAGCATGTCACTCTCAGTTCATTCCTCAATAGTATCATAGTTTGGATAATTAGTTTCGGTGTCGACACCAAGTTGTGTTGTCTATTCCCATGCATGGTTTTCTTGTGCCTTTTTTTTTGCGGGGAGTTTTCCTTGTGACTTCTATCATCGTGGCAAGATCAATTTGTCACCAATGGAATGTCCCTGATCTGAACAATTTGTGATCATCCAACGGTAAAGGCGAAGAAACTAGAGGTCACGCGTGGCTCCTAACTGGTTAACTTGATTCTGTACAAACAGGTGGTGAAGTGTCGCTTGGAGTATGTTGCAACTGTGGCGAAAACTTCGTCAGCTCTGATGCTTGGATACAGTTGTGGTTGCCAAATTTTGTGCTTTTCTATCCGACTCTTTTGTTGCACGGAGAGCTTGGTGGAAGGCCATTTCACTCGCTGTGATGTGGCACCAATCTGCAAATACTACCTAGTGAGTACTCCTTGAGCCACGGCGGCAACCAGGAAAGGGAGCTGCTGCTTCTGGGAAGATTAGGGTGGTGCAGTGACGACACTTGTAGGCCTAGTTGTGTGTAGCTCATTTCGCTTGTAGCCGTATTCTGTTAAATACTGTAGTGTGGTGTGATGTTGAACTCTGGTTTATGAATATATGGCCAATTTGCCCAAGGATTACAACATGAATGGTACATATATAGTGTACACCGACATGAATATTTTGAACTGAAAAGATTTAACAACCTGAAGGAAACAGGGGAAACGGCGATGGGCGTCGAAGTCTTGGCGTGTCATCATGTTCCAATGGCCGGCACAGACTGCCGTTGTGTCGACCGACTCCTCTCCTCGCGGAGTCCCTCTCTGGGATGTGTTGCCACCTCTGATGTCTGGCTCAGGATGCAGGCGGACACGGATTCCGCCAGTCCGCTCTGTCCGCGCCGCTTCAGGGCCCAAAACGGCCAAGCGGATGGGCCGTGGAAAATTGGCGGCTCTGGCTGAAAGCATCTGCTTGTCCACTGCAGTCCGTGGCCGCCTCGTAATCAACGCCAGCTCCTGGCCGCTCGGCCGCCTGGATCCTCGAACGCCGCCTGGCCCCTGCAAGCCCCATCGACGGCGGCGGATGGCAGCGACGCCACCGGCCCCCAGCACCACCTAGGGCTCGCCGCCCTTCCTAGCCCCCAGCGCCACCAGGCGGTTGCGAGGAAGACCGCCTCAACTCGCTCCCCGACGACCTCCTCCGCCGCATCCTCCGCGGCCCCCTCCACCGCCGACACCGCCCAGACCAGCCTTCTCTCCCGCCGCTGGGAACGCCTCTGGGCCGGCATCCCCGAGATCTGGTACCCCAGCCCCGTCGTTCCAGGCCGAGTCCACGCCGCCTACGCCGCGCACGCCGGCGCGCCAATCCACGGCATCCACGTCAGGACCCTCGGCTCGCACGCCGACTCCACCGCGGCGTGGCTCCGCCTGGCTGCGCGCCACCTGTCCGGCGAGCTCTCGGTCGTCAATGAAGCACCGTTGGACGGTGAAGCTGTGGCTCTCGGCGTCGTCGAGCTGCCGTGCTTGGAGAACGCGACCCAGATCGAGATGCTCCTGGGGCGTCTTGGCCTCGCGCTGCCAGAATCCGGAGTCTTCGCCAAGCTCGAAACGTTGTCTCTGAAAGGCGTTCGGTTCCACGGTCCGTGCGAGCTCGGCGATGCAGTCTCGTCGGCGCGCTGCCCGTCCTTGCGACGGCTCACTGTCTGTACCGCTCGGGGTGTGCTTAACCTGGCCATCAGCTCGCAATCTTTGGTGGCAGTGAGGCTGGGGCAGCTGCAGGGTCTGCGGCAGCTGATGCTGGAAGCGCCTATGCTTGAGAATTTGTATCTATCCCCCTACTTCATAAAGGAGAAGCTTTCTACTGTCAACATCAGTGCCCCGAGGTTGGAGAAACTTACGTGGGTAGGCAGATTTGAGACGAGCTTCCTTCACAGAGCACGTCTCCAGGAACTGGGCACCACCTTCAAAGCTTACGGACATAGCAGTTCTCTCAATCAGCTCCGGTGAGGTGTCCTGCGTGGTGGAGACAGCGGCCGATGCGGACAAATCGAGGGACCATGGCCGGCGACGGACGGCGGTGCATCCACGAGCAGACGGTGCGGTGAGTCTTCTCCTTCAACATAAACTAATTAGGTTGAATCTTGCACCAACATGATTGATCCTGTATAACGTGAATGAAGCCTGAAAGTTAATCGGAACCAAGATAACTGAATTATTCAAGCATGTGTTTATCTGATTGTTCTTAGTTGCAAATATCTTAATGCCAAACTTTTTCTTGGTTGAATCTGCAACCTGGTTCTAGTAATTCTTAATCATAGCAGTTGGACATACAACCAGTACCCCCAAGTAGACACAAGTTTTTTCTTGGTTGAATCTGCACCCTGGTTGGTAGTTGCAAATATGATTTAGGAAATTGCCGGAGAGACTGCTCAATTTGGGAGCAGAGCCCTAAGTAGGAATATCTACAGCTCCTTTAATATACAGTTAACTTTGTCAACTTCTGAATAATTGTCGAACATGCAACCAGCACCACAGATGTCCAGGTTCCAGCAGGCTGCATATGCGTTATTCAGATAAAAAAGTGTTAAAGCTTGTGCATATGATTTTTAACTGATGAAACTGAACTTTGCAGGTTCAGAGCGGTGCTGCTCGGGCTCGAACTCGAACTCGAACTCGGCCATGGCGGCAGGCTCGGGAAGGAGAGGCAACGCCACGTGCAGGACCGTGAAGAGGTGGGGAGAGCGGGAATCGACAGCGGTGCTCACCCTCGACGCGTGCGTGTGCTTCGCAAGGACGGAGGAGGTCGAGGATGGCAGCAATGGCTCGGCGAAGCTTCGTACCTGCTAGTATCAGGATGTGTGCGTCCTTGTTTATGACGAATATCTTTGATTAGAAACCTCAAATCTTTTTCTATGAATTAGCATGGTGGTCATATGTGGAATCCGTCTTCCTTCAAGAAGAATTCAAATAACTTTCTGTACTATGATGTATTTGTTATATTGCAGTACTACCTTTTTTTTGCGGGGATATTGCAGTACTACCTAATACTCATGTCTCTGTTAAATGTTCAGACATTTTGTTGAAGTTCCGGTGCATGATGTGGTTAGGTCATGAATGGTCTAGTAGAGGATTTTGCGAGCTTGTTTTCGAGAAAATCTAGTTCAGCTAGTACAAAATGCATGCAGGGGGATTGTATTATATGATGCAGCGGACGGACAGAGTTGTCCAACGGACACAGCGGACAAACCAGTTACCGGACGCGGAGGCCAGGCACCTCCAACGGGATGGCGCATATGGATCAGCTCTGTCCGTTTTTGTCTGAACGGACATGTGACATGCTCCAACGGACTGGCGCATACTGAAAATTGTCCGGGCGGACTGTCCGTTCTGGACTAAAGCTGACCCAACTTTGGTCTGGATTTGGGGCGAGTGCGGACTGTGCGGATGTCCGCTGTGTCCTCCCCTGTGTCCGGTCTGGCCCATTTGGCAGAGAAACAAAGACCTCCACCTACCCCCACTGTTTCTCTCTCCTTTCTTTTTCCCCTTTCTTCTCCACCCGAGGCCGAGCAGCCGGAGGAGGCGCAGGACTGGAGCATGCCCAGGAGCTCGCCCGGGTCCATGCCACGCATGTCGCGGTACTGCGCGTACTGCTCGCGCCGGAACGCCGCCGGGTCGAGGAGGGACGAGCTTCTCCTTGAGGACGTCGACCTCGGCCTGCTTGCCCTGGAGCTGGCGTCAGAGGTCGTCGAGCTCGGCCTCGTACGGCGCGAAGGCCTGGCGACGCGGCTGCGCGGAGGTCGCAGGTGGCGGAGATCGGCGACGACGCCCACGTCGGCGGCGCGCATCCGGTCGGGGTCCCAGGGGCAGTGCGCGCCCTGGAGCGCCGCACACCGGAGACCGCGTCGAACACCTCCGCCATGAGCGCCTCCGCGTCGCCCGCGCGCTCGGCGCTCTCCTCCGCCACCACCAAAGCCGTCGTGCTGGTAGGCGCAGGCGCGGGAGCTGGCGGCGTGCTCCAAGCGGAGCTCCTGCGGCGACTCCCGCACACGGCGGCGTGCTTCAAGCCTGGCAACTCTGCTCCCTCCTCTACTGTGGGCGAGAGCAGACGAGGCCACCGCGGTGGTCAAGCTGCTGACCATCTCCGGCCATGGCTTTTTCTTCTTGGCGTGCGTAGGAGAGGGCGCGGGCGCAGCGGAGGTTACTGGAGCAGGGGCAGGAACCCCACGAGATGGCCGTCGCGCTGCTCGGAGCTGACTTCCGTCCCTCGTCTGGCAGCCATGGCCGGAGCTCGCGCTGTGCTCCAAGCTTGGACCAACCGTGCGCGGCTGCCAAGAGCGCCCTGGGTGTGCTAGTTGACCGTAGAGTAGTACTAGAGGCCAATCGATTTTATCGATGGAAGATGATCCAGAGCGGCCGATGTGCTAGCTGAAATAGAGAAAGAAGGGAAAAAGAGGACATGTCTAGGAAAATATGCGCTGTGCCGTTGGGGGCACTGCGCGGACATGCCCGGACGGACACTTCAAACACACCCCAAACGGACAAAAAGAGACATATTTGCATGTCCGTTTACGCCACGCCGTTGGAGGTGCCCGTTAATTAGCGTGAACGGACCAGGCGGAATGTGGCGGACAGTCCGTTGACTTGTCCGCCTGCATCCTGATGTCTGGCCTGAACTGTCGTCTCGCATTGGACCGAGCTCGCACTGCCCATCATCTGCACTTCTCCGACCAGCTCTTGAGCCCACCTTTGTCGACCTACTCCCTATATGAGTAGACACCGCTCTTGCCGTTGTTTCTCAGGAGAATAAATTCTAACAATCTGTAAACTCGTGTGTTGGGACTTAGGAGGTGGGACTCGTAAACCTGTGTATCGAAGCTGTGAGTAGGCCGGCCACCGACGTCGGAGATGACCTGCCAGCACAGAGATGCGCAGCGGTCGAATGGTCGTCAGGCGATCGATCGATTTCACCCCGGACTTGTCGCTGCCTCCTGGAGCAGTGGAAGAGAAAGCCGCCGCTCGTGGCCACGGCACAACGCGATCGAGCAGTCGCGGTGTCAAACAAGCCAAACTGCCGGCGATGCGGCCGATCACCGGCGTGCGCCGTCGACCGTTGATCGAGCAGCCGCCGTGTCAAATAAACAAAGCTGCCTATGAACGGCTTTCGGTTCGATCGATAAGTAGCTAGGTCGGCGCGCCCGCACGACGAAGGACGAACAATCATCACGGCACCTGGACACTTGCAGCGACGTACGCCGGCAGCACGTATTATCTTCCGGCGAGCGACGGCCATGCCTTCTTCTTCTTCTTCTTCTTCGAGAACGACGAGGGCCGTGCGGTACGACAAGTGCGGCGGAGGAGCCGAAGGCCTGATGAGGGTGGAGGCCGCCAGCATGAACCCGCTGGACTGGAAGGTCCACAAGGGCGACTCCTCCGCTATTCTACCGGCCGGCGCCGGTAGGGTAGAAACCGAGTTTCCGCTGTCCGTTGGCCGCGTCTGACTGACACCGATGGGTGTCAGCGTCCGTCACCTACCGGACCCAACCAACGCAAGTGTCCAAACGAGAGAGTGCTCGTGGAGCCAATCATACGCCGAGCCTGCGGATCAGGCGCCAGGGGAATGAGAAATGGAGAATCGCCCACGTTTGCCCACCCTGCTGCAATCAGTCGCCTAGCTAGCTAAGTATCTGCTACTCCTACCTCTCCAATCAGTACAAGCTACAACCCTCCATACCTGCCGAAATAGGCTATGAAACTGCATTTGCTGCTAGCATCATGCGACAACATCAGACAATGCTGCATCCAAGTGTTTATAAAACCAAAGTAAATCTTGTATTGTTTGATGTTGTCGCGTGATGCTAGCGGCAAATGAAGGCATCGAAGTGTTTGTAAAACCAAAGTACTCCAAAACCACAGTATTATTATGCCTAACTGCTCTACTTCAGGTTTGGAAAAAGAGGTCCAATCCACTTTTTCATATACTTTAAAAATAGTGCAAAAAACTACAATTTTGGCTAAAGCCAAACACCTTGAAGTATTTGATACTTCAGTAATTCTTGAAACCGAATACTTAGAAAATACAGAGCACCCAAACGGAGCCTAAGCTAGTAATTGAGCATAGTCTTAACTCTTCAGCAGATATCTCAAATGAAGATGTTGCAACTTAAATAACTACTCCCTCTGATCCGTGTATAGACGTATTTTACTGTGCAGATTAACTCATTTTCTAAACATTTTACATTATGGAACAAAGGGAATACGGTTAGAGTAGTAGCACAATTATTTGCGCGCTCATATTGTAATCGTCGAAGAGATGCGACCACTATGACAATACCACTTTTGTCTACACTTGCATACCATCCTTGAAGTTTTCACCATCTCTGAAGAATCTAATCAAGTGGATCGGACGGAGGCTGCGGTTTGGTGGCGAGTACGGACGAAAGTGAAACTGTCACCGAATCGAGGCCCAAATCTTGGACCCGGTGGCTCCTATATTTTGTTCTTAATTTGAAGCAATGGCTTGCTTCGAGTTTACACAACTATCATTTGATGCATGTTCTTTTTTTTTTCTTTCATCGGCCAATG
This sequence comes from Poa pratensis, assembly GCA_947311845.1. NCBI lineage: Eukaryota > Viridiplantae > Streptophyta > Magnoliopsida > Poales > Poaceae > Poa > Poa pratensis. The sequence goes on along the minus strand of CAMZMU010000097.1, from coordinate 11,983,839 downwards.
ACATGGCTTTTTGGTCTGAAGCCTTGCATCCACGTCCTTCTCAGGGTAACTTTTCTGATGTTGATGTAGATGTAGTGCCTCGGGTTTTCCCTGTTTTGGATTTATTTACACTCGTTACAAGCTGTTTGGTCTTGTGGATATATTCCTGACTCTGATTCAAAAGCAAACTTAGTATTTTTTGCCAAATATGGCCTTTTGGCGAAACTAATCTCAAATCTGGTCTCTCTCCAAAACTATTTTCAAATCTGGCCCCTGAGGTCGGCTCCAATGAGGATGGTGCCGACCTTGTACATGTCGGCTCCATCCTCATCGGCGCCGACCCCCTGTTTTAAAAATTCTAAATCCTTAGGAAAATTATGTGACTTTCTGGATGGCGCCGAACTGAACAAGTTCGGCTCCATCCTCATTGACGTCGATCTCAAGAGGCCAGATTTGAAAATAGTTTTGAGAAGAAGCCATATATGTGTTTAGTTACTCAAAAGGGTCAGATTTGTCAAAAAATACGCAAACTTACCGTTACTTGTTTGTTTCACTGCCCTGTTAGTTTCTTGATGAATTTAGAGTTGAGTTCTCTTGAGATAATACGCTGGAGTATTTTAAATACTACTACATCTGTATCAAAATAGTTGACTTAGATTTGTCTAAAAAAGTACATCCGTATTTAGACAAGTCTGCGTCAAATACTTTGGGACGGAGGGAGTAGCTTACAGTTGGGTTCTCTTAAGAGAATACACTGGATTATTGTAAATACTGGCTTATAGTTGGATTCTCTTAAGATAATACTCTCTCCGTTTCATAATATAAGATGTTTTAGTTGTCCACATATTGTCTAAATTCACACCAAAATGATTGGATATATAAACTATAACATGTCTAGATAAGTGTGTGTACACTGAATTATTGTCAAAACAAAGAGAAATAACTGGATAAGTTAACTCTGACTAGAAAGAAGAAGTGCATGCATGTATTATTGTATAGATTGGCTTGACATGATGGATTAGATAAATACGGTTTTACTACCAACCCAGGCCACAAACCAAAAGAAATGACCAACCAGTACGCGCCCGGGCACCTGTGGATAAGGCTCTGTCCCGCCATTTGTTAATTACTCGCCGGCCCTGGCTAACCCGCGCCGTAACACCACCACAGCCATCTCGCCGGCCGAGCGCGCACAACTCCCCGATCGATGACCACTCAGGCGACGGCCACCGCGGCGTGGACCAAGGAAGAGGACAAGGCGTTCGAGAACGCGCTCGCAGCCGGCGCGCCACCGCCGCTAGACGGCCTGCCGGAGGACGACTGGTTCGTGGCGCTCGCGACGAGCGTGCCGGCGCGGTCGACGGATGAGGTGCGGTTACACTACGAGGCGCTGGTAGAGGACGTCGGCGCCATCGACGCGGGACGCATCCCGCTCCTTCGCTACGCTGGGGAGGAGTCCGCAACGCCGCCCGACGGTGCCGGTGCCGCGCCTAAGGATGGCGGTAGCGGGCACCGGCGCGAGGATCGGAAGAGCTACGACTCAGGGAAGAACTGCTCCAAGGCGGAGCAGGAGAGGCGCAAGGGCATCCCATGGACAGAGGAAGAGCACAGGTACAGATGCCTCGAATCTCCACGAGTTCTTGAGCTCAGGATTGCATCTGCCCATGTACTCATGTCAAGTTTTCGATTCTTCTTGTGCAGGTTGTTTCTGCTGGGGCTTGACAAGTTCGGCAAGGGCGACTGGCGGAGCATCTCGCGCAACTTCGTCATCTCCCGGACGCCGACACAGGTGGCGAGCCACGCGCAGAAGTACTTCATCCGCCTCAACTCCATGAACCGGGACAGGCGCCGCTCCAGCATCCACGACATCACCAGCATCAACGCCGGCGAAGTCGTCCCGCAGCAAGCCCCGATCACCGGCACGGCGATCATGAAGCACCCCGGGGCCCCCGGGATGGGCATGTACGGAGGGGCGCCCATGGGCCACCCCGTCGCTGGTCACCACATGGTCCCTGCTGCGGCCGTCGGCACGCCGGTGATGTTCCCGCCGGGCCACTCCCCCTACGTCATGCCTGTCGGCTACCCGGCTCCCCAGCCGAAGATGCATCAATAACCATGCCAATGCCACACTTACTCCAACTGCTTGATCCTTTCCTCTTGCTCGACCAGCAAATCAACCACCTCGGCGCCTCCATGAAGGCAGAAGCATTTCTCCCATGCTCTTTTCTTGAATCTTGATTAGTTTTGTGTAGCTGTCCGTCCCTGATCCAGTTTTCCTCTCCTACTTGGTGTAACATATATAGATGAACCTGAGTGCAGGGAAGGTCGGCGAGTAAGTAAGTATTTGCTGACTGTTGCAAGTGCTAGCTTATGATAAGATAACAAACCCGGGTGAGGTTCACAAATGTGAATGTAATTAGCAGCAGCCTCCCGTGGTGTTGCAGAGCTGCGACTGGAACTGATCTCCATTGCCGGATGTAAATCACCTGTATCCCCTTGTTGGAAGGTATATTGCTCATTGAGATGCCATGTGTTGAACACATCACTCTTCTTGTTTTTTCGCCCCTTATTTTTTGCTCTAGCAGCAAAGAACCAAGTGATCAGCTGTAAGGTTTCTGCTACACTCTGAAGACAGACTAGTCAAGTGTCATACAAGGGGACAACTGTTCGCCAGTTATCAGACGGCTATGGTGGACCGACAGAGGGCCCAGATCGCGTGCGAGAGGTTTTTTATAGATAAAAGGAACAAAAGTGCCCAGGTTTAAATTAATAAAACCCCTAACGGCAAGTTTGATACAATGATGTTGTTAAATAGTTTACACACAAATAGGCCACAGCAAAGAGAAGCATAAACATGACAAAGTTCAGCTGGAGACATAGATGCCCTCTAACATGAACGAATCACCAGGGAGCAACGAAGGAGGATCTTGAGGTAGAAGCATCGTCAACGAAGTGGTCGTCGCCGTCTGCACCAGGCAAAACACGCCATTGCCTAACCAAACTCTTCCATGACTGGAGAGGGACCCCTGCCCCCTCGCCCTGACTCGAAGGGCGCCATACCGCCAACATTGAAAAGCTCACACTGAGCAAAGAGTGGACCAGGAACTGTAGATCAGAAACAGAGCCCAGCTGCTTGCTGCAACTAGCTCACATTGAGAAGTCTTGTCGCCATCCACAGATCCACCCACGAAGAGTTAAGTTGTTGGACGAGGACGACGATGAGAAGATGCGTAAAAAAAGAACTGCCACGGAAGTGTTGAGAGTGTGAGAACCACCTGCAAAGATGAGCACGTGCTCGTGCCGCCTCGGGTCCATGCTCCAAGTGGGGGGAGAGGAACCATTCCTCTCCCTGTCTAGGTACGAGGGCACCGATCCTCCGGCGAGCGGGCGCAAAGAGCGAACAAGGAACAACCAAAACAATAAGCAGGGAGGAAACCAAGGGCTCGGAATCGCTCGCAACCATCACATACATTAGCTTTACCTCTCCGAAAATATTTTTCTCGCGCTTGGTACCAAAAGAGTTTTTGCTTATGTTCAAGAGCATCAATGAATACCTCGAAGTTTTCAACAGTGGGGGTTGTACCCTGGCTTGCATCCGAGATTTTTTGGTGTTGAGAAATTTAAGTTCTCTCGTCTCTCAGTTTGGATACTTGGGAAACTCTACATGTTTAGGATCCGATTCCCTGAAAACATTGCAACATGTAGCTTGTGTTTCGCAACAAAATACATATGAGTTTGTTACAATTTAGAAGCACCTATGCAACATCGACAAATATATCGGAGGAAAACACCACATTTTGCAAACGAGAAAAGATTTGCAACAACTTGCTTCTGTTTTCACAAACATACTCGTGTATGTCTTTATTACAAAATTAAAATATGTATGCAATATGTACGTCCGATCAGGCAGACTTGTCGCTGCCGCCTGGCGCACGGAAGGAAAAGGCCGCCGGGCGCGACCGTGGCACCGCGTTGCGTTGCGATCGAGCACCGGCGACCGGCGTGCGGCGCCGAGCCTGGCCACGTACGCTCTCTACGCCGCGCGCCGTCGATCCTTGAGATCAAGCGGTCGCCGTGTCAAACAGACCAAGCTTCGTATGCAAATGCGTGATCATCCCGCACTTCCGCGCCGTCAGGCTTCCCGCTTCCGGTTCAATCGATCGGCGCAATGTATAAGTAGCCCCGCCGGCCCGCACACTTCTAACGATCATCACGGGACCAAGACACTTGCAGGGATAGTAACCTGTAGCCGGCAGCAAGTACTCTCTTCCGGCGAACGGCGGGCAAGATCATAGCAATGCCTTCTTCTTCTTCAAGGACGATGAGGGCCGTGCAGTACGACAAGTACGGCGGAGGAGCCGAGGGCCTGAAGCACGTGGAGGTGCCGATCCCGTCGCCGAAGAAGGGCGAGCTGCTGGTCAAGGTGGAGGCCGCCAGCATCAACCCGCTGGACTGGAAGTTCCAGAAGGGCAACGGGCGGCCCGTCCTCCCCAGCAAGTTCCCCTGCATCCCCGTCTGCGAGCTCGCCGGCGAGGTCGTGGAGCTCGGCACCGGGGCCAGCGGCTTCAGGCCTGGCGACAAGGTCGTTGCCGTCAACTTCCCGGTAAGTAAGAACGCACGCGCGGGCGCGAGGCAGCTCGATCGTTGCTCCTGCTTGGTAATTTCCTGAGTCGTGACGTTTGTTTGTTCGATGTTTTGTTTGTTGTCAGGGTAGCGGCGGCCTGGCCGAGTACGTGGCGGTGTCGGCGTCGAACGCGGCGCTGAGGCCGCCGGAGGTGTCGGCCGTCGAAGGCGCGTGCATCCCCATCGCGGCGGCGACCGCGCTCGTCGCGCTCAGGAAGGCCGGGGTGGGCCTAGACGCCGGCGACGGCCCCGCCAAGAACTTGCTGGTCACGGTGGCCTCGGGCGGCGTCGGCAGCTTCGCCGTGCAGCTGGCGAGCCTGGCAGGGCACCACCACGTCACGGCCACCTGCGGCGCGCGCAACCTGGACCTCGTCCGTGGCCTGGGCGCCGACGAGGCGCTGGACTACGGCACGCCGGAGGGCGCCGCGCTGCGTGGCGCGTCCGGGCGGAAGCACGACGCGGTGGTGCACTGCGCGGAGGGGTTCCCGTGGTCGGCGTTCAAACCGGCGCTGGTGGACGCCGGTGGCGTGGTGGTGGACCTGACCCCGCGCATCGCGTCCGTCGCGGTCGCGGTGGTGCAGTGGCTGTGCTTCTCGAAGAAGCGGCTGCTGCCGCTGATCGTGTCGACGAAGAAGGAGACATGGAGGCGCTGCTGGGGTTGGTGGTGCAGGGGAAGATCCGGGCGGTGGTGGACTCGCGGTACCCGCTGAGCAGGGCGCACGAGGGCTGGGCCAAGAGCATGAGCGGCCACGCCACCGGCAAGATCATCGTGGAGATGACAAATGATGCAGAGTGATACTGATGTACCACGACGTCCGCTGTAACTTAAGTAGATTGCAGTATTGTCAGATTGTGTGATTTTGCAGATTTCTAGTGCGACTGAATATAGTTATTTGTAAGTAAACATAAAGATTTTTTTTAGATTTGAGTATCAAGATTCATGCAAGCACAAAAGATACAAAAAGAGTCAAATGTCTCCTCTCCCGAGCCGCTCCCGTGGGCGGCCGGATGAGAAGGCATCTGTTATCAAAGGAAAAGAACAACAAAGAAAATCATCCCCTTTTCCTCATTTAAGCCTCTACTACAAAAAGCAACAGACCATAGAGGACATTACAACACAGGGCAGTAACCCAAAGAAAGTCGCATGCATGCAGTTATCAGGAGAAACAGATTTTCAGAGGTTGAACAGAGTCCTGTAGAATCAATCCATCAGACGCCGCACTCCAGGTCGCCACCATATCCATATGGGTATGCTTATGGAGACTGAACCAAAAAATATGCTTGATGTAGTGATGAAAACACCGAATTCGATTAATACAACCCAACAAATGAAGATGTAGAAATGTTCTAGAAATCCAACAGCTAAAATGATGCATTATTGATCTGGCTTCGTCCATTAGCTCGATTCAAGCGAGTCGCCGGCTGCTGGAGTGGCCCGGACACGGCTTCCGTCATCGATCCTTCCAACACGGCTTGCGCCATCAGTCATGGCCATCTTCCCTTTCTTCTTCCTGTTCCCCCTGATCCCCTTGCGTGGGATGCGCGCTGATGCCGAATCGGCCACCAGTTTGTAGGCCTGCAATTTTTTGTAGACATCATACAGTATCAGTTATTTGACTGAACAAAAGGGGACTAACTTTGCAGGTCCTGAAAGTTATCGTGATCGAGTATGTTATTACCTCCCTGATCTGTCTGGAACTGGGCAGCTTGTGCCGGTGCGACGCCCATCTCCCTCTGCAGCATGGTTACGAGGTTGATCATCCTCTGAGTCGCCATGTCGATACGTGCGTAGGCGTTGTCCATGCGTGCGTAGGCGTCGGCCATTCTTGCCCAGACGTCGGCCATTCTTGCGCAGGCGCTGTTCAGTTGTGCGCAATGTGGTTGTGCGGCCGCGCAGTCAGTCATCGCTGCTATCGCTTGGGAATCGGGCTGATGTGCTGCCTGCTGTTGGTGAGAGACAAGAAGAAGCGATTAGAACCACCCATGCTTCGGTCGATTCTGAACTGTTAGCATGAGTAGAAATAAAAATCGCGCGACAGGTTTAGATGTGAGATAAATGCTGGTGAACAAGAACAGCATAGAGCGGTGTAAACCCAAAAACATATGCAAATTACCGGTCTGCTGCTTGGCTCCATTGTAGTAGTGTTGAATGGGCCGACAGCGAGTGTGTCTGCATTTTTTTGCAGACATCATACAGGATCAGCAAAAGGGGATAGAATCTGGTGGTTCTGAAAGTCATCGTGAGTTTCGTTATTACCTCCCCGATTTGCCTCGAACTCGGCAGCAGCTTGTGCTGAGGCGACGCCCATCCGAGTCCCCCATTGCAGCAATGCTGCTGCGAGGTTGTTAATCCTCTGGGTTTTCATGTCCATGCGTGCGCAGTCGATGTCGATGCGTGCGCATTTGTGTTCATTGTTTCTTCGAGAATGGCGTAGGCCCTGTTCACGTCTGCCACCGCACGCAGAAACCTCGGTTGGGAATCGGACTGCTCTGCTGCCTGCTGTGTGGGAGAGATGAGAAGAAGCGGTTAGTTTGGTCGTTCCTGATTCCCATGAGTAGAAAGAAAAATCGCACGGCAGGCTTAGATCTGAGAAAAACGCTGGTGGATAGAACAGCTTACAACGGCTGCTAAACATGATCTGAGAAATTCGCACGGCAGTACTATGTCACAGCGCTAAACCTTAGATCTTACAACTCTCCAGCGACTTACCTGTCGGCCGCTTGGCGACATTGGCGTGCCGGTGCGGCAGGAGTTCACCTCCTCTTCCGCCATTGCCTAATGCCTCCTCTGTACTGTGAGTCAGTGGTGTTGAGCTACTACTAATCTTCTTCGCTGCTGTGTATCTCAGTAGCGCCATGAATGGCCAATATATAGAGGGGAAGGTGGACTGAGGGAAGGAGGGCGAGGCCATGACGAAGCGCTTGATGAAATGATGGCCCGTGCCCGCTTAGTATTTCGCCACACCGTAGTTGTTTTGCGGGAGGCATCTTCGGATGCGACTTTTCCCACCACAATCGAGCATCACGGTTTTCTCCGTCCCTACTTTTACCCTCCGCGTAAACATCTCCCGGAACGGTCCATGTGGCCATCTCAATACTCCATTTTCTCTTCCCGCTGCCCGCGCTCTGGCACCCGTCGTCCTTCTTTTGTTTTATAGTTTGAGCCTTTGAGCTTCCGCTTTTCATTTGCGCGGACTCCGGTACGAAGGGTTTTCATTTCCACAATATGCTTCCACTTTTGCCACTGTCCAATGCGGCCGTCCCTATTTTGCAGCAGCGGCACGGTTGTGCTTCCCGCTGCGCGAGCCCCGGAACTAATAATGCTACACCAACGGGAAACGATTTACCAAAGGAAAGTAGATTTTTTTTTTTTGAACAAGTGAAGGATCCTTCCTTCTAGAGTTGCATTGATCAGTGGTCCAACTTACAGAGAGGCCCTTGAAAGAAAAGAAATTATACACAAGTCCCTAACTTTTGCACCGAGAACCAGCATTCAATTAGAAGAAACGTCATCGGGTCACTAACCAAGTTCTGAGATGTTGTGCTTCAGCTGTCGAAGAGCCTCAAGATAATCAATGGTATTCCCTCCGTACATAAAAGGATGTATCAACTTTGTCAAAAAATGCATGTGTAGATACATGCATTTTTTGATAAAGTTGTGACATACTTTTATGAACGGAGAGAGTAGTTAATATTTGCGGGTTGTCTGCCGTGGTGACATGACCCATGGGAGCTGTGCTTGTCCCAGGCATTGCGAAGGCGAGAACCTAGATCTGCTTCCCTTTTACCGCCGCCGCTTTGGCTAGGGCCGCCTCGTCGAGATTGATCTCGTTGGTTTCCTTGACCGTTGGGCACCTCGACATGGTTTTAGCCCGTTCTTCTTTGTCGGGCCGCCTTGCCACTGTTGGTGACCTCAACGATCGTCTCTTCCCCTGGCTTCGGCGCCATCACTGGGTAGCGGTGTTCTGGGAAAGGTGGATGGAGATGTGGGGTCGGCCCTACGGGCCGGGGTGGAGCACAGATGCCTTCCGTCGGCACTCGTCAATTTTTTTTGAGTATGACGTGTTCAAAATCTTGAAAAAAGCAAGAGTATATTGTCTTTCCAAGAGACCCATAACGGTTAACAAGCGGTCAATTGACGGAAGTGACATTTTCGGAACAATGTTACTCGTTTAATGGCATTCTGCGAACGACAACTATTTTAATTGCATTTCCGGAGCATGATAATCGTTGATGGCATTTTAAGAATTTACTCAATTTGTAATTGTGTTCTCGTTGATCACAGTCTAAACACTACATGCCGAAGAAGCTAGAACTGCATCCATTTGTGCAACAATACAAGGACCACCTATTTTTCTTCTAAACAAGGCAGAAGATTTTCACAAGCACCACATTCAATGGATTTGTTTTTTTTTAATTTTAAGGCAGTCGTATCTCCCACATTCAATGGATTTACAAGCACATTTTTCAAAGCAAGTAATTAATGGAACCAAACATATGTTTTGACATTTGACAAGTTCAATTAGACTACTCATAGTGGGGAGTATCATATAGTAGTAACATGCACTACTCTATGTTACTAGGAAGCGAAGTTTTAGCTCCCGGGCACCAGTGCTCCTGGTGCCCCAATTTTTTTTTCAAAAAATTGTTGTTACACATAAAATTCTGAAAAAAATCAAGCATGTAGATTTGAATGTTCATTACCATAGGAAAAATCACAAAAAAAAATGTTAATATTTGCAGGCTGTGTGAAAATAACAAATATCAGCAGTCAACAAAGCAAATTCAAAAACGTGCAAACATGCCCAGATTTCTTATTTTTGCACAGGTCAAATTATTTCGAATTATTTTTTGCAAATTTATGAGTTAAGCACACATGTAGACTACTACCTGTGTGATTTTTTTTTTGTGATTTTTTGGCAAAAGAATAAAGTTTAAAAAAAAATTGGGCACCAGGAGCACTGGTGCCCGAGATCCAAAACGTATTTCCGATGTTACTAACTCTCTATAGTGGGGAGTATCATATTTGTGGTAACATATAGCTAATCAATTATTACTTTGTAAACTAATTTTGCATTGAGAAGCGTTATGTTACGGCGGAAACTCCAAAGTGCACCCAGGAGCATGTGCTCCCGGTTTTTTTCGAAAAAATATAGGAAATTGAAAACTTGTCAAAAAATTCCGAAAAAAATCATGATTTGTCATTTTTGCACAGGGCGGCCGCGATGTCGTTTCGTCGCCAAATTTGACACAATGGTGCGTGACATGCTCAGGTACGTGCATGATTTTTTTCGGAATATTTTGACAAGTTTTCAATTTTCTATATTTTTTCAAAAAAACCGGGAGTATTTTACGGTAACTATTTTACGGTAACTATCTATGTTAATTTATTTGTATCTCTCTTCATTAATTGCATGCCATGTCATCTTTTTTGCCTATGTGGTATCTATGTTACTAGTTATGTTACTCGCACTATGGCTAGTCTTATGCACTCGAACAAGCCGGCTATATCAGAGAAAACCGAGCATGAGGCGTCGCAGCAGCAACACCCGGGCGACGACATTGGACAGGTCGTTGATGGTTCACGCCCCGCGAGAACGGCCAAGTTCCGTCCACGAGGTGCTGCCAACATCTATCAGCATCAGCGCATTACACACCACCCACCCGTCACTCTTCCCCTGTTTCCCCCTCTCTCCCCCACACGGCAGCTCGAGCACGCACGCAACAGGGCGCGGCCATGGCGACTCCGACGACGATGAGAGCCGTGCAGTACGACATGTACGGCGGAGGTGCCGAAGGCCTCAAGGTAACGATCCCTCTGTTCGCACCTGAACTAAACTGAACATGTGCTCTTCTTGGATGTGTTCACTGACGAAACTAACTCTGTGGTTAGCATGTGGAGGGGCCGGTCCCTTCCCCGAAGAAGGGCGAGGTGCTGCTGAAGATGGAGGCGGCCAGCATCAACCCCATCGACTGGAAGATCCAGAAGGGCATGCTCCGGCCGTTCCTCCCCGGCAAGTTCCCCTACACGCCAGGTAAATAAAATAAGCTTCAGACCAAGAAATGGCTAGTACCAAATTCAGTTCTTCCGTGATCAACAAACTTGGTTGCGGCAACAATCGTCCATCAGAAATCGCATGACGCCGGCTAGTGATTCGATCCCGCCCGCTGATCCCTGTCACAGATGGCATGCTCTTCTTTCTGAACTGACTGATAAACTCAAGCAACTGTTGCAGATTTAGACGTAACCACTTGAACGTGGGGGCTAAAACTGACTGATGCATCCGTTTACATGGGCTGATAATATAATAAGACCGATCGCACTCTTTTTTTTCCTAAACTAGTAGCCGTGCACGTGCAACGCACGTCTTTGCAATGGCGGAACATGCAGTTGGCGATCTAGCCGGCGAGGTCGTGAAGCTGGGCAGCGGCGTGACTAGCTTCAAACCAGGAGACAAGGTCATCTCCATCAGCTTCCCGGTGAGGACAACGCAATGCCCCATGCTACCATTCGGTGTTTGATCCACCGATAAGCCAAAATTCAGTGTTCTCAGACACGATCGGTGACTGCAGAGCGGCGGCGGGCTTGCAGAGTACGCGGTGGCGCCGGCGGCGCTCACGGTGGCGAGGCCTCCGGAGGTGTCCGCCGTCGAAGGCGCTTGTCTGCCGGCCGCCGCCAGCAGCGCGCTCCAGCTGCTCAAGGCCACCGGGGTCAGCTTCGACGGCACGGCATCCCGCCCAAAGAACGTGCTGGTGACCGCGGCGTCGGGCGGCGTGGGCCACTACGCGGTGCAGCTGGCCAAGCTCGCCGGCCTGCACGTCACGGCCACCTGCGGCGCGCGCAATGTGGACTTCGTCCGGGGCCTCGGCGCCGACGAGGTGCTGGACTACAAGACGCCCGAGGGCGCGGCCCTGCGGAGCCCGTCCGGGAGGAAGTACGACGCGGTGGCGAACTGCGCGGCGGGCGTGGCGTGGCCGACGCTCAAGGCGGCGCTGACCGACGAGGGCGGAACGGCAGCAGACGTCATGCCGGGGATCCGCGCCGCGCTCACGTCGCTGCTGCAGAAGGTGACGTTCTTCAAGAAGAGGCTGGCGCCGCTGATGCTGACGCCCAAGAGGGAGGAGATGGAGTGGCTCGTGGACCTGGCGAGGCAGGGGAAGCTCAGGACGGTGGTGGACTCGGCGTACCCGCTGGGCAGGGCGCAGGATGCCTGGGCTAAGAGCGTCGACGGGCACGCCACCGGTAAGATCGTCGTGGAAATCGGAGGAGCGGAATGAGCATTGATCATCCATTGTAGTACTCCGTATGATTTTTTTTTTTTTTTTGACAATATTACTCCGTATGAATTGATACTAGTATGATGCAACCATGTGTAAATTGGCTTCGACCTTGGGGGCATTGGAGATTTCGGTACATCAGTGAGGCAGCGAGGTCAGTGCAGTTGCATTTTTTTTTGACAAGCAGTCCAAATACAAAGCCCGAGAAGTCGGGAGCAACAGCTCCAGCCCACCAAGCAAACCCACCGGGTACGTTCACGAACACAGCGGCCAATGGGTTCAGAGCAAAATCCTCTGTCAGTTGGCTCTGCGGAGCCTGTTCTAAAAAAAAAACATGGCTCTGTGGAGCCCGGTTCCCTTCCTAATTCTGACCGCGCGTTTCATAAATTTAAGGACGCAAAACCAGCATAATTGGGGCAGTTGTGTAAGAGAACCACCACCCTTGACCAAAATGACGAAACCACCACACATTGAGGTAGATTCTTGACACATAGCACTCGGTCTAACACACACTCAGACCGACATGTAAGAGCTGGCATGGCAAAGATTAGTCTAATTCATTCTTTGAACGACTAAGGTGGTCAATGGTCCCACATATTTGCTGCTAAGATGGGTTTTGGCCCACCTGTCGTTGACCCATTGGGGATGAGCGACGCCTAGAGCTCCCCTCGTCACCTCGGGGGCTAGATGGCGGAGGAGGATGTGCGGGAGGCCGGTACATGCCGCGTTTGACACGCCTCGTCGTTTCACATCAATTAGTGGCGGAGGAAGAACATATGGTCACTGAAATCAACCACAACGGTCGTGGTAGCAGCGGTCGGCGGCGGAGCTCAAGGGCTCGGCCACACAGAGCACAAGAGGGAGGGGGGAGATGTCCATTGACGTGGGCGTACCCTCCGGGCACCCGACCGTTGGCGTACCCGATGCAGCCCAGCACCTGGAGGTCCATGAAGCCCAACAAGCTACAACTTGGAGTACAAGACAAGAACTCATGTAAACCCTACCAGGCTCCCTTTATAAAGCTAGGCAGGGGCACCACATAGGGGAGATCCCCACGGGACACACAGATAGGCATAGCCCTATCGAGACCACGTCTCATACCATCGCCCTCGCGGCCACCATGTAACTTCATATCATCATCTATACAGATTAGACAAGCAGGATGTAGGTCTTTACCTCACCATGAGGGGCCGAACCTGGGTAAATCCTTGCTTGTCAGCCGACGGAACTACCAGCGCGCCATCTCTCTCCCCCTCAATCAACCCGGGGTACACAACACAGGGATTTGCCGAGTCCACCCTTCGTCAATTGGCGCCGTCTGTGGGAAAGAACGCGCGCTGGAATCAACGTTCCGGCGGCTCCAATCTTCATCGACAACTACCGGCGATCGCATCTGGCCGGCTCGGCGCAATCAAGTTCGTCAGAAACCACCGCCTTAGTTGCCGTCATGCAGATCGCATCTAACCGCTGGTTGGTTCATCCGATTCGGATCGCGGGAATTCGTCGTCAACAACGAATCCAGGCGGCCGGCTCCCTTCGTGCTGATCAGCGCAACCGGCAAGCATCGACGACATCACCACGGCTCATGGCCCGATCTACATCGACTACATCACGGCGTTCTGCGGAAGCAGTGGCCGCCGGATCAACGCACACAATCGCCTGCAACAAACAGCAGCCCACGCGCGGACCTGGCTCCCGCATGCACTCGTAGAAAAAGAGAAAGAGGCAATTCAATTTGCTAGCAAGTATACTCCTTTACGTGAAGATCAATGAAAAAAGAAAAAGAAAGAAGAAGATCAGAACAGTTGGATCAAGTTCCGAGGAACCTGGGAAGCCACTGCGTGACCTTTTCCCTTTACTCAATCCGATAATCTCTTTGACTATTCTATACACTAATTACTTTACTTAATCATCCTCCACATTCATATATGTTTATCTTGTATTGCATGCCCGTTTGGAGATGGAGTCATGCTGGTGCATCGAGCACGGACGCGGACGACCACGCGACGACTCCGCAACAACTTCAGTCGGCCACCGCTGACTCGCAACTGTCGCGACTCCTACCTCGCCGCGGTGTTGTCCACTGCAGCCCGTTTCGACCTCAACATCATCGACTCCAAGATCGACGCTCGCGCGAGTCAGCTACAGAGCTGCTAAACGGAAATTACATCGCCACGCCGCAGTGCCGTGGACAACGATTATGTGGAAGGCTGCGATCACGGACTCGCTCGTCGCTGCAATCGATTTCCTCCACGGCAACCATTGCGACACTTGCCGTGGTCGACTCCAACCTGGCACAGGCACAGCTTCGTCTCGCCATCCACAACTCGACAGTCGCGGCGCCCATGACTCGACTGCGACGGCGTCCAGCTCGGGAACAACACGCGCACATCTCGGCGACTTCAACAACATGTACCGTCCAGCTCGGCGACACTCGACAACTCGGGTGCGGGCAAACTTCGACTCCCTCAAATTCGTCAATCACCACGACATCAATCAGCGTTGACGGTACCGGCACACAAAGCCCGCTCCCTGGGAGGGCGAAACAAACCCTCGGGGGCTGGCGCTTCGACGTCAACAAGTTCATCGCTGCGCTCGACACGCGACTCGGGTGCCTTCATCGGCTCCGCCTCCGACACTCGGGGGCTGGCGGCCTCGTCTTCATCGGCTCCTCCTCCAACACTCGACGGCTAGCGGCCTCGCCTTCACTGGCTCCGCCTCCGACGCTCGGGGGCTTGCGGCTTCATCTTCATCGGCTCCGCCTCCGACGCTCGGGGGCTGGCGGCCTCGCCTTCATCGACTCCGCCTCCGACACTCGGGGGCTGGCGCTTCGTCAACGACAAGTTCATCGCTGCACTCGACACGCGACTCGAGTGCCTTCATCGACTCGGCACCGTCGACTCCCCTTCGCCGGCCTGATAAGGGACTCGGGGGCTGAGTGTTGCCCGCACCGCGTCGACTCCGGCCCGCCGTTTCGACTCCCTCCGTCGCACTTCACAGTGTCGACTCCGTCCACTACGACATTCACAACTCGCCAAGATCGCATCCATGATTCGACAACTTCTACAACCACTTTGTCCGCTGCGTCGACTCCGGTCCGCCGCGTCGACTGCCTCTACAGCACAAATCCGCCGCGCCGACTCCGGTCCGCCGCGTCGACTGCCTCTACGGCACAACTCCGCCGCGTCGACTCCGGTCCGCCGCGTCGACTGCCTCTACGGCACAACTCCGCCGCGTCGACTCCGGTCCGCCGCATCGACTGCCTCTACGGCACAATTCCTCCGCGTCGACTCCGGTCCGCCGCGTCGACTGCCTTTACGGCACAACTTCGCCGCGTCGACTCCGGTCCGCCGCATCGGCTGCCTCTACGGCACAACTCCTCCGCGTCGATTCCGGTCCGCCGCGTCGACTGAGTCTACGGCACAACGCCGCCGCGTCGACTCCGGTCCGCCGCGCACAAACAAATTCGACTTGGCCACACCTGATGCTCTCCCGGGTGTTGCGCCGCACAGGCCACAAACAAACTCGCCTAGGCCACACCTGATGCTCTCCCGGGTGTTGCGCCGCACAGGCCACAAACAAACTCGCCTAGGCCACACCTGATGCTCTCCCGGGTGTTGCGCCGCACATGCCACAAACAAGAAAACCTAGGCCGCACTCGAACACTCGGGGGCTGCGCCATACAGGTCCAACAAGAAAATCTAGGCCGCACTCGAACACTCGGGGGCTGCGCCATACAGGTCCAACAAGAAAACCTAGGCCGCACTCGAACACTCGGGGGCTGCGCCATACAGGTCCAACAAGAAAACCTAGGCCGCACTCGAACACTCGGGGGCTGCGCCATACAGGTCCAACAACGCAGTAGGCCGTTCGGCTGAGCAAATACTCGATATGTTTGTCGAGTCCACCAAGTAGGCCGTCAGGCTAAATGAGCACTCGAATCTCATTCGAGTTCCACAAGTAGGCCGTCAGGCTGAGCGAACACTCGAAACTCATTCGAGGTCCACAAGTAAGCCATCAGGCTGAAAACTGCAGCATATAGTAAGCCCACAGGCTGAAAAAATGACTGTTTTATCAGTGAGTCCTTAAGTTACTCCCATCGGGAGGGTTTCAGAAATTTCTTTCGACTGAGAGAGGTTTTTTGAGATTAACCTCAATTACAAGCAATTCAGCTTAATCTCGGGGGCTACTCCCATCGGGAGCACTGTTCGCGCTCCCGATAGACTCAGTCGAAACATTACCGACTAAAGCATCCTCTGTAAGCCCTCAACGGCCGGAGTCGAATTTCTTTAACTGTCGTTTTCAGGAACAAGACGGCGTGCCCAGGAGGAAAGAGTACTTACCCGACGCATCGACTACGCCTACACGACATGCTGCTTTGAGTTTCTGCCCGATTCTTCGTATCGACCAGACACTCGGGGGCTCCTGACGTGGGCGTACCCTCCGGGCACCCGACCGTTGGCGTACCCGATGCAGCCCAGCACCTGGAGGTCCATGAAGCCCAACAAGCTACAACTTGGAGTACAAGACAAGAACTCATGTAAACCCTACCAGGCTCCCTTTATAAAGCCAGGCAGGGGCACCACATAGGGAGAGATCCCCACGGGACACACAGATAGGCATAGCCCTAGCGAGACCACGTCTCATACCATCGCCCTCGCGGCCACCATGTAACTTCATATCATCATCTATACAGATCAGACAAGCAGGATGTAGGTCTTTACCTCACCATGAGGGGCCGAACCTGGGTAAATCCTTACTTGTCAGCCGATGGAACTACCGGCGCGCCATCTCTCTCCCCCTCAATCAACCCGGGGTACACAACCCAGGGATTTGCCGAGTCCACCCCTCGTCATCCATCGAAGCTAGAAGCTCACCCAAAATACGCGGTGTTGTCAAAAAAGTTGAGGACAACGCGGAGGCGATGAAAGCTTCCTTGAAATACTCGGTCGATGACGGAGTAGATGACCCTGATCCCGACAAACCGTAGCGCCCGGCTCGATTAAGTCGACCAAGAGGAAGCGGTTGCGTTGGAGCAAGAATTGAGCTCCTTCGCACTCTGGCGGTGAGATGCAGCGAAGAGGGCCGAAACCGAGTTCACCCTCGTCCATGGCGGTATTGAGGCGGTATAATCGGTCGCCATCCAGAGCTGAACTGTCCTCGTCGGATCAAGCCGGGAATAGGTATGGGAGTGGGACTCACACTAGATTGTCGATGATGTCGTTCTCACGTTCGAGCACTAGAATTTTTTGCAACACGATTCGTGTGATCTGTGAGTTGCAAATGTTTTTCAGTTACACGCTATGTTGCAACTCATAGCATATTAAATTTGCGTCATGATTAGTGTGACATGTTAGCTGTAAGTGAGTTGCAGCTAAAATTATTGGATGATGGCACCCAACTGAGATTTAGTTAAATCTCAATCATCTGAGCGGTAGGCGCGCCCTAATAGTGAGAAGCAGTGTTACCCTGGAAATCATGTACTCCTCAGAATTTCCTAACCCTTTTGTTGGAGTACCATGGTTCGGTAGTGGCGGGCATGGTTCTCCGAGATGATGGAGGGCATATTATTTTCTCCGCATGCCGGTTCCTGGCAACATGTAGAGAAGCTTTGGAAGAAGCTGAGGTACGCCCTTGTATGGAAGGGATCGAGATCGACTTAGCTCTGCAACAAGCCGATCATCATTGACGCGGACTATGCCCACATGGTGCTGGCTGTCTAAACCTTGCGAGAGCAGAACGCCATAATGAGTTTTGGCTCGGGTCTGCGGCGTGTAATCCTATCTGAGTAATGAGATCCTCTTTGACCTCCAAAAAAAAGGGTATGTAAAAGTGCTATGGATATAGCTAACATCAGTACGACAATTTGGCCAATTAAGAACCTTAAGGCACATGTATATATCGACATTTAGAAGCAGCGTCACCTCGACTTGTCACCTTGCACGGAGGCCAACACCCTACAGAAAATGCTTACCTGCCAATGTACCTTCTTCCCCTTTTAACAGTTTCACTATTACAAGATTAACTTCAGTTTCAGTATTCCACATAAAGATGAAATTCAACAGGAACTAACGTTGACACATACACATGTGAGAGTACAGTAAACAAACCATCAAGCAAGTTTTAACAGTCTAGCTAGTACATCAATCAACATACATAAGATAGTGGCAAAAGGTGCAATCGATGCAGCCTCTAACATCTCGGAAGGGTATACCAGGTTATGACGTTCACAAACATTCCATTCACACCGAGACGACACATAAGAACTACAAAACAACAAACCACGTAAGCGACAAGCTTCTTTAACATGCAAAGTTTTCTTGAGCAAATGGCGCTACGTTCAACGATATGACTACATCAGGCGAAATGTGGCCCTTTCAGACATATTTCTGGCCTTGAGAAGCTTTGTATCAATTGGCAGAACTCCTTGACCTTGCTATCAGCTACTGAGCGATCGAAAGTTACTGTCATGGTTTGTAGCGATGTTGCCCAGTCGAATAACCGCTTCACAAGAGCAGTTCCATGGTCCGTTCCTCTCAAATTAACCTCTACTTCTTTGAGGAAGTTCAGCGTGAGTTCCTCAGTTTTCCAGTTAGCTGGCTGATCGCATACACAACCTGATGGACACACAGTTTCTCCCTGAAACAAGGTTCAGAGCAGAACAATATGATAAACCGATACGATTGAATACACAGCAATAAGATGATGCAACTAGAAATTCCAAGGATGTTTGAATATTTAAGATGTTTCTCTTATCAACTTAACAAAAGAGCAACAACTGAAAATTAGTTTGAAGCCAACCTGCTGTGGAGTATATGATTGTTTTATGCAAATACAAAGTCGCACAACAAATATATTTTATTTTACACAGTTTGGTATTGTGCTATTCTTTGGAATAAAGTCTGATATTGTGCTATCGGTGAGCCATAGTGAATGGATATTAATCGAGCTTAGAGGTGTTGTTATCAACCTTTAAAAACATATGCTCCAAGCAAGGCACTATATTAATATTATAACTATTCCATCAAGACTGAGCCTGCCATGCAAACGACAAGTGCAATTCGCATCACTGTCTTGCATGTCTAATGAGAGCTGACATAATCCCCTCCAATCCAACACCTCCTCTCTGCAGGAAGATGCTATCTCTTTACCCCTCCTGGACTGCAGCCATCACCTCCCCCCTGGTGGCTGCCACCTGCAGGCGACCACGCCACCTTCCAACACCACCACCTCCTTCTCTGCAATCCTACTCCACCTAACCTAAGGCTCACAGGAACACGCTGCTCTAAGAGAGCAATGGGTCACCTGAGAATGATCTTGAAGAAGAATTGGCGAGAATACGAAGGAGGTATCCCGTTTCTTTGTTGAAAACAAAATCCTGAATCATACTCAATAGTTTTTCTCACTTCCACTAGACTAACAATCTTTAAACAAGAAGAGATACATAAGCCATATTTCTGCCACATATATAATTTGGAGCAAAGCATCCAGGCAGCATCAAACTAACACCTCGAGCACAGAAACTAGCAGCTCAAGCCTAGACGTACCAAGAAATATAAATGCATACTAAAGTATTAGATAAACAAAGTAAGGATAGTATTACCACCGGACGGCTAGTTGTGCAATCAAGTGCAATAGTCAGCTTTGTGACACCAGTACACATACTGAGGAGATGGAACAAACTGGCTCCACAAGAATGTCCGTTTGACTCTATGTACAGGAACATGGATGCAGTGTTTGGCAGCCTTGTAATGTCTTCCATCAAGTAGTCATGGTTAGTAATTTCCTGCAGTAGAGTCATGAGAAGTCACAAAATGGAAAAAAGTATAGATGGAAATGACAACAAGCATCTCGTTTACAAAGTAACAAACAAGAAGTTGTTCTTTTATGCTAGCAAGTCCGAGCTCATGTGCCCCATAAATAACATATACACATAACACATAGTGCTAATATGTAAGTTAAATGCTAACCGCTCAATGGAAGAAAGAAGTAATGGCATCTCGGAGGCTATCATGCTGCTAGGTATGATATAATATTGGATGTGCCAAGCCATGTTTCAGGGATTTAGGCAGAGAAAAAGAAGTGAGAACTTTTATATGCCTATGGTGCGTGCTTTAAACTGAACTGCGAGTTTACCAAATGATGACATAACTCACATAAGAATCAACTCACCAGCGGATAGCTAAGCGTGAAAAACAGATTCTCGATGAGCTCAAAGCGCCGCAAAAGCTTCATACAATAGCTATTGAGTAATTTGTGTACAAGATCTTGTCCACATACAAAAACAGGTCCTGTGACCAGAGACTGTAGATTTTCCAACTTGCCAAGTTGGGTGAATCTTGGATCATAATCATCCATCCATTGGAGGGTCACCAGCTGAGGAGCGGAGATGTTTGCAACCGGTGGATTAAAACTGGAACTGAAGCAGCTGTTCAATTCTAAGACAAGGAGTTGCGGTGCCATAACAGTGAGCTGCTCCAACCTATGCACTGCTGTCAGCTTTAATCGGATGAGGACTCAGAATGAATGGTCAGGATGCGCAAACCATCGTCTGCCTGCAGATGCTTTAGCTCAATTTGTAGGAGAGAATCCGAATGAATGATGAAGTTGCCCATACCCCATACATCTTGGACGGTAAGGCCCTCTAAGACTGGGCAGCGAGACGAGGAGACAATATCACCGAGCATGCACGGACCAGTTAGCCGGATGCAAGCCAGGAAGAGACGGGTGAGCCGGGCGAATACAGCAGATCGCGGCATGGAGACCCCAACAGCCCCTAGTTCGAGCCACATCGAGGTGGCGTTGTCGAAGCAGGGCAGCTCAAAGGCGCCTCTTTCACCGGCCATGACCTCCGATCCGTTCTGTATCACACTGTTGATGAGTAATAGACTTCCGGAGAGGCGGCGCGCGGCAATGGGAAGCCAGGCCGCCAAAGATTCGGGGGTGGAGTCGATGACTCCGACGGTGAGGCGGCGGAGGACCGGCGCTTCATGGGCCGTGAGGGCGAGGCGTATGCGCTGGGAGTCATAGGCGGGGGGAAAGTTGAGCTTGGCAGGAGGGTCCAGAGGCGGCGCCAGCGACTGGAGAGGACGCTGTCCGCGCAGCGACGGCTGCGTTGCGGAGCTTGAGGAGGATGTGGATGAGAACGTCGTCGGGAAGCACGCTGAGGCGGTCTTCGCTGCGGCCGCCGTCGGAGGGCTTGGGACGCTTGGCGGGGATCTTCCCGTCGGAGTGCTCCATGGAGGATCCGAGGATGGACTTGGTGCGCCTCAC
Source organism: Poa pratensis (assembly GCA_947311845.1). Taxonomy (NCBI): domain Eukaryota; kingdom Viridiplantae; phylum Streptophyta; class Magnoliopsida; order Poales; family Poaceae; genus Poa; species Poa pratensis. Next base: position 11,962,686 of record CAMZMU010000097.1, on the reverse strand, counting down.
ATCGATTTCCGGCCGCCGCTGCCGGTGGATGGGGAACGTGAACTGTCGGTGCCGCCGCCGATTGACATGTGCGAGTGTGGGAGGGGCTGGCGCTGTGTGTCTGTTTGCACTGCCAGTCGAGAACGAGTGTCCACCTAGGTTAAAACATGTCAACGGGCTACGAGGGCCTTGTTTGTTCGTGGGCTGCTAAAATGAAAGGCAACTAGTAGGCACAGCAGCCCACGTGCCAGGACATAGCCCGTCAAAACGTGTCACGCTGTGACACATTTTATAGATTTTTCTTTTGATTTGCACATTTTTAGATCTTGTAAACTAGGTAGGAGCAGCCTATAGTGGATATCACTATTGTAGATAACTTTGCAAAGAGGGATAGATGTAAGAGCATATCCCACACAGGTGATGTAAAATAGGAATTTATCGCTTTTTATATCAGCATGGGACAAAAAACACTCTTCAACAACAGCAGGTGATGTTAAAATTGGGCAATTTTTTTACATTGAGGTGTAAAATAGGGCACTGGTGATGCCAATTTACATCACCACACCATGTGCTAAAAATGCACCACACATGTGTGCAGCTAACTGTCGCGAGAAACCTTCCTGCATCCTCTCGCCGCTTCACCTCCACCCGCCGCCGACACCGATTTGTGCCGAATCCACTGCCGCCGCGCATTACCCAATATCACAGTCGTTGTCAAATGCGCCATGGCCGAGCATTACCCGCAATCACAGTAGCTTTCAAACGGACCCGCGACATGTGTGGCTAGCGTGTCTAGACGTCTCCACACACTCCTAGCGGGCTCCAAAAGTTTTGAGGGTCTTTGATGTGTCCAGACATTTTGGACCCACGAACGGAACTATGGGAGGCCCGTTCGCAATGGCCGAGCCAGGTGCCAACTGTGTAGTCAATTGACTACACAACATTTGGGCAAAATCTCAGATATGGTAAGAATCATGCGAAAAATATAAAAATCATGCAAACACATGTACTTAACTTCAGAACTTTGTATTTTTGGCTGCTCCACTATATGTTAGGGCGTTATTTTTGTCCATACCCCCGATGGATTCATGGGGGGCTTTTAGGGCGCAGTTGGAGATGCTCTAATTGTATGCTTTTTGGATAGCATGGTCCTTTGGAATTGATCGAAACAATAAATGATGTACCTCATTGTTGAACTTGCCATTTGAGAGCAACTAGTCGTCACCCCGTGCATTTGCACGGGCTAGATTTGTAAATCGTTATACTTAGTAAAAAAGCTTATGAAAAACTGATTAAAGTAATGAATATTTGAGGCATGGGAAGTAATGAGATCCTCAAAATTGTTAATGTTATGCTATATGTAGCAAAACTTAATAATATTCTTTCACTGGTTCATAATTAGGCATTTTGACGTATATAATGACTTTCAAGCTCTATTGGCTTCTCTTATTGTGTGTTGTGTTTATGGATAGCTTCGACTTTTTCTTGACATAAGATTTTGATTGTGAAATCAATCATGTTTCGAATAAATATAGTTCTAGTTGCATGATAAACTCACCATCGTGTAGACCTATATGCTGTGTTTGATAATAATAGAGAATTGAACTCAAGTGATATCGAAAATATAGATGCAAGGGTTCTAAAATTATATTTGTACCTTACTCGAAAAGAACCATATTGGAAATGCCATGTCGCTAGGTCGATCACAATTGACCATATTTATAGAGATAATTGATGTGTTGATGTTTTAACCATGAGAGTAGGGCACAAAAACGTTCTTTATTTTGCTCAAACGTAACTAAGATCTACTAACATGTAAAGATGAATCATCAATCATGACTATATTTTTTAGACATGCAACTTAAAGAAGAAATTATCGCTACATTTACTCTTACGTGAAAATATCAGGCAACAGCCTTCAACATCGTTTTAATGACATACATTAAAGAGAAGCTATTAAATTCAATTAACATCATGTATTGCATAAAATATTGTATTTCCTAATTGCATCGTCCGATCAACTAATTACATGAAATTAATAATCTAGAAACACAATAGAGCAGCCTTAGATCTGAGGCTTCGACATGTAGTTATTTGCTCATTTCCCCGAGTAGAGAGGACCTCCTCAGCTATTTCCGAGATATATAAAATGAGTTGATTAAACCTGTAAACAAAACAGTTATAAGAATCGTGGTGGTGACGGTGGAGGGAGAACGAGAGGGTTGGTCGGTCGCGTGGAGAAGGAGAGAGAACAACTTTGGGTGGGTCCCACAGATGGCAAAGACGCTAGGAGCCGAGGACCGACCGGTCAAAAATTGGTTTAAAGCAATAAATCCTAGAATCATTGATATAGGTTAACAATCTCCTCCAATGTGCGGTGATTTTCGTCATTTCGATCAAATCCGATTGTTAGCTAACCGGTCTACTACCCAATTATGAAGGTTTTGCGTTGTTTACTTCATTTCATGTGCTCAGTCCTACGCGGATTTCGGTCTCCTCCCATTGCCGTAGCACCACCTAGAGTCGTCGGCGAGACCAGCTATTCAGCATTGTTGCTGAAAAGGGGAAATTCTTTTCACTATTTGAACGTCATTGCTGTAACCGGTAGTCCAGTACCTAACACGCGATTTGACTACTCACTCCGTCATTGAATAAGTGTACTTTTAGGTTTAATACTAAATCAAACAATTTAAAATTCGACTAAATTTGTAGAAAGAAGTAGCAACAACATATACTCCTTCCGTTCCGAGTTAGTTGACATAGATTTGTCTACATACGGTTATATCTGGACGTGTTTTAGTGTGTAGATACATCCGTATCTAGATAAACTTATGTCAACTAATTTAGAACGGGGGAGTATGACATAACATTGGTATATTTTAAAACTGCAATTTAAGATGAATCTAGTGAGGCTAATTTACAATCATAAATACGGATACTTTTCTCTATAAAATTGATCAAAACTTAATAACTTTGACTTATCGTGAAAAGTAAAATTACACTTAGGGCATCTCCAGCCGTCCCCCCCAGCGCCCCCCCAGGGCCGATTTTAGCGCCGTTTTGGCATGGGAGCGCCGTTTTTCGCCCAGTCGGCCCCCCCCAGGAGCCCAAAAAGCGCCAGATCGGCGGAAACTAGCGCCGGCGTTCCCAGGCCAAACCCAGCCCACCGGGTTCGGCTTGGGGGAGAAAAGCGCGCGTGGGCCAGCGCTGTCGGCGTGATAGCGCATATCCCACACCCACGCCGTGTTCTTTCCCCATCTCTCGCGTCGCCGCGATGTCGCCGCCGGTACCACCCCTCCCCACCTCCGCCGCATACAACTAGCTAGGAAGCCGCCATCTCGCCCAATCCTCCGCCGCCGGCCGCCCCTCCTCCCCCGCCGTCGTCTCGCCGCAAAGAAGGCCCTCGGGAAAGGCTCGCCTCCACCTTGCCTACTTGGTGTTCGGCGATTTGGCCGGCCGAGCCATGGACTCCGACGACGAGAAGTTGCTCGCCGAACTGCTCGACGAGGAAGCCCAGGCCGACATCGACGATGAAGAGCACCTGCTCGTCCTCGCCTGCCTTGCCGGCCTGCTCGACAAGGCGAAGCCGCGGCGTGGTGGCTCAAAGCCCGGCCGCCGCAAGAGCAAGCCGAGGCAGCGCTACGAAGGCTACTGCATCCTCTACTCCGACTACTTCGCCGAGAACCCCACGTAGGACGAGGCTGTGTTCCGGCGCCGTTTCAGGATGAAACGGCAACTCTTCCTCGACATCATGCATGCCATCCGGGAGTTCGACACCTACTTCAAGCTGAAGACGGATTGCACCGGCACGGTAGGGTTTACCTCAATTCAGATGTGCACGGTGGCGATGAGATTGCTTGCATATGGTGCTCCCGCTGACGCTCAGGATGACTATCTGCGCATGTCCGAGTCTTGCGCCATTGAAAGCTTGAACAGGTACTGCAGGGCAGAGGTGGCAGTGTTTGGGCCAAAGTACTTGCGATCGCCCAATGCGGATGACACTGCCCGGATCCTGGCCACCAATGAAGCAAGAGGCTTCCCAGGGATGCTTGGAAGCATCGACTGCATGCATTGGGCATGGAAGAACTGTCCATTTGAATGGCAGGGGATGTACAAAGGTCACAAAGGAGAGTGCAGTGTGATTCTTGAGTCCGTGGCTACACATGATCTATGGATTTGGCATTCCTTCTTTGGTATGCCAGGAACTCACAACGACATCAATGTGTTGCAGTGCTCGAATGTCTTCGCCAAGCTTGTTGAAGGTCATGCCCCTCCAGTGAACTATGAGATCAATGGGCACCAGTACACAAAGGGCTACTATCTTGCAGATGGCATCTACCCGAAGTGGTCAACATTTGTGAAGAGCATCTCCAACCCTGTGCCAGGAAGCGTGAAAGCTTGGTTTTCCAAGTGCCAGGAGGCTTGCAGGAAGGATGTTGAGCGGGCATTTGGTGCGCTGCAGTCTCGATTCGCTGTTGTCCGGTACCCAGCTCTGACTTGGTCCAAGGCCAACATGTCTGAGGTGATAAACTGTTGTGTGATCTTGCACAACATGATCATTGAGAGCGAGCGGGATGAGCCGGTGGCTGACACTGAGTACTACAGGCAGGGTCCTCTTGCAGATGTGGATCACCAGGTGCCGGCAACATGGGCAAACTTCATGACTATGCGTCAGGATATTCGAGACTCGACGGTGCATACACAGCTGCAGAATGATCTGGTGGAGCACCTGTGGAGGCGCAAAGGCAATGGCCATGCCGACGCCTAGTTTGTTCTATTTGCTTGCATTGTTGAACTATTTGTCTATTGATTTGTATGTTGAACTATTTGTGTTTGGATTTGTATGTTGAACTATTTGTGTGTTGATTTGTATGCCGAAAGTTGGCCGAAACTTGGCCGAAAGTGTTGATTTGTATGTTGAACTATTTGTGTGTTGATTTGTATGCCGAAAGTTGGCCGAAACTTGGCCGAAAGTGTTGATTTGTATGTTGAAAACTTGGCCGAAAATTGGCCGGCTGGGGGCGTCCTGGGTTCGGCGACTGGGAAAACGCCGAACCCAGGGCGTCAAATTGCGCCGGCGCTCCCCCAGGCCGTCCAAAAAGGCGCCGTTTTTCGGCCTGAAGGGGCCGAACGGCTGGAGATGCCCTTACCTGGAAGACGCCATTTGCTACCGCAGACAGGCAGTGAAACGCGAATGAATGCCCTGTCTAGCCAGCTTGAGAGCATTCGAATGGATTCGAGTCGGGAGCAGCAACTCGTTCGTAGTCGTAATCCCAGCAACAAGCCAGGTCACGTCCACGTGTTGCAGGCCCCATTCCTCGGCCTTTCTTTCCGCGCGGCCCAAATTGTCCCTTTCCAACCTCACACGCCTTCGAGATTCGCGATAGGCCGGTGCTGCCCAGCAGAACCCAGCACGACGGCGATGGCACCCCCGTAATTACCCTGCATCTTCATGGGCAGTAATCCCACCGACTGCCCTGCCCAGCCAGATCTCGCTGCCGCTACGTACGCACACTACAAAGCCCGGCCCACACAGACACAGCGCTCACTAATAATCACACCATCAGCGGCCGGCCAGTCAGTGCCCCCCTCCGCTCCACTCCACTCCCAGCCGAGCCGAGCTACCATCCAAGCTCCAGACGCCGACGCACCATCCGACACAGTAATGGACGGTCGGCCGCGGGCGACGCTTCTGGCTATGGCGGCGGTGCTAGCCGTGGCCCTGGCGGCGACGGCGGCGGAGGCGTACAACATCACCAAGATCCTCGGGGAGTACCCGGAGTACTCGCAGTTCAACAAGCTGCTCACGGAGACGCGCCTGGCCGCCGACATCAACAAGCGCCGCACCATCACGTCGTCGTCGCGAACGGCGACATGGGCGACCTCGCCTCCAGCGGCCGCACGCTGCAGACCAAGCGACACATGCTCCAGATGCACGTCCTCGTCGACTACTACGGCGGCAAAAGCTCCACCAGCTCGCGCATGGGGTCACCGCCTCATCCTCCATGTTCCAGGTACCATTTCTCTTACCCGCCCCGGCCTACTCTCTCGCTCAACAGTCAAGACCAGCTAGACGCTCCTGTTATTAGCTCTTCGAACAGTCGCCGACAGGTGGACCCGGCGCTGCCGGCGGTGACCTCTGTTTCTACCCCCGTCTTTCCTGCGAGAGGAGACGCTGACAGGCGGGGACATGCTCTCCCCCCGTCGGTGAGGCTCAATAGGAATTAACTTGCCGTTGGTTACACTGTTACTAGATCCGTATCATCATTAGATAGTTTTTAGCTTTGTGCCTATAAAGCTGGTGTTAGTTCTAGCCGTTTGCAGCTCACTTACTCGTAATTTGGTTTTGCTTTCAGCAGCAACTGTTTTGGTACAAAGAAAAACATCTTGAACTATTAGTACCTGTCAATGTTATGTGCACTTTTATCGTTTCAAAAACACATTGGAACCCGTTTTGGGGATATTTGCCTAGATGTTCTTTTGCTGTTTGCAAAAGGCTGTATCATTTGCTCAGCTGGAGCGCAGCTTCATGATAGAGTAGGTGGGGTTCTCGATAGAATAGTGAAGCTCCCATCAATGGTGGTGGATGCCCTGCCCATGCAGTATGCACTATCAAGCTAGGCCACTTATAAAAGTTTAAAGTGGTTACACATAACCACCCAAATGCGGAATCAATGGTGCCCTTTTGTACACTAACAAAGAAATATTTGCAGCATCGGCTAAATGAACATTGCCGTTAACGTTTCAACTAACCGATTTTTGTCAAAAACGACATGACATATGTCGCTCTCGAAGCTGGGCCGGCAGTGTTTTATCTACGTGCACATGGACATGCTGGCCGGTCTCTTCATTATCAATAAATTATTGACCTGTTTGATTATGATGCTGTCCGGTCACTGTACCGTAAACACGGTCGGTCGCCGTAAGTCAAGCGCGTTTTCTGTCGATTTTTTTAAAATTATGGCACCCGGAATCCCTCGATCGGCTACCTACCGGATCATTTGAAAACTATGAGAATTTGAAGTCCCAAGGCAAGATCTCGGCGTTTTACAGTTTTAAATCCTGGAGTGATCAGTGATGGATTCCTTATCTGTTATGAACTTGCATGCAGAGCATCTGTTGCTAATTTGCCGAGTCAACAACCCACTTTCTGTTGCTAATTTGCAGAGTCAACAACCCAGTTTTTGCTGAATCACCTTTTGCCTTTCCAGAGCAAAATACAACCATTTTATGATTAGCATCCTAATTGCAGTACACGCTGTGCCTGTAGTACGTACGAAATGTACTAATTTCTGAATTATTTGGTCATTATTAAGCTTTGCATTGAATGGGTCTCCATCAGCACGGGCATGAATTAGGTGAGCTGAATTTGGTCCATTCGTGCAGCGTCAATCACATGAACCTCCATCAATCACCGCTAAAAAATATCTCAATCAATTCAGCTCCAAAATGCTCTAATTATGATATTGTTAGTACAGTACCAAACCTTCTCCTAGTTGGCTGCAATTAACTGAAATGGATGATTATTGTCGTCGTGCAGGAGTCCGGCGCGGCCCAGGGCATGTCCGGGTACGTGAACATCACGCAGCACCGCGGCGGCAAGGTGACGTTCATGGCAGAGGACGCCGCCGACGGCTCATCGCCTGCGAGCTTCGTCAAGGCCGTCAAGGAGATCCCCTACGACCTGGCGGTGCTCCAGGTCAGCGGCGTGGTCGCGTCCCCCGAGGCCGAGGCGCCCGTGGCGGCGCCCGCGCCGGTCAACATCACGGAGCTCCTCTCCAAGAAGTACTGCAAGAGCTTCGCGTCCCTCCTCGCCGCCGACGCCGAGGCCTTCAGCAACATCAACGCCACCAAGGACAACGGGCTCACGCTGTTCTGCCCCGTCGACTCCGCCGTGGCGACCTTCATGCCCAAGTACAAGAACCTGACGGCGAAGGGCAGGACGGCCATCCTGCTGTTCCACGCCGTGCCGGACTACTACTCCCTGCAGCTCCTCGAGTCCAACAGCGGCAAGGTGAGCACGCTGGCCACGTCGAACGTCGCCAAGAAGGACTACAGCTTCGACGTCGAGAAGGACGGCGATACCGCCGCGCTCGACACCAAGGTGGGCGCGACGGCGTCGGTCAAGGCCACCATCAAGGACGACGACCCGCTCGCTTGCTACGCGATATCCAAGTTCCTGCAGCCCAAGGAGCTGTTCAAGGTCCCCAAGGACCTGGCCCCGGCGCCGGCGCCTGCAGGGCCCAAGAAGAAGACGACCAAGAAGAAGCCCTCCGCGGCCTCCTCGCCCTCCGACGACGACGATCCGCGACTCGCCTGACGCGTCCGATGACGATGCTGCCGACAAGGCCAATGCCGCCTCGCCGTCCGTGTTCGCCGGGTGGGTGACGACGGCAGCCGCGGCCACCGTCGCGGCCTTGGCGTGGCTGCATAAGGTGTGTTAGTGGTGGTCCGTGCCGAGTTCTTTTTTTTGTCTGTCCATTCGATGTCTCCCTTGTTATTAGTGCAAAAATAAGAAGGGCTGTTTTATTTATATTTATTACTACGGCAGTCAGAAGAAGAAAAAGAAGAAAGAAACTTCGACGGCATCCTTGTTTATTTTGTTTCGTTGTGATTCCATTTTTTAATGTTAGTGGTCGGTGGGGTTGGAGTGTGTTTATATATATGAAAGACACGGTCAAGTTTAGAATGCTACTCTGTATTTTTGCAAGAGAGAATGTTAAGCTTGTACTCCTTCATTATTGCCTTTCAAGCTGTCCAAAGTAAGCTTTCCAAATTCAGCGTCACATGCTCCATGTAACATATGAGCACGGATAAGTGTGTTAGAATGCAAAGTGGAGCTCGCCATGTGATTTGCTTTGCTTGTTCAGCTTGTAAAGGGGACGATGCCGGCTCACTTTGGCTTTTACGAATGCTAATGTTAGTTCTTGTTTCTGTGTTGTCAGGATCACCTGGATATTGTTGTACTTGCTCGCCTTGATCACCTGGTGTTTCCTGATTTATCATAGGCCGCCTCTGAGACTTTTTTGTGTGAACGTAAGTCGCCATTTATTCTGCAAAGGTATCCGTAACCTTGAGGCAACCTCTAAATGAAGGCTGTTCTTTCTATGTTTAGGCACCCAACATCCTCATCATCAAGCTAGATTAGGCTTGCACAGGCTAGTCGTGGGCTCAACAACCTCTTCAACCCTAGCCCTCACGCGACGCGCTGGTGACTCCGCGGCGGCCGCCGCCAAGCTCCGCCCAGCCAGCCCCTCCTCACCCCAAGCCGTCCCTTCCATCCCCTAGCCCTTCCTCTCGAGTTGTTGTCCGCCACGGCATGGCGGGGGCCCCCCCAGCCTCCCCCACCCACCACCGCCTCCTGCCGGCGGCGGCCGCTCCCCTTCGCCCACCGTTTCCCTACGCCCCCCACCAGGTCCCACTGCCCCCTCCCGCCGTCATTCCGGCCGGTACCCCCTAGGTTGTGCCATAGTTGCCAAGTTTCCGGTTCGATGGGAACGAGGGACGGGAACGAGGGACGAGGTTCGCTGCTCGCAATGAATTGGGAACGAGAGGGGTATACATCTCTGTAACGTACCGATCGATAGGGGGGACGCGAACCAAACAGTTCCGGGACGATGACCCGGGAACGATACTTCGAGTCGAAAAAAATTTCAATTGTATCTTACCTTGTGACGGGCTTAAGCCTTAATGAACGCATTTTTGGGAGATACATTTTGGGAAACATCAAAAGATCCCGCTAATCACGGCAGAGAAAGGCAACATATCTCCTCAATATTTGTCATCTTTGTCAAAATCTCAATCGATTGGCGAAGTCCCAGGAGCTGAGCGCCATATCCTGAAAAGACCCATCGCCATAGGTCCATCTTCCCTGGCTTAGGGGTTCTCGGATGCGGGCGCGGGAATTTGGATTGCAGGCAACTTGCGGCCGTGCCCCGGCCACCGCCCCACCACGTGAACACGTTCGTCGCCATGTGCGGCAGCGGCGGCGCGGACTGTGGAGGCCGGCGCGGCGCCGCCACACACCAATTCTGGTCGGCGGCGTATTCGCTCATGATGCATCCTGTACTGTATTCCTGTAAGTCTCCAATCCTCCGTGAAGAAAGCTTCTTGTTCCCATATCTGATTCCTCTTTCCAAATCGAGAATGGAGCGTACGGGGTCGCTGAACCGGGTGTGGAGTACCGATAGTTCAGGGACGCGTTCCGGTGACCGAATCGTATCGTCCCGTCTATCGAACCCGAACCCCGATTGGGGACGACGAACCCGGGTCAGGGGACGAGGCACCGTTCCCCGTTCCCGGCTACTATGGGTTGTGCTGCTCCCCCAGGATCCGTCGCGGCCTCCTCTCCGATCCGTGGTCGTCGACAAGCTCCGCTCCCTGCCTTGCGTGGAGGAGGCGCCCGAGGTGGTGGTGCCTGGTTCCGTGTCCCCGCTGGTTTCGGTGGCCATGGAGTTGCCGGAGCTGGCCGCTTGCCCGCCCCCCGCCTTCTCCTCCAGTCCACCCCCCAATCATGCTTGAGCATCAGGGGGTGTTGCCGCCAGGCGATGCGCCCGATTGGCAGGAGGTGCGCAACAGGCGACGCCCTTCCCCGAAGCTGCCGCCCCCTCTCCTCCTCGCAGGGATGAGGACCGTACCATGGTCTTCAGACGGAAGGTGCGGGGACGGTGCTTCCGCTGCTTGGCGCCCGGGCATCGGGTGGCGGACTGCCACGGCCAGATCCGGTGCCTCGCCTGTCACCGCTCCGGCCACCGGGAGTGGGACTGTTGGCATCACCAGCAACCAAGCCAGGCCCCCCTCTCCCCGACGTCGCCTGCTGCTGGGTCGCCCACTGCCGGTCCGCACGTCCCCTGGAGCGGTCTTGGGCTTCGGTTGCTGTGCCCCCAATCCGTGCGCAGCCGGCGGCCAACCCCGGGTCTGCTAGTCTTGTCGCTTCTCTCGACGCGATGAGTCTCCAGGCCGAGCTGCTTGGATTAATCGAGCCCCAACTCCAAGAGATGGTCATCCCAGAGCAAGATGGCGAAGTCCGTGCAAGGTTTGGTGGTGCATCTTCGGAGTTTGTTGGAGCGGGCAGAGGTTGCTCTGGAAAGGCTCGCCTTGCCGTCGGCCGTGGTGCAGGTGGCTCCAACATCACCTCTCTGTACCGGGGGCAATGTTGGAGGCGCAGACGGCGGGACGGAGATCTTTGGCTGCTACTCTCCGAGGGGTCTGAACTCCACCTACACGCCTCTCGCTGCTTCGGAGCATGTTTCCCCGGTGGTGCAGGTGCCCTCGGTGCAGGATCTTGGAGTGGAGTTTGATGTGCCTCTGGCATTAGAGGAGTTGAGGGGTACTGATGCCCCTAGCCCGGAGAGAAGATCGCGAAGGTGATGGCCCAGTTTGACAAGATTGAGCCAAAGGAGAAGACCATGCCATTTTCGATGGTGGAGCTATGCCGAGAGATTGCTGACATGCCCAAGAGCAAGCAGGTTCGGGAGGATGCTCCCTCTTTGGCCGAGCGACGAAGCATCCAACTAGACAAGAAGAACAAAGATTGTGGCATTCCAACCGCCAAGCGCGCTGAGTTTAGGCGGGCGGAAGCTTTTGGGGAGACCCCAAAACTCAATAGCAAAGGGAAAACCACCGAGGAGGTAGTAAATGAGAAGATGCAATTTTATTTGCAGATGTACAAGAAACAGCACACACTGCAAATGATGGAGGCTCTTCGAGCTTTAGTTGTGACCAATACTTGATCTCTTCTGTGTGGAGGATGCACATCGGTGCATCTCTAGTGGAGAGAGTTCGTGTGTGTTTGGAGAGGTTCTTTTAGTTGGATATGAGGTGTGGCCTATTAGCTTGGGGCTAGGTTCCCTTGTTTCAGGCACAGACGATGTTCCATGAGGTAGAGTGTGCGGCTTTTAACCGTGTTTTGTATGGTTTTTGGATCCGGTTTCCCTAATTAATTGGATCAATTCTATTCTTCTATAATGCAATGCGGGAACTCCCCGCCCAGGTTCGTAAAAAAAAAGAGGTAGATGCTAGAGCACAACAAGCATGTCGAGTTCAGGAGGCCAAGAGGGTGAAGGTCCTCTACACAATAAATCATTTGTTGCCCTCGCAGTTATTGTCATGCTTGCTGAACTTTAGCTGTCAAAGTTATAAATCTGGCATAAGATTGCTTGTGAATAAGTGTGTCTAATTACAAATGTATAATGTTGTTGAGCACTGTTTGTTATTTCAACGATGGAACTTTTGCTAATAAAATAGAAGTGTAAAGTGCAATTGTCGCAAGTTAATATTAGCATTGTACGTATAAGTTTGAACTATGACTATTAGCCTAGCATAAGATTTAATCGTGACTATTGATCATGCATTTTTCTATGAATATACGTGAATTCCTAGATCAAATCAATGTAGGTTTGATTCAGCTAAAACAATTTGTATACTGTAAGAGTTTCTATTTACACATTAATTGTTATATCTTATCTCTAGTTACACCTAAAATAGACAATCACTCATTCGAGAAACCTCTGCTAGCTTTAAAATTTAGGGTCGTGATATTTAAGAAAACTAAAATGACACACACTAGAAAATATTGCTTTTGGCCACGCTCGACTTTCGTGGTAGAAAGCCCGATTTTCATTGCTAAAGGGCTTTTGCAACGGCTACCGTACTGTGGCGGATGTTGCATGTCAGATTTATTAACCACGCTCCCAGGTCATCGTGGTAAATTATTCCGTCATCAACGTCGGACAGGCTGCCGTTGTAAATGAATATAACAGACACGTGACAAACACAGTTAAGGTCACCGTCACACCGTTATCTCTTCGGCCACCTGAGGCCTTCTGCCGTTAGGTGGGCCGACCAGTTAAGGTTAGGTGGCTTAGGTGGGCCGGCCTGTAAGATTAAGTGGGACAGTCTGCTAGGATTTGTGGGCCGGTCTGCTAGAGTTTGTGGGTCAGCATGTTTGTGTTGGTTGGTTGGCCTGCTAGTTTAGATGGGCCGGCCTGCTATGGTTCGTGGTTCGGCCTGCTAGGGCTAGATGGACTGGCTGTTTGAGTATGTGACCGGCCTGTCAGGTTAGACGGGCCGGCCTGCTAGGCATATGTGGGCCGGCTTGTTATGGTTCATAGGCCGGCTTGTTTGAGTAGATGCGCTGGCCTGCTAGGTTAGATGGGCCGGCCTACTAGGCATATGTGGGCTGGCCTGTTCGTGTAGGTGGGCCAGCCTGTTAGACTAAGTTGGGCTGGCCTATTACGGTTGATTGGGCTGGTCCATTTATGTTATTATTTGGCAAAGAGCGTCCTTGTAAATGAGCAATGTAATAATTATAGAAAAAGTATCATAGATTTTTTATACCGTAAGTTTCTATTTACACATTAATTTTTATCTCTTCTCTTCAGTTACACCTAGAATAGACAATCATTCATTCGAGAAACGTCTGGTAGCTTTAAAAGTTAGGGTCATGACAATTAAGAAAACTAAAATACACATGGATACTTTCTTATATTTGTAGTTCTCTAATTGTCATAATTTAATTTTTGAAGACATGCAATTTTTATGCTTCAAGTTTAATGCAAGTGCAATATTAAATGTTGAAGTTAAAATTACGTAATAAAAATGATAGTATCTTCATATATAGTTGTATTGTAACGTGTTAATTTGCTAACTATAATAAACCATTTAATAGTTAAAATCATAAGTCGAGGAAATGCATTGTAAGTGAAAAACGTTAAAATATTTGGTATTAATGAATGATAGTTGTCTGTTTTGCGTCGCCTTAGGTATAAATGAAAAAGTTAAAACCATCACAGGGGTGCACGTTGAGGACGTTTTCAGCATGTATGATGGACCTCTTGAGCGATAAATTGAACGATGACTCTAGCTGGAGGATCAAAAATCTGGACCACGTTGGCAACGACGGAGGAAATTCGCTATGCTCGTGGAGGATTGTGAATTCATCATGGATGAAGCGGTCAAGTCAATTGAAGATGACGCAACTATAACAACAAAGCTGAGGGAGTTTTAACAGATTGAGGGTGCCAAATTTGTAGAGCTTGTGAGGGCCAACCCGATCTTTGACTTCTTTCTAGGATTCACTCAATATGTCGCCCGTGTCGGCAGTGAAGCCATTCAAGCAGCAGCTACTTGGAGGGGGGACAACACTCCGACACGAATGAACATGACGATGGTGACAGAGATGTCAACGACAATAAAGACGACAACGAGGGCGTAAAAGGGGCCGTTCAAGTCAATGCAACAAGGCTTGGTCAGCTAAATGAAAAGCTTGTGGTGGTGAAGGCTGCTTTGGAACGTCTGCTGGCGATAATGTTGGTCTTTCCACTGTCTGATAACAATCTAGTGGAATATGATGAACTTGCGGACTTCAGGCAGAGCTTCCCACGGGTTCGTTTTCAGGCAGTGGAAAGACCACGGGAAATAGGAAAAGTTTGTTCATATGTGATCCCTCTTTGAACTAAACATCTTGATCAGTGAGAATGTTTTTTTTTTAAATTTAACCACACTTTATACTAAACTAGCAAGCCGCCTCATTAAAAACCTTCCAGCCCCTTAGGTACCCTGGTAAGATAAAAGAGTGCGTATGAAATTGCTGCATCAACCAACCATAGATACATCGTTTGTTACATCCGGGATAATAAACAGGTTACATCTTTGATCACAAAAGGAAGAATAAAACCTAGAGGATCTCCCTCCCAGCCAACATCCGGACTTGGTGTTATAACAATACTTAGCTAGCTGGTGCGCCACTTGATTATCATCTCTTGGACAATGTTTGAAAGCAATTGACCCAAAATTATAGGCCAACATGAAACATTCTGCTAGAACAGCAGAGAAGGGACTCCACACTTTATGACAGCATTACACGCCTGGATTAGCTCAAGAGAATCAGGCTCAATTGTAACCGTGGATACTCCCAATCTTCCCAAAAAATTCAGACCTTCCGCATAAGCTTCAGCAGTAGTAGCGCTCAACAGTCTAGTTTCGTCTAGTTTTGATGCACATGTATCCGTCGCTTCGTCTAGTTTTGATGTTACGGTCTGTATTTTCACAGCCTCTGTCTGTACGTAAGCATGCGTTGTTCATGTATTGTTGGACTAGAAAATCTTGGAAATCCTGAACTGTTGAACGTTACATGCTTTTTGTCTGCTTCTTATGGAAGTGCTAGTGTATTACCCAGATTCCACCTCCAATTATGCAGTATTCAGAGTCAGACTGCACTTGCCTCACCACTTCCTGAATCAGGAACTTTTCCTATTTCACAGAGTTCAACAGGATTCTTTTTAGGGTTCAGCACAGATGGCACTGTAAACTGATCAAGACCATATTCAGAGTTTAGCATAGATGGCACTTAAAACTGAATGAAGAACATATTCAGAGTCCAACATACATGGAACTGTAAACTGAATCAATGATTTCTCCTTTTTAATTTTCTTTTAGAAATCACAGCTGATAGAGTTCATTATTGTCCAGAACATAACAGCAAACAAGTGCAGTTGGGAAGTGTTCAGAGACAATCCAAACTCCCAGCTTATCATCAACAAATTGGCATAACCATCTCACACCATGAGTGACAATAATTTTGTCAAAAAAATAAGAGTATGCACATGCGCATCATATAGGCTCTGTGTTAGTGACACCAATGATATGTATATATACATCCTAGTATCATTGTTGCTTGTTACTGGTTCATCACAAGAGCACCTTGATAATTTCTGTCATGACTAAAATGTTTGCACCTTGATTAACTTCTAACACGAACATCAAGAGGGCTGTTAATTTTTCCTGTGTAAAGCTATTGCTCAAGTCAAGTGCATCCTGTTATGATTTTTTCTCAAAACAAGGTGCTCAAACTGACGTCCACCGGGGGACAATACATGGGATTTTTCTGGAAGCTATTTTAATTGTACCGACTTGCCAATATGATATTTTTCACAAAACAATAGGTTTCGACTGACTTTGATTAGAGCTGCACAACATCAGTATGATTCATAAGCAGCTAACAAATTCGCTGCATTGTTATTGTTACAAAAAAAAGTTCATCACAAAATATGGAAAACATCCTTGACATTGAGTATTACAATCTGGCCTCCTATCTCTAAAGTAGAGTACAAGCACTGCGCCGTGCAACGCCACCTCACTAAACCGGCGTTGTCGAACGGCCAAACCAAACGGTCATTGGTCCTGAACATGTTCGTGCGAAGCGGAGTGCATCGCGGCCGCGGCGGCGTGTGAGGGGGCCTGCTGGCTCGTCTTCTCGGCGAGCTACAGAATCAAGACGCCGCCCCTACAACCCTCTAAATCGACAAGAAATCATCCATATCCCTCTACAAGAATCCGGTACTCCTCAACCGCAGCGAGCACATCGATCTTAGCTACCACTTCATAGACGATTGTGAGAGATGGGCATGGTGGCCATGGAGTTCATTCGGGACCAGTGAGCAGAAGGCAGACATTCTGACGAAACCACTTAGTCGCGTTCGCTTCTAGGAGCTGCGCGGCAAGGTAGGTATCATCGACATCAAATCTACAAGACAGGGTTGAGGGGGAGATTGTGGGCTTAAACCTGTCTTTCTCTGAACCTGACCGGCACACTGTATTTTCTTCAGTTTCGTAGTTACAGTTTTTTCAGCTATAGTTTGTAGAACTTCGAGCACAACTCGGAACGTGGGATGGCACGGTCGGCCGTGGAGCTTGTGATACGGCACGATTTTCCTTTTCAGATCAATAAAAGGAGACCAGAAAAGCTGCAGTAGTAGCGCAGCACAAAACCCTCGAGTTCATCTCTCGTTTCTCTCCCAGTTCGAGTTTGTGATTCAGGGTATCAGTGAAGATCGAAGCACTGACAGATTGAATCGGGTTTTCTCAATTTCTGGCCTGATTCCATTCAGTTGCAAGTCGTTTGCTGCTTGCGGCTATACTTTCTTTTTTGCAGAGATGCTTGCGGCAATACTTACTACAGTAGTATAATTGTAGCACTAGCTTCAAGGCACTAGGATGATTTAACTGTTCTAGGCAGAGACATTTGGGCAAGTGACTGACGCATGCATGCCATGATCTAGTGACCTGATGTGTGGGCCAATGAATGGTAGGCCAAGAACTTTGACCCACTGTGCGCTGCACTCAAAAGATGATCAAGCCTCAGATCCAAAGCGCAAGTGATTTGGTTCATCTATGTATGCTAAAAAAAAAATGCCAGTCAGGAAAGATTGTCCAATCTAGCAAAGAGATGCCATATCTGAGACCTTGATGAGATGAGCGAACAGGATTTCAAAACCACAATAGATGTGGTTCTTGCTACGAGCTGCAAGCCTGCAACCTACCAGAAAGAAGAGCACAAGCTGTCACTAAGTTTTCATTGTGAAGCCTGCAACCTACGAATGTGTAGGAGGCTTCGAAATACGGCACATTATATATTGAACAGACATGCACAAAATCAACGAGAATCCCAATAAAAAAAAGGTTGGAAACATCCTGGCCTCTAATCTCTCTGAAAATAGCAACAAAAGTTCACACCAGTTCATTTCTCTGACTTTATGAGACTGGAGGAAACACTGCTATAACTTTACATGATTAAACATTGGGCACTTCTCATACTTTAAGAAACAAAGTACAGCCTATGAAATCTCACATAGCTATCATTGGGCAATTCTGAAATATAACATCATAAACAACACGCAGTTTGACATGTCTCAACATTGCACAATGTTGCTAACTAGGCATCTAAAAGTTAAACAGCATGGCACCGACTGCAAGGCTCCACGACTTTTAACACAACTCTGGGGGGAATTTTCCCCTCAATGTGTGTTCTGATAGCCAAAAGCGCCCTGGGACCTCCATGAGGATATCCCTCTCCATACGAGGGCATGTGTCCGTGGGGGCGTCGTGATGTTATCACTTCCTGTACCGTACGATCTATGATGTTCATTGACGGTACACCCACCAGAACTCCGACAGCCATGAGTGGTGTCCAACGTGAGGCGCTCGAGCGATGTCGCGTTCTCAACAACGTGGCATGTCAGCTCGACCAAGCTCTTCGCAGAGCAGAAGCCGACGATCGACACACTCTTTAGGCAGTTGTGTTGTTGTTGTGGTAGCCGCCTCAGATGTGAGGTATCCCGATAACTGAATCATGCTTCATCTCAGGCTGCTGGACCTATATAGAAAGCAAAGGTGTTTGCATCATCAATTCTGCAAACTAGGTATGCTTGAAAGATGAGAAGATACTTACTTTAAAGATGAAAGTTTCCAGGTGAGGAGAAGCTTCAAGAAAAGAAACCAGAGAAAGGTAATCATGGGCTGGTGAAATAGCTTCAACTCCAAATAGAGAAATAAGCAAGTATTTAAGGTGGAGGAATTTGCGAGGTAGCATTGGTGTACCGATCATCTGCATAAAGATGTCGTGGATTAAATATATGCAAGATAATGAACTGTTATATGCAAATAGATAGTCTGTAATCATCTAAAATTCTAGAATATACCTCATCAATCGAGGATATGGCAAGTGTTTCCACATTTGGCGCAAAGGACAAAACCTTGGCCCAAGCATGACAGACAATGTTGGACTGACGAAAGTCTGAACACTCCATGTCTACGATCTTTACGTGAAATGCACTTCCAAATGAGATCGATAGTAATCTACCACAGTAGTGAAAAGTGGAGATATTTGGAGCATTGCTATCTATCACTTGTAGCTTACTGCACACTCTCACACCCAGGAACCTAAGCCGCTGCAGCACACAGGGTATCTTCAGGCAAACTATCTCACGGCAAGTCCGGAGTCCCAAACACTCCAATGCAGCACAACTGGAAAGAAGGCACTCTAGCTCATCGTCAGCAATCCGTACATTACTCAGATATAACGTTGTTAAGCTTCTCCAGCTACCAAGCCCAGCAGTTGGGCGAAAGTCACATATGCCAATGTGAAGATACCGAATTGGGCTGTCACTTCCATTAAATAAAAGTGAGCATGGGAAATTGAATGGTTCCTTAGGAATATGAGGCAGAAAAATTGTGAGTTCTTCAATTCCTGCTGTAACAGCAATCTGAAGCCAACTATTGATATAACAGGAATCGACCTTGTGGCAGTCGAAAAGTTCAAGCCTTAGTTTCTTCATGCCAACGCCCGAGTGACTTTTAAGAATATGGTCAACTTTGCTGACGGGTTTCTTGTCCTTTCATGATTTTGATCAATATCTCCATCCAAACCTAGTGATTCCTGACTTAAGGTAAGGTTGGGAAGGCATCTCCATGACCTCAGAAATGTGTGCGACACACAAGCCACGCATGCAGCATCTCGCAGTGGCATTAGGGCATGAATACGTCGACAGATATCCTGGATACATAAGCACAAGAGAACAGTTATTGGGGTTATAAGAGAAACTTATTAATTGTAATTGATAGCACAAACCGTGTTGCATTACCCATTTACATAGCACAGAGGAAGATAATGCACTGGGATGTAACTGCAGCGAGTGGATTGGGGACTATATAGGAGGCTAGGAGCTTTGGAGAGAAAAAAAATTCCCAATACATTAGTTCGCACCTGATTAGCAAACATCAATATACAACTGCCATCTTACTTAAAGTAGGCGTATGGAAGTCCACAAGAACTATTAACGTGCATTTGTGTCGTGCATTTGTGTCGGTAAACATTCGAATATCCATAAGATGATGTTATATCATACAATTAATAGCAAAAGAACGAAACAAAAATGTACATTCTGGACAGGGTATAAATGAGAAATCTGAACATTTAGAGCCCCACCAAATATATTTAGCAGGCCATAAGAAAGAACAGCCTTCCATACGTAACTCAAACTTCCACGCATCAGGTCTCCTCCACATACTCTCTGCCTCTCAAACAGAAACAGCAACGGTTCCCCTCTCCCCGCAGGCAATAAGGGAGGCGGCCCTTTTCCTCTCTCCCCCACCCGGCATGGACATGGGTTCCCCCCCCCCCCCCCCCCCCCCAAGGGGAGGGTGGGTGAACTCCAGATCTCTGCTTTGGATGCTCTGTTAAGGTAAGGATTTTTGTGTCCAACGGCAGCGCTTTCATGGCGGCGGCGTCGACGGTTGGAATAATTTTTCCATGGTTCCAACACCATCTTTGCAGCGTCCTCAGCGGCAAGGTCGAAGGACTTGTGGAATTTGTCTTCCATCAGTTTATACCTCTGGAAGGTTGTCCATCGATCTTGTTGCGCCCCCACCTTGAGAATCATCATCTTGTTGGCAGGGTGATCTTTTTTTTTTTGCAGACATCTGGGGTACATCACAAGTTCACAACCATGTTAAGAGTAGAGAAAGCAGTGGGATACAAGCACACGGAAAGTGAAAAGAAAACCATATCGTTAAGCTTCTCTGCAAAATCGATTCTACTGTAACTGAAAATCCGCATTGGCACTAGAAACAGTCAGATTCAAGAGCAAAAGATCCTGTTCCCCAAAAAATTGCGCCCAAAATAAAGGTTGCTGGCTTCACTCAGACTTAAATCGGTGTTTAACCCCATCAAATGGATCAAGTTATGTGGTGGAAAATGGAACATACGCTGAGACAAATTTATCTGATCGAGAGTGGAGCAGGGGACGTACGGTCTCGTGGTTCCACCATCAGTGGCGGAGGATCCAGCATGGGAGTGAGACAGGGACGACAGCGAAGCACTCCGGGCCTTTTTGAGGTCCAGTCGTCCGACGAGACCGTGCCGGCGCCGGCGCCGGCGAGCGAGGCAGCGAACCCTATTTGCCGCTCTCTCAGCGAGCAAAACGGCAGGCTCCGTCTAAAGCATCGCCTTGGTGGGCCGGGCTGCTGTTTTTATTTTATTCACTTATTCCCTGCTATTTTCTTTTCTTTTCTTTCTCTTATTAGTATTGTTATTTTTCCTTGTTACTTTATTTTGTGTTTTTACTCTGTTTTATATTTTAAAATACATAAATATTTTTTTAATGCATAAAGATCTCTTTTATTTCTATCTATATAGAGGAATATTATGTTTATGACACATGAACAATACTTTTGCTATGCATGAACTTTCTTTTGGTAAATACATGAATATTTTCCTGTGATACATAAAAATTTATTTAAAAAAATATTTACATTTATTTCTCGTATAATGAAAATACTTCTAAAAATACGTGAATAAGTTTAATCACATGTAGAATATATTTTTCGTATAACACATACCTATGGGAGAATTTCTTTGAACCAGTTCCTTGCTTTGTAGGAGTGGGGCAATGCGAGCGATGGATTACCGGAAACGAGATTGGCATAGTATATATCCATGTTCGGCCCCTCGCGGTGGAGCCGGTTCGGTTACTAAATTCCTAGCATGATCCGGTCGATGTGGTTGTGTCGTCTACTTCAAGTCTCCATGTGTCGTGTCACGGAAGGATTCCTGCTGGATTGAGTGAGAGTCAGCTCAATACTGTACTTAAGCCGACCCAGTCAAAGTAGGAAGCCCTGTGCAGGGCATGAGCCACCCTTGGCCTTCTGGTCTGTCTCCATGTCCTGGACCTACCCGGTTGGTATTACCTCGTCAGTCACCATGTTTGGCCGGTCTAAGGGTCGGTCTTGTGCATATGTGATAGATCTCCGCGTGTACGGTCCACGATCTCGCTACACGACCTTTGGACGGGACTCCCTAGCAAAGTTTGTGTAACCGTAACGTTGCCAAATTACCACCGGCCTCCACATGTGTGCATTAAAATCCCTCCAGGGTACGATATTTTGTTTCTCGGGCTTTAGGGAGCCAAAAAATCAAAATAAATGCTTAAAAGATCCATTAATTCTAAACTCCTTTTCACGGACACATACATATGTGGTATACACCTTTGTGAAATGTTAAATAGTACGCTCATTCATAGTATAAAAAGACTATTTTTTGGCTTCTGAAAGGTAAAAATAACTCTATTTTGTTTCACATAATTGTTTTTCGTAAATCACAAGTGTAAATATATATTGATGAAAATTTGTGTACATACTACACATCTACATGTGCATTTATTTTTCAACAACTTTAAGGGAATTCAAATAAAGTTATAGACATTTTTTATCTCTTTCTATTCCATTTTTCGATGTGTATCCTTGTTTTGATTGATGAATAAATACCTCGTTATACTAAAAAAATACAACATATAATCACCGTAAAATAAAGATGGGACCACCTTAAGTATCAAATTTATTTCAGATAGAATTTTTTGGGTGGTGCAAATTATTTGTGCCCTTAAATTTCAATTTTTTTCTCTATGAACATTTTTTGTGTGCAATTTTCTTTTTAAAATTAATTCTGGTATGTGCAATTTCAAAAATGGAATATAAGTGTGCAAATCTATGCATGTATGTGGGATTAGTAGATTCAATATGTACGGCTTACAAATGTTTACGGTGAAAGTTGGAAGTGTATAATGGAGTGTCAAAGATGTTACTTGTGTTAGTTTATGCATTGTTCATAGTCAATTTATCATTGAGACCGTAAAGAAACACCATATTGACTATACATGTCAGTTTGCTAATGAATCTTATTTGGCCATTGGTACAATGGAAAATGTGTTCTATCCGTGGACACCGTGCCGTTTGTTGATCAGGTCTGACACGACATTGTACAACAACTTGGAAAAGGGATCTAGCGCAGCTTGGTAGCGCATTTGTTTTGGGTACAAAATGTTACAGGTTCAAATCATGTCATCCCTACCAATTACTTCATTTCTTCTTTATGAGGAGTAGAAAAGAGGTAACCATGGAGAGGAAAAGGGGGTATCCTGTAAATTCAAGGGTATGGCTTGCATTCTGAGAATACTGAATCAATTCAATATTATGAATATCGGATCTACCAATCAATTCATTCATTGGGCAGATACTGACAATTTGGAAGGAACGCATCTCAAACTACATAATTTGACATGATTCAATTTTGCGCAATCATGCTAATGAGACATCTACATCTTCAACGGCATGGCACCGACTGCAAGGCTCCACGACTTTTAACACAACTCTGGGGGGAACTTTTCCCTCAATGTGTGTTCTGATAGCCAAAAGCGCCCTGGGGGCCTCCATGAGGATATCACTCCCCATAGGGAGGCACATGTCAGGTGGGGCCCACATGAGGATACCACTTCCTGTATAGTACCATCTGTGAGGTTCATCGACGGTACACCCACCAGAACTCTGACAGCCATGAGTGGTGTCCAATGTGAGCCGCTGGAGCGATGTCGCATTTTCAACAATGTGGCATGTCAACTCGATCAAGCTCTTCGCGGAGCATAAGCCGACGATCGCCACACTCTTCAGATTGTTGTGCCGGTGTTGTGGTAGCCGCCTCAGCTGCGAGGAATCCCCGATAACTGAATCATGCTTCATGTCAGGCTGCCTTACCTATATACAAAGCAAAGATGCTCACATCAGCGGTTCCACAATAGAAACTCTGTATGGTTGCAAGATGAGGCGTAACTTACTTCAAGGATGAAAGTCTCAAGGCATGGAGAAGCTTCAAAAAAAGAAAGCAGAGAAAGGTAATCATAAGCTGGTGAAATAGCTTCGTCTCCAATTAGAGAAATATGCAAGTATTTAAGGTGGAGGAATTTGTGAGGTAGCATTGGTGTACTGATCATCTGCAAAAAGATATCCAGATCAATTGTTTCAAGGAATGTCAAACTGTAATATGCAAATAGCTAGCCTATATTCATATTAACTTTCAGAATATACCTCATTAGGCGAGGATATGGTAAGTGTTTCAACATTTGGCGCACAAGAAAGAAGCTTGGTCCAAGCATGCCAGACAATGTTGGACTGATCAAATTCTAAGCAAGACATGTCTACGTCCTGTACTTGCAATGCACTTCCCAATGAAATCGGTACTAAGCTACCAGAGAAGTGAAAAGTGGAGATATTTGGAGCATGGCTGTCTATCACTTGTAGATTTCTGCATAGACGCACACCCATGAACCTAAGTCGCTGCAGCACACAGGGTATCTTCAGGGAAATTATCTCACGGCAATTCAGGAGTCTCAAACGTTCCAATGTAGCACAATTTGAAAGAAAGCACTCTAGCTCATCATCCGCAATATGTACATTACTCAGATATAGCTTTGTCAAACTTCTCCAGAAACCAAGCCCAGCAGTGGGACGAAAGGCACATATAGCAATGTGAAGATACCGAATTGGGCTGTCAATCCCATTAAATAAAAGTGAGCATGGGAAATTGTATGGGTTCTCAGGGAAATAAGGCATATAAATGGTGAGTTCTTCAATTCCTGCTATAACTGCAATATGAAGCCAACTATTGAGATAACAGGAATCGACCACGTTACAGTCAACAAGTTCAAGCTCTAGTTTCTTCATGCCAACACCCGAGTGGTTTTTGAGAATGTGGTCAACTTTGCTGACAAGGTCTCGTGTAAATTCATCCTTTCCAATGACAGCCGCATTCAAACCTAGTGTTTCTGGACTTAAGATAAGGTTGGGACGACATCTCCATGATCTCAGAAATGTGTGGGATGCACAAGCCGTGCGGGCAGCGTCTCGCAGTGGCATTAGAGCAAGGATATGCCGACAGATATCCTGGATACAGAAGCACAGGAGAATGGTTATTGGGGTTATAACACAAATTTACAAATTGATTGCACAAATTTGCCTTATTACACGAAATATTTCTGTGCGTTTGTGTCAGCCAACATTGAAATATGATAATGATGCTATACCATACACAATGTTATACAATCAGATAAAATACATGAGCCGGTATAGCAATGAAACGAAAATAAAAATGTACATTCTGGAGTGGGTATAAATAGTAAATCTGAAACTTTTGAGCCACAAAAATAGATTTGACGAGCCAGATAAAAGAACAGCCTTCCATCGTATGTAATTCAAGTTTCCACTACAACTGGAACTAGAAAGCATAAGACAATGATCTAATGTGAAATTTAAGAAAAAAACAACGGGCAGCCATTCACTGAAGCATGTATAAGTTTTCTATCTCAGAGGGAATTGCTTACAGAGTTACAGCTCAAGTGGTCAGTGGCGGAGCTGTAGTACAACCATTGGGTTCAAATGTAAATCCTTCATACATTTAAGCTTTTTCACTGACTATTAGCGAAATACTACATCACTAACAAGGCAATGAACCCAATGAAATATTTTTTTTAGCTTCGCCACTGCAAGTGGTCAATGTTTTGGCAATGTCGCAAAACATTCCCGAATGCTCAGGTCGTCAAAAGTGGTATAACTTACAAACACAACTATTCTGCCGAGCAGTAGTTTCCAACAATCCAAATTTGTGCACCTCTAGGACAAACAATAGTTCTTTTACTCAGTTTAAGTCAGCAGTTTATACCTCTGGAAGGTCATCCATTGATCGTTTTACTTCACCACCTTGAGAACCATCATGCTGTTGGCAGGATGAATCCTTTTGTTTGCAGACCGAAGCGGCCGATCCTTTTGAGGTACATTACAGTCATGGTAAGAGCAGAGAAAACAGTGTACGTGCACAAGTAAACTGACATGCATCTAATTTGTCTCAGCCATCCCATGCAATTTTTCCTGGGAAATCAACTCTGTTTTAAGGACAAATCCACCCACATTCGCACTAGAAGCAGTTGAATTCAAGGGCTAGACTAGTAGATCTTCCTAGTCCCCCAAAATGTATCCGCCCAAATTAAAGCTGCTGCCGACTAACTTCTCCTGAACTGAGGCTAACATCAATTGTCCTCTCTTGGTCTAAAAGGGTTCGCAAACTGAAGGGGACGAACATGCACTGGGACGAATTTATCTATGATCGAGAGAGATGGAGAGGGGAGGGGGGGCTTACGGTCTCGGGTTTCCTACATCAGCTGAGGATCCGGCGTGGGTGAACTCCTGAGAAATGGACGACGGCGAGGCTCTCCGACCCTTTTTGAACTCCAATCGTCCGACGAGACCGTGGCGGCGTGGCGGTGCCGTCGCCGGAGGCTACTGGGGTTGGAAGGCACGGTTCCACTTCGAGCCGAGATAGTTGGGCCAGACCGCTAGATGGGCTGTTAGCCCAGTAATGCAAGGCTCGAAGCACAATGGCTGACAGTACCAGAGGCCCTTTCTCAGAACAAAAGAAGATACGTAGTATTCACCCAGGAAAAAATAAGATAGTACAAACATGCAAAAATAAGAAGAAGAAAAAGGAAAGTCCTTTTGGCACACGAGCACTAGTGTGATCCTTTTTTATTTACTTTTTGTAAAAGTTCATTTTTAGGTCCCTAAAAATTCTGAAAAATATGTACAGGTAGATATACATGTCCACTCTCTCAATTCCTAAATATAAGATGTTTTAGCTTTTCTCATCTTTCTCATATTCGTATACATATAAATATGTTTTAGTGTGTAGTCACTCATTTTAGTCTGTACTTAGTCCACATTGTAAATCTAAAACATCTGATAATTAGAAATGGAGGGAGAGTATTTATGACCAAATTTGCATCAATATATATTCTCAGATATGATACGGAAAAAAAAGACAAATGTGGGAAGAAAAAAAGAGTTCTTTTGGCTTTTCAAATCATGATTTTTTGATTTTTATCTATCAAAACTCTGCATATATGTAGATAATACTAGAATGAAATGGCACGCTTTGTTGCGCCTGTTTTTATATATTTGTGGAATATTTTATTAAATTTGCTTGTTCTCAATACATTTTGGTTTACCGTGTAATATTTATTACTCTAGTTCTACATGTACCTTAGTTTCTAGCACTGAAAAATCAAATGTGAAATCTTCTTTTGCAGCAATGGACCAAAAAAGGCCTGTCAGAATATTGTGCATCCGCTTTCAGCCCCTGGCTTGATAGAAACGTGTATGTTTCACAACCGATGTATACCACACTGTATATTTCTCACTCTTCTTCTTATGTACATACATAGGTAATGAATAGAATGTGAAATAGCCAAATATAGGAATAACAGAAAAATAATTCAACATTTTCTAATGAATATAACACAACCTACATAAGTCCATATCATCCTTATCATTCTTCCACCAAACCTGAAATCTAATTCCTCAAAAGTATCCACATGAAAAATAAAATCTTCCACAACTCACGTCTATCTCAAGCCACATTTAGCCGCTCCCTAAGTTGTGTGGTCCTAGGCTTGATCCATTAATCCACACCTTCTTTTTCTCGGTTCTCCCTTCTGCAACTTTCCTCTGGAACTGAAAAATCCAATACAATGATGAAAAAGTAAGAAAATGCAAGAAAATACTTGTCACGGCAAAAGCCTATGACAACAGTTGAGCATTTTAGAAAAATCAGTGCAAGGTCTATGGACCTCGGTAGAAGGTTGCATTGTCTACATGTCCTAAATTCTCATTGTTAACCCACAAATAAAGAAAAACACCAATTAAACATTTCATATATCATTTAAAGGTCTTTTAAAATAATAAATGGAGAAAAAATGTTGGAAATAGTATTTCTTTAATTATGTTGAGAACTTAGTCGTCTCAAGATCTCAACTGGCCAAGTAGTACTGACCAAATATGATGGATTGAATATGAGCGTTGAAGATCAATTCCAGGTCCAAGCAGTGGGTCTCTTCCTTGTATGGCATTGCTGATCTCAACGGCAATGGCCTCTTTCTTTTTTCTTTGGAAAATTAAGCAGGCGCCCCTGTCAAAAATAAAATATTGGGTGCACTTGCCCCAATGGAAACAACAAAACCATGCACCAATGAAGTTGGATTAGCACTGAGCCACAGATTACATGCAACTGTCAAAACAGCGAAATGGAAAACATGGGTCCGCCAACTACTCCTAGATTTTTTTTTTTGGCCTACTAACCGCTCCTAGGGTATGAGTGGAGAAGTAACTAACTTGTTGCAATTGGTGAAGATCGAAGCACTGAGACTGAATCGGGGTTTGGTCAATTTCTGGCCTAATTCCATCCAGTTGCAAGTCGCTTGCTGCTTGCGGTAGCTAATACTACAGTGGTATAATTGCGCCACTAGCTTCAAGGCACTAGGATGATTTAACCATTCCAGTGCAAAGATTGTGAACCATTTGTGGTAACTGATGCTTGCTGGATCCATGACATGTTCTAGTGACCTGGGCACACAAATGATAGGCACAGAACTTTGACCCACAGTTTCATTGCACAATTACTTAGCGGCACTCCCAAGATGATGAAGCCAGAGATCCAAAGTGCAAGTGATTTTTTTACTGTTGAACAAGATCACTGGAATGTGTAAGTAACCCGTGTTAAAATAATACATTTTTAAAATTAAATTTGATAAATAATACGCGTTTTCAAATAAATTAAAAAATAACACACCCTCGTCTGAGCCGTAGACGATAGGTCTGCGCCGTAGATGATTAGCTGGTCGTCTGCGCCGTAGACGATTAGTTGGTCGTCCGTCGGCTGCATGCCTGACAGGACCTGCTCGTCTGCGGCGTAGACGATTGGACCATATGGTCCGCGCCGTGGACGACGGGTAGTGATCAGCTCAGGTTGCTCAGGTAGTGATCAGCTCGCCGGCCAGCCGTGGCGGGCGTGCGTGCCGAGCGTGCTTGCCGGCCGGCCGTGCGTGCTCGCCGTGCCCTGCCGTGCGTGTTGGCCGCTGTGCCTGCCGTGCGTGCTCGCCGGCCGGCCGTGCCATGCGTGCTCGCCAGCGGTCCGTGCCGTGTGTGCGTGCTTGCCGGCCGGCCATGCCGTGCCGTGCCGTGCGTGCTCGCCGCTGGCCGTGCGTGCCGTGCGTGCGTGCTTGCCGGCCGGCCGTGCCGTGCCGTTCGTGCTCGCCGCTGGCCGTCCGTGCCGTGCATGCCGGCCGGTGCGCCGTGCCGTGCGTGTTTGCCGGCTGGCTGTCTGTGCTCGCCGGTTAGCCGTGACGGGCGTGTGTGCCGGCCGGCCGTGCGTGACGGGCGTGTGTGCCAGCCTGCAGTTGGACATGCATGCATGCATGCCGTAGCCGATTAGTCGGCTGTGAGTCCGGACTGGTCCACCTACATATCGTTTACGCCGTGGCCAATAAGTACTGGTCGGCTACGCCGTACCCGATATGCCCTGCTCGGCTACGCCATGGACGAGGGCGCATTATTTTTGAAATTTCCTCAAAATGTGTATTATTTCTCGATTTTAATTAAAAAAATATATTATTTTAAAAAAATTAGCTGTCTCGCACAGGCATATATCGTTTGTTCATCGATACCCGATACTTTCTGGGATCTACTCTCTCCGTTCCATAATGTAAGATGTTCTAGGTGTTACACACACATGCATGTCTACATTCATACTAAAAAGAATGTACACATGCACTAAAAAGTGTCTACATACATGTGTATGCATGTGAATGCGGAAAAAGGCTAAAACATCTTATATTGTAAAACGGAGGGAGTATTAGTTTTTGCTTTCTGCATAATTTGTGACAACTGACAAGGATTCTCTGCGATCCTACATGCTAGCCGTGTTGAATGTAGGCAGCAGCGTATCACTGGATGCTATGACCATGGTCCGAAACTAGGGGCAAAAGCTTTGCCCCATATATTAATTAAGTAGAAGAATGCAAGAAGCTATGACCATGTTGACGCCGACACATTCATATTATTCGAAATAAATGGATCTGCAATGTTGGTTCATCTTTTTCTGCTAAAAAATGCTAGTCAGGACAGATTGAACAATCTAGCGAAGAGAGGCCCTATCTGCAACAGACCAGAAAGAACAGCACAAAAGAACACACAATCCAGGTTATTGCCTGGAACACATGCTGCTTTCAAAGCGCACGATGATGCGTTTGATTCCTCTGTGGGTACTCTGTCAAGTTAGCAGGCAGCACACAACAACACGTGCTTTACTACATTTTTATTCTGACGACATGCGAGCCCTAGCTAGTATGTAGTAGGCTTCGGCTTGCGGCACATTATATATAGATCATAGACATGCACAAAATCAATGAGATTCACAATAAAAAAAGTTTGGAAACATGCTGGCCTCTAATCTCCCTGAAAATAGCACCAAAAGCATCAAAGTCTACACCAGTTCATTTCTCTGACTTCAGGAGTTTGGAGGAAACATTGCTATAAATTTGATTAAAGAGATAGCACATCATAAATAACACAATTTGAAATGTCTAGACATTGGACAACAACGCATATTAGGCAACCAAATCTTCAGCATCATGGCACTGGCTGCAAGGCTCCACGACTTTTAACACAACTCTGGAGGGAACTATCCCCTCAATGTGTGTTCTGATAGCCAAAAGTGCCCTGGGGGCCTCCATGAGGATATCCGGCCCCATAGGGAGGCATATGTCAGGTGGGGCTAACCTGAGCTTACCACTTCCTTTATAGTACATTCTCCGAGGTTCATTGTCGGTACATCCAGCTCCTCCAGAACTCTGACAGCCTTGAGTGGTGTCCAACGTGAGGCACTCGAGCGATGTCGCATTCTCAAAAATGTGGCATATCAACTCAATCAAGCTCTTCGCGGAGCAGAAGCCAACGATCGTCACACTCTTTAGCCTCTCCTGTCGTTGTTGAGGTAGCCGCCTCAGATGTGACAAATTTCCGATTACTGAGTCATGCTTCATGTCAGGCTGCCGTATCTAGATTGAAAGCAAAGAAGATCACATCATCAGTTCAGCGATAGATACTTGGTATGCTTGTAAGATGAGACGTAACTTACTTCAAAGATGAAAGTTTCCAGGCAAGGAGAAGCCTCAATAAAAGACACCAGAGAAAGGTAATCATAAGCTGGTGAAATATCTTCATCTCTAAATAGAGAAATATGCAAGTAGTTGAGGTGGAGGAATTTGCGAGGTAGCATTGGTGTACTGATAATCTGCAAAAATATATCCACATTAGTTACATTATAAGGTATGTCTGTTATAATAAACTAGCTAGTCTATACTCATCTAAACTTTCAGAATATACCTCATTACACGATAATATGACAAGTGTTTCAACATTTGGCGCATAGAACAAAAGCTTGGTCCGAGCATGCCGGACAATGTTGGACTGATCGAATTCTGAACACTCCATCACTACGTTCTTTAGTTGCAATGCACTTACAAATGAAATCGGTACTAAGCTACCAGAGAAGTGAAAACTTGAGATATTTGAAGCATTGCTTTCTATCGCTTGCAGATTTCTGCATAGATCCACACTCAAAAAGCTAAGCCGCTGCAGCACACAAGGGATCTTCAGCGTAACTATCTCACGGCAATTCAGGAGTCCCAAATGCTCCAATGCAGTACAATCGGAAAGAAGGGACTCTAGTTCATCGTCAGCAATCCGTACATTACTCAGATATAATGTTGTCAAGCTTCTCCAGCAACCAACCCAGCAGTGGGGCGAAAGGCACATATGGCAATGTGAAGATACCGAATTGAACTGTCACTCCCATTAAATAAAAGTGAGCATGGGAAATTGAATGGTTCCTCAGGAGTATAAGGCAGAAAAATTGTGAGTTCTTCAATTCCCGCTGTAACAGCAATATGAACCCAACTATTGATATAACAAGAATCGATCTTGTAGCAGTCGACAAGGTCAAGCTCTAGTTTCTTCATGCCAACAGCCGAGTGGTTTTTGAGAATCTGGTCAACTTTGCTGACAAGATCTCGTGTCAATTCATCCTTTGCAATGACATTCCCATTGAAACCAAGTGTTTCCTGACTTAAGGTAAGGTTGGGACGACTTCTCCATGATCTCAGAAATGTGTGTGATGCACAAGCCGTGCGGGCAGCGTCTCTCAGTGGCATTAGGTCATGAATATGTCCACAGATATCCTGGATACAGAAGCACATGAGAATGGTTATTGGGGTTATAAAGGAAAATTATAAATTGATTGCACAAACTTGTAATTACAAATTTACATAGTACATAGGAAGATAATGCATTGGTATTTAACTACGGCAAATGGATCGGGGACTATATATAGGAGGTTTAGACAAAGTTTTCCCACAATTTTAGTTCGTACTGATTACCACGTATCCATACAATTGAATCTTACTAAAATTAGGCATATGGCAGTCCACACGAACTATTTATGTGCATATATGTCAGTCAACATTTAAATATACATACCATGATACAATCCCATATAATGTGATGGAATGGAGCCAGTACAACAACAAAAGAGAAAGGAAAATGCACTTTTTGGAGAGGGTGTAAGTATTAGATCTGGAAATTTTGATCCACAAATCAAGATTGGAGTATCGGACAAGCCAGATGACCGAACAACTATCCACCGCATGTAATTGAAGATTCTACAACTGCATCTAGGAAGCAGAAAGAAATGATTTAATGAGCATTAAGACAGATACAAGTCTGTATACATTTTCTCTGTTGGTAAAAAAATGATAATAGACTTATAGATCAAGTTCTCGGTTCTTTTATTAGAGAGAGAGAAAGTTTTCAGTATTTTGGCAATGTCGACAAACATTCCACTAATGCTCAGGTCATCAAAACTGGTACAAATTCCTAACACAACTATTCTTCATATTTTATCCCACCAACAATCCAAATTTGTGCACCTCTAGCACATACAATGGTGATTCAATTTCAATTTAGGTCATCAATTCATACCTCTGGAAGGTCGTCCATTGATCGAGTTATGTCGCCACCTTGGGAATCGTCATCTCGTTTGCAGACATCTGGGGTACATTACAACCATGATAAGAGTAGAGAAAACAGTGGGACACAAGCACAAGGAAACTGACAGGCATCCAAATCCTTTCCACCATGTCGTTAAGCTTCTTTGCCTAATCGATTCTCTATAACTGTAAAACCGCATTGGCACTAAAAACAGTTGGATTCAATGGCAAACCTACCCGACCTTCCTATTTCCCAATACATTGCGCCCAAAATAAACATTCCTGCCTAACTTAGACCTACCTATAAGTGAATCAGCTTGCTGCTTCACTTAGACTAAGATCCGTATGTAACCCCATCAAATGGATCAATTTATGTGATCGAAAATGGAATGCACGCTGAGACAAATTTATCTATAATCGGGAGTGGAGCAAGGAACGTACGGTCTCGGGTTTCCCCCATGAGCGGCGGATCCAGCATGGCCGCTTGAGCGAAGCTCTCTGGGCCTTTCGAGGTTCAGTCTTCCGAAGAGATTGTGCCGGTGTCGGCGCGGGTGAGGGAGGCAGTGAACCCTATATGCTACTCTCAGAGAGCATTAGGGCAGGTTCCGCCTAAAGTATAAGGTCCACTGGTGGGCCGGGCCGGGACGGGCGCAATAAGGTCCGCTGTTTTTCTTATTTTCATTTATTCCCTGCTGTTTTCTTTTCGTTTTTCCTTTTTTGCTCTCAGTATATTATTTTTCCTTGTTTTATTTTGTATTTGTAATATTTTTATATTCTTTGAAAAAGAAATTTATATTTTATATATGCATAAAAATCTCTTCCATTATGTGAACATGTCCTTCCGCATACACGTACATTATGTTTATGACACAAAAGTACATTACTTTTGTTATGTAGGAGTACGAACTTCTTTTGGTAAATACATTAATTTTTCTTTGATACATAAGCATTTATTTCTCATAACACAAACATATTTTCTAAAATATATGAATAATTTTCATCACATATAGAATAAAGTTTTCGTATAGCACATGAATACGTTTTAAAAACACATGAATAATTACTTTGATATATATGAACATTTGTTTTTTTGAATAATAATTCTTAGCTAGATGAGATTCATTTATATAAAGTAAATATAAGACCATATATTTATTTAAAACAAAATAGGAAAATAAAGCAGTTAGAGGCAAAAAGGAAATTAAAAACCACATGCATGTTTCATCGGATAATCCATCTCTTTACTTTTGTGCACGTTAACTATATCTAAGTTCTCAAAACAAACACAAATATAGCTACCACTTTTTATCTCTTCAACAAAACACAAACTTGGCTCAACCAACCCACACAATTAAATATGGAAAATAGTTACCACCAACCATGTTTTCTCATAGCCAGACAACCAGGCACACCCTATATCTCTGAGAAAACCTTGCGGAGTGTTTGCATGCCTGCTGTGTACTTAATTGCTGCATAACAACGCTGTTTTGCCTCACAAGAAACTAAAATATTTCAAAACAAAAAGCTAAATTCGGTATTGGTTTAGATATAAACTTTCAGAAAAATTAGAATTCAATGCAAACCCACGCCTCTGTTTTATTTTCTGTTCGGACGCCGAGGAAGGAGCGCGACACGCACGCAACGAAGTGTCGCCTCGGTTTCGCCTCCACACCACAGTCCCTCCCCCTAAAATCCCAAATCCCCACAGATGAATGCGAAGCGACCAAGGTCCGGCGATCTCCCTCTCCTTCCTGCCACCTCTTCGTCGGGTGAGTTGAGCTCCGTCGTCCATCGCCTCTCGTCACCTCCCCCTCTCAGGTGCGTTTGATTTTTTTTCCCACACAAAGAGATATCTCTGAGGTGCTCTAAACCCTAGCTGAATCCGACCTCTGCAGGATGGATTGGTCCAACGTCGGGGAGGGGCCGAGGGGCCGGCGGGAATGATTGCCGAAAGGCTTCTCGCCAGCGACGTGGCGGATTACGTCCGCTTCCGCGCAGCGTGCCGCCTGTGGCAGCAGTGCTCGGACGACCCACGCGCGCACGGCATCCTCGACCGCCGCTTCCACCCGCGCAGATGGATTATGCTCCGGGAAAGAGTCGCCGACCCTGACCCTGACCGCCGTCGACTCTTCAACGTGTCCACCGGCCAGTGCGTCCGGGTGCACCTCCCGGAGCTCCGACGTGTGCTCCCCCACCGTCGACGACCTTCTCGTCCTGCTCAACACCACCACCTACGCCGTCCGCCTGCTGAACCCGCTCACGGGACAGGTCTCCGATCTCCCGCCGGTGACCACACTTTACTCATATGGGCCCGCGGGCGCTGATCCCAGGTTGGATTTCAAGGTGTCAGGCGCTGGCCTCGCCGATGACGCCACGGTCGCGGTCCTTTTCGAGGAGGTCCAAATGCTGACCGTCGCCAAGCCTGGCGAGATGAGCAATGGACCCTGGTCAAGCAAGGCACCTCGCTCTCGCCAGCCGCCATATCATTTGCAGGCCGTTTCTATTGCACCACTCCCATGGAGATCTTCGTGGTGGATACTGGATTTCACAGATCTGGTGGTGGCTGCACAGATCTTGCACTGGTTTTCCAGGACCAAGGGCTCCGTGCATCTACTGGACAATGACGGGGAGCTGATGTTGCTCAGCCGTACCTTCATCAAGATGATCAACGAACCATACGAAGCAAGGTACTTCATTGAGTATATGGTATCCCGGGTGGATTTCGTTGCCAGGGAGACAGAACCCAACCTTGATCTTGGTGGGCGTGCTGTATTTATCGGGTCTAGTCGTGCAATTTCCTTGTCCTCTTCAGCATTCCCAACCATCATGAAGGACTCTGTGTATCTTGGAAAGGACCATGCAGTAGGCTATAATCTCGAAAGCACTGGACCGTACAAGCTTGTGGATGGAACTTTGGAATCCACATGACCTCGCCATCTTCACGGTCGAGCTCTTTGTGGGAGGATTGGGTATTGGCGAAAGCTTGGTAGATCTTTGGACTCTGCCGGCGACGACGACGTTCTTGGGCGTCATTTTCCTTCTT
This sequence comes from Poa pratensis, assembly GCA_947311845.1. Lineage (NCBI taxonomy): Eukaryota > Viridiplantae > Streptophyta > Magnoliopsida > Poales > Poaceae > Poa > Poa pratensis. Next base: position 11,927,127 of record CAMZMU010000097.1, on the reverse strand, counting down.
GGAGGCGTCGTTTGAAGCCCCCTCCTTTGGATTTTCGAGTATTACTTGGTGGCTTGCCCTTTGCTTCGGTGGCGATGTTGATGTCGGTGAGGTTTGGTGGAGTTGTCGTTCTTCGGCATTGCATCCGTGCAACAGAAGACATGAAGACTTTTCTTTTGTAGTCTTTTGTTGTATTTGATCTTCTCTGTAAAGCTGGCATCCCAGCGCGTGTGTGTGAGGTGTGTAAATTGTAACTTCTAGCCGGTTGTTGGCTTCGTTAATTCAAAGCCGGGCTCATTTCGAGCCTTCCGTCTAAAACTTGGGATTTTAATGTAATAATGTTTCTCTCGCCACTTTTCAAACTCGGCGTCGACGTTGTTGAACGCGCATTGCGCGAGGAGGAGCTCGCCGGCATCTGGGTCGGCGTACCCCGCTACCGTGCTAGAGGCTCGGCGTACCCGTACTCGGCCATTGTTGTGTACCGGTCGAGACCGTCCCACCAGCAACGGCGCCACTTTCAGTTGTGATTTGTCGGCCTTGTGGGATCGGAGTGGTTGTCGATCGCCATTGCACGCTGCCCTGCAATGATCGCCTGCCAGTTCGGGTTGTCCTCCACGAAATTAGGGTCGATCTGCTGCGCCTGTCGTCGGTGCAGGCGAATGAGCGCGTGGAGACAATCCACCTCCAGCAGAGGAGGGATGACGTACCCAGCGCGCTTATCGCCTAGCCGCAGCCGCTGGGAGGCGCATCCCCATCGACACGGGGATGCGGTGCTTGTGGAAGCATGCCGCCTCGTCCTTCATCAAGCAGCTCTTTAAGCCACCGACGTCGCTGCCTACTGTTTCGTCGTTGTGCGTCATCGCTGCTAGCCGGTGAACTGTAGAGCAAGGGGAAGGAGAGAAAGAGAGCGCTGGTGGCTAGATGCGACAGGGAGGGCGCCACGCGCGCTTATAATGATGGGGAGGCGAAGCGCGGGAACGCGGCATGAAAAAACGAGGGGCGCCGGTCCCTAGGCGACGTAACTCTAGCAACGCGCATTGGGAAGATAAGGCGTGACGCGTCGCCAGGTCAGAAACTGCTCAACATGCACAATAAATTACGCTGACCGAGCGCTGTGTCGCTGACGTGTCGGACCCACGTGTCAGGATCCGACGCGGCGTGCAATACCGCGGTTGTCGACATGTCCCTTTTACTCCCTATAAACAAGGCGTGAAGCGAGACAGCAGACGTTTTATTGGGGCGCGCCGGCAAGTTTTGGTCTATTTGGCTCACCACCGGGGGCCCGACTTCGTGTAGATGCTTCCAATATACATATTGGGAGTGCTGTTGGCCACGCTGGTAGAGGTAGTCATAGTATTCCCCCATGTACTGGTTGATCCACGCAAAGCACGACACGCCCAAGCTGACGAGGAAATGCCTCACCTCCATGAGTGCAGCTTTTTGTAGGCCGGGCTATATGTACCCCTTTTTTAAAAAATACGAATGATACTTAAAAGTTTCAAAACTTTGAAATTAATCCTGGTTGTAGATAATGATTACATCTCATGGTGCGCCAAAATTCAATACAAAATATTTTCTATTCTGGGTTGTGTAAAAATTACAAATTTCTATATCTGAGGACAGTACAAATTTTGATTTATTTTAAAACGGAGGCAAAATTTTGCCTCATCTCACTAAATAAGGAGTTATTTAGAAGTTTTACAAACCCATACGAGCGAGAACGAGAGCTCGCTGGAAGGCGCTCCATAGGGCTGCTTCAGATTTAATCTGTGTAACAACCACCGTTGGCATAATAGAAATGTGGCGGAAGACACGTGCATTCCGTCCGGTCCAAATCTCCCAACATATGAGCATAATCAGGGATGCCAAGGATTTTCGCCGGGTGCAATTGTTGAAGATGACAGCCTCCCACCATTCTTGAATTGAAGTAAAAGAGAGACATTGGGTAGTGTCGACCATAGGGATTCGGAACCAAGAAATCATCATGTTCCAAACACGAATGGTATAGCGGCATTTGAAAAGGAGGTGCATGGAGGATACGTCCTCTCTCTGGCATAGTTTTCAAAGACAGTAATTTGTCCGCCCACGTATGATGTAGGCTATCGGCCGTCCAAACCCGGTTTTGGAGGATGAGCCAAGTGAAAAGTTCGCACTTAGGTGACATCCAATTCTTCCAAACAACCTTTGACATGGTGGATCTCGTCATTCCTTCAAATTGGCTTTGTAAGCGGAGGCCGTTGTGTACAATCCGGAGGTGGTAAATTTCCAAGTGATTTTGTCGAGCGTGCCCTCCAAGAGATGGATCTCGCTCACTTTCATCCAAAGATTGACGGATTCGCTGATGTGTTGAGTAGTAATGCCCTTTCAGATTTGTCAGAATTTGTCTTTTTTGTAGTCTGGAATACATAACATTTCGAGTTGAAAATTTGCAGCACATTAGAGTACTCTTTGTGAACCTCTATGATTTATCTTCGATCTTTTTGAAACTTTAAACTGTTGATTTCAAAAAAATGAAAAAAAACGCCTTACGTGTAGGACGAGCGACGATACGACTTTTCATCGCCTCCATCACCCTTCTGACACCGCGGATGATTTGGAAACATGGCAACGACCGCGTCCTTGAAGGAGCCCAGCCTCTGCTGCTTGCCTCGATGTCCAGGATCAAAGACGAGGCCATGATGTGGGCCTCCGACTCATTCTGCCATCCACCTGGGATGTTCACTAACCCTGTAAACTACTCCCTCTGATTCTGAAAAAGTGTCGCTAGTACAGGTGAGAAGTGTCACTAGTACAGGTGAGAAGTTGTACTTTGTATGTGTATTTCTTCTGACACTTAATTATGATCGGAGGTAGTACTAAATTTGCCTCTTAAGAGGATTGTAACCGAACTCTCAATCTTTTCAACGAACTGAAACTCAAAAGTCCCTTGCGTTTTCTCAAAAAAAGAAAAACATGCACCAATGCAGTTGGATTAGCACAGAGCCATAGATTACATGCTGTCCAAACATCGAAAGGGAAAACATGGGTGATGGGTCAACTACTCGCAGGGTATGAGAGAAGGAACTAACTTCTTGCAAGTGGTGACGATCGAAGCACTGACGGACTTGAATCGGGATCTGGGTTTGGTCAATTTGTGGCCTGATTTCATTCAGTTGCAAGTAGCTTTGCTGCTCACGGTGATACTTACTACAGTGGTATAATTGTACCACTAGCTTCAAGGTCACTGATGATAAAACCATTCCAGTGCAAAGATTCTGAACCATTTAGGGCCACTGATGCATCCACAATTATAAGCCAAGAAGTTAGACCCACAGTTTACTGCACAATTATAGAACAGCTCTCCGAGTCCCGAGATGATCAAGCCTAGGATCCAAGTACTCCCTTCGTTCCATAATATAAGATGTTTTAGATTTTCTCTAAATTCACATGTATGCACATGTATCTAGACACGTTTTAGTGTATGTGTCCATTCTTTTTAGTATGAATCTAGACATGCATGCGTAACTGATACGTGCATTTTATATCATCATTTATACAACTTTTAGAATCATATTAGAATGTTATTTGCATTGTTATATCATTGTTTTTACATGTTTTAGATGATTTATGGGACTTTCATATAAAGTCCCTATTTTTGGTATTTAATTTCTGGGAGGCAGAAAACCTCCTTTTTCTTGTTTTTAATGTTTGAGGAGCTACAGGAACCCAACTAATAAAAGGGAAAATACACCGCTGGTTTTTCGTCGAGAGAAAGACAGAGGGAAGAAGACCGAAGAGAGGAGAGCCACAAGGCCCAAAAGGGGTGGGCCCACGCGGCCCAAGTACCCGGCCGTGTGGGGCCCACTAAATGGGGCCTCGGGCACCTCCTCGCCTGGGGCTTTTTATCGACGCCTTCGTCCTCCCCGAAAAGTTACACCCTAATTTTTCCAAGTCCATCCGAGGCCGCGGCGGCGGCGAAACTCCTGATTCCCTCCGAGGGGGATCAGATCCTGCTGCTCCGGAGCTCCGGAGAAGGGGGAAATCATCGTCATCGCCATCACCTCTCCTCCTTGGCGTGGGAGGAGGCCTCTACACCATCACCATCACCAAGACCAGCACCATCTCCATCATCATCTCCGTGATCCACTCTGTTCCCCTCGTAGTTTGAGAGTTGCTATACCCTAGATACTTGTCTTGTGCTACTATTCATGTTTGTGATTGAGTACTTGTCATTATTTGGTGGTGAAGTTATATTTTCAGATTGTGTTGTACCACTTATGCCACTGAATATTATCATGTTTACATGTTGTGAGTAGTTCCCATATGTTCCTGAGGGCATAGGATGAATTGGCAATGATTTATATATAACATGTGTTGGTATTTTGTCAAGAGTTTATCTTTTATGTGATTCTATGATGGTGTTGTGCGAACGTCGACTGCACAACACTTCACCTATATGGGCTCATAGGAGAACACCGTAGTATAATGAATTGAGTGAGACTTGGGAGGACATGTAAACCTGGGACCGAATCATGAAGTTATATTATGAGGGTATTAGTATCGGGGACCTTAGAGTGTAATGCTATGGTGGGACTTTATGTCTTAATAATTCTTGTGCAGTCATTTACTTGGCCACATGATCCATCATAAGGGGTTGTAGTTTATTTATTTAACTATACCTAATAATGGCTCCGTCCAAAGAAGATTAAAACTTGACAAGATATTCAACGTGTTGTTTAATAAATCTCTATTCCTAGCAATATCCATGCCGCCCTCGGGAACGTTTTTCACATATAAGTTACACATCACTTGAGCTTGTCCTCTTGCACACAAGAGGATTGGACTTTCTCTCTTTGAGAGCTTTGACTTGCTACTGTTTATTTTCTGCATTGCAATTATACAACCAAAAATAGCAAAAACACTTGCATCTTTTATTGTTTTATTTATCAATCTTGCTAACCAATACCTTCAGCTCCTCATGGGTTCGACAACCTTTTCTAATTGAAAGGTACTACAATTGATCTCCTGCACTTGGGAGTCATCAAGACACTTTTCTGGCGCCGTTGCCGGGGAGCGTAGCGCTATTGGTAAGAAGTTTGGTAAGGAAACTTGAAAGCTGAATTTTATTTACTGCTCTATCTCATTGTTACTATGGCATTTGTGAATCGTTCCTCGCTGCACCTTGCTCTATATGACAGTGCTTATGCCACTACTCCTAAAGTGGTTGAAACTACTGTGTCTGAGGTACCTAAAGTGGGATTTAAAATTCCCGTTGGTCATGTTAAAAGAGTTACGAAAAATCCATTTACAGGTGATGGAACTAAGTATGCACGTGAACACATGGAGTTTATTGAAGATATATGTGATTTATTTAGACTTCCTGGTATTTCTGAAGATCAGGTAAAAAGGAAGTTATTATATTTGTCTTTATCTGGTAATGCTCGTGATTGGTACAGGTCTCTTGATGAAGAGGTTGCTATTGAATGGAATATCTTGAGGAAGTTTTTCTTTCTTAAATATTTTACTCCTAAAGAAGCTTATGAGAACCGCTGCTATATATTTAATTTCTGGCCACATCTGGGAGAGAGTATTACTCAAGCTTGGGGGAGGTTAAAGGAACTCCTTCGCAAGAATCCTTGTCATGATCTTACAAGGAAACTTATATTGATAAACTTTTATGTGAGGCTACCGTCGAAGCACAAGGAAATTCTGGATAATTCATCTGGTGGAAGTTTTACTAATAATACTGAAGAAGAAGCATGGAATTTATTGGAAACTATTTCTGAAAATACTAGTAATTGGGATCTTGATAAAGGTAATGAGCCTTATTTTAATTATGGATATTCATGTGTAGAGAACTTCTCTACTTCTATGTTGTTTAAAAATCTGAGTGATACTTTTAATCTTGATCCTTATGTTATAATTGAGATAGCTAAAGGTTTTGCTGAGCATATCTGTGTTCCTCAAAGTGGTTTTGAAGTTTATGTTGAACCTGTTAAACAATCTATTGTTGTTCCTAAAGTTATTAAACATGCAGAACCAGTGTCATCTGTGATAGTTGAAGAGTATGTTGAACCACCTCCATATCCAAACCAAATTAAGGAGAATTTACTTATTGCTGTTACTAACAAGAGTAAAAGAAGATGTTCTCAGCCTTATGAACAGGTGGAAGTCAACAGTCAAATTTCAATTATCAAACAATTAAATGAAGAAGACCCTGTTGATGTTTATTTATGTGAAGATGCTACTAAGGTCATCAAAGGTAATTCGGCCAAAGTTGGTAAACCTGTTATATCATGCTCTATTGGGACTTCAAGTTATCATGGTCTATGTGATATTGGAGCAAGTATTAGTGTCATTCCATATTCTCTTTATCTTGAAATCAAGCCCGATATTGATCCTATCATTATGGAAGAGACAGGTATGGCAATTCAACTTGCTAATAAATATTATATTAGTCCATTTGGAATTGTTAGAGATGTTTAAGTATTGATTGGCAAAATAAAATATCCTGCTGATTTTATTGTGCTTGGTTGTCCTCAAGATTCTTTTGTCCTATCATTTTTGGTAGACCTTTCTTAAACACTGTTGGTGCTGAAATTAATTTGCCTAAAGAGAAAGTGTTTATTAAATGTGCCGGTGAAAAACTTGAGTTCAACTTTTCCAAATTTGCTGATAAACATGTTGTGAAAGAGCCAATTTCTGAAGATATAATTGAAACTCTTGCACATATAGATGTAGCTTCAACATATGTTGTAGAACGTTATATGCTTAATCAAGATGAACCATTTAATGAAGAGGAAAAGGATGTTTTAGAACAGATATTATGGCAACAACCACCACAATTACAATTGCATATCCCACCTGATAATTTAGGAGTGCTACCACCACCTAAAGGGGATCCTAGCTTTGAATTAAAACCTTTCCTGTCTTTATTAGTGCTAACCTTTCAGCTGAAGAAGAAGAGAAATTACTTGATGTGCTGATGACTCCCAAGTGCAGGAGATCAATTATAGTACCTTTCAATTAGAAAAGGTTGTCGAACCTACGAGGAGCTGAAGGTATTGGTTAGCAAGATTGATAAATAAAACAATAAAAGATGCAACTGTTTTTGGTATTTTTGGTTTTATAATTGCAATGCAGAAAATAAACAGTAGCAAGTCAAAGCTCTCAAAGAGAGAAAGCCCAATCCTCTTGTGTGCAAGAGGACAAGCTCAAGTGATGTGTAACTTATATGTGGAAAACGTTCCCGAGGGCGGCATGGATATTGCTAGGCATAGAGATTTATTAAACAACACGTTGAATATCTTGTCAAGTTTTAATCTTCTTTGGACGGAACCATTATTAGGTATAGCTAAATAAATAAACTACAACCCCTTATGATGGATCATGTGGCCAAGTAAATGACTGCACAAGAATTATTAAGACATAAAGTCCCACCATAACATTACACTCTAAGGTCCCCGATACTAATACCCTCATAATATAACTTCATGATTCGGTCCCAGGTTTACATGTCCTCCCAAGTCTCACTCAATTCATTATACTACGGTGTTCTCCTATGAGCCCATATAGGTGAAGTGTTGTGCAGTCGACGTTCGCACAACACCATCATAGAATCACATAAAAGATAAACTCTTGACAAAATACCAACACATGTTATATATAAATCATTGCCAATTCATCATATGCCCTCAGGAACATATGGGAACTACTCACAACGTGCAAACATGATAATATTCAGTGGCATAAGTGGTACACCACAATCTGAAAATATAACTTCACCACCAAATAATGACAAGTACTCAATCACAAACATGAATAGTAGCACAAGACAAGTATCTAGGGTATAGCAACTCTCAAACTACGAGGGGAACGGAGTGGATCACGGAGGTGATGATGGAGATGGTGCTGGTCTTGGTGATGGTGATGATGTAGAGGCCTCCTCCCACGCCAAGGAGGAGAGGTGATGACGATGACGATGATTTCCCCCTTCTCCGGAGCTCCGAAGCAGCAGGATCTGATCCCCCTCGGAGGGAATCAGGAGTTTCGCCGCCGCCACGGCCTCTGATGGACTTGGAAAAATTAGGGCTTAACTTTTGGGGAGGACGAAGGCATCGATAAAAAGCCCCAGGCGAGGTGGGCCACGTGGGACCCACCCCTTTTGGGCCTCGTGGCTCTCCTCTCTTCGGTCTTCTTCCCTATGCCTTTCTCTCGACGAAAAACCAGCTGTGTATTTTCCCTTTTATTATTTGGGTTCCTGTAGCTCCTGAAACATTAAAAACAAGAAAAAGGAGGTTTTCTGCCTCCCAGAAATTAAATACCAAAAATAGGGACTTTGTATGAAAGTCCCATAAATCATCTAAAACATGCAAAAATAATGATATAACAATGCAAATAACATTCTAATATGATACTAAAAGTTGTATAAATGATGATATAAAATGCACGTATCAACTCCCCCAAGCTTAAACCTTTACTCGTCCTCGAGTAAGTAAGGACATAGATCATTACATGCATCAATGGACTTATGGTTGATAAATAAATACGAGCATTGTATCATCATCATATTCAGTTGCAATGTAAGATTAATGAACTAAAACTCATACACATGAGGGCAACATAAGTAGAAGCTCTAGCAATCACCCCTTACTTTTGAAAGCAAATAACCATTGTATGTTGGACAATTGAATCATACTATTTTTCACATGCTTTTGCTCTATAATGGCCATAGAGTATTGATGAAAATCTGAATATAAAAGGTGGACACTTTGGAAAGATATATATATGAATAGAGGTAAAGCATGAATAAGTTTCATCTAACTTCTGAACTTCTCTACTTAAGTCAAGTGATTGTAATATGGTAATCCTTGGTGTCAAGCTCTCATTCCCCTATCATAGCATCTTGAATGATTAAGTTTAAAGTGAAAGCAATATGAGTAATGTGCTTGACAAAGTACAGGTTGAAAGTCTCATGCCCCTTGAATACAAGTACCTACTCCATGTGTTACTCAACTTGGAAAACAAAGCAAGTTCAAGTTAAATATCATTGTAAGTATAATAGTATCATTAAGAGCGTCAACTGGGGTACCTCTTGTCCCAGGATATGGAACAAGCCCATATCAAAATGACAAGACAAACAAACATAATGAACAATCTCAACACCCTTTTTATTTACCATTGGATAGCTTTTTATTGTAAGGTGTATCACAGAAGGTTCACCATAGCATGTAAGTAAATTTCCACCATGAATGATGCATGGCTTAGATTAGCGGCCCAGGCGTCTCTCTAACCATTTATACAAACTCATTTAAACTCACTTCATTTCCTCATTTATTTCACCCATGGTAAGCATCCATAAACAAAAGTACATGATATCAACTAAATGAGATGATGTGCAATGTTGAAAGCTTGCCATGTGACAGCACATATGAGCTAACTCTCAACCAAAGACATTTGTCAAGCCCACAACATCATAATTTTAATCACAATGGGTCATATTTTATTATGCAATAAAGTAAAGTGTGCATCAAGTTCGTGAGAGCTATATAACCAACTTTTCCCATAACAATCAACAACATAAGCATTTTCATTCAGAGGTATAGATAACACAAATATCATGATAAACATACTCGGAATAGCATAAAGCTAATAGGTAGATATGGTGGACTCACTGGAAAAACTTTGGTTGAAGGTGTTGGAAACAAGTTTTTACTTGTTGGAATTTTTGGGCTAGCAAGAGGGAGAAAGTTGACCATCTAAATGCATGCATGAGTGTCCATAGAACTAACCATTCTCTTTACTCATTTTATAATGGGGTGATTCTACAATTATCCAACATACTCAAGTTAATTAGTTCAAGGCAAGATGTGACTGAAACTTCTAAATATGCCACGCTCATTTGCATGAGTGTTACCCATAAATCTCCAAGCAAGGGAATCATGGATGACACCATACTTTCATATTCATTGATAAACCACAAGATAGAGATACATGATAATGCTCCATGAGCTCACACACGCCTAAGAGATATTGATAACTAAACGATAAAAGCAAAACACACCATGACTAGATAGATATGATAAACTAGTAGAGATAAAGACTAGGTGGAACTCCCCCAAGCTTGACGTTTGCTAGAGCCTCTTTTGCTGCGGCCTCTTCCTTCTCATATTCTTCCTCCCATTCAGCCATCTTCCATGGGAAAGGCCTTCCATCACGGAAAGATGTAGGTGGATCATTGTACCTGAGGGTGGCAGCTGCTGCAATTTTCTTGAAGCGTTCTTCATACTCGCAGTTCTGGTTCTCTACATCCCACATAAAGCATTGGATCTTCTCCATCTTCTCGATGACGTCCTTGTATCTTTCCTCTAGTTCTTCGAGCCTCCCTTGTACTCTTCAACCTTCTTCTCCAGCTCCAGGTTCATGAAGTGATGAGCATCAAGGCTGCGGTAAACCACAGTGCCATACCTGAAGGTCTTGTCTTCCAGATCTTCCAGCCTTTCCTCCACCGTACCGGTGGCCTTGGGAGCCTTCACCTCCTCCACGAGCAACACACCCTCCTTGAAGGTCACGGCCTTCGGTGGAGCCATCACGGAGTTGAGGTAGCGGTTCACAACACCTCCCTTGGGGACGATCTCCCCCTCATGGTTGGATCCGGAGCAAGACATGGCTAAACCCTGACAGACAGAAACAGCAAAAGCAAAGATCGCTCGAGAACGCTCGGTGCGAGATTAGATCAACGAAAAGGGGTATATATTGACGGTTTTTAGGTCAAGACGAAGCGTCGGAGTCGAAAACGAGACGGAACGGGACTCCGAGGGGCAAAAAGTGGCCCACGCGGCCCAAGATTCTGGCCGCGTGGGACCCCTTGTTTCCTTCCTCGGGTCTCCGCTTCGTCCAGTTTTCTTGTCCCACACGTTAATTTCCATAAAAAATGACTTCCGTAAAATTTTACGCAATTCCGAGAAACTTTCCAACACAAAAGTTACCTATTATTGATTTTGGGTTTCTGAAACTGCAAAATTCTTCGCAATTACCTCCTCCGGTGTCTTTAAATTCAACTCCTCCACCTTTCCGATGAAGCTCCTTCCTGCAATATAATGTTTAAGGCGTTGTCCATTGACTACATGAGGTTTACCTTTCATATCACCGTGAAGACGGATAGCTCCTGAACGGTACACCTCCTGTATCACTAATGGTCCCTGCCACTTTGAAGCTAACTTTCCTGCAGAAAACTTGAAACGAGAATTGTACAATAAAACTTGATCACCTACTTTGAATTCTTTTCTCTTAATTTTCTTGTCATGCCAAATTTTAACTTTCTCTTTAAACATTCTAGCACTTTCATAAGCTTCGTTTCTCCATTCATCAAGTAGGTTTAAATCAAGAATTCTCTTCTCTCCGCAGTCTTAAAATCAAAGTTCAATTGTTTAATAGCCCATCTAGCATTATGTTCTAATTCAACAGGTAAATGACAAGCTTTTCCATAAACCATTCTATAAGGAGACATTCCCATAGGATTTTTAAAAGCAGTTCTATAAGCCCATAATGCATCATTAATTTTAGTTGGCCAATCAGATCTAGACTTATTCACTGTCTTCTCCAAAATGAGTTTAATTTCCCTATTACTTAATTCAACTTGTCCACTTGTTTGAGGGTGATAGGGAGATGCAATTCTATGGTTAACATCATATTTTGCCAATGTTTTTCTAAGAATACCATGCAAGAAATGAGAACCACCATCAGTAATTAAAAACCTAGGAACACCAAACCTGGGGAAAATGATGTCCTTGAGCATCGTCATTGCTGTGGCATGATCTGCACTCTTGGTTGGAATTGCTTCCACCCACTTTGTAACATAATCCACTGCAACCAAAATGTGAGTATGTTTTGTCTTTGACTCTGGGAAAGGCCCATAAAGTCAAAGCCCCAAACATCAAATGGCTCAAGTGGCAAAGAATAATTCATAGGCATTTCATTTCTCCTACCAATATTTCCTACTCTTTGACATTTATCACAAGATTTAACATATTCAGCACAATCCTTAAATAAAGTAGGCCAATAGAAACCAGATTGTAATACCTTTGCACCTGTACGATCTCCTGCATGATGCCCTCCATAAGGACTGTCATGACAATCTCTTATAATAGCCTGTTGTTCATGCTCAGGTACACAACGTCTAATAATACCATCCACACTTTTCTTATAAAGGAAAGGATCATCCCAAAAATAATGTCTAAGATCATAAAAGAATTTCTTTCTTTGTTGAAAAGTGAAGTGTGGAGGTAGAACCTTACCAACAATAAAATTTGCATAGTTGGCAAACCATGGTGATGCAACTTTAGCACTAGAAACATTAACAATTGCAAGTTGTTCATTAACAAAGCTATCATTAATAGGAATAGGATCATCAGGTATATTTTCCATTCTAGAAAGATGATCAGCTACTTGATTATCTTCCCCTTTTCTATCAACAATGTGTAAATCAAATTCTTGCAATAGAAGTACCCATCTTATTAATCTAGGCTTAGCATCTTTCTTATGCATTAAGTATTTAATGGCAGAATGATCAGTATGCAATGTGACTTTCGAATCAGTAATATAAGGTCTAAACTTGTCACAAGCAAATAGCACTGCTAAAAATTCTTTTTCAGTTGTGGCATAATTCCTTTGAGCAGCATCAAGTGTTCTACTAGCATAATAAATGACATTCAGTTTCTTATCAACACGTTGGCCCAAAACAGCCCCAACTGCATAATCACTAGCATCACACATAATTTCAAAAGGCAATTTCCAATCAGGAGGTTGAATAATAGGAGCACTTATTAAAGCATTCTTCAAAATATTAAAGGACTCAATGCAATCATCATTAAAAGAGAAAGGAACATCCTTTTGCAAAAGATTGGTTAGGGTTTTGATATTTTGGAGAAATCTTTAATAAACCTACGATAAAAACCTGCATGCCCAAGAAAACTTCTTATACCTTTGATGTCCCTTGGGTATGGCAGCTTTTCAATAGCTTCTATCTTTGCTGGGTCAACTTCTATTCCTTTCCAGAAATCTTATGCCCAAGAACAATACCTTCAGTAACCATGAAGTGACACTTCTCCCATTTAAAACTAAGTGTTGGTCTTCACAACGCTGCAAAACTTTGTTAAGGTTGAACAAGCAATTATCGAAAGAAGTACCATACACAGAAAAATCATCCATAAAGACTTCCATTATCTTTTCAATATAATCAGCAAATATAGCATTCATGCATCTTTGAAAAGTAGCAGGAGCATTACATAACCCGAATGGCATTCTCCTATAAGCAAATGTACCATATGGGCAAGTAAAAGTGGTCTTTTCTTGATCATCCTTATGGACTGGAATTTGTGAGAAACCTGAATAACCATCTAAATACAAAAGTGAGAGTGTTTAGATAACCTTTCTAACATTTGATCAATAAATGGCAATGGGTAATGATCTTTACGAGTTGCTTTATTTAACTTCCTGAAATCAATACACATCCTATAACCAACAACAGTACGTTGAGCCACAAGTTCATCCTCATCATTTGGAACAACAGTCATTCCACCCTTTTTAGGAACACAATGAACAGGACTAACCCACTTACTATCAGCTATGGGATAAATGATACCAGCTTCAATAAGTCTTATTACCTCTTTCCTTACCACTTCCTTCATTTTTGGATGGAGACGGCGTTGATAATCAACAACAGGTTTTGCATCCTCTTCCAAATTAATTTTATGCATACATAGAGCTGGGCTTATACCTTTAAGATCATCAAAAGAGTATCCAATGGCTGGGCTTATACTGGAACTTTTTTTTTTTCGATTGTACCTTGATGCATCAGTGCTGGTAACATACACAAGCCTACTCTGTTACTAAGAAATAATTTTCTGTTTTCGTGTGTGCGTTTATACTAAATCCACAATCCCAAGTTATCATGTCAAAGAAACCTTACAGAATTTTTTTTCTGTTTTTGTTTTCGTGTGTGTGTTGATGCATTAGATGATGCTCTGATACTATTTCCAAGTTTTCATGTCAAAGAAACCATTCCCAAGTTATCAAACTCTTGCTGATTTTTTTAGATTAACATGGATTTCTCCACGGTTCATTTTTCAAGAAAACGAAGCCTTACGTCTTACAACTACATAGCTTAGGAGTTCATGCGAATAATAAACCTAAAGTTTCTCAGCTAGCAAACAAAGTTCAGAAATTACCACTACTGCTCCACACTGAGCTCATTACCAAACAAATGATCAAAACGAGAGAACATCAACTGTATACTAAACACATGCATTTTCTTCTCATCAGTTCTTGACAATGCTCAGGGAAACCTCATTTACCAGATTGATCTTCTGCCACTCTCGCTGAATTATTGCGGTTGTCAAACATGTTTGATCTTTCTTCAAGCTTGCTAAAGGTCTTTCATGATTCAGGTTTCCTTCACTAGCATAGAAAAACTCAGTCCATGCAACAGTTGTCTAGAGGACAGAAGACCGTGGTGGCATTAATGTTTTTTTTCCCAACGATGTGATCCAGCTCCATTCTACCTGTTCGATGAAATAGATGCTGCTCTAGATCCACAGTACATGACACCTGTCATGAGTATCCTTTTATATTTCTCTCTCTTGACTGCCCATCCCCACCATAGAAGAAGTCTTGATATGCTTGTTTTTCTAATGAACTATATACTTGTTATTGTCTCCATAACCTTTATGTCATAAGTCTCATGGTCAAGTGTCTAGCTAGGTGCATACTCTGCATTTGTGTTCAGTGGGCTGCTGTTCAGCACACCTAATACAGCTCTGTTCTGAACATCCAATATATTGCTTCTTTCCTTAAGTTTTGTTCAGGTGTGGTCTGGGGTGGGTCTTGCTTGTATAAACCCTATCCTTAAGCAATTAGCACTGAACCATATTCCTATTTCTTAATTTTCAGTTCCCTACGTCACAAAAATAGCATTTGCTATATGGTGGTAAAAGTAAAACTGCATTACTGTCTTCCTTAGGAGTTATCGACTATCAACATGGAAATATCAGAGATGTAAGCTTTCTTCTGGCTCTATAATGCTTGGGTTGCATTTATGTTGTAATGTTTCCCGCATAGAATGTCTAGAATGACTAGCATGTTACTGAAATGATAAGTTTGAACCTTAAGGCAATGTGATCTGTTTACGCTGACCCCTTGTTTGTTCTTCCCAATATGTTCAGTACTTGTTGATTATTTGAATGCTTGATTTCAGGTTCTTGAAATGGAGTTTCCAAGAGGTGTACATATCATAGATATGAAACTGTATGTGAGGAAATATTTGATTAGTGCTTGAATGCACCTGCAGGCCATGAACATTTAAATCTAATTGATATGTCTCTCGGGTAAAAGTCGACAGCTTATGAAAATCCCACCCCCTAGCATATTGTGAAGTTTCCTTGTTAACTGTTAATATAATAGTTTGGCCGTCATGCATCTACGTTTAAAGTTAGAGACGTGGAGTGCACCTAGGAAATTATTGATCTTTCATTCTCGGTATACACCACCTACCTGAATTATTGCCAATTATTCCAATTCTCATGTAGTTTTTTTACTAAGATTTAATGGCTTATTGCATTATACTGCATTTGCTATCTGCTATCATTCTAGAACTCACTGCAAGCTAATATAGCGCTATCCACTGTTTTTGCACTGCTGTAGACCAACATTCGATACCGATAATCATGATATTGTTAACTGTAGTTCATTTGTTTGCACTGTTAGGACTACCCTTCAGGTCTAGAGCTCATACTACTTTCTATGGTTGTTAGCTGTGCCAGTAAAGTACTAGAGTTAAGTAACTTATCTGCTTCCATACTTGATTTCTAATAATGCAGAGTGTTCTGGTAAATCAAAACATACTTTAGTCGCATAATTGTGGGCTCATTATTTTGGACACATGTCTGGTCTATTTCTTGGTGGTTTTACTAATTCTCAATCTATGGTGATTTTTTTAAAGAACACTCAGCTTTTTGTTTTGTTTCAGAGCTTGGTACTTGTCCATCAAGGCAATTATCTCTAAAGTTTGACAATCTACTCTTCTCACTTTTGAGAATGACATTTGAATTTATAGTAATAATAGTCCTTTTTCTGAATCTTTTTAGTACATGAACGGCTCAGTCACTTGAATGAAGTATTTTGTATACCCGTTACATGGATGATGCTCTTGTGGTGTTGTGACTTCGTTACCAAGCCATCTCTCTCTCAAAGTTATTTCGCTTACCTCTAATGTTTTGTGTAAAATGGATTTCACTTTGTGCCAGCAAAAATACATTTGTCAATAATGAAGTAGAAATATATGTTTACATATAATGAGTTATTTGCATACATGGAGTTATATACACATGTTAAACTCTAATATTATGCGGGCGCAGCAGCACGCGCCGTACCCTTCTAGTGGTACTGCATATTCAAAATGAAATGAACAACTAGAGTTCACAAGAGAATTTACATAGTAGGGTGCAAGAACTACAACAAAAAACTGAATTTAAACTAGATGATCTACTTCTTCTTCGGCCGATCTAGAAGCCGAGCTCCTCCTTCTAGACGATCCTGCGCACCGTACACGCGAGCTCGTGCTCGTCCACCGCTGCTTGGAGGCATTCCGCAGCATCGGGAGCTCCTGCCTCCCTCGCGGACGTGGTGGCCACAAGCTCGTCGTTGGCGTCATCGGTCTGCTTGAAGACCGACATGAGCTCCCCCATCAGCATGCTCATGTTGGTGCCACCGGAGCCATGGTGGTCACAGGCGACGACCTCGCCCACCGGCAATGGAGGCAGCACATACTCGTCATCCCCCTCCTCCACCTCCGGCGTCTTCCTCCTTCGTCCATCGGACGAGCTACCCGCCTCCGCGTCGTGCGCCCTCAAAGGGATGAGCCCCGCCCACCGGCGGCCTCAATACGAGCCGTGCTTGTGCGCGCCCTCCGAGCGGCGGCCGCCGGCCTCCGCCGCGCCCACGGGAGCCGCGCAGAGAAGTGCTGGCCATGGATCTGCTGTCGAGGAGGAGAAATGCGCGGCGGAGCTCAGCTAATTGCTCGCCGGAGAAGAGAGGCGCTAGCAGCGGAGGGAGATAGAATGCGGCGGAGGTATCCGGAAATAAAACCATATCCGACCCTCGCTACCAGTTATATAGTGCTGAAGCCGCCGCTTATCCAGAGGCCCGGATAAATGTTATTGGGCCTGCCCGATATGCGGTATCTGGTCAGGCCAGAAAACTAGCCCACCCTGTGTATCGGCCGGAATTTTCCGGTCCAGTGGGTTTACCCCGTATCTGCTAGAGATGCTCTAAGACACTCAAATCGAAGGAAGGCCAGCCACTCTAACGGGCAACACATATCTACCCGGACCCGCAACCCTAAGAGTGACCACATTCTGAAACGCTACACAGCCATGTAGTACTCCGTATATATTAATTCATGCACGAACTATCCACATTCAGCATACGCACACACCCAAGAGGTATCTTTCTGGATATTATTATCTTTTGCGCGCGGGAACCCCGCTCTACAATTGAATTGGCCAGAAGCATGCAATAATTCGTGGGAAGCCAATAACATAACAGACCGGAGGTTTCTGAACATGATGTCTGACCTGAAACCCTGGAGTCGATCAGTTCCTCTGCATCTGGACTTCCATTCAACAACCCACATCCAGGCTCCAGCGAACGGCTCGTGTTACAGCAACGTGGCTCATCGCAGAAGAAAAAGATCGCTGCCGCCGCTCATCGATCCTGGGAGGTGCACAGCAGTTTGCTGCAAAGTGTTAGTGTTAGCCGTGCAAGCATATACAAATGAGCTGCTGCTCCTGAGAAAACATCAAGGGTCAGAAGCAGTAAGGTCGACTCGAGAAAAAAATGCAAAATTAAGCTGTTTCTTCCGGGGAACACAAGAACTACAATGCTACTGATGTAGCATGCCATGGAATACAATCTTGATCTTCACCATGTTTACATGTTCAGTCAGTAGTAGAGGACGATCAGTTAGAGCACTAGCTAGCTAGAGTGTCCGTCAGTGGAGGCGGCTGCAGAGGCGGGAGACGTCCGACGGCCGGACGGGCTTGATGAGGAACTCCTCAGCGCCCTCATCAAGGCAACGGCGGATCCTGGCCGGTGAGTTCTCCGACGACATGATCACCACGGGGATGCCCCTGAGCTCCGCCGAGTCCTTGACACGCTTCAGCAGCTCGAAGCCGTTCATCTCCGGCATGCAGTAGTCCGTGATGATCACCTGCACGCTCCGGTCCTGGCTCAGCACCTCCAGCGCCCTCTTCCCGCTGTCCACCATCGTGACTGCATATCAGAGCGGAAACTTGGATCAGTTTGAAGTTCTTCATATATATACCCATGAACTGGTCATAGTTGCAGTACATTCAGGGATGGGATATATACCTCGGTAGTTGGAGCTGCGGAGGAGCCTGGAGATGACGGCGCGGTCGACGTCGTCCACGGCCAGGACGTGTGGCTCCGTCGACATTGGCGGATGGTACAGAAACAATGGAGCTGCTGCGTTGTTGACGATTGACAAGTAAGCTTAATTAGCTGGGCAAAGT
Source organism: Poa pratensis (assembly GCA_947311845.1). Taxonomy (NCBI): domain Eukaryota; kingdom Viridiplantae; phylum Streptophyta; class Magnoliopsida; order Poales; family Poaceae; genus Poa; species Poa pratensis. The sequence goes on along the minus strand of CAMZMU010000097.1, from coordinate 11,908,582 downwards.
GGCAACAAGACTTGCAGCAGCATTTTATACAGCAAGTGAGGGACCGTCCACGGAGAGTAGAATAGAAACAAAAATAAAGAAAAGAAGCCTACAACAAACAAAGCAAGAAACGAGATCTAAGCGAATCTGGAGAGCCGGTGGCGCAGCGCTGGCCGCATCGAGGCGCCTACCCAAACACTATCGAAATCCAAATAATTACAATACTACCGGTTGCACATGGCACACTTAGATGAGCTCCCTCCTCGGCCGCGGCATTAGCAAGTCAACACCAAGTGTGACCATCTTATATATAAGGGGCTAAATAAGGTTGATCTCGTCCGTTTCGCGTTCCCATATGGCTTTGCTATAACTTCCCAAAATCCAAATCCTGAGTAGCAACTTGATGTAATGTTCATGCTTAACTGATTTTCATGGTTTTTCTTGAGCAAAGGTAACTTGCTCGACGTGTTTTTCTTGAGCTAGACCTGATATAAAGGATGTGTTCGTCGCAGAGAAGTTAAGCAGTGCAAGGCACTCAAACTGAAGGAAGGCCACTTTAGCAAAGGGTAACTTCGCTAGGTCCACCCTCAGATGCTTAGACCAACCAAACAAGGTTCGGCGTATGCAATGTTTTCTCTTTGCAAAAGTTATGCAGCAGCGCAAGACACTCGAACTACAAAGAAGTTCGTGATAATAAATTTGTATGGAAGGAAGAAGGATACTCTAACGGGAACCTATAGTACTTAACAAACAGTAGGTGCGCAAAACCATCCACGTCGCTAAGAGCGAACAAATTCTGAAACACTACATACATATATCTTTAACGGTTTTGCTAATTAGTTTAGTGCTCAGTCAACTTCCTAACCATTTGATCGTGCGTTGAGATTCGTGCGCCAGTTGCAAGTCAACTTGCAACTGGGATTTGATGACGTCATGCGAGTTGCAAGTGGACTTGCAACTGCTCTGGACCATTTGATTTGCTTCATGATTCGTGCTAATCATGAGTTGCAACTTGACTTGCAACTGTGATTGCTGACGTCACTCGACTGAGAATTAAGCTAATTCTCAGTCGACTGAGCCCTAGAGAGACCCTATCTTTAATCATGCACGAACTGTTGCTCTCAAATTTTTTGCATCAACTGCAAACATTCAGCATACATACAACCAAAGAGGGTATCTTTTGGATGGATGTTATTATTTTTATGCGCGGCAACTACTACTCCCGCACTTGTCTACAATGGAATTGGCAGAAGCATGCAATAATTCGCGGGCAACAAAAAATATAGAGATTCCAAGCATGATGTCTGACCTGAAGCTGGATGGAGGATGGAGGAAGCCCTTTGTTTAGACTCCTGGAGTCAGTTCCTCTACATCTGGACTTCCATTCAGAAACCCCACAGTACATAGAGTCTGCATTATACATCACATATTTTACCGGCCAGATGGCATATGGAGCACATAGGGTCCCCCACTTCAGGCTAAAGAGTTCAGATGATCACATCAAGTATTAGAATTTTGGCATGACATCCAAAATATTACAAGGTTGACATACACTTAACCACAGCAGTACTGGAGATTGACAAGATTAAAATATGGGATCGATGCTTTATTCAAGTCAACCATGTCACTGTGATCTGGAGTCATGATCCGCCGACCAATGACCACAGGATTGTAACAGTTCATTGACAGCTCGAAGCATGAATACAACATACCGATAGGCTAATTAAAGTGTGGTACTATAAAAGACGAGTACTGACTAGTGAGATAAGCCTCGTAAAACAGTGAAACTCACTTCTGCACCCGGGTGCACATGCACCCGGTTTTGTAATTTTTTTTTTGAAAATTCAAAACATGTCGAAAAATTCCGAAAAAAATCATGCACGTACCTGAGCATGTCACCCACCATCGTGTAAAATTTGGCGACGAGTCGACATCGTATGCGCCTTGTGCAAAAATGACAAATCTCAGATCTGAAAATAGATCCAAATTTTGAATTTTTAGATCTGAGATTTGTCATTTTTTCACAGGGCGCATACGATGTCTAATCGTCGCCAAATTTGACACGATGGTGGGTGACATGCTCAGGTACGTGCATGATTGTTTTCGGAATTTTTCGACATGTTTTGAATTTTCAAAAAAAATAATCCAAAACCGGGTGCATGTGCACCCGGAGCCAAAACGACCTCCTCCGTAAAACATGACTTGTCTAGAGCACTTCTCGGTATATCCTATCACATAAATCACCGCAATATGCCCAATTCAGTATATGACAAGTAAATGACCGTAGAACAGCAAGGATGAAGTTAGGATCAATTGCAACTGAGATATAATTCTGCATTAATACTGGACCTATCAGAGACCAAAAAAATTACCCACATCTTGTATCATGAGATGTAGCTATTTGAGTTACAAAAATGTAGTATCTTCCGCTCCAATGGGATTGTCTCAGGTCATGTATGGAAGAGCCTTCACAAAGAATGACATAGTTTGACTTTTAAAGAAATGAACCACAATGGTTATGAATGAGTATGATAGCTACAAAACATTTTCTTATCCATATCTACAAAGTGTATGTACTACAAAAATCACAACTGTTGAGCCGACCGCTCCAAACCAAATCAACAATCGTTCATACTACCTAGGTCAGTCCACCTTATTCCCTTGCCATTAGCATGTCGCCTTGTTCCCTTGCCCTTGGCATTTGTTTATTTACTCCATGCAGAGTAAGTGTTGACAATCTCTTACAAAATCAACTGAACCCGAAAGAGTTGGTTCACAAGAGGTGTGCTAGACTTTTTTACTTATTTATAATTTACTCGCTCAACATACGATATTAAAATACATGTTTCGATTAATCTTGACAAAAATACCACATTACAATTTTGATATTCAATGAGATATGTTACTTTTATTCTACGGTTAGCAAGTAAATCACACAAACTTTGAACTATATTTTTTGCAATGAACAGTGATGTTTATTGCTCTATTTTGAGATAATGTCTTCCATTTGTTTTTTTACTAAACTATAATTAAGCATGAAAATAAAGATACAATGTCTCATGCTTTAGCTCTAATTCGTGTCACCTAGACTGAATATTGATGCGCGCATATCTTCGTTTCTATCTTAATAACATCATTAGACATTTTGGCAAAGATATAGACAACCTAACAAATATCATGATAGATATTTCCACTATGCAAGATGGTTACTGATCTTGTCATATGCAAGTGAGTGGAGAATCACAAAAGTATATTTTACGAGAAAATTCTAGAGCGTAGATTTTCCATCCGCGGTCACTGTACTCAACAAATTATTGCGCTTAATTACGGTTTAGTGTTCCATCCACGGTCACTGGAATCAGTAGGCATGTGTATTTTTAGACGTCACTGGAATCCGTAGGCATACACATTTAATGTGTTTCATCTACGGTCACTGAAATCAGTAGGCATGCGTATTTCCATACCGGTATACCAACACAAGATCTCGAATCGTACTACCTCCGATTTACTATGCTAGTTATATACTACTAGTGGTCGTGCACGTGCAACGCACGTCTCATAATTTATTATCATATAAATATGACTTTGAATCTATATTTATTTCATTGAGTTATTTACCAAGTCAGTTAAATTTGTTTCCTGATACAAAATTGAATCGGACCAAATATCTCCCATGAAGAAAACAAAAATAGTTATATGTGAAAGACATCTATTGCTGCAAATAAATCCTTTTTCCGTGCACGTGCAACGCACGTGTAATTAATCTTAGGAGACAATCATCATCAATTGACATTGCTTTTTGTTGTTGGTGGAGTAAATATTTTTTAAATCCTTTTCTAGCAAAAAAGGCCTCGTGTTTGCAACGGTTTTACAATTGATGTTGCTCATAAATCTAGAAAAACACTATGATGTAATTTCTAGCAATCAGACATATTGCATTTCACTTTGGTTTTGTTTCTACACTTTCAAATATTTTAGGTTTTTGTTTCATTTCTAGTTCCCTTGTTGCGGTGTACATTATTCCTCTGAAAAGAGAAATTAAAATGCACCACCTAATTTTCCATGCTCTTCTCATGGATGATAGTTATCCAGATACAAATATTATGCATATCATTTAGAAAAAAATTATAAACCATATTTAAATCGTATAAAAATTAGGCTCTTGAAAGATTTCCAAGTTCTGTTGTAATGTATGAACAATAATGAAATTATATCTCCGATACTAATTAGTAATTTAGAAAAATTTCCACAAATCTATACTGGCCTGCAATTTTGGTCATTGTCACAATTAAACAAAATGGAATAAAAATAAGCCATCATCTACTTTTTGTTTTGAAACACCATCATCTACATATATAATATATGCAGTCTTACTCACCAGCATAGTGAACCCATTGCCTGGATGAGATCCATGTTAGCCGACATATCATCCATGAAGGCAACAACAGTCAGAAATAGAACGCTAATGTGCGTACAACAGCTACTGACAGAGTATGTGTCCAACCAGAGACAGAGATCGTGATCGTGAGAGAGACGAAGATAAAAAAACTGTTTTACAAGCAGGGCCGTGAAGGTTAAGATCGAGAGCTCAAAGATCGTAGAGCCGCTGTACGACGACGGCCTGGCACCTAGCAGCGCCGGCGAGTTGGTCCCGCTATCCGTGCTGGACACGCTGACATACGGGGAGCACGTCGACATCTCATCTTCGCGTTCCACCCGCCGAACAACGCGTTGGAGCTCAGCCTGGCAAGGCGCTCGCGGCGTACCGGGAGTGGGCGGGGCGGATCCACGTCGGGCCTGACGGCCTCAACGACGCCTCCTGCAGCTAGAGTTTGGCCTGGTCGACGCCGGAGACGTCCTGGAAGCTGACCCCGTTCTTGGGCACCTCCCGGATTTGCTCGCCGACGCAGAGGACGCATACTTGGGCCCGGCGAGCTGGTATGACACGCGACGCGTCGTCCCGTCGGCGACGAGGTCAGTGTGTGGCACGTCCCCGAAGACGATAACGTACGCACCATGGCCAGCCACGCTCGGCACGCGCAAGGTCCTGACGCCGTCTCGTCGAGGGAGCTGATTCGCTGATCTCCACCGTCAAAACCATGGCCGTGCTCGCGCTGAGCTTCACTTGCCGACGCTTCTTTCTTTTTAATTGGTGGCAATCCTTTGTAATTAACCGCAAAACGAAAAGGTGGTGGCAATTTGGTCGTATATATGATTGGTGGGAGGGCAAAACGGTCCAAAACGGACAATGTTGAGTTGTCAAACATTGGGACGATCTGAGCCGTTTGATCAGATATTGAACGGTCCAGATTTAAAATATCACAACAACACAAGTTTGCTCTTTTAATAGTACTAGTTGGCATGTACGTGCAACGCACGTTTTTTCACAATTAAAAGGGTCAATTTAGAAGTGGAAAATATTAAACTTGTAATGTACGTGTCAGCTAATACAAGTACAAAATTAATCTGATTTTAATGAATATTGATGAACACAAATAATTCTTAAGATAAAAAATATATTATTCGCAGAATATTTTCATATGTTCTACATAGATATGCACCAGGAACAATTCTTTCAATCCAGTATTTCATGAAAATAATGAAGTGAATATACAAAATTGTCAAAGCATACAAGATACATAATTGCAAAATTAGTAATTTTATTAAGGCTAAAAGATAATTTTTTTCTTTCCTTCACAATGTAAATGAGTTGAAAAAATAGTATGTACTATTAAAGGTAGTCGAGTTCGCATTACCTATGTGACCAACTAAATGATGCAGCGACAAATTCTGTATACACATATAGAATAGTAAACTGATAAAGTGTTCTTAGCTCAAGTATGTGCTATTGTTCTCTCCAAGTGATCGAGTTTCTTGACTTCCACAAGGCGAGGAAGATTGAATCAAGGGAGCGTGGCTTCCTGACAATGAGCTATTGTTCTCTCCAAGTGATCGAGTTTCTTGACTTCCACGAGGCGAGGAAGATTGAATCAAGGAGCGTGGCTTCCTGACAACGTCCACGGATACAGTAGCTCAGCTCAACTGTAGGGCTTGCCTGACGCCTGATACACCAGGAAGAAACAAAACATTGCTTAACATCTACCATTTAGCATATATTGACCGAACCAAATGAATCTTTACTCCAAGAATTCGGAGAAAGGCGGGCACAACAAATAACGTAGTGCCCGGGCGTGGAAGTTCAGAGAGCGCAGTCTATGAAGGAGAGCTGGAGAGGAGCAGCACGGGCTCGATTATATGTGAAGCAGCCTCCGCGCAGCTGGGAGAGTCACACATCGCCAGCAGGTAGACGAAATCGATGGAGCGTGGTTTGTAATTCGTCTTTCAGCTAGCGCCATGACTGTCATTTACGCAGATTTCGTCAATGAAGAGCATGCTCGAGACCACGCGTGCGCACTCACCAAAGATGCGGCAGATCACATTGTGGCCGCCGGGGGCCTGACCGCCACGGCCGCGGACGTCTGGCCGTATAGGTCGGGGAACAGCTTGGCGATCTCATCTGCAAAACAAGCAGATCGAACCCCGTCAGGATCCAAGTGCGAATCCGTCCGACCCAGCAGCATGGAGGGGAGATCTGGGGCCGTATCGTGTCACGACGAGGGCATTGGTACTACTACTGACCGGGGCTTCCGGCGACGCAGCTGGCGTGCCTGTCGGCGAGCTTGAAGTGGGAGCGGAGGACGGCGGGTAGGGGCAGCCTGTGCGACACGGCGGCCGGTGGGCGAGGAATCGGGACAATCTCTCCACCGCCGGCTTCTTGCCCACGGCCACGTTTTCGGCGGTCGTCGATGGCGCTGGCGGTCGAGGCGGAGGCTGAGGCTGGAATTCCTCTGGGTCGGGCGGCGGCGCGGTAGCCTCCGCGCGCTCGGCTTCCCACAAGGCGGCGGTGCTGGGTCCCATCTTGGTAGGAGTCATTTTCGGGTCGCAGGACGGCTTCTTCTTGATCGCCGGCTGGAGAGGGGGCAGGTCGGGCGCGCTCATGGACCTGACGAGCGCGGGCGCGTCGTTTGGCGGGCCCTGCGGTGGCGGGGGCGGCGGGAGCTCGAGCGCGGCCGCCTGGGTGCCGGCGCCGCCGGTGGAGGAGGACATGGCGACCGAGGCGGAGTGGCGCAGCACCACCGCGCCCTCGTGCGCCTCGCCGCTGGCGTAGTCTGTGAGCGCGGCGCCGACGTTCCTGAGCGCGGCGGCGTGGCCGGCGTGCGCGCCAGACAGATGCGGCGAGAGGTGGAGATGTGCAAGGCGAAGGCAGGGCGCGGCAGGCTCGACATGTGTTGGAGAGGGCGGAAGGGATTGTTCCGGGAGAGCAGAAATAAAAGAACGAAGGGGTACGGTGGCAATTTAGTAGTATTATGTGATTTGGTGGGAGGGCAAAATGGTGCAAAACGGACAATGTTGAGTTGTCAAACATTGGGACGATCTGAGCCGTTTGATCGAATATTTAACGGCTCGGATTTAAAGTATCCCAGCAAGACAAGTTTGCTCTTTTAATAGTAGTATAGATCTATACTACTATTAAAAGAGAAAACTTCTCTTGCTGGGACACTTTAAATCTGAGCCGTTAAATATCCGATCAAACGGCCCAGATCGTCCCAATGTTTGACAACTCAACATTGTCCGTTTTGGACCGTTTTGCCCTCCCACCAAATCACATAATACTACTAAATTGCCACCGTACCCTTCGTTCTTTTATTTCTGCTCTCCCGCAACAATCCCTTCAACCCACTCGAGTCTATTTCCCCTTTTCTCTATCTCGCTCGATACGCAGATCCAGTCCTCCTCCGCGTGGCACCCCAGCTCCGGGTGCACGACCCATCCACGCATGTGCCCCCATCGCCAGCCGGCAGCCGCCTCCGCGTGCGCCACCGCCCCCGCCATGGAAACCGCTGATCCCTCCATTATTCTCCTCTCTTCTCCTTCCGCTCACGAGGCTCCACACATACAAACCAGCAGGGATTCCTCTTAGCGCATGACTGGTTGCTGACGACGCCAGCATCACAGTACAGCTCGCGACCGACCAATGCTCCCCCGCGCGGCACCGGCGGCTAGAGGAGGAGCTCGAGGCGGCGATCGACAAATTCATGGGCTGCTCCAACAAGCATGGGCCTTCCCACCTGCACTGAGCTCGCCGTCGCCGTTCAGTCCAGTGGAGGGTGGCTCTCCATCAGGTGATCCTCTCACGACGAGCGGCCAGCCACGGCATCGTCGAGCAGGGTCGTCGTGCATCCTGACCACCCGCCCGAGACGGGGGCCTCTTGCATTAGCGCTCGACCATGTTGCTGCTGCTCCCGGCGGAGGCGGTACCAAGTGCGCACGGCAACCACCTGCTCCGACGGGACTCAGTCCGACGCGGCCTCGACCCAGTGCGGCCGGCTCGCCGTGCAGCAAACTCCGCGCGGCCGAACCCTCGATGTGGTCGCGTGGAGTACATCTTGCGCACCAGCTGTTTGTTGAAATGCATGTGTGCCTTTCTCATTGCAAGGAAGAGTTTCAGAATTGTGTACTTGCGCCGAGGTCAGCGCCGGCGATTGCTCGCCCTTTAGACCGATTATTCCCAGTGTCGTAGACTCGCCACTGCCCAGCTTCCGTCACCGACCAGTGTGCCGCCTCCATAGTCAACCGGAAATCGTCGGTCAGCTCGGTTCATGGCAACTGACGATGCCGATTGATTCGCAGAAAAAAACCTCCACCAATTGTTCCGCTGCCGCACATCCATTGCCTCAAATCCTCGCATCATTTCCTCCCCACGCCCAGGCTTCACAGCGGTGGCGGCGTGCACGGACGCCTACAAGTTCAATTCCTCCACGCTGCTGGCTGTAAGAGTGTTCTGTCCGGAGCCGTTGGAGGAGATCGCCTAGCACGCACACGTCGTCAACGCTGCCAACTGATTAGCATCGCATTTACCTGTTTTTTCTGAATATCTAATGTTTAGTTCATCCTGATTGCTCGTGTTGGCTGATCACTGTTGTAGTTATCTTTGAGTAGTGCCGTGTGTCGTTTCCAGCTCCCAAACTCTCCCTTTTTCTCTGTTACTCCTTATTTGCTGCTATAGTTCAGGTGCAGTTCAATCCCGTCTTGTTATTGTGTTTCTCACGTACGGAAAGTTTGGTCGAGACAAGTAGTCCCCTTTGCATATAGTATGCGTGGTCAATCACTGTACTTCATTCAGTTACTGCTTCATACTGTAATGCTAAATCAATGCTGATTGAATATTTGTTAAAATATTGTAAACTAAACCTTGGGTTCAGTTGCTCTCACACTCTGCGATTTCATTCATCGTTATTCACCCCAAGTTTCCTACGGCCGTCCAGCGGTTCTCTCTTGCATTGTTAGCTGGAACTGTATAATCACAACATCTGATAGTCTAATGTAGGTATTTTTTACTTGTAGTTGATTGGAGTGCAAATATGGTTTATTCAAACATTGATATTAGTGAAGAACTTGCAGCTTGACATGCAATGCTGTAGTTTATTGTGAAAACGAATATTGAAATATGAATTTTAAATTTAATTCATGTCAATTTTGTAATGTGTATTTTAAATTGAATTCATGTCAATTTTAAAATAATATTTGACATTTTTGTTCTCTCTCATAAGTACGAAAGACAAGTCTAGCTATATTTGTTGATATTGACTCTTGCACTGTAAAAAGTAATTCAGATAGGTACAGTCTTTTACTACTTATAAATTATCCTATTTAATTGTTAAGACATCCTACTTGTAAATTGTTCCATTTAACTGTATACGTGCATTGCACGTACATACCAACTAGTAAGTATAGAAAAGCAAAATGAGAATATCTAATACAGCCACCACGTTAAGCCACATCATTTAAATTAATTTTAGTACTTAGATCTAAAATCGGCGGCTAGGATTTAATGAAATATTATTGTTACGTAAAAATATTCACGTACAACCTGTTAGGTACATGATACATGGACACGTACAAGCATTTGCAAACGAAATTATCTAGATGGGTTGCGTGCAACAACAAAAAAAGTGTTATACAGGGCCTAACAAGTACGTATTGGACCAGGATACGATGCATCAAAACTAAAGGACTCAAGTAGCTACTACCGTGGCCGTGTGGGTAGCCTGGACGGGCGGATGCCGGAGCAGAATGGCGCGAGTAATATCTGCTCAACCTATCTGATAATTAAAAACAATAATTTGTAAAAATTGTGAAAACTAATGTGTGAGCAAGCAATTAATATCTGCTCAACCTATCTGGTAATTAAAGACAAAATAATTTGTGAACATTGTGGACAAACTAATGCATGAGCAATCATTATTTTAATGACAAAATTACTGTTTGACATGGACGAGGAATATCTACTCTGCATGTCCGGCCGAGGCATTACGAAATACTCTCTCCGTTCATAAAATGATGTCTCAACCAACTCCAAATTTGGATGTATCTAGACATAATTTAGTGTGTAGATACATCCAAATTTGAATTTAGTTGAGACATATTTTTGTGAATGGAGGGAGTACATGATAAACGGAAGAGTGAGGACTACAATCAATCGATCTCATAGAAATCTCATGGATGCGTACCTACATATATAGAACCGCCATGCATCTCCTTTATAAATCAGGAATTGTTTCCCTTCATCCGTACAAGTCCGGAATTGATACGACTACACTACAGATGGATCAAAACTACATTGCCGTTTTTACAAGAGCTAAATTCAGAAATACTTTAAAATTAAAAACTACCAATTATTTGTTGGATAAATTTTATAAGCCTTGATGTTTTTTTATTTATAAAAATACGAAATCGATCTACCCATTTGCGTTTGATTGGAAATAGGCTATCTAAACGTGCAGTCATTGAACGTACTATGACATGATCGCCAAGTGTCATGGATTTCAGTGGAGATTCGTTTGAATCAAATCGGGACCTAGAAAAACTTGGAGTAAGTCATTTTGAGAGTGCGGCCGACAGCTCCATTCGAGGCGCGGTAATCATTCGCCAATCCAAGAGGAGGTGGTAACTGCCAGCTAAGTTATAAATTAGTTGGATAAATTTTATAAGCCTGGGTGTTTTTATATTTATAGAAACCAGGAATTGATCTTGCTACAGCGTTCGCGTTTGATTGGAAATAGGCTATCTAAACTTGCGGTCATTGAACATACACGACGACATGATCACCAAGTGTCATGAATTTCAGTGGAGATTGGTTTGAACCATCCAGGGACCTAGGAAAACTTGGAACTAAGTCATTCTGACAATGCGGCTGACAGCTCAATTCGAGGCGCGGTAATCACTCGCCCATCCAAGAAAAGGTGGTAATGTAGGTGTGGAACGGGTAATCAGGTCATCAAGATCCAATGTCTCTAATGTATATGTAGTGTGTCTCCCTAGGTATAGATGTTTTGATTATTTATGAACTGAGCAACACTGCTAATCAAAAGAATAACTAATTAGAACATAAAATACATAACTGGTACAAGAAAACGCATAAATCTACAGCATGAACGTGCAACTCCAAGTCTTTTGGTAGTACCATGGGAAAGTTTCTATATTCATATAGTATTTGAGTTCGGAAAGTTTCTCATCGTCGTGTCGGTTAGCGTCTTGCTACATATTGGGATGTTCATCGACTATCAGCTTTCTGGTATTATGTCATGATTAAACTCTGAGTGCTAATAGCGTGTATTCATATAATATGTGAGTCTGTCATGCAGGACACATGACACAATGTAAGGTTTAACGAACTCCGCTAACAACCAGAATGAAGAATGTTTTGTGTTTACATTTGTCCCACATCTCAAGAGGTTGAACCAATACCACAAATTATTAGCGCATTTTTAAAACTAGGGGTGATTATCCTATGTTCTACTTTTATGATACCCACAAAAATATTCGGTATAGTACCAAAATCGACGATATGGATATTCCGTTCGTTTGTTTCCAACACTACTCATGTATTTTATTTGTAAGCACCACTATCTGGTCTGATATCTTATCCAGTAAATATGTAAACGAATAAGGTAGGTATATCCAACTATTTTGCACCCATTAAAAATTCCAGATTGATGTAAAAATGTGGTTCATGCGCCTTTAGAGTTAGTTTCTCTAAGATTATATCAATAATATTAGAGCTCTCATTTGGATTTGGCTTGATGGCACTGTCGTAACCGACTGCCATAATTCGTGACAACCATAAAAGAGAGATCAAGTGCGGGACATAAATAGATGTGCACCGTGCACATTCGTTCATTGGGTACTAGCAATACTAATGTTTATCGTCAGTATCTACTATAAGGTTTCAACTTTGTAGCGACATAGCAAATATCTAGGATTTTAGTCAAAATAGTTTTATGATCACACTAAATTAGTAAGACACCATTCTTCAGGTCTAACAAGTTAAAAATATCTTCACCTCACATCATGAGTTTTTTTGAAATGAATGCGGTAGGGGAAACCCCTACAACAGATTGTTCTTTAAATAATAAGAACCCAAATATGGATCCATGAGGATGTGAACCAGGGTGGATGGGTTGTACATCCAGTTCCCTAACCAAATGAGTTAGGCTCACTGCTTACCACATCATGAGTTCATACGTAGATTCCATCTGTAATCAAATACCAAGGTTTTCTATCATATAAGATTTAAATGTATGCTCCACTGCAATTGAGATTTAATGATTATTGTGAGCACATGCAGTAAATTGAAAACTCATTGAAACAATTTACAATATAATTCTCTTATTGAACTTCACTAAATTACATGGACCTATGTGGCATCTAAGTTGGTGTAGTCATTGTTACATGTCACACAAATAGATCTAAGAGCCACACATGAACCTAACATGATATTAGTGACACCTATAGAATCCTCTGATTTACAACGACATGTTTCCAAAATCTATGAAACCACAAATTTATTTAGTGAACATACTAAAGATGATGCCCTCGCATTTGCGAGGGCCACCTTGCTAGTTCCATTTAAAAAGATAATCACCTAAGAAAAAACTGAGAAGGCTATCCATTTTACTATACCACCGGAGGAGCCTCTCCCCTTAGAAAGGACGCTCTCCTCCTCTTGTTGGAACACAACATTTTACTGGCTACATCTTTCCTCATGGATCTTTCTGTATCTCCCCCAACTTCCTTGACCGCCCCCCCCCCCCCCCCCCCCCCCCCCCCCCCCCCCCCGTTTTCCTAAGCTTTTATAGTTTTATGCCATCTTAGAAACAAATTTCGAAGCTAGTTTATAGCCATTAGAACACATATTTCCACCTTTTTCTGTTGATCTTCCGATAATTGTTAGACCAATCTCCTAGTAAGATCCGACTACCATCAGACTTAGTACAAGGAATGGTCATAAAATGGTGCTAGTGAAGGACGATTAGTTTTACCTGAGAGAAGACACAATCTCCGGGCCGCAGCGGCCAGTGGGCATGGTAGTGCACCCATGCCGTCAGCGGCGGCGCAGGAGGCAGATGCCACCTTGAACCTAGATGACAAGATCCGAGCTAGAGCTGCGACAAGAGGGAAATCATTGCAGCGCCTGCATCTTCTCGCCAGAGAGCTTCTCCTGCCAGGTCCAAGTTCATCACCTTCATCTGCGCCGTTTCCCGTGGAAACTCCATCGTCACCATGCTGTCCGGCGATCCACCATTTGAAGCCCTCGTCCACCGCGCCGCCTTCCCGACCATCGACGGCCTCGATGACCAAGACGGTGCACTCAAGCGGTGCTCACCTACAGCTCCATCTCTCACTGATCTCCATCTGCCCGCCCTTCATCTCAGTAGCTCGATTTAAATCTTGGCTCTGGACCTCTGGTTGCCGAGATTTTTTGTTGGAGACAGGGACAGAGGAGATCGTCTCAGTAGATCGATCTCAATCTTGCTCTGCGTTCTTGTTTCCCGAGATCTTTTTGTTAGAGACAGGAACTGAGGAGATGAGTATGCGGGAGGATCGAGAAAAGGAGACAAGGGCGAGACACAACTTCTACATCAGCTGCTCCTTCAAGTCCGGAGCGCCGTCATCGCGGCCATTGCCTCGCCACGGGCCCAGCCCTGGAGCGGTGGACGTCTCCCGACACCGCTGCAGCATGTCTCGTCGGAAGGCGCGGTACGGGGCGACTTCTGTAGGCTATTGGAGGAGGATTTGAGTGAGGACGAAGAGCTTGCCAGAGAAGGAGGGGAGGCGTCCGTCCAACGCCTGTCAGCGAAGAGGAGACGACCGGGCGGTCAAGGAAGCGAGGCGCGCCGCACTACATTCTGAACCGCCTATGGCTAAACCGACCAAACGCATGACTAAGATTGATTCACTTTTCATCCAACGAATCACGATCATGTAAACCGGTGGAGCAAGGAGAGCTCACCAATCCTAGCCCAATTGTATGTTGTAGAGATGGGTTCTGACAGTTAGCCACATCTCACAGTTAGTGTAACTAGCTGACAATTTGTAGATCGGGTATTTTTTGTTGTTGTTGCGAATGATTGTAGAACGGGTAATTGACGCGTAATGGAAGCAAGCCGGAACCATATGGGAACGTGCATGTGTTGTGGTGTTAGAAAACCAAACTAATTAGCCATGCAGTTTACATTAGCATAGATTACGTATGGCAACCACTCGTAGGGCATGAGAGGGGAAAGAACTAACTTCTCGCAAGTGGCGAATAAGCACTGACTCAAGACAGGCACACTGCTGTAGAATTCTAGCAAGTCGCTAGATTTTCTGGCCTGATTCCATTCAGTTGCAAGTCGCTAGCTAGCTCCATTCATGTCAACCACTACAGTGCAATTGTAGCACTGTTGTCAAGGCAGTAGGATGATTAAACTGTTCTACTGCAGACGCCATTTGGGGTAACTGATGCATGCATGCATGCCATGGTCTCCGCATGAGAGAGGAAATGATAGACCAATAACTTTGACCCAAAGTTCATTACACAATTACGTAAGTACTTAACAGCAGTAGTACAGAACCTACAGGCTACAACAGAACACTCCCAAGATGATGAAGCCTCACCGTAGTGCAAACTGGACAAGATCACCGCGATGTGTCGCACATGGCCACAGTGTTAGGTTGATCTCCATACGGTTGAGACCAACGGCTCGATCGATCCCTTGACCGCGCTCTGATTGGGGGCGCACAACCTCTATCTGGTTGGTGGGCCCCTGTCGCCGCGCTATATAAATAGGTGGGGACCGGCAGCACGGATCACGAGGTTAGTCGCTGTGCCAGACCCCCCACCGACACCCCTATCGATCTAGGGTTAGCGCGAGCCGACGGGAAGCACCGCCGCCATCACACACCCCACACTCACGCCGTCGCCCTCCCCGATGGCCACCGGCTCGGGCTCCTCTAGCCATGGAGAAGGTTTGTCTCCTCCTCCTCCTCTCTCATCTCTCTGTTCCCCCTCTCTCTCACCGTGTTAGATCGACACCCAAAGAGCACTACCGTAATTGTTCTAGCCTAGATGATCTAGAGTGGGTTTTAACAGTACAGGCATATACGGAGTACTATATATTTTTTCGATAAACACAGGCATATATATTTTGTCAGTTCATCGACACTCGAGACTTTCATGTACGTCGATGCCGTCTGGGATATATATTTGTTGCTTTCTGCGTAATTTATGAGACGGGTTCGCTCCGGCCCTACATGTTGGCCGTGTTGAATGTAGGCAGTAGCATGTCACGAGATGTTATAACCATGTAGACGCCGACACATTCATATTCTTTCTGACGCATGCTCACTCATCGCTGTATGCTGGAAATTCCAGTCAGGAAAGACAGTCCCATCTAGCGTAGACCGTAGAGTCACCATATCTGATATCTGAAACCTGGATGTGTTTCTTGCTACGAGCTGTAACCGACGGCACAATGATGCAACTTTGTCAGGTCTAGCGGCAGTACACAACAATGCTTGCATCACTGGAATCTGAATATCCGACGTGGCGGTCCATGCCATGCCATGCATGAGGAAGGAACAAGCCATGGCGTAAAGGCAGGAGCGGACAAGAATAGTCCTGGAAGCACCACCAGGAACAGGGGCCAGCATGAACAGACGACACCGGCAGTGGGGATAAATTGGGGGCTGGAACGGATCCAAGGTTCATTCAATTCAGCTTCTTCTTCTCGCCCTACCAGTCAGTTACGAACGATCTGCACTCCAGATCGATCAATAACTTTCCCCTTCTCCACCGCTTTCGTTCCGTTGAGAGTCGACTCCCGTGCTCAGCTGCCGCCCCGCTCCTTCTTGCTCTCCGGCGGCGCTGCCGGCCGGCGAGGAGATGGATTAGGTGGCTGGCCTTCCTTGTACATACTAGTAGTAGGATTAGGCTTAGGTTTTGCCTCTATGGCGTTTGGCTTTATGCTGGTTTGGAGCTCACTGCGAACGCCTCCGAGCGGCGGCTCGTGGCTTGGGGCTTCGTGTCCTCCGGCGATGGCGGCGTGGTGCTGCGCGTGGCTGGTGCGGCCGGAGCCGGTGTCTCCTTCAAATAAGCTCGATGAGGTTCGTGCTCTGCATCTGACTATTTCAGATCTTCGAGGTGGAGAAGGAGATGGTGCGGATGCGGAGATTTTGGCTGCTTTTCCCCTTTCTTGGATTGGGATTTCTTGCGAGCTGCGAGGCTGGTGATCCACGCCGAGCCCGGTTCGACCTCCTGCTCAGGTCGGGGCGTGTCCCCCGCCGACGCAGCTTCTTCGACGCCAAGGTCTCGCCGTTTGGCGAGCAACACATGCGGCGAGCTCAATGGGATCTGATTCCCAACAGGCTTGTGCAGGCGACACAGCAGCCATCCTGATTCTTCTCGTCCTCCTCTGCGGCGGCTCTTGCAGCGATGCGACGGCAAGATCGAGGACGGCGGCGGAAATGGAGATGCGGAATTCCCCAAGGATGTGTGCGTTATTTTCTTTTTCTTCGGGGTGTTTTCTGCAAAAGAGGGACAGCTGTCTGGATGTTTCCAGTGTAATCCGATGTAATATCTAATAATCCAGATACGTTTAAAAAAAAGGTTACGAACGATCTTCATCCTGCACTGTTTGCATATATAATTGGATCAGTTCATCGATCCCCAACTAGCGCTGCAAAAAATGGCAGTCAGCTGTCTTCTTGCTCAACACAAGGCAAGGTAGAAGAAGAAGAGAACAGTTTGTCATGTCAGTCACTCTGATGAAATAAGTCACTGTAGGTTGGCAGCATCAGTAAGTAATATCTTTGCTGAATTCAGTGCGGCTGTGTGCCGACATGCTCTACATCGATCGATCGGCGTCAGAACATGGGGTAGCGTTGGGAGCTTTTAGCAGTGAAGTCTCCGGCCGATCGATCAAGCACAAAATCTCGCAACAGTGGCTAAACTGGCAGGCTCGGCGGATTGTACCACTGGGCTCACGCTATGATACCCATTTAAAAGATGCAGCAAGCTGGCTGTGGCTGTGGCTGGACCATGCTAATGGCGACCGACAACCGGCGCCATTAACTCCTTGGCCAACTGCAACGTGATCGATGGATCATTCAGAACCAGGCGATGAACCAACACAACACAACGGGCGCTGGAACTATGCACACAAGTAGTAATGGTCCATGGATCAGGAGTAGACCAAAATGTAGACGCAAATCTGTAAATGGACAGTTTGGATTTGGATTTCTATGATGAAAATCTGTATATGCAAGTGGCTGCGTCTGTGTTGTCTGAATTTGGATCCATCTACCAGAGTCTGTATGCGTCCTGATATGAGTTCACATGAGCAAGAAAAGAAGAGAAGAAGTGACACTATGCCCCAATAAATAAAAGTGGAAAGAAGAAACAATTTGATTGAGAACAGGCCCCCAGTGACTTCATCTTTCTTCAGTCCTGGCTCTCCTCTGTTTTGATCTTTTCTGATCTCACTATACCCCCCATATTTTATCAACCAATAGTAGTTACTTGCATCCTATCCCTTGCTGGTTTCCCACCATTATTGTCTAACTAAACACCTTAAGATCAACACTTACAAGGTTACAGACGAGACAAGTTGATGCCTCCAAGAATTAGCTAGGGAAGGAATAAACACTTTGTGGTGTCGGTGCTCTGGCTGGGCCGGGGTGCACGCTCACGACGACGCCGACATGGCCGCCGCGGCCTTCTTCTTCGTCGCCGGCTTCTTGTCGGCGGCGCGGGCGGCTCCTTTGGCGATCTTGGTGTCGAGCTTGTAGTACTCCACGAACCAGTCGACGAAGTGCCGGAGGCCGGTGTCGAGGGAGGTGGTGGGCCGGTACCCGAAGTCGTGCGCCGCGTGGCTGACGTTGGCGTGCGTGAAGGGCACGTCCCCGTTGCTGGGCATGGCGATGACGCGCTTGTTCGCCTTCTTGCCCAGCAGCTTCTCGAGGATGGCGACCATCCGGGTTACCGGCACGGGCGAGGTGTTACCGAGGTTGTACACGCGCAGCGGCGCCGGGCCGCTCTTCTTGCCGGACCTGGCGGAGCCGGTGCTCCTGCCTGCGGTATCGAGCGCGCCGATGCAGCCCTTGACGACGTCGTCGATGTAGGTGAAGTCGCGGCGCGCGTTGGCGTAGAGCGTGATGGGCTCGCCGGCGACGATGCTGCGGGCGAAGGAGAAGTAGGCCATGTCGGGGCGGCCCCAGGGCCCGTACACGGTGAAGAAGCGGAGCCCCGTGATGGAGAGGCCGTAGATGTGGTTGTAGGCGTGCGCGATGGCCTCGCCGGCCTTCTTGGTGGCGGCGTAGAGGGAGGCCGGCCGGTCGGTGCGGTGCTCCTCGGAGAAGGGCGCCTGGGTGTTGAGCCCGTAGACGGAGGAGGAGGACGCCCAGACGATCGCCGGCTGGGGGTCGGCGTGCTTGGCGGCCGCCTCGAAGACGCTGACGAGGCCGGCCACGTTGGAGGCCACGTACGTCTGGGGCGCCTCCATGGCATACCGCACCCCGGCCTGCGCCGCCAGGTGCAGCACGTGCGTGAACGGCACGGACTCGAACAGCTTCTCCAGCAGGAGCGCGTCGTTGATGTCGGCGTCGAGGACGACGACGCCGCGGTCGGAGAGGAGCCGCTGGCGCCCGCGCTTGAGCGCCGGGTCGTAGTACGAGTTGAAGTTGTCGAGGCCGAGCACGCCGTC
This sequence comes from Poa pratensis, assembly GCA_947311845.1. Classification (NCBI taxonomy): domain Eukaryota; kingdom Viridiplantae; phylum Streptophyta; class Magnoliopsida; order Poales; family Poaceae; genus Poa; species Poa pratensis. Next base: position 11,889,518 of record CAMZMU010000097.1, on the reverse strand, counting down.
GCCGCGCGCCCTGAGCGCGAGCGAGCAGTGCGCGCCGACGAAGCCCGCGGCGCCCGTGACCAGCACGGAGATGCCGCCGTCCCGGCGCGGCTTCGCGCTCCGCCGGATCTCCTTCTCCCACTTCTCGCCCCCGTACGTGGCCGCCGCCGAGGACGACGACGACGCGAGCAGGCTCCGGTGCGAGGCGTGCGGCAGCCTGGACGACGCGCCGGGCGAGGGGGAGGAGACGAGGGTGAAGGAGCGGGAGAGGAGGGACGGGTAGTGGAAGGCGAAGAGGAAGACGAGGGCGAGCGTGGCGAGCACGGTGGCGCGGAAGAGCAGGTACGACGACGCCGCCACGAACTTGCCGCTCGCCGCGCGCCGCAGCAGCAGCGCGCCTCCGCTCGCGTACCGCTCCAGTTTCACCCCCTTCGCTGCCGCGTCCGTCGGCATTGTCGTGACGGTTCCTGCTCGCTCGCCTCCGGTACTAATCTGATTCGTGCTAGCTTGGCGGGTCGCGTCGTATACGAATGCGAGGCAGCTAGAGGCGGGCTAGCTGAGGAGGGAGCAGCGGGGACTGAGGTGGATTTAAAGAGGGGATACGCGAGGTGGGCCCACGCGGCGGTGGTTTTTGGTTTCGGTTGGATGCCACTCGAGCTCGACCGTGAGCTGAGTTGAGTTGCGCCTCACTCTCTCACTCGCTCGGTCTCCGATTGGGTAAACAAACAATAGGACGACTAGGGAAAATTCTGGTACGATCGCAGCAAAGGCAGCGAGGCTTTTTTTCTGACAGGTGGCCCCTCCATGTCAAGCCCCGCACAGAGCGTGTGTACATCAAGGAAAAAATAGCGCGCTATAACAAAATAATGTCGGCCTTAAAATGCGTTATTAGCGCACCAGAAAGTGATAGTTGCATGCTCTCAGTTGTTTTTCAAAAATTCAAAACTGTACTTCTAGGTATCCAAAAAATCAACGGGAAAATAAACAAGCAGCTATGCACATCCACTATAGACGCTAAAAGTTTCATAAAAAAACTACGTTGTATTTCTTCCTACAGAAAAAAACAAATTTCGTTCAAAAGTAAGAGAGTTTTTATTCCTATATACAGCCACAAATTTGTTTTTTACCTATAGCCCAAAATAAAACGAATTTTTCACCGAAACTTCTCAGAGATATAGACATCCGCGGAATGTGGAATTTGCAAACTCAAAAAGTACAATTTTGGAATTTTTCAAAATTCGGGAGCACTGACACCCAGGTGCTGCAAATCCTCACTCGATATATCACGCTATAGCGTGTACTAATACGATATTATATACCGATTTATATGGTGACACAGATCTCTAAACGTTATAGCGTTGCTATTAGCAGAGCGTGACGGTTTCTAGGCCGAGCTACATGTAGCTCGATTATATTTGAATCTATACTTTTGTGTTCAAAAAATTCGGGAAAAATACTATATGTAGATAAAGTCGTGTCTACCACTGTGTAAATTTTCGAGGCAAAATTCTAATTATTCTGGGCGACAAAAAATGATAAATTTGACAAAATTTGGATTTTTTCTGACTATGCACTGTTCACCAATCCAATTCTGCGTATTTATCTTTTTTTCCTAGGTAAAACTAGATCGTATTTTTTCTTAAAATTTTACACGGTGGTAGATCTCGACTTTATCTACACGTAGGATTATTTCCCTAATTTGAAACAGAAAAATGCAGGTTCAATATTTTTTGGAGAACCGAGCTACATGTAGCTCGGTTTCCATTTGCAATTTAGTCCTAAATAGCAGAGGTCATTTCTTATTTCCATAATTACTGAAAAATGTTAAAAAAAAACTAAACTAGTGTAAGATGGAGTTCTATGTGAGAGTTCAGTTTAACGGTCTCCACTGTAGTACCGGTATATAAATAATTTTTGCAACCAAAGTCAAAATGTTGTATGCCTCTGGGAAAATATCGAAGTTTTAGCATAATTAGTCGAGCTCATTTCTTATTTTCCTAATTTCTGAAATCACAGAGCTTGCACCTTATAAGAGAGACTCTTCCACTTGGTACATGAGCATGAGAAGATGGGAGCTATACTTTTTTTGCGAATCACAGTACAACGCAGACGCTCACAAACACGCACGTACACTCACCCCTATGAACGCACACACGCACACCCTACCCCTATGAGCACCTCCGAAAGACTGAGCCGGCGGATGGTCTTGAGATTGACGAAGTCACCACGAGCGCCTCGCTGTCGACGGGAACGTCGCCTCCCACTGAAGAATATTCCGCCTAAATGAGAAACGCCAGCGTCAAACCTGGGGTTTGAACTCTGTTGGGCTGGGGGTACAACTACCCTCCTAACCATCTTGCCACAGGCAAGTTCTCGATGGGAGCTATACTTGCCCTTCTCCTTCGTTGCCTGCCTCGTCATGATGGGACGCAAGCCGTCGGGTTTCGGGACTGAGATGAACCGAAGTAGCACCGACGCGGCTTGTATGCGACATCTAGTTTTTCCACACATTACTGGACGAAGCTCAATAGTTGGCTGAATTTTTCTGCCACGCGCAGTAGGATGTTTGTTCGGTTCGCTTTCCAGCGCTGGTTTGTTCACCTCCCAGTTTGAATGTTCAGTTCACCTCTGTGTGGTCCTCTACACAATACAAACGTTAACAACTCATGCACCCGCCTCTTGACTTTCGAGCACTGCATCACCAACCAAAGTTTCTCATCCAGCTTTGCGATGTGCACCGCCTGACGGGACATTAGACCTCCAGAACTGTGTCTCTCTCGTGGTTTTATATGGGAGAGAGTCAATAAGATTTTTAGGGAGTGGCCTCATTGTAAAAAGCATTGGAACCTTAATATTTGTTGTTGTATTGCTTGACCCCGTGGGGATATATATAGTGGTACAAAGAGGGAGCAACTTGGAATACAAGAAGGTCTAGAATTCTAGTCTATCTCTAACTTGTAGATATACATGTATTCTAACACTCACGCTACTAATGGCTTCTCCTCCTTCAACAAGGACGTCGACCACCACTTCTCTTTTTCGGCAATATGTTTTCATCCGCCAACCCGTACATAATCTTATACTGAATGTTTTAGATCATGCTTTAAACAATATTTTTAGCAATCTACATATATAAAATTGCTATTTGCGTATTCTGTTTTAAATCACATGACTAGTTTAATTTGTATTTTATTAGTCATATTTTATCGTAACTCATGTGAAAATTTGCTCATGTGGTGAGTTGGCTCTGAAAGTGGACGAGTCAATATCTAGGTAATCCAACTTGGGCTCTGTTAGGTACCACGCCATATGTACATGTACGCCACGGCAAGTGTGCGGTTGTTTTCCATATTGTGCGCTGCACACTGCGGCATGCAATTGGGTAGTTTTCCATTTTGACGCTTACGGTACAATTGTGTCACTGCACACTGTGTTGCTGACACACATATGATTGACCCCGGCCGACTGCTTGGTTCTGATCCTGTCCCATTCCATGATCGATCTGGGGGCGGATACTATACGTACGTGCATGTGCATGGGCAGGGCACCGGCACGAGAAAATCGCGGTGGTGTGCGTGTACGTTGGTCAGTGGTGCAAGCGTTGGCGGTGCATCTCTACTAGATATGCGATGGGAGGGCTAGGCTAGATTGCAAGCGCGCGAGCCGTCGCTCGATTTCGGACAGCCCGCACGTGCCCTTCCGACAGCAAAACAACATGGATTTGGGAAGAAGATGAACAGTGCACCCCGCCGCCGTCGTCGGCCGAACCGCCTGCCTCCGCCGCTACCGCGACCGCCTCGCCGCCCCGCCCTGGTCGAATCCCCTCCTCCGCCGGTCCGCCACCGCCCCCGGCCATCCCTCTAACCCCCACCACCACAAAAACTCGTCGTCGGCGAGCACCCCCACCCCCCCTCGTTAAGTTTCTCCTCGACGGCCGCCTTCTCCGCCGCGGCTCCGCAGCGGCGTCGCCTCGGCTTGGGATTTCATCCTCGACGTTGCCTTCTCCGCCGCGCGTCCGCGCCGGTGTCGCCGGTGACGTCTCGGCCTGGGACTCCATCCTCGCCGGCGCCGGCTCGGCCTGGCCGCATCTCTCACGTGCTGCGCGTCGTGCGGGAGAGAGAAGTTGGGGAAAAGGAGAGGAAGAAGATGGGGAGGGTGGGTGGGACCCACCCACGTGATGCGCGTCCTGCGCGTCGTGCGTTGCTGCGCCAAGCGCGCGAGCCGTCGCGCGCGCAACAGCTAGCATTTCCGTATGCGATGCTCGCGTGCCTTCTCCACCGTCAAACCGCGGGTAGTTTCTCTGCCAACAAGTACTAATAGTTCATTGTTGAGAGCTGAGAGCGATTGATCGAGCCACGTAAACGAGAGTACATGGCTAGCAGCCTAGCATTGTCTTGCATGGTCACGCTTATATGTTTTCTGCTGAGATCTCCCTTTCTTCTCATCACTGAATTAGTATCTTATCTCTAGCATATTGTCTTGGTCACGCTTATATGTTTTGTACTGCGATCTCCCTTTCTTCGGACTGAATTAATTAGTATCTTATCTCTAGCATATTGTCTGGTCACGCTATATGTTTACTGAAATCTACCTTTCTTCGGACCGAATTAGTATCTTACACGCATGAGGGATAGATATGATGGGTCAAAACGGGAGCTCGTGTACGTCGCTCCTTAGCGGCAGTTCGACGTTGTGCCGCCTGCACGCTACCGAACTGGGCTCGGCCCATATGCTGCGCGCGGATGTATATTTCGCTTTGTTTGCTGGTCACACGATCGGTAACTGGTACTTATGTTTCGCTCTGTTTCTGGCCAGATGTGTTCGAGAATTTCAATAATTTTTAAATTTAAACAAAATTATGAATATGAACAAAATTTGAATATATTCGTATTTTTAAAACACGAATATTTTTTTAATCTGAATATTTTCAAAATATGAACCATTTTAGAAATCATAACTTTCGAAAAAAATGGTTCCAAAATTGAAAATGGTTTCTAATTTGAAAATGGTTCCAAATTTGAATTTTGAAATGGTTCCAATTTTTATAATGGTTCCTAATTTGAAATGGTTCCAATTTTGAATTTTGAAATGGATCCAATTTTTATAATGTTTCCAAAATTTTGAAAATGGTTCCAAATTTGAAAAAGGATCCAAAATTGAAAATGGTCCCAAAATGATAATAATTTTGAAAATGGTTCCAAATTTAGAATAGGTTCCAAAATTTAAAATGGTTCCAAATTTGAAAATGGTTCTAAATTTGAAAAAAATCCAAAATTGAAAATGGTTCCAAAATTAAAACGGTTCAAAAAATGAAATTGGTTCTAAATTTGAAAATGGTTCCAATTTTTTAAATGGTTCGAAAATTAAAAATGGTTCCAAAACTGAAAACGGTTCCAATTTTGAAAATGGTTCCAAAAATGAAAATGGTTGCAATTTTTTTCCAGCTGGAAACTAGAGGGTCCCACGCGGTCAGATTCCCTGGCCGCGTGGGACCACCTCTTTTCCCCCTCGTGGCTCTGATGCCGTCCGTTTTCGTCTCCGTGGTTTCGTCTTGACCTAAAACCAACTATAAAAAGAGTCCCCCGAGGAGTTTCGCGAGAAGGCGGCGGAGAAACACGACAAGTTAGATAGTGAGAACTAGCTGCACGCGACCTTGGACTCGTCCCCTCTCCCGCTACAGTACGCGAGGGCGATTTCTTGAAACCACCTAGTCAAACCACCTCGCCGGCGGCGATTCGCTGGTTCCCCTTCCCTCCGCCGGCCGCTCCGCCGGCGGGAGGGTGGGGGAACCCCGGATCTCGTCGTGTATATAGCGTAGGCTTGAGTAGGTTGCTCACCGGCGGCGTCTTGGAGGCGGAGGCGTCGGTGGTTGGCGTTTTGGGGTCGTCTTCTTCCTCTCCGGTGTCGTCGTTCTTTGGAGCTTCGTCATCAAGCAGGCGACTTCCCGCCGTGCTCGCGGTCCTGGGTGACCGCCGTGCGCGCTCGTTCCCCGGCTGGATTCCGGTGTGGCGGATCCAGATCTTGAAATCGAAGCTTCTGATGTTGAAGGCCGATGGTGTTGCTGGCTTGGCGATGGATGGAGGCTCTCTGGAGTTCGAGGTTCGACAACTTCCCGTCTGCAGGGGATCATCTTCGTTCCAAGGTTTGGAAGATGCAGCGGGCGGCGCGTCATCGACACGTCTGGCTCCTCGTCGGCGTCACTGTGTTGCAGAAGGACCTGTGTGTAATTTCTATCTTTGTGGGGTGTCTTTTTGTAACTTCTGGACTTCAATGTAATCAGGGGTTTCCCGCAAAAAAAAAAGATAGTGAGAACTAGCTAGTAGCAATGGACAAATCCCGTGCTATTTATGATGATGGAGCTCGTGCGCAGTGCACCGCACTGTGGAGTGAACGTAAATCCGTGAGATGTTCGCTCACACACACACACCACCGCACTGTGGACGGGTCGATCGTGTGGAAGAATTTCCTTTCCCGAGAGCGAGTACGGTACGTGGTCCATGCATGGACTGAAAAGGGAAACGGAGAAAAGAAAAAGACACCGTTGTCCCCGAGGTGGCCCATTTTATCCTGCCTGCCTTCTCCTTTGCCGGATCCGATAATCCCAGCCAGCCAGCCTAGCCGGTGACAGTCCTGAAGCTACGTTCATCAGCTAGTCACGGTACATTTGCTCAAACAAACAAAAAAACTAGTCAATGGTACATGTGGGCGTCAGATTCGATGGGCCGGCAAGTACGTCGGCAGTGCTCCCCCTTCACTTGAGTTCACTACCAGTGTGTGTGGCCTATGGTATTTATTTATCGCTCGATCGTGGTCGTACGGCCCCGCACTGCAGTCGCCGTATAAGTCCATGAATATCTTGGATGTTTCTTGTGGCCTGTGGGCTTTTATTACAGCAGAAGGAAGCCGACGTAGGTTGATTGACCATGCATCCCGGTGAGAGTCCTGTGGTACGGATGACACCAGGTTTGTTTATAGCGAGGGTGAATACGAAATTCAGAATTTACACTGTCTCTATACGCCGTACGTACGCGCGATGTACAAAGCGCCTAATTGTTTGGGAAAGTATAGTAGTCCCCCGGGGGATCTTTCCCTCCGATCCCCCGGGTCGCCAGCCTGACACCTGTCCACTAAAAAAGGGCTAATCCCGCTTTTGCTACGAAAACTCCCGCTTTTGCTACAAAACGTCCCGCTTTTGCTGCATAGTAGCAAAAAACAGTTCGTACACAGAACATAAAAGAAAAAATGTGGCCTCGCCGGAGACCTCACCTGAGACCTCGCCGGAGATGTGGTAGCAAAAAGTTTATGCTATTGTAGCAACAAAAAAATTCTATTGTAGCAAAATCAACTTTGTCGGAGACATCGCCGGAGACTCTCGCCGGAGACCTCACCGGAGACCTCGCCGGAGACGTAGTAGCAAATTTTTTGATCTATTGTAGCAAAACCAGATAACAATAATAGCAAAAAATATATTATATTGCAGCATCGTAAAAAACAAAAAATTCCGGCGAGGTTCTCCGATGAGACTTATGATGCAAAAATTCCGGACCGAAAAGTTTTTGCTACATGTAGCAAAAAATGAGACTTTTTTTTGCTACCGTAGCAAAAATGGGATCTGGGGGACTATTTTCCGGACCGAAAAGATTTTGCTACAATAGCACAATTTTTTTGCTACGGGATCTCCGGCGAGGTCTCCGGTGAGGTCCGGCGAGTCCGGTGAGGTCTCCGGCGAAATCGGTCTTTTCTTTTCTGTTTTCTGGGCGAACCGTTTTTTGCTACATTGGAGCAAAAGCGGGCGATTATTTGCTTCAGTGTAGCAAAAGCGGGATTTGGTGGGATTTTGGGTTAGAGAGGAGGACACGTGTTGGCAGGGGGATCCGGGTGATCTTTCCCCAAGATCACCCGGGGGACGCCTAGTTCTCTCCTAATTGTTTCGTACGTACAGTACGTGCGTAGATATTAGTCGGTGGACAAGCAAACAAAAGCACGCACAGCTCGGACCCCTCCCTTCTTTCCCCGTCTACAGTGAAAGCAGGAGATTTTTGGGCTCCCCCGTGCGACCAAGCTCGCCGCCGGCGATCCGTGCGATTCCTCGCTCTCCGCGGCCGCTCCGGCGGCGGGAGGGTGGGGAATCGACGGATCCCGGTGTGTATATAGCCTAGGTGTGTGTGGGGTGCTAGCCGGCGGCGCTGCGGAGGTGGCGGCGTGGTCGGAGTGGCTTTTGGCGGCGGCGGTCCCCTCCTCTGCTGCGGGTGCTCCGGTGGAGGCCCGTGGCGGATCCGTCGCCCTCTGCGTGCCTGCTGCTCTTCGGAGTCGCAGCGCGCGTCCTCCCGAGCCACCGTCCATGACGGCGGTGGTGGCTCTTCGATGGGGGTCCTTCCTCCTCCGCCGCGGCGGGTGGAGCTGCTTTTGGTCAAGATCTGTAGAAGTTTGCAGGTGAGGAGCTCGTCTGCGCCGGCGATCTCGGTGGGGATGGTGGAAGATGGGTGGCGTCCTCGGGCTTGTCTCCGGCGTGAGACGGCGAGGGCGTGTTGGCGGCTCGAAGCCGATGTCCGTTTATCGTCAAGATGCTGGCGCCTGCGTCAGCTGGTTTATGCGGCGTCTCAACATGGTTGTTCGAGCTGGCGGCTACGGTGCGAGGTGAGCTCGCCTTCCTCTGCTCCGGCGGCGTGCTGGCGGTGCTGGAAGAAGGTGAGCTGCGTGGTGGCTCCGAGTTTGGCGTGCGTTGTGTGCGTCTCGTCTGTGTTCGTGCGTGTTTGTTCTTGATCTTGTTGATCTTGTACACGAACTCCTTTAAAAAAAAAAAAAAAGCACGCACAGCGTACAGTACGGACGTCGTTTTGTGGGTGTGTGTCGGTGGCTGAGACTAGAGCAACGCCACACATGCATGCCCAGTTGCTCATATATACAGAGCCCACAACCATCTTCTTCAGAACCCAACACTAGCTTCTTCATAAAACTGTCTTCAGAACTGAACTAACCCAACATTTTTCCCCCACAAACAGCCATAAAATCATGATATGTTAAAGCTAATATTACCCATTTAACAGCATGCTACAATTTATCGTAAGAAGAATAGTTGCGACAAAGCTCATACGCAATGGATACAGTGTCGGCCGGGCTAATTGCTGGTCACAACTTGCACAACTTGCATGAATGTCAAAATGTGTGTATAGTCACATGAGCACGTGCTGTGCTAGTGGGTAGTGGTGCAGCTCGACGACGACGATTAATCATCAGAGAAGACAGATCGATCCTTAACACCCAATCCAAGGCCAATCATCAACGAAACAGAAATCTGCAAGCCCAATCAGTCGCCAGCTGAAGAGCTACGTACACAGGGAACAGAAACACGCATGCCAGGGCGGCTTACAGAGACTACTCGAGATCACCGGTCGGCCGTCTCCATCGCCTCTGTTCAATCCGACCCGTACCTCTCTAACTGCATGGGCTGCATGGGCCGACGGAGCAGGTCAGCCTGGGGGCACTGTTCCTCGGATCAACGCGTACATGGATGCCACATGTGCGTACAGCGGTACAGGTCATGCATGGTCTCTTAGCTCGCACTCAACTCAATCAGGCCCAATAATGTGGTGACGCCTGTTCCATTCTTTCACTGCCTTCCTTTAACTTGGATACAAGCTTGTCTCAGATGCATTTTTTAACGTTACTTCGCTTTGACCATATTTGCACGTACTAATAAGAGGTCATTTTTTAGGGGCGGATCAGACCAAGGTTGGATCGGATTGGCAGCAGTACTGCAGGTGCCCCCTGTGGAGTGGTGGTTGAGGCTCCTAATTCATTCCATGACAGGACAGCGGCCCGGCCGCCGATGGAATTATTGTCGATCGAGGTACGTACGTAGTATCAATCAAGAAATGAACCACGACATACGACGTGTACGTAGTATCCGGAGCTTGCTGGCTGCATGCATGTGCGTGCCCAGGATGTCCGTATGCTCATCAGTGCAAAAAAAAAAGGATGTCCGTATGCTGTCACCTCATTTGTCCGTACATGTACACAAGACGTATACGTATGCGCGAACAGTCGTCCAGGGGACGGCAGTGTCGGCGTACGCACATCAAGTGAAAATCGACGGAGCTAGCAACAGATGACACAACACATTCGCGAAAAGAAAAGAGAAGACAACACAACACATGTTGTGTTCTCTTCTTTCAAAGGCCTTTCTTCACGGATATAGATGTTATCATGTTATGGTTAGCATCCTCGGCCTCTTTGTTTATTTGCGGAATTCCTATACGGGCCTAGCGCGCCGCGAAGGCCAGTCCACTGGGTAGGCCTGTCAAAAAAGTTCGAGCTCGTCAAACTGTTTGAGCTTGATTCGTTATTGGCTCGGCTCGTGCTCGGCTCGAGTACTAAACAAGCCGAGCTCAAGCCTTGATTGGGGCTCGCGAGCCTTTTGAACGAGCTCGAGCAGTTTGATAAAAGTTCGGCAACGTACTAGATAACGTGCAGTGAAGCTTTATTGTTTAGAGATTTTAAACCCAACGATGAGTAGCCCAAGTCAATAGCTCGTACAATGCTGAAAAAATGAACTACAGAAGTACGGGCCTACTAACCTGGCTGGCCCATTAAAGCCAACGTCTTGGCCATAGAATACAGCACGCTCTTTAGTACCACCTCGCTCATCGAACAAAACTTCAGGCTGACCAGCGGTAGGCTGTTTGCCCGTTTTCCCTCCTATGTACGGGCGTGCATACAAAAAACAAAAATATTACGAGCTTTTGTTGCTCGCGAGTATTCGACGAATCGAGCTCAAGCCTCTATCTGAGCTCGCGAGCCGAGCTCGAACTAAATTTTAAGCTCGTGTGGCATATCGAGCTCGAACCGAGCCAGGGTGTATTCGCTCGAGTTCGGCTCGTTTACACCCCTACCACTGGGCTCATCCTGAACAATTCGTACTCCTTATCCTGGCTACTCATGCAGGCAGAGAGCTCCACAGCCCATCGCTCAAAGCTACTAGCCTTTTCTTTCTGTTGCCAACATCGTTGAATACTTTCGTTTCCTGTTTTGGAACCTCTCCATGCATATGGATTAACGGATGTCAATGTTTCCAAGTTTTAATGCTTGGATATCATGGTATTGATGAGCAAAAAGAATTACTAGTAATAAACGACGAGCCTAAAGGATGTAGAGAGGAGTTGGCCGCACTTTTGTTCGACCATACAAGTAGCTAGTTTCACAGGTGGTATTATGTCTGTATTAACTCAGATAACCGGAGTATAGGATAATCAGCCGACAATACCAATTCAGAGGCCTATCCTTCTCGACGCAGAGAAACAACCAACGCTGAAATGGAACACTTCTATTTCTCGAAAGCAACTGAGATTAGTCGAGCTCAGAAGACAGCTTTTATCTCTTCTCATGTGAAGTACTGAAGCGTCAGTCAGCCGCCGGGGATGTTCAAGCTCGACTAGATCAAGATGGCCTGGATCGAGGTGTAGGACAGCTGGGTACGGCCCTGTTTCTGGATTCAGGGCTTCGTAAAGCAGGAACAAGGAATTCAAATGGTCTACCAAGGTAGGCTTCCACTATACATGCTTCAGACTTCAGAGCTTGCTACAATCGGTGGACAGGAACGACAATTGCCCGACGGTGATGTCGAACAACATGTGTATATTCTGCTGCTGGAAATTGCCAAGTACCGAAGTTCCCGTTGTTCCACCAATGGTTAAGCAAAACGACGAGTCCTCCTGGTTGAAGAACATGTAGTTGTCCCTGTGCAGCCTCATGTCCGCGCCGCCGGCGAAGTGCAGCACCATGTCCGGCATGGGCCGATGATCACCGGCTGGAGCCGGGAAGCAAGGGCCGTCAAGGCTGGAGGCGTTCACCACCGGCTGCCCGAGCACGTCTGCCACGTGGCTGACGACCACCCTGAAAGCGCTTTCCTGGAGCGCCGTGAAGATGGTGCCGGAATCCACGATCATGCCCCCGGTGCCGTCGGCGCGCAGCGCGAAGGTGTCGTTCGGGATCGGTAGGCGAGCGTCGCCGAACGATATGCCCTCGAGGGAGACGTAGTACCGCGACGGGCTCTGCGGGTTCTGCAGCAGCGGCGTCGACTGCACGCCGTGCTCGGCGTCGCCGGCAATGTCCGCTAGAGACCCGAACAAGAAAGGGCTGCGTAGGCTAGAGTTGAAGAAGTCGGTGAGGCAGTAGGAGAACTTGCCGACCCCTAGCTGCGCCACGAGGGAGAGCGTCCCGCGGCCGAGGCCGACCGTCCCTGTGGAGTTGTACGAGGCGCCACCGTTGTCGGTGCCGCAGCCGAACGCGACGCCGTGAGCGCTAGAGCTAGAACTACCAGAGCCGAATGTGACCGTCTCCGTCCCCAAGATCCCCGCCGAGTAGGCGCCGTCGCCGTAGGCGTAGCGGTACCTGCAGAGCGAGGAGCAGTTGTTTCGGCTCCATATGGGCAGGCACGTGGCGCTGGAGCAGCCCACAGGGGAGAAGCTGGACGAGGCGGAGGCGTCGTAGATGGGCGTGTCCTGCGGGAAGCAGAGCTTGCACGGCTGGCACTGCGTCCAGGTGAGGTCGCTGCCGGTGTCCACGAGGGCGATGAACGGTACGGGCGGCGTCCCGATGGCGAGCTCCATGAGGTACTCGGCCTGGCCCGAGTAAAGCCTGGGGCTGCTGTTGTCCGAGCTGGACGATGATAACATCGTCGTCGCTGGGAGGCGACTCCTATGCACGGCTCGGCGTAGGAGCTCGGCCTTGGTGAAGCCGCCTTTGGAGTCGACGTGGGTGAGCACCACGCGGTAGCCCGACGGCGCCGAACTGGCCAGTGTGGCAAGTAGGAGCAAGGTGAGAGCTTGCAGGGGACCCATGCATCTAAACATGGATGATTGATGCAAAGCTAGAGTAAATTTCTACTGCTAGCTGGGCCTGGGCGCCTGGGCTTGAAGATTCATGCTGAAACTGAAACTTGCAAGTCTATTTATATACAGGTTTTGTTGGCATCTTTTGAAAACTTCCACTTTTGCCATGGTCAAAATCACAAAGAAACACATGACAACAAGAAGAAGATGGTTAACAACTTGTCCACAGCGATGGGCACAATACTGATCCTTGTATAGGTCTCCGATCCTCTGGCATATAGACGTACGGAAGAATCCATATAACAGCAGCTTGGCTTTGATTTTGGCGCGAACGGTCTGACGCCTACTACATCCTGCTGCTTCTCCGGCCTCTAAACCTGCAGGTGCCGCCACTTGGCAGTAACGAACCGGCAAGGAAGAGGTCTTCGGCTTGAGATTTTTTATTTTTTTAGAACTGTGGGGCAAAAGCTTTGCCCCAACCATTTATTAAGAAGAAGGGGCGAAAACCATACAACAAACACCAACATGAGCTCACACAACCATAAAGAGCAACAATGAAGACCACCAACACCCAAAGCAACAACCTCCATCTAGCAAAAACAACCACAAACTGACGACAACACTATGGCCACGGATCTGTCGATGGTTACTTTGCAACTCCTCACTTTCTTCTCTTGCTCCTGATAGTAACCGTCTTGAGAGATTCCTCCACCTTTCTGATTAGTTCCTCTGAAGCAGTCCCTGCCAAGACGCTTGCAATAGCCTTGGCATATCCAGGACTAGTCGCCTCAAAACAGGTTAGCAAGCCGGAAATCTCTTTAGCCAGAAGGGGGGCAGAGTTAGGAGCCAACACGCCTCCACTATCCACATAGGTCGTCGAGGGCAGCGCCAAATCCTCAACCAAGCTCAAGTCCGACGGAAGCACAATAGACGAATCTCCACACGACTCCTGAAGCTCAAGAGCCAAGATCTCACCTCTATCCTCAGTCACAGAGGCGGACGTCGCAACAAATTGTGGCGACGGGCAAGGACTGCCACGAGGAGAGAAACAACCAAAGCGAAGTGCTTCCTCAACCACAAACGGCTTCTGCTCAGTGGAGTCGAGCGGAAACAAATCCTCCCCCTGGGCGAGCCCCAGACCATCATAACCACACTCCTCTGCCAACTTCAAAGGACCATCACCGCCTGCCAACAATAACTTGAGAGATGCCACCTCTTCACGAAGAGGGCGAGAGGCCTCCTCAATGCGATCAGCGACCAGCTGACAAAGCTCCAAACGCAACAAGGCAAAGTGGGACTGGAAGGCAGAGTCACCGAACTCCCCGCAGCACATAGGAGAGTGCCTTGACTGCACCGTAGGACACACCGAAGAGTGGCACACAACCTCGGGCAGACTCTGGGGCGACGAGGGACGACGAGGCTGAGCATACGGTAAGCGGCTCTGCTGGCAAGGAGCACGAGCGTCCGGAGAGCGTGAGCGATCAACAGGACGACGACCAGGATACATCTGAAGGACCCTCGACATGTGCTGACCTGGTGGCCACGCTCAAGGCACCGAAAACACCTCCCTCGCGCCCAACGCTTGAAAGCGAGACCACGGTCGAGACCTTCATCCCAATGCGGAGATGATGGCGCGCTGTCAGGACGGCCGCCCCGACCAACCTGCACCCAACCTTCCTCATCACCTGGAGCAGCAGCAGCATAGAGGCCGACACAAGGCTCTGCGGGGGCCTCCTCAACATGGCGCACATCGTTGCCGAGAGCCGAGCCAGAAACACCACCTTTGGCGCCGTCGTCGTCCTCGACGGACCTCACCTCCACAGAGACTGGACCGCCCAAGGCAGCCGGCGGCAGCGACAAGGATCCAAGGCCCACCATCGCCACGGCAGGGTCGGACCCAAGCTGCCCATCCGACAGGGGAGCCGAGGTAGGCAACGGGGCCATGGCGGCCGCATGGTGAAGCTCGGGGCCCCCAGCACCCTCTACCTCCTCGGAACTCCCATGGCGGCTTGAGATTTCAGTACTGGTAAATGCAAGATAACAAGTTTGGGCTTTACTGCCATGGGAGAGAACCAGTCCACATGAATGCAAAAAAGAACTTCTATGGACAATTGTGTAAAATAAATTATTTGTGAACTGATGTGACATTTTCATGCATTTATTGGTAGTGAAAACTACAACAAATATGACAGACCAATCAGTTCTTAAATTACTTTCGGTTGGATCGATGGCTACTCCTCTGAAACCCTAGCTACTGCCTTCCCTGCTTTATACTCGAACCACCTACACCAAAATGCCTTCGTTTACTTAGATGGGATCAATATTGGCATTCGTAATAGACTAACCTCAGCTGTTGCCGATGAGCTCGCTTCACTTCATTGGTTGTTGCAGGGTGCGGTAGTCGACAACTTGATTGATGACCTAACCCTCATCGACCGTAAACATTTCTCCTCGCGTGGTGCCTATGCCGCTCTGTCCTCGCAGTTGGCCGACAACCAGATGGATATGATTTGGAACTCTTTTATCCCTCAGAAGGTCAAGATCTTTGGATGGCTACTGATCCTCGATCGCCTAAACACAGAGCCAACTTGTTCAAGAAAACAATCCTCCGATGTTTATATGCGCTGTGGCTGCTAATACACCTATTCTTCACCTAACCATCAACTCTCGCTGTTTGGCATCGCCTATAGATTGCAACCCGATTGGTTCTAATCTTGGTCCTCATGATCAGTTTGGAAATTATGGCACTCACAATCTAATCACACATCCTCCGTAACAACCCCGATGTTGTCGATGGTTTAACTCTTCGGAGTTCGGACAAACCGGTGTAAAGACCATGTTTTAAAGGAGCACGTCGTCGCTGGCATGACTTCCTCTCTTCCCATCGATCATGAACCATTGCAATTCTTCGCCTTTCGAAGCAAACTATTGGCAATTTGTCAAATATGTGTATTCGAATAATTTTAGTTAATACTCCCTCCCTTAAAAATGTTAGGTGTCGGCAATAATTAAACTTGTACATTGACTAATAATTGAACTAACAATTTGTGAAGTATAAGACACACTGTTTGGAAGTGTTTCCAAGTATGAATACAAATGATACCCCTTTGTGGCTTTGTGTAACTAGTTAGTGGGCACGTGCAACGCACGATCTTAATCTTTTAACCATATTTTTTTCTCGGTTAATTATGTTGTCATGTGACACAAACAACACTCCTCATGAATCATGATAATGACAGTCATAGTTATATTTGCCAAAGCAACGATCAAAGAACCCTAAACATAAGAAAGGGCTTAATTTGATTTAAAGAGATCACGCAAGAACCCTAGCTTAAGGCGATTGTAGGCTCACTAATGCAGATATGACACGATCTACATTTCATGGAGGAAGTGCAGGCACAAATACTTCAATGCTGAAACCTGTAACTGCATCCCAAAACCCTCATTGCGAAAATCATATAAGAACTTAACAGATCAATGAAGAAGTGAACGGGGAGATAGTTAAGAGATTTAGGAACCGACATGTTTGTCCTGAAGAATAACGATGTCAGCCAACATATATATCCAAGCTTTATAGGATGAAGATGTACATTAGCTCTGTGAAAAACAACTACAAGCTCCAGCTATCTTCGTGAGGCACCAGATTCAATACAAACTGACACCAACGCCAGCACAAGCAAGCTCCAGCTATCTTCGTGAGGCAGCATCGGCATCGTGAGGCAGATCATCCACGCCAGGACCGACATGGCGCCACCACTTGCTTGCTCCGGTGACACAGGCGGCCGCTCACCAAGGAGCGTCGCCATCGGTGCCCCCGGCCGCGGAGAGCCGCCTCCCGAGCGACCATGCCCGGCCGCGGAGAGCGCCTCCCGAGCGACCATGCCTGGCGTGCGACTAAGCACGCATCTCCCAAGGGCTTGGCGCGCGTATGTCTAGCTCGCCGCGCTTGACCAATTCGAGCCATTGGAGCACAACGGGAGCAGTGTGGGGGCGGGGCTAGGAATCAAGTATCGCGGCGTGCAGGGCGCGACCCTCGCGTGCACGCTCTCGCGGCAAGCTGACTCGCCCGGAGCGGCGTCCGTAGAGGCAGAACCTGATCAAGAAAGTAGTCTGGCGGCGTGCAGGGCGCGGCCCTCGCGTGCACGCTCTCGCGGCGCGCTGGCTCGCGCGGATCGACGGCCGCAGCCTGCAGGGCAGCGCTGGGTAATGTTGCGGTCGCGTGGCGGCTGAGTCGCGTCGTGCAGCCTCGCCGGCGGTCACAGAGATCGCGCTGGGTCGAGTGGCGGTGCGGAGAGGTCGAGTACCGGCGGCAGCGTGAGGTCATGTTGCGGTCGCCTGGCGGCAGGGTCGTGTCGTGCAGCCTCGCCAGAGGTCACAGTGATCGCCAAAAATTTCGGGAAGAAACGCCGATCTCGTTCCGTGCCGACTGCGACGGCCACTGGCGGTAATTTCTTTTAGCGGTGGCAAATCTCGTAATTATCACGAAACGAAATAAAACGAACCGGTACGATGCCATTAGCAGTATTATGTGATTTGGTAGGAGGGTAAAACGGGCAAAAGTGGATTTGTGTTGAGTTGTCAAACATTGGAGCGATCTGGACCGTTGGCCAAATATTGAAGGGCTCAGATTCAATGTATCAACACAAGTTTGCTCTTTTAATAGTAGTATAGATAAACCGTAAATTGTTTGTTCAATAATTTGTAAAAGTTGACCTTTGAGTTTTCTCCAGCTAATTTTTTTTTAATAATACATTTTTTTAATCAAATTCGAAAAATATTATGCAAATAGTGAAAATTTCATAAATAATACGGCCTCGGCCCAGGCTAAGCCGAAAGGGCCCTGTCGGCCCAGGCTAAGCCGAAAGGGGCCTGTCGGCCTAAGCTAAGCCGAAAGGGGCATGTGGGCCTGCCTGGCATGCTTCGACAGCCCAGTCAGCCCCGGCTAGGCCGACTGGTGCTGTGATTAGGGTTCCTCCCCGCCCGTGCTGGCCTCCCGTCCCTGCGCGCGTGGCCGCCGCGCCCGTGCTGGCCCCCGCCTGGCCGCGCCGCGCCAGCGTCCGCCTGAGCGCGCCGCGCCCGTGCTCGCCGGCCTCCGCCTGGCCGCGGCCCGTGCTGGCCTCCGCGTGGCCGCGCCCGTGCTCGCCGGCCTCCGCCTGGCCGCGGCCCGTGCTCCATCCGCGGACGGCAACGTCGTCGTTCCTCGCCCCTTGAGATTCCACTGGTCCTGCACATCAAGCAAGGTGACGTGCACGCTCTCTCCTAGCTCTCTGTTTGTGTGTGTAGAATGCGATGTCTTGCTTGCTTATTTTCCTCGCCCCTTGAGGAAATGTGAACTGTTCCAGCTACTACCATGCCACGGCAGCGAGAAGCAGAAGAAACGCCACGGCTGCGTGCATGCCATGCAGCAGTCGGCTTCTACTAGGCCGACTAGCCCATGTCGGCTTAGCCAAAGCCGATTAGTACCTATCGGTTTAGCCAAGGCCGATTAGGGTGACATGACGCGCGGCCGGCCGGCCGACAAGCTAATCGGGTTAGGCTTGGCCGATTAGTGCCTGTCGGCCGAACCCAGGCCGAGGCTGTATTATTTTTGCAATTCCTTCAAAATGCATAATATTTGTTGAATTTATTAAAAAAAATGTATTATTAAAAAAAATTTAGCTTTTCTCCACACCTTAGCATAGGAAAAATCGGTGGAGTTGTGAGAGTAGTTATAATGAGCTTTTTTGAATAGTGTATTTCATTCTTTATCCCATAATTATGCATGTGTGACAGATATTACCTCATTTAGCGAATTTTTTATTTATCAAAATACCCCATCTAAAATTAGCTAACTATCTTTTTTAGGAAAAGTTTAATTTTTGTTAACTTGTCAACCACATTTAATTATCTGACTACATCTTGGGCCGTCAAGCATGGGCTTTGCTACCACGAGAGGGACGTTGTCATAACCATAGCTAAGGCCTGTATCTCTGTGCTCGGCCTGCTCCTCTGTGTGCCGGTCACCTCGCGGTGGCAATCCCCTTGCTGCTGCTCGGCTGCCGTGCTCCCCCTCTTCTCCAAACTCGACCTCGCGCTGACCCCACCGGCCACCGCTCCGGCCGGCTAGTCTCGCCAGCCCAGGATGGCCGCCAACTTCTGGGCGTCGTCCCACTCGTAAGGCTCCAGCTCCCCTCCTCGATCGATTCGTTTTCTTCTGTGACGGCGCGGATTGTTGGTGCGTCGTGTCGTGTGTGTTCGTTCTTGATCCGGTGGCGCGAGCAGGAAGCAGCTGCTGGACCCGGAGGAGGTGGACGTGGTGCCGTCGGCGGACCGCGAGCGGGGCATCACTACGGAGGAGTTCCGCCTCGTCAAGATCCACATGTCCTCCCGTAGGTCACCTCCTCCCTGTCGCTTTGCTCGTCTAGTATTTTCATTCCCCAATGCAAATTAGTCTAGTTTCTTAGCTGTAGCTGTGCACAGTTTGGTTGCCTGCCAGTCTGCCACTACGGTGCCCTGCCATGCTCGGATGCGACTTTGTACCGTAGAAAACCACTGCAATGCAAATGCTCAACAATTATATTTTTGTACTGTGCTACCTCCTTTCTAGAATCAGGGGAAACCTTAGGTCCGGTCATCAGCGCCTCGGCGTCTTTCGTCCTTGGAAGCGCTGTGCCGCTGTCCAAGTTGCCCATGAAGTTCCCGAAGATTCTTTGGAGTTGTGGGTTGTGGCCGCTGCCCAGGGCGTGGCACTGGCACCTCATCGCCGGTGCTCGCTAGAAGACGCCTTCTCTGGTCCGGACGGATCCTGCCGTCTACTTGCCGACTCTGGTGCCAGTGTCCGGCTTGCAGGTCCGGGCAGTGGCGACGCTGCGGTGTCGTCCCTTCCTTGGAAGCGCTGTCCAGGTTGCCCATGAAGTTCCCGAAGATTCGTTGGAGTTGTGCGTTGTGGCCGCTGCCCAGGGCGTGGGCCTCTGGGGCACCAGTGCTCGCTGGACGATGCCTTCTCTGGTTCGGACGGATCCTGCCGTCCACTTGCCGACTCCTTGTGTCATGGTTGTCCTACGCAGGTGCCTTACGTTGGTCGCGCCGTGGCCCGGATGCCCTGTGCCCCACCTCCTCGTCGTAGTGGCTAGAAGTTGGGCAGTGATGAGTTATTTTCTTTTTCGTCGTAGTGTAGCAAGGGTGCTAATCCTGGAATTAGCGTTGTTCTACCGAAAGGCGTTATACGGCACTTGGCCTTTTATGAAATATGATACACCTATCTATGGTGTATTCTAGGAAAATATTTCTCCACCATGTCTTAATACAGTGGCGGGCCCAGGATTTCAAGTATGTGTATTCAAAATTTTAAAGGGTAATTTTTTTTACAGTCTATATGCCTAGTTTTTTCATGTATAATTGATTATAGCATCATATATTTGTTCGAAGATATGAAAAAAGTAGAGTATAATATCATATAGTCATAGCACCACATCGAAATTGTTCAATTTATATAATTACAAATTGTTCAACATATCAAAGAAGCAATATCTATATAGAGACGGAAGCTTACAAATTATATCTTGAAGTTTTTCTGAATTTGAAGCCTCAACTCCTCAATGGTTGGAGGCACACGAACGGAGAACGAAATTTGAAGCCCAGCCGCAGACGTCCTGACCGATTGCCGTAGGCGACAGGTCGAGGTCTGGGGAGCAGGGAATCACAGAGACACAGACGAATAATCGACGAGGTTCAGAGAAGGGCAGCCTGGCCGCGCCGTCGCTCGTCGCCTGATTCAGTTTAGAAGAACCGATCGCGAACTGACATGAGGAGACAGAGGGATCGTGCGTGGAGAGGCTTGATCCATAGAGCTAGTTGGGCCTGCTACGGAGCTGGGCCACAAGGAGGAAGGAGGGATGTGGGCTGAATAGTCTGTCCACTTTCTGTTCTTTTCATATAAATATACATCTAGTTTTTGGTCAAAAAATTTGGGTATGCATTTGAATACCCTTGAATTGAGGTGGGCCCGCCCCTGTCTTAATATCAAGAGGAAAAGGAACGCACGGTCTTCCTTCTAACTTTGCTGATTTAGAACTACAAGTCCGTGCTGTCCTTTTATGACAGTTTTTGGTGTCACAAGTTGTGCAATTGTTTACATATCATCAGCATAGGTCCAGTCATATAATACATTTCCTTCCATTTGCAAATGCCACAAATTTTCACTTAGAATTTCGCTATTTGCGTTTGCATTATTTTTTTTTTCTTATGGAGTAAAGCATTTATTGATTTCAGATATCTGGCGGTTGGCACAGCAAGTGAAAGTTAGACAAAGGTTAGACCTTGTTTCCTTTGCCTGACCTGCACTTTTGTTTTCAATTCTGTGATCCTGTCATGACATCTTTAGACTGTAGTGAACTAACAAACTCATGTTATGCTTTTAGGCTGTTTTTTACTTACCATACTTTTTTTCTACGCTCAACCAAGGGATATTTCCATAGTGTTTTACAGTTGTCAATAAAATTGAAGCAACACTTTGCCAAAACGACTTATATTAAGGGACAGAGGGAGTAATAAATATTTTCAGTTACTGTACTGAAGTCTCTACTTTCATATCTACAAGAGTTATACATAGTGTATAAATTGTTCACTTAGTACAATATCACCCAAAACACATTTATACTTTCCTCATAAAGTTTCATCTTCCTTGTTACATTTCTGTATAGTTTGTTTGAACTTCAAGACTTATATTAGGATCTACCTGCTTTAATAGAGAATGAAGAACAAACTGACTAAGTGTTGTTCCCCTTTGTCTGTATTGTTTATGAATGGCAAGTGTGTTGGGGCTTTTCTTAGAAGACTAGAGTTGCCATTGCCCAGTTATTGAGTTATGCAGTACATTTTCCTCTCGATTTTTCTGGGACTAACTCGTGATACTGATGATCTTAAATCATTGTTATTTCAGAGTCATAGCTACTGCCATTACTTATTTCAGGCGTGTCTATACAAGGTATTATTCTAGTTTCTTTCTATTCATCACGGAAAAAGATTCCCCCACCCCTCTGCTCTCTGATTTCTTGTCTGAATTTGACTATCATTTTAACTAGCTGGAGAAAGAGAACTAAGCTAGTACTTTTGGGTTATAAAGGTGCTATGTTCCCCTAGGATGTAAGATGATCAACTTACTGGATGATAGAACTATAGTATACTGTGACTATATGACATATCGTTATTTCTTGACTTGTTTCACTGAGTAACTTCATTCCTTCAGTCAGAGCTCTGTAAGATTTCACCTTGCTTCATTCACTTGATCAGGACTCATGGTATTCTAGATGTTGGTAGTTCTCAACTTACTTCAGTCAGATATAGTCTGCATCAGCTAGAAGCCTAGAACTTGTGCCATGGTAAATATAACTTCCTTATAACTATGAATTACAACTTCTAATGTTCTGAACTCCAGAGGACCAAACTCATGTGTCTATACTTTATGTCTTTATGTAAGAAAAAGTTGGACGTGAAGGTTCATATCATCTGCCTTTTTGTACACTTTTTATTAACCAAAATTTAAGTATTTATGTAAGCGGATATATATTTTGTCCTAATGCTGAATCTTCTACAGAAAGAGCATGACTGAGTATGATCCTCGTTTGGTAGCGCCGGCTTGTTTATATTTAGCATCAAAGGTAGAAGAGAGTACTGTGCAAGCAAGGCTTCTCGTCTTTTACATTAAAAAGATGTGTGGTAAGTCTTTGAGTAATGATCATACAGATAGACAGTTTACATGAAAGAGCTGCACTAACGGTTTAGTTTATTTCCCCGTATTGCAGGTGCTGATGATAAGTACCGATTTGAAATTAAGGATATTCTTGAAATGGAAATGAAGCTCCTGGAAGCGCTCGACTATTATTTAGTTGTTTACCATCCATATCGTCCTCTTCTACAGTATGATTATGTTTCCCATGACATTGCATTTGAGTAACAAATGGCATTTTTTACTGGAAATAGTGGATGGGCCTTCTATTATTTCCTGTTCTTGTAACTTTCAAACCAACTCCTTTTCAGTCTGAATTCTGCAATGGTATTTATTATTGAGCGCTGTTCTGTTTTGCAGTTTATTGCAGGATGCTGGCATAACAGACCTGACACAGTTCGCCTGGTAAGCACAATGGAGCATCGAATTGCAACTCCATGGCATTATAATGCACCACACAGTGACCTATTGAATTGCTGGTGCTATTTGACTTTTCTACCCAAGAAAAGCTCTGTATGCTTCTAGTGACCTTTGGTGGTTAAAGTCTAAACCTTTTTTTTGCAACAATTCATTACATGAATATGTTAACGTGAGAGAAAGGACACTAGCTTTCTAGTAACCTTGTTCAGGATTTCTCAGAACATATGTATTTACATGTTGTATTGATGTACCCTTGGTAGGACTATAGGGACGTGATACAAGTACCTCAGCTGAATTTTCCTTCTCATTTTGTGTATTAGAGCACGGTCAGTCAATAAAGCAATAGCTTGTATCTGGGATCACATGGAAAACAATTATTAGAGGAGGGCTCTTATTGATTTATGATGTATCATATGCTCAATCTTCAACTTGACATATATCTATTGCTGATCAGCCATGGTTACTTGCAGGGGCCTTGTCAATGATACTTACAAAATGGATCTTATTCTCATGCATCCTCCCTATATGATTGCACTGGCTTGCATATACATTGCAAGTGTTCTGAAAGATAAGGATACAACTTCCTGGTTTGAAGAACTTCATGTTGATATGAATATTGTAAGCGTATTTTGTTGATATTTTTCCCTTTAATAAGTTCTCTC
Source organism: Poa pratensis (assembly GCA_947311845.1). NCBI lineage: Eukaryota > Viridiplantae > Streptophyta > Magnoliopsida > Poales > Poaceae > Poa > Poa pratensis. The sequence goes on along the minus strand of CAMZMU010000097.1, from coordinate 11,865,921 downwards.
ATAATATCCATCCATTGACATTCATTTGCGATACTCAGGTGAAGAATATTTCAATGGAAATATTGGATTTCTACGAAACCTACAAGGTTGACCCGCAAAGGGGAATCTCTGACGAGAAGATCACCCCTGTGATGAACAAGTTGCCAGCAAAGGCCTAAACAGATTTGTTCTGGTTATCTCTATGGTGATCTCATACTCTAACCTACATCCATGACCGTGTGACGGAAATGTAAATTTGAAAACCTTATATTGGAAGTGCCCCGGGTTTGATCGTGATGCCTCTTTTCAGAATGTAAAAACCCATGATAGGTAATAGTTTGGGTGTGCTTGCAATAGTCTGTAATAGATGACATTTGTGTCAAGCTTCATGCGCTGACCACAATTCCAAAAAACCGACCTGATGGAAAGGGCCAGACAATCCACTTTATATACTCAACAATTTGTAGTTTTTGTATTGTAAGAAAATCAAAGCGAAATTATGTAGGTGTGTATTTGCTTGTTGTGATGAAGTGCAAGTTCCATGAGGATGAGTTCATCTTCATCCTGAGCAGTGTACTTTCAGACCCAGTTTAAATTGCAGGTAGGATGTTTTGTTACTGGGATAGGAATGGACTATAAGTGTAAAATGTAGGATCGATGAAACATAGGCAAATTTCACTGAAATCCTGTTTCGAACACACGAAAGTGGAAACATAGGAATCTATAAGCAAACTGACCAAACATGTTTAAAACCAGTACTGTAATTGTTTTTGCTTGAAACTGAAACCAACCGAGGCAAAAAAAAAAGATTATTGTATGCTGCTGCCTAACACATGATGACATGAGGGAATTTTTTGTGGTAGTGTCTTCTCACTAGTTCAAGATCGCGTATTTTTTGCCAAATCTGGCACTTTGACGGAACTAATGACAAATCTGGCCGCTCGGTGAAACTATTCTCAAATCTGGCCCCCGAGGTCGGCGCCAATTGACATGGAGCCAAAGTTGTACAGGTCGGCGCCAGCGATTTTCGCCATTTGGGAATTTTATGGGTTCGGCGCCATGTGTAATGGCGCCGACCTAGCTCGGCCATTTTTTTCGTTGGCGCCGACCTGTACAATTCGGCTCCATATCAATTGGCGCCGACCTCGAGGACCAGATTTGAGAATAGTTTCACCGAGCGGCCAGATTTGTCATTAGTTTCGTCAAAGGGCCAGATTGGCAAAAAAAAATACCAGGATCGCACATGGAAACACGTGACTGTGGAACAACATATTCAACAGCGGATCATGTCAGCAGCACATGCATGACATGCATGGCTGACTTAAAAAAAGTTATCTGGCTCCGCGTTGCGGGGCACAAGGCACGCGCGCAGCCGGCGGTTCATGACGGTGAAGAAGAAGCCGCGGAACTCGGCGAGGTCGACGGCGTCGTCACCACCGGCCTCCCACCACTCGAACTCTCTCACCAGGTTGGCCACGAAGTACTTCAGGTGCAGCATCGCCGTCGCGAGCCCCGGGCACGAGCGCCTCCCGACGCCGAACGGCATCATCTTCAGCTCCCTCGTGCAGGTCAGGTCGGCGCCCTCGCCGTCCCCGCCCAGCATGAACCGCTCCGGCGTGAACTCCATCGGATCTGACCACGCCGCGCCGTCACGGCCGACCTTCCCCACGAGAAAATTCACCGTCGCGCCGCCGTCCGGCACGTCGCATGGCAATAAGCCCAGCGCCTTGGCGGCCTCGTCACCCTTTACGTGGCGCAGCACGAACGGCATTGGCGGGTGGCGCCGCAGGCTCTCGAGCACAACGGCCCTGAGGTATGGAACGCGCGACAGCTCCGCCTCTTCAATGACGCGCTCGCTGCAGGCAACAACGGCGTTGACCTGGGTGTGGAGCTTTTGCTGCAGGTCCGGCCGTTTGACGAGGTTGGCCATGGTCCACTCCTCCAGCGCGGCTGCCGTGGACTCTGTTCCGGCGCCGAGGAACTCCGAGATGAGGCTGACGAGCTCGCCATCCGTGATGGCCCGGCCAGAATCTTCATCTCTGTTTTAAATAGCCGGCTAGCCGGGCTATAGCCACGCGAGAGGGTCCGCGCTATAGATAAGGTCTTCGTAGGCTAAAAAGATAATGCGGGGACCGGCAAGGACTCTTGCTCCGGGCTCGTTGTCTAATGGCTTGGGAAAAGGTTTTGTTGTCTAAGCAGGTCGGCGGATTCGGAATGCGGGGTCTCCGGCAGCAAAACTTGGTCCTCCTCATGAACTTTGTGCACAAGCTTCACCAGCGGGAAACTCTCCCTGGAAGGATTGGCTAAGATACTCCTACAACCACGACATGGGCGACGTCTCAACCTCTCCCTTGTTCCTTGAAAAGATCATCCACCTTTGCCTCCCCACCTACCGGGCCATCACATGCTGCACCGTCCAGAACGGGAAGCACACCACCTTTTGGCTTGATCGATGGTTCCATGGCGTCCTCCTCTCCACCAAATTCCCAGCCCTCTTCTCTCATTGTTTTCGCCCTAACATTTCAGTCGCTGATGCATGCTCGTTGGGCCTCGCTCTTCGCCCGCGTCTCTCCTCCGCGGCCGACCGTGAGCGTAGCCTTGTCCTTGACATTATCTCCTCTTCGGTGCTCGACGGTGAGGCCGATGCTCGACATATGGCTTGGGGTAACCAGCGCCCTTTCTCCTCCAGTGCGCCCTACGCGGCCACAGCGAGGATCGGCACCTTGGACAGCTCGGCCATCACATGCTGGAGCTTACGCCTCCTTTCGAAGATCAGGATCTTCTGTCTCCTGGCGGACTCCGACCGGCTTAGCTCCCGTAGCAACCTCCACTTCAAGGGGGGTGTGCTCCTTCGCCTGACTGCTTCTCCTGCGGGGACATCGAGCCCACCCGGCACATTTTCTTCGAGTGTGCGCGCGCCGTCAAGACTTGGCAGCGCCTTGGATGCGACGCGGCGACTAGCTGCACGATCTGGGATATTCCTACCCCGATGGATATCAGCGTCGACGCTTGTAGGTTCTGTCTGGCCGCTATCTTATGGCAGTTATGGAAGGCCAGAAACGACTGTGTGTTTAATGCTATGACTGCCTCGGCTGCTGATGTGCTGCGGAGGGCGGCGGATGACGTCACCCTCTGGTCACACCGGCTTTGCCCCCCAGATCGACCACCTGTTGAGGTCCTGCGTGGCCACACGGTGCCCCCCCCCCCCCCCCCCCCCCCCCCGCCGCGTTATTCTCGGAAAAAAAAACACATAATCTGGCGGGCCATGACCTGCGTGTGTGAGAGGGAGGCGCTATAAACCTCTTCACAGAAATGAGTCCTTTTTATCTGTGCGTGATAATTTTCAAAGAGAGACTGATGTATCAGCAAACAAATTCGGCATAATCTGGTGCATAATTAAGTAATAAGCGTGCGTACTACAGCGAACCGCAGTCGTAGTCAGTGTGCCTGTACGAATTTCCTCCGAAGAAAACCGCCGTGGCCGCTTTAATCAACAACTTCCTGAGCTCCGAAGGCAATAAGTTGCCCGTTGAGGAAAGCCTGCAGCGACAGCCACATGATCCTTCCTTTCCTCTCCTTCACGTACGACATGAGCGCTTTTTCGTTGCTCTCGGCCAATTTCCGGTCATCGCCATCGGCGGCAAGCGCCCCCTCGGTCGCCAAGCACCGGGCGACCACAACCGCGTCCTCAAGGCTGCAGGAGCCACCCTGTCCAATGAAAGGCCCCATGGCGTGCATGGCGTCGCCGGCGACAGTCACCGCGCCCTCCTGGAACGGCTGGAGGGCCATGTGCCATGGTGCCCGGTAGCAGAGCTGCGTCAGGCTCAGTGAAGCGGCGTCGCAGTGTCGTACCATGGCGACGATGTCTTCCGGGTACCTCTGCATTGCCTGCAGGGTCACCTGCTGGATGAACGCCGGGTCCCTGCTGTTGCTGCACTCTGAAATCCCCCCAATAAGAAGATAGAGAGATTAAGTAGCTGTTGTTTGAATGAATTTTTTAAAACAACTTCTCGTGGTACTACCTTCAGGTGGTGGTCGGAACTGGATTGCAGAGAAGTACACGGTTTTATCGTCCACTGGAACAAGCCGGAAGCTTACATCGTCTCCGATCAGCTGCAGGAAGCGGTTCCCAAAGCTGTGGCCTTCCGGAATGGTGGTCAAGCCCCGTGCCGCCCACATCGGCAAGAATCTCACCGGCTTCAGACCCAAGAACTTTGCCACCACTGAGTTCCACCCGTCGCAACCGATTACCACCTGTTGACATCAAAACTCAAATGCTGCGATAATTTGTTTGATCGAACCTGTTGTTCGCATGAAGAGGGCAGATAGCGACAGTCAGTACATTTGCTCTGATGGTAGAGCCATCGCTGGTTGAGACGATTGGACGGCGGGTGACGGCGTCGAGAGAAATTGCTTCGACCTGGCACCCGAAGCGGATAGATCCTCCTGGTAAATGCCTGGCCAGCGTCTCGACGAGGTCGCTTCTTTTCACGCACCGGCATTCAGTCCTGCAGTCCAAGGGCGAGAAACCATTGAGAAACAGTTTGCTCTGGTTCATGGATTTGCAACGTCAATTCTTCCTTGCAGCATTAGCTCCATTGGTGTGAGGTTACAATGTGGATCAGATTTTCAGCTTAATTTATTATAAAGAACTTCAGTGGTACTTATGCAGTAGTGATAGTTAATCAAAGCAGTGCTATGTTGACTGAACTCACTTGTATGATACTTGAAAAATGTTACCACCATGAATGGCCCTCTTCTCCATTCTACATGCAGTGAAGACCAGAGTTATCAACATGGTAACACAGAGGAATATATGGTGACTGCTCTGAAGTTCAGAACAGGAGAGTGAGAGGCAAAGCAGTGATGGTCAGAACTCGGAAGGACGTACCCGGTAAGAGGCACGGCCAGTTTCCGCAGCTCGTCGCCAACCTTCAGTTGGTCCAGCGCGCGCCATCCGTTGACTTGTATGCTGATGCCTGCTCCTGTTGCCCTCAAGCTCCCGGCCTTCTCAAGAACGAGGGAGTTTATACCCTTTCTGCATTGACTTTTTCGGCTAAGCAAAATGTTCTTAAACTCACTGCGTAATAGGTAGGATCATACATGTGAAGTGCAAGCACAGTTGCTCGGCCGCAGATCCCGCCGCCGACGATCAGAACGCCGTGAAGTTCCTCCTCTCCTGTTGCCATCTGACATAGGCTACCATCCATTGATCTGCATTACAGTTTGATTAAATGCAGAGGTGGGGTGAGGTGGGGTGAACATGGAGAGGGCTCGTAGGATAAAATTATGACGAGGCTCTCTTCTTCAAATAGCTTGAGGTAAAACAACATTAAGTCCAGGAAATTTACCAAGGAAATACTGCACACGTTGCTGACCCCCTGCTCCCTCGGCCAGACGTTTCCTGCCGGTGATCTATTCACAGCAGGGGGAGTCGACATGGCTGACCTGAACGTCTTCTTCAAGGTGATGAAAAAGCCACTGTCCGCGCGTGTCACACGATGCCCCGTATACAACGTAGATTATTCTGATGAATCTGTGCCTGATATATGCATGTGCTGTCTTCAGTTGACCATCTCCGTCATCCTGCAATGTTCTAGCTAGTTGCTAGCCACGTGCAAAGATACCATGCCACCGAATCAAGTATTACGTTATTACTTACTAGTGGAATTCGGCGCGACGACACGCCGCGCCCTTTAAGAGGAATTTTAGAATTAAAACCGTTCAAGAGCCTAATTGCAAACGGTGTAACTTGTACAATGGAATTTAGTATGAGCATTTATTTTATTTAACTTCATAGTTAGAGAAAATGCATTTAGGTTATCTCCAAGTATTTACCAAATTAAAATGTTCAAATATGGTTGTATTATGCCATAAATAGTTAGCATTTATCGTTCTGAATATTTTGATATATTATTCATATTTTTCTGATGGGCAGATTTGAAGTTGTTGATTTTGCAACATTAATTTTTTGGAAATTGTTTAAACAAAGGACTCTTATGCGAAATTGTTTTATTCCGGAGGACCGAGTTACATTTTTTTTGAAAGTGCGAGGACTTTACTGCAAGAAAGCGGCATCCGTGGGACAGAGTTATATTTTTTGGGAAGTGCGAGGACTTTGGTGCAAGAATGCGGCGCCCAGAGGACAGAGTTACATTTTTTGGAAAGTGCGAGGACTTTTCTGCAAGAAATTTGTGAAAATTCGTCGAATGTTTGTGCGAATTTGGATCCGAAATTGAGGAGTTAGAGCCGACAAATCTCGGAACCGGCCACGGGAGTGGGACCTATTTGTCGGCGCGCATATATTTCGTGTATATAATTTTTGGAAAACGTGGGGACTGTTCTGCAAGAAATTTGACAAAATTCGTCAAATGTTTATGCGAATTTGGATCCGAAATTGAGGAGTGAGAGCCGACAAATCTCGAAACCGATCGCGGAAATGAAACCTATTTGTCGGCACATATATATTTCTTTTATATAATTTTTGGAGAACAATGAGTTTTTTTGGGAAAAAAAAGGAAGGTGCTACTGTGTTGCGGGTACTGTAGCTTTCCGCGACGCTACAGTGCCCGGGAGGCTCTCAGCTAGCTAATTTTATATAGAGAGTTTTTGCAAAAAAAAAAGAAAGAAAAAGAAAGGTGCTACAGTGATGTGCTACTGTAGCAACCGGGCACTGTAGCTTCTTTTAGTTGCGCAAACAATACTATAAACACATTTGTTGAGCCATTTCAGGCGGGAGGCTATCCATACATTTCATCAGGATGATGAACTCCTACTGATCCATTTCCAAACATTCAGCTACGTGATGATGGTACAACAACGTTCCTCGGTAAAATATCCATGGTTCTCCCAGAGAGGACTTCTGACCCTGACAATGCAATTTTCAAGTCAGATGTTGCTAGAAGTTCCTTTGATGCATCACAGGAACCTGTATTTGATAAAACTGAAGCTCAACATAATGAGGTTGATAGAATTTGAAGGAGCTCACCTTAACTAGCAGTGTTAGGAAGGTAAATCCGATGGAAATTGTTCATCTTCAAGTGCTTCCGGCAAGTAGGGCATTTCTTCTGGACCTGGATGGCTTGCTTGATGCAGCTCGTGCAAAAGATATGGCCGCACATTGTTGTGGCGGGCTCCTCCAGCTTGTTCCAACACACCGGACAGGTAAATATTGGTTCCTTTGGAGCCTCCTTCGCAGGCTCTTTGCTAGTTTTCACTGCTTTATTTGACTGACAAGAATGGAAACATCCAGTCAGAGTTCAGCAGAAATCACAAGGCAACATGCTAGTAGGAACTGGATATAAGGATTAACTGTACACAGTAGCTTTTTCAGGTGGAAATATCGTGTAGCTTAAGGAAGATAATAAACATGTTAGTACACGGCACCTACATACCAGAAGGCAAACTACTACTTAAAACTTAGTGATTGACAAACTATCTATGGCAACCAAGAATAGTAACTATTGGCTTCTGTGAAATATCTGTATGACATCATCACCAAGCTGCAAGTATGAGTGTTCTCTATGACTTGAACAGACCAAGAAAAATACTTTCAACTTAATCTACTATAGTAATATGGTAACTATCTTAGTCCACTGAAAGGACAAAATAATCCAAAACTCTATAGGAAGGACAAAGGGAAGAATCATGCACCACATAGCAGCTGCTGATTCCATAAGAGGACAAAATAGAGAAACAACTATAATAAGTAATCAGTAATGAAACTGGACCTTACGGCTAAGAGAGTTAACTCCCTTAAAAAATTCTAAAAATCAAATACCTGCAAGCTGGACCCTTCCCCTGTTTCTGGAGAGATGTTTATTACATCTGCCACTCTTTGACGTTTGTTCCCTGCATTATGAGAAAGGACTGTTGCATTATCGTCATGAAATATTCCTGATTGAATAAATAACGAGGAAGGAAAAGGGGGCTTAAATGTCATGGGAAAGTATAGCCAGATGACATATTGATGAACATATTTACATCTCCCGTTTGTGATTTCCAGAGTCAGCATCAATATACTTATATACATGCATCACCTTATAACAAGAAAGTATTATATAGGAAACTAGCAAAAAAAGTCACAAGTTCAGTTCCGCAGTTTCAGCATATTTTATATATTTGCTGTCACAAGTGGGTCAGTCATCTTTCTTTTTTTTTTGACATGAGTGGGCCAGTCATCTTAGCAGCATCACAAAGGTAAATTCCCAAAATTATGTGTGATGTTTATGAATTCGTAAGTTCCAGATGAATCTATTAAGGCATATCACAACAGACTGATGAATAATTTACCAACCAATTTCCATAATGTTAGAAGACAAAACAATTCTATGGAATAAGATGCATGTATAAGTAACAAACTAACCTTCACGGGTAGCATGTACCTCTACATCAACTACTGTCACAGGCTGCCTCCTAGTTCTTCGATTCCTCCTCTGCAACATGCAAGATGGTTCAATATACATGCTAGGAATGTTGCATCATATTCAGTGTTATGACCAACTTATAATACTCTCCCTCAATATGAAAAGCTGGTGTGCCTCAGAAGCATAAGTAAAAAAACTAGTAAAAAATGCATACATATACACCATGCTTCTTAAACAATCACCATGGACCTAGCGGTATGAGATCAATTACACACAGTAACACTGTTCTCCGAAAGTTAAGCAAAGTACCTGAGGAGGCACTTGTGAAGCTGATACGACCTGCACTTCATCGTCTAGAGCTTCCACATCAATGGGTGAGGTGCGCGCGCCAGCATGAGAGGTTGATACTCCACGCCGGCTGGCCACCGCTGGTGCTGGGGTGCTTAAGTTGACAACAACCTTATCAGCATACTCATCTTGTGATTGCCTTCTTGAGGCACGTCGTGCGCCGTTAGCAGTATTCATGCTGCCTTCAGCTGAAAGAGATATTTTCAACAGTTTACTTACTTTTTAATACAACTATCTGTCGAAGTGTCAATTATCAGCAAGCATTTTAAGCTGTGACCATCTCACCGGTATAAATACATGTATGATAAATAGATCAAGGACATCAGTCTTAACTACACCATCAAGGGCTAAAACATGCCAAATCCGACCGCTCATTCATGCTGGAATTTGAACCCCAAAAAGGAGCCCAGTGGATCAAGCTGGATAACCGTACGCAAGCTAGAGCACGGAACGAACAGTACGCGCACAGATGCTCTCAGTTCCCAATTCTTAAGATAGCCTCGCCGAATCGACGGGAACTCCGCCTAGAAACGAACGGATTCTACCTAAGGATCAATCGGGGAGCCTTCACGGCGACCGAATCGGGGAACATCTCGCCATCCGCAACTGCTCCGCCCAATCGACGCCTACTACCGCGCAGCTAAATCCAGCAAAGATCGGCACGAGCGGAGAAGGTACGCGCCGAGAGGGCCTAGGCTGATGGAGCTTAGGTGAAGCTGGTGGAACTTACCGGAGCTCGATCGGACGAGAAGAGGACTCCGCCGCCGCGCCACCAGCCCGCGCGCTCAACTGTTTTTTTTTTCTCGCTCGAGGGCTCCTCTCCCCTCTGCCGGTTTGAAAGGAAGGGAGGAGGAGACGAGAATAAAAAAGGAAACAGGTCTCTCACCAATCTCTTGGGCCCTACCTGTCAGGGAGGTTGCCGAGCCCACCACAGCTTCGTGGGGCCCGTTTTCAGTGTCACGGGTCGGCAGATTCGGGGTCATGGCTGCCGCGCGAAGGGGCCGCGCTCCCGGGGCTGCCTCCGCGGCGGCCGCGGATGACGACGGGGAGGAGCACCACCTCAACCCCTTCCTTTCCGACGAGCCCCCTCGTCCTCGAGAGTCCAGTTCAGGTCCGTGCTCTCGTCCTGCGGTTGGTCTGTTTGTGCTGCTGCCCGTGCGCTTATGGATAGTTTCATTGGGTTGAGAGCAGGAACGTGGCGTCGCGGGCGCGGTGGGTGGAGGAGGCCGGCGAGGCGGAGGTGGTGGACAGCAAGGGGAAGCTCTGGCTGACCACCGGTGTCACACGGGGCGGCAAGCTCTACTACAATGTCGAGGAGATCGGGTACGCCAACTGTTTGATGAAATGTCGTAAGCATGGTTATTTGCTCTGTAATACTGCTATTGTGGCCCGTTGGGGCTTTGTTTATAAACCTGGGTGCAGCATGTCCCAGATTCCTCGTATTTGAACAATTTGATTGCGCCTGTCTATAACCTTCAGTTTGGAGTTTTGACTAGTTACATGTTGCCGCTCTCAAAATGTTCAGAAGTCATTGTTTAGGGATATATGTAAGAATCGTCGTGGCATGAGTTTTGTTTTTAAATACTTCAACTTAAAGTTGATGCTTGCTGGCTGATCAAACTATGCAGGTTCTTGACAGAAAGAGGGGCGTTGGTTCTTATCGACGATGAGGGTGAGACAATTGGAATGGAAGAAATCTATAAAAAGATTGCTGGCGGAAATTACGGGTGCTCCTGGGTTGCCTTTCAAGCTTACAAGCACCTGAAGTTGCTTGGCTACATCGTTGGACGGTATGGTGTTCCATGGACAATGAAGCATAGCCGCACTTGTGAAGTCACTGATTCCCACAAGAGTATGGCTGACACTGACCAGTGCTCTGATAGAGCGGATGGTGCGTGCAATGGCATCACCAAATTTTTCAAAGAAATGCACATAGATGGGATATATCCATCCTTTCAAGTGCATCTGCCAAACAGCAAATTTAAGAAGTCATGCCCAGGAGTTCCTACTTTCCTTCTATGCCTGCTAAGGTAATGTATTATTCCCCAACACTCATAGATCACAAATTCACGCTGTAAAATTGTGCATTTTTTCCTACAGTGCATAGTTATCTAGTGACACTGCATAAACATTTGGTGGTATTCCATATGATTTTTGTAATACCTTGTTTGAAATGCATATGATTGCCCCTTGCACATATATTTTCTGAAACTTCCATACATTTAGGCATGCAGGATGTGTCTATGACGTGTTATTGGTTCTATTTCTGTCCACATGGATATCTCTGTTGTGTTGTTAAAGTGCACATAGAATTCATCTGTTGTTTTGTTATACTCAGTGGTTTTCATTTTTGAGGTATATAGACGCAAGTAGTTTAAGCTTAATACCTAAACTGATGGGGACTTTTAGGTTTATAAGCAGATTTACAGTCAGTTGAACTCTGTATTGCATTTGGATTATACAAGCAATCATGTTTTCTTATGTTCACATGCTTACCATGTGTCCATCTCTTGCAACTTGTCACAAGTTCTCATCGTTTTCTTGACCAACCTCCGAATAAAGAAATCTGATTCTAAGGAACAGTATGCATATGCGTAAAACCACAAATTGCAGAACAGAACTAAACTAAATACAAGCTATAAGCAGGTAAGGAGATGCAAACGGTATATGAATTTGGGCTTAGCAGGTTATGGTTCGTTCATATACTATATGCTTGCTGACAATTATGTCCATCATAACTTTTAGTTTTTTGCAATTTGGTGCAGAGACAAGCCTCCCTCCAGGGATGAACTGGAAACCGTGGAAAACAAGTTTGAAGGGGTTCCTCTTAAATTTTGCCATGTTGATAATGGCCGCGTCAGCTTTCTCTCCTTCGACAAAGTTACACTTCCTAGTTTGCCCTGATAGGTAGCTTCAGGAACCATTGTTTGTTTTTGCCTGTTCTGATCCTGTTAAGCTATTAGCTCAGTCCGCATCAGGATGTATACTTACGCTCTTCTTATTGTGGACTAATCGTTTCTGGCCGAAATATGTTGAGCATTTATCCTTATTGGTATATATGACTTGTTTGCTTCTTGGCCTAACATATTACTGCCAAGATGAAAATAAACAAAATAAAACAAGCAATAAAACTGGCTGTTTACCCCTTAATTACTCACACTTCTTTGTTCATCCCAGCACGTAAGGTAAGCTAACTCAACAACATACAACGTAAGGAGAGGTATTGTGTTGTCTATTAGAGGTCAAAACACATTAGAGGTGCACACTAACGAACAACCCATCTCAACGTAAACTCTTCTTACAAACACGGTAGCACGCACTCGCGGACGGTGCAGAAAACAGAGCAGCCCTACAAAGAAATAAAAATGATTCCATATTTTTAGGTTAATGATGCCACATTTTGATACGAACAGAACCAAAAGAAATACAAACCTATTTCGCCATGAAAATCGCCCGATCTTTCAGTATTCATGCTTGAGAATTGACACCTCCATGTTTTCTGCTGGATTGGAGCTCTGGCTGCATCTGTGGAACAAGGATGCTACATGAAAAAGAACATTTTTTAGAACTCTGATCTGAAACCATAGCATATATGCAATAAAAATGCAGGTACTTCTCAGCAGAGCTGCTATCACAGCAGTAACTTATCAGCATATTAGGTCCTGCGACTAAGAAAAACCTATAATTCTTCCATTTTAACGCTCTTCTTCATCACAGTTAGCGTAGACTTTTATCCGTTCATCGTGGATGTTACGTAAATTCATCATTGAACGAACATGAAAACCATAGCATCATAAATGCCTGGGTACTATGGCGTTTACTGGACTAACATTTGTCACTATTAACTGTTATAGTTTTTAGTTCATTTTGATAAGTGGGTCATGACCATGGTGACACTTACTAAATTTGAAAGATTTATAGGCTACCTCAAATTGTAATCTCTATTTTCTCGAGTCTCGAGTCATATGTATGCCATACTATCAAGAGGAGCACTTGACAAAGCAAAGGAAGCGAACCCATAGAAAAAGTTCACAAAGTTTTCCTCTAAAATCAACTGGAAAATCTTCAATCTCCACTTTTGTTCTTTCTCGGAACAACCAGGCACTTTTTGTAAGAAATATGCCCAAGAGGCAATCATAGAGATGATGATTTTTCATTTTATCCATGATTTATTATATTTTTATGAATAATGTCTTTGTATTGATTGGCAAGTACGTGACTTGTTTGTGAAACTCATTACAATGTATGGTTATTCTAAAAATGTTCATAATCGAAATTCATCTGAGGGCCCACATGAATATTAGACTAGCAAATGTATTCCTTGATGGCTATATTTCACAAGTCATGAACATGGAGATGTCAAACTAATAATGTGGACACATGTTATGAACATGGGGTTGGACTGACCCACCTTGAGACAATGCAATAACGCTTATAGTTCTCTCTCAACACGATGTGTACGCTTTGTCCTTAGACCTGAGATTCTCTCTCAACTCGAGCTGTGAATCGATCTACTTTGGGGCTATCAAACAAGGTGGCTTTCATGTTTGTCAAGAAGCATGCTATGAGGCATGGTCAGTTAAGATGGGATTTTCCCCTCTCTACATGAGAGATACATATCGCTGGGGCCCTCGAGTGATTGGATCTAGAAATGCATGACCGTGCTACATAAGTTTAAGAGTTAACATAGTAAGGGATTCCGAATCACAAAATCAAGAAAGAGTGGTCAGCTTGGAGCTCGACCAAATATAGTGAGGCAAAGGGAATAGCATGTACGTAACATTGTGATGGTTCGTCCATACGATCTTTATGTATGTTTGGGAGCTGGCACATTTTGTTAGAATCCACTACCAACTATTGATCGAGTAGGCGTACTCATGTCATGCCTAAACGTGCGTGAACCTATAGGGTCACACACTTAAGGCGCTGGGAGCATAATTTGTATTGGATCCGAATTGGACTTGGAATGGACTCCTGAATGGGTTTCCAATGTAGCAGCTCTTTATGGGGAGGTCTCTATAAATGAGAGGAGGCTAGACGTTTTAGGGCTGCTCATTCTTCGACACCCTCACCTAGCAGTCCGGCGTGCGACGCTTCCACTCCGAACGTGTGGTTACCGATAGAGGTGCTCCAGCTATAGCACTTGGAAGAGCCGCTGAGAGGAGCTATTCGTGGGAGCGACTGAATCGGAGGATTGTACGACTACCCTGCCCGACCCGCTTCACTGAGATCGACACCGCACGTCAAGTGGTAGAATCCGTGATCTAAAACTGCATCAGTTTCCTGATTTACGAGGTAGAAAATTTTGATTTGCGCTAGTGTAGCCTACTTGTATCCCTAACTTTTGTCTCGGTATTTCTTACCTAGTGAGATTGGGAGACCGATACGAAAACATATTCAGACATGTCTCTGTTTCCATAGGTACTACCAATCATGCATACTGTCAGATGCTCCGAAAAGTTTCTTGTCTGAAGTTGATCTATATAGGTTCGACACATCCGAGTGAAGCTTATTCGGAAACTAAAAAAAATGAATTATCGGTTTCAGCCCAACTCTTTTCAGAGGGCATTTTATTAGTTCTGGAACCTCTGGGTTCATTATTTATCAGAACAAGTGGGCATACACATTTACATGATGAAAACTAGACATTATGATGACCCGACCTACGAGCGCTCCTTCCCGGTAGCTCTGGGCTATGTGTGAATTTGGAAGTTCTTTGGTTCAGCCGGTACCGAGAATAGGGTTGGTACCTCGACTATTCGAATATTGAACCTGCCACTATTAGGTTTCACCATTTGGAACTTCCGGGTATGTTATTTTCTTCTATTAACAGTCGGATTTTTCAGCTTTTCCGAAGTGCGCAAATTGAGAAAAGATAAAACCTTGGCTCAGCTCATATCTTCACCTCTCCTCTCTTTCCTTGACCTCCTACTCCTCCACTATAATCCTTTGAGTTTCATGGTGCTTTGAGAATCTATCTTTGTGAAGGATTGAAGATCAAGTGCTAGACAAATATTGCAACTTCTCTGAGGGTTTGCCCCTCTTAGCCGGCTAATGAGTAAACTGGAAATCCTCGCGGTGTATTGGCAAGAATCCAAAAGTTTCTGAAGGACGAAGATCATCTACTAAGTGTGAAAATATATCTCTTACTGGTTAGGAATGGACTTCGTGTCCTAACTAAAGGTGAAGTAGGTTGGTATTTTTGACCAAGGACTTTGTCCTTTGGACTTTATATCCTAGCCTTCTCGAACAAGGATGTAGGATAGCACCAAGTACCCGAACCTCGGGATAAAATTTTGTGTCTGTGATCCCCTTTTCTAGCTCATTTACTTCCTTGCAATCTACTTTTTCACAAGTTTATATTTGTATAATTGCATGTGTAGGGTGTTGTATGCAACTAGTAGAAAACAATTTGCATATTTTTTTATTTTTTTGACCATGTTACCGTAGGGGAAACCCCTACGGTGTAAATTTTCCATTAATATATATGAGAAACCAGAGGTTTCCCAAGAAAGTTGTTACAACCAGCTGTTACAAAGATCAGGGAGGAAAAAAAATGGAAAATAGGTAACATGGTCAAAAACTGAGGGTCCAATCAGGTGAAGGCATCAAGGACCCACGCCAACAAGGGCTGAACAGAAGAGGGGCAAACCCTGTGTTGATGAAGCAGAACATCAGCCTGAAAAAGGACTTTCCAACGCTCTATCGAGGGCAACTTATTTTCGAAGATGAAGTCATTCCGAATCTTCCAAATGTTCCACAGCCCACAGATCACAATCTCCATGAAACAAGGACCCAGGAATAAACCTTTTGCTTGACTGAATCTATCTGATATGGGTATCGAGCAATCCCAGTGTAGATTGATGAAATCCCAGCAGTCAAGAGCAAATTGGCAGGAGAAAAAGAGATGATCGCGTGACTCCAGGATGGCTGCTGAACATAGAACACAATTTGGACCAGAATCTACATGCCAATGTTTACGGATCATCAGGTCTTTCGTATTCAATCTATCCATATGAAGCAGCCAGGCAAAGACCTTAAGTTTCGGCATGCATTTTGATTTCCAGATGGCAAGCAAAGAAGAATCCTGTCGAAGCTGAGCAAAGATAAAATTGTAGAACTGACGAGAGGAATAGGTGGTGGTGCCCCATACAAATCGCCTCACATCTGTAGCTGCTTCCTCCAGCGTACAAGCATCAAGAACCGCTTGGAGCTGCTCCATCTCGGCAAAAGCCTGCTCTGAAAGTGGTAAGTGAAAGGAGGATGCCAGAGGAGCAGTAAGCTTAAGCGTAGCCACGGAGACGTCTTCATTGATAGCAAAGGAAAAGAGGCGATCAAATTTATCACATAGAAGCTCATCATCATGCCATCGATCTTTCCAAAGCAGTGTACTGTTGCCATTGCCAATTTCAGAACTAGAGATGCTTCGGTAGGTGTCCATAAGACTGAAAACATCACGCCACCAAAAAGAGCCACGAACAGATTGGGCATGTGGGGGAGACGCTGGATCATAGAGTTGCCAAACTAGTTTGACCCAGGGGACATCCGGTTGAGAAAAAAACTTATGAAGCTGCTTTAAAAGCAATGCCTTATTCTGTATCTCCAGATTCAGAATACCGAGGCCACCATATTTCTTCGGTCGACACACCAGAGACCAAGCTGCCAGAGAATGCACCGAAGAACTGTCCTGCTCCTTCGCCCAAAGCCCATGACGTCTGGACTTATCAAATCTATTCAGAATTGTTTTATGGATTTTGAGGGTACACAAAAAGTGTATTGGCAAAGAGGAGAGAACAGAGTTGACAAATGTGAGCCGACTTCCATAATCCAGAAAGCGGACACTAGCATTTAACCGACGTTCCACTTGATCAACAATCGGCGAGAGATCATTTACTGAAGGTCGCAAAGTACCCAGGGGTAAGCCGAGATAAGTAAAAGGCAGGGAGCCAACAGCACAGCCAAAGGTTTCCGCTAGTTCAGCAAGGCGAGCAGCATCAACATTGATAGGCATAAGGCATGATTTCGAATAATTTACCTTCAGGCCAGTGGCTTCCGAGAAGACCTGAAGCAAATTTTTTAACGCAAGCAGCTGAGCAGGGCAAGCCTGAAGAATAAGCAACGTATCGTCGGCATATTGAGCTATCGGGAAGTCAGTGCCAGGAATAGGGAGAGGCGCCTGGATCACACCAGAAGCGGCAAGCTGGTTCACCATGGACTGCAGAAGGTCAGCCCCGGCCACAAACAGAATAGGCGAGAACGGATCTCCTTGGCGCACACCCCGGCGGCAAGCAAATTTCTTTCCAGGGACACCGTTTAGAAGAACAGAGGAAGTGCCGGTGGCAAAAATCATCTCCACCCAACTGATCCATTTGTCATCAAAACCCCAACAACGCAGAATATTAATAATTGCCTCATGTTCTATGGTGTCAAACGCTTTCGCAAAGTCAAGTTTTAGAATAACCACTTCCTTCTTTGTTTGCTTGCACTGGTGAATGTACTCGTAAGCCCATGCAACGCAGTCCTGGATTGTGCGAGTTTTCAAGAACCCATACTGGTTGACATGCACCAAATCAAGGATTTTACTTTGCAGCCGATTAGCTAAGATCTTCGTAAGGAGTTTCAGGCTTGAATTTAGTAGAGAAATCGGACGAAAATCATTTGGGCATTCAGGAGACTGAACCTTGGGAATCAAGGTGATATATGCATCATTAATGCTCTGCAGATTGACAGTTCCCTCCCAAAACTGGTGGCAAAGCCGATAGAAGTCATGCCGAATTACAGGCCAACAAATCTTGAAGAAAAGGCCGGAGAAGCCATCAGGTCCAGGTGATTTATCAGAGGGAAGATCAGCCACAATTTTATCGATTTCATCACATGAAAATGGAGCCGAAAGAGCATCTAAGCCATCATGATGGGGGATAAAGCTCGAGAAATCAAAGTGAGGGTTTATGGGAGTGGAAATCCCAAGCCGGTCTTTAAACGAATTCCAAAGAATGCCCTCTTTCTCCGAGTGCTCAGATGCCACAGAACCATCAGGGCGGGTAAGTGATGAGATGCAATTATTTCTGTATCGTATAGTGGCCATCGAGTGGAAGAACTTGGTATTTTCGCCGCCAAATTTGGCCCATCTTACTGTACACCTTTTCTTCCAATAGTCTTGTTTACAATCAAGCAGATGCTGTAATTTCTTTTTTACAATATTCCTGAAATTCCACTCAGTGAGATGAAGTGTACGAAGTTCTTCTATATCATCCAAACGCAGGATGGTAGAATTACAATTTGCAATCAAATGATCAATCACCGAGATACTTGAGCTCCAAATGCGCAAAGCTTTGCGTAATAGCTTAAACTTGGCCGAGATACATCGAGCACTATCACCAGGACAATGAATCTCCCAAATGCGCCTAACAACATCAAGGAAGCCAGGCATTTTGATCCAGTGGTTTTCGAATCTAAAAAGAGAGGCCCGAGGGATGCAAGTACCAATGGAGACAACGCAAGGCGTATGATCTGAGGTTGGGCGAGCTAGAGGACGAACTGTGGTGTTAGGGAATTTTAGGGTCCATGTATGCGAGGTAAAAAACCAGTCAAGTTGCACAAGCAGGGGATCCAAGTGCATGTTGCTCCAGGTATAGCTACGACCCTTAATTGGTAATTCAATCAAGCCAAGATAGCTAATTATTTCATTAAAAACCGCAATGTCTGCAAGATTAGCTCCAGGTCTGTTCCTGCTATCTGTATATCGATAGAAGTTAAAGTCTCCTAAAATCAACCATAGCGTATCATCCGCCACATCAAGATGGAAAAGCCAGGCAACAAAGTTCTCACGTTCTATTCCATCGCAAGGGCCATAAACATTAACTAGAATGAAAGTTTCCGCCGACGAAGTGGAAGTGAATTGGACGACGATACCAAAGCTTTCAGTGAGTAAAACCTGCCCTTTGAATCTACTACTCATCCAAACCACAAGTAATCCCCCAGATGCCCCATCCGAAGGCACAAAGGCAAACTGGTCAAAGCGCTTAGGAGCAAAAGATTTGAGGAATTGAGAATCAAAACCTGTGCGCTTGGTTTCCTGAAAGCATAAGATCGACGCAGCACTCTCTTCAATCTTATCACGCACAAGGGGCCATTTTTCAGGAGAATTCATACCACGAATGTTCCAACATAAAATATGCCAAATAAGTTTAGCAAAACCAGACCGAGACGACGACAAAGATTGACGCGGCATAGTTCAAATTGAACTGAAAGCTAGGAAAGCTCTCAAGCCTCACGCTCCTTCATGAGCTGTGCAACAGACAGCTCATCAGGGTTAATGTCGCAGTCTTCAACTCCAATGCGCTGCATTTCTTCTATCTGCAATATGGCAGGAGTACACGCTTTCTGAACTTTAGTCTTCTGGCGGCTAGCTTGAGTGTTGGGAACTGCCTTTATCAGGAAACCAGATGGGTAGCGCCTAGGAGAGCGACGAACCATCGTCTCAACAGTAGGAGTATCAACTTTACGAGGACGGCCACGAGGGCGAGAGCCAGAAGCAGCAACATGCACCACAGAACTAGCCTCATCAGCAAACACAGAGGCAGACTCAAGACGAAGACCCAGTGGCGGGAGAGGAACATCCAAACCTCCACCAGCGTCAGTAACTAGCCCAGCAAACACATTCGGCCTAACAGGCACAGCCCAAGAGTGAAGAACCAGGCCCATCACGGCATCCTTCAGCTCAGAGAACAGAGCCAGACTAACAGCAGCAAATTCAGAAACTTGAGCATGTTCCTCTGACAGAATAGAGCGCAAAGACACCTTGCAAGCCATCCAACCCAAGAAGTGCAAGAAAGAGGGCCAGAGAGGAAGATCAATCATCAGCTGGTTACCCCCAGCTTGAACAAAAGTGGAGGCAGACCCATGTACAACAATACTATTGATACGATGTTCAGCTGCAATTTCAATCTGAGCGACATGATCATTCCAGGCTGAGGGGTCATCATCAACAGCATTACTTTCTGGTACAACCCCATCTATCATGGAAGGCGGCGAGCCGGGGCGCAGAGCTAGGGTATCGGAACCAGGATTAATGCGCGACACATATGTAAATACCGAGGCAGAGCAAGGAGAAGCCCTCGTTAAGGTAATTGATTCTGTCGGGACAGGGGTCAAGACCGGTTCGTCACCTGAATGGAAAAAACCAGCTGTCGTACGGGAAACATCTGCAGCCGCCGTAGGCGCTGCGCTTTGAGCGGGCTGCCCCCCAGATTGGGGCAAAACCCTAGCTTTAGGAGCCCACTTGAGCCGTAAAAGCGATCCTTTAGCAGAATTACAGTCCAAAGTTCTATGACCCCAGAGCATACATTGAGAACAGAATAATTTCCCAGGACAGTTTCGCGAGAAGTGGCCCAAAGTAGCACAAGAGCCACATGTAATAGAAGGAGTAGTGCTCGGGATAGAGACGCGTTTTAAACCAGCCAGGTCAGGGTTACCAGCCTTGGGCTCTTGCTCTTTTAATCGACAATCCGAACACCCAACTCCCAGAAGGCGGCAGTCATCACAAACAGTACTAGGCTGGCCACCCACTATCTGACGCACAGGGCAGGACGCCGATGAGTGCAAGTCCGAACCACAGCCCACACACCGGCCCAAGAGGTCATAGATGACCTCAGAAGGTGGCAGGCCCCAAAGCCCAAGCATCTGTTGAATTTCATAATCGGAGTAACCTGCTTGCCGGTGATCAAGGGTATGTTCCAAATTCAGACGCGAGAAATTAGGATCCTGATTGAAGCGAGTTGCCCAGAAATCCACCCGAGAAAAATTCCTTCCCATAAAGAACCTGGGATTATGACTCTCCTGAGTAAGCCCTGAATTAACGGGAGTCTCCAAAAAAGAACAGGTCACCGATCCCACCATCAAGGTGCAGACTCTCGCCGGAGCAAAACTGAATTCCGGCGAGCTAACCGGAGAACGAGAATCAACAGATCCAAACTGAATTTTCGTATTAATATCAAAATTACCAGGTGAATTGAAACCAAACTTGGCTAACTCAGGATTAGCTTCAGCAGACGAGATCGACTGATTCAGGAAATTCAGGGAGGTGTTAATCGCAAGGCTTGGAGCAGTGGCCGAGAGTTTCACAGGGGAGGAGCGAGCCACTTTCTTGGAAGCCGGAGTCCAAGAACCATCAACTGAATCATTCGGGGCCTTTTCAACTGGTAACCAACAGAAATTCGAGATTGCAGACTTACCCTTAGGGTCAAAACAGGCTGCATCAAGATGGCCACGAAACAGAGAAAACACGCAGTGGAAATCCGGCCAGATACGGTCACGCAGAGAGTAGATGAAATGCCCAACTTTGCTGGAAGCTAAGGAGAATCTGAACCGGCGATCAGAAATCTTGCAGACACGAAAGCCAGCAGCATCACCACCCAAACAACATTCCAGAGCCAAACCAACTGAGTCATCCGTGAGGGAGAAAGAGGCATAGGGGAAAGAAGCCACCAGAAAGAACTCCTTGGTAGCCGCCGAGGGAGAGAAGTGGACAGGGGAGTTGAACCTGCGACGCACCTGAGCCGCCAGGGCCTTGCCCGGCGAGAAATCCCAGAGGAGGAGCACGTCCATGATTACCAGCAAGGGAGAGAATCACCATCGCTGGAGAGGAGGGGAGGAGCGCCGTGGGAGGTGGGAGGTGGGAGGAGGGCTCTCCATCACGTCCGTATACTAGTGTATTTCACTTCTTTCTATCAGAGGCAGTGCTCCTGCCGGTTGCTCTAAAAAAAAAAAAAAAAAGAATTCTAGAAACACAAAATAATCTTTAATAAATAGATAACCACAAAATAATTTTTTTATCATTGTCTAATTACATGTTATAGCTTAAATAACCACAAAATAATCTTTAATAAATAGATAAATCTAACCATCCTATCGAAACACCCCCTTGAGGAGGATCGCCATCGCAAAGCTTTGCATTGCGCAGACTTGCGATCTAGGTTTGACGAGAACGGGAAGAACGATGCATGTCGTCTGGCTCGTCTTATATTAGTGGCACACCCGACTAGGTTCGTTGTAGTCTTTGACTTGAGAATCTTTACGATATTGCCTTTGACGGAGATATAATTGAGCCATCGAGCCAAGTGAATTAAGAGGCCCGCTCGAAACGAGTTGCTGCTGCATTTTCATAATGGTGATGGCACTCAAGAGAGTGCATCGAGAGGTCAATACCGCAGTCGAGTGTGCTTGTTTACATACATCGCAACACATAATCATTACTCACAAATTACATGTTTTCATGTCTAGACATTAATACATTACACATAAAATTAGTTTTAATCGAAATGTGCAATGTGCTAGAAAAGAAGATATTCATACTAGTTGTTGTCCACAAAGAGCAAACCATCTATATATTGGAACTTGAGAACATATAACGACTCAATTAAGCCTTTTAAGTTACATTTTGTATGTATATACAATATTTCATGCCAAATAGACATTTTGATTGTGGACGATGTTAGTCATCGTATTAACATACAAAAGTCGTTGATGATATAAGTAAACCCATTTTATAATAAAAAAAATTATATTTCATTTAAATTTGTTCTACATATTTTTCGTTTTCTTCTCCAAATCTAAGTGGAGTAAAACATGTTTGGATTTTGTTTTCCTTTATTTAAAATATTTGTGTCTTCTTTGATGTCGATATATTTCTAGCTGTGTGTTGATTTGTTTCACACATCAATTCAACATGTCATATTCTACCTATTATTTTAAAATTATTATAACCATGTGATCTATATTTTATGTTGCCATCATTTAATATCCTATAAATCTCCATGTCGATGTTGGTATACATAGGTAGGTATGTTGGTAGATGGTTCTAGAGCATACAAATCTAACTAGTATCTTGATATGAAAGTATTGAGAGTACTAGTATCCAGTATATTTGTAACTATATACAGAATTCTACAATGTTCATGGTGTTAGAGAAACCCTTCATTCTCAAACTTTAATGGCCACAATGTATCCAAATATGAAGTTCTGGATTCACACCACTTTTTAGAGAAACCCTTCATTCTCAAAGTTTGTTGGAAAAAAGACCATTTGACTTTTTAATAGTACTTCTCAAAGTTGATTTAAAAATCATATTACTCTATTTTGGTGTAATTCTTGAACCGTCTCATGAAGAATCATCACCCCATCTAGGGTGTTTCCAGCTTGCATAAAGGCATAATGTGTCGGTTGAACCACATGGTCTGCACTAAATTGAGCCCAGTTGTAGCTATCTCTATGAAATTTTGAGTAGACGTATCGGTCTATATTATTGATCCTTTCTTCCTCCTTAGTCTTAAGCAAAAAAAAACTCACTAAAACTTAGTGTAAACAATTCTAGGTGTCTAGCATGGAGAATGATGAACAACTCTAACAGGCCAGCCTTAATGACACCCCAGAAGTGTTCATAAAATTCAACGGGGCTTCCTATGGTCCATTTGAAAAACAACCATTCTCACTTCACCCTCACTGAATGGAGGGGGTGAGAAATTCATTTTATTCTTTAGAGACCTGAGGAGTGACCTCTTTTCAGAACTAATTGAGAGAGAGAGATACCAAAGCTGGACCCAGACTAGGTATGAGTTTCCTTCGTATGGTGTCCCAAACAACCCCTAATAATATTTTCATGCCCCTCTACCGTGCCCTCATCTTGATGCAGAACATGGATCTATTTCTTCCTATGATGCCATTAGCCACCATATGAAAGTATTTGTAATTGACACCTTCAATAATGAATTGGCCTTTAGACCCCTACTACTACTTAACCTACTCTTGAAGCATAAGACGTGCAATCTATGCATCTACTTGAATCCTATGGGCTCTTTTGACGTCTATAACCACTGAGTTTTGTAACCCCAAATCTATAGGCCTCCTTTGATTCGTAGGATATATAGGAGAAGTAGGAATAGGAAACTCATAGAATTATGATGGCAAGTCTAACTGAATCCTATGGGAAGAGGAAGATCCTTTGATAGTGGTAAAGGAAGTTTTCATGAGGTCAGAGCTCATGTTATTTTCCTATGATGTTTGCACTACAAGATTCCTATGGGATTTTCCTATAAATCAAATGGCTTCCGAAGGAAAAATTCCCATAGGATATCAATTCTAGACAAATCTTTTGAAAATCCTATGAATCAAAGGAGCCCTAAGTAGGAGTGGATCATGATCCGAAAGTGCCTCGGTACGTTCCACGTCAAAGACTAGGACCAAAATGCATTTGGCTTCCCAATCGGTGTCCATCCGTACAATATTCAACTTTTCGTATGTCAGAACTGAACACTTGTCCTAATATTGTTACCTCTCCAGGATCCAAGATGTCAATGAATAAGAAACGCCAAATTGTTGTTTTCCTCATGTTGAAGTCTTAGCATATTAACATATGCACCTACAAGAATATGATGTGGATCGTCTCTAGCAAGATTAACCAGCTCACTCTGAAAAGAAGATTTATGCTCATCCGGGCTACACCATACACGACAACTGAACTCCAATTAAAATTATAGGCCCGGTTTTGAAGCTGGAATTTAATATGAAACTCTCTGTTTGAAAAAGCCAGCAAATCCGAAGAGTTTGTTTTTACCCCTAGTAAGATGCAATCCGATCTTCTACGTGAAGGAAGAAAATCTTAGGTGAAGTCGTAGCCACCCGATAGGTGACCGAGGACAAGCACGAAGAGAGATCACGTGTACCAGATTATGTTATCGCGACAAATTTCAAGTCATGATCCCAAAGACAATAAGTGATATGCATATTTTAGCCAAGTCAATAAGACCTCTACTATTTTAATATCATTCCGTTCATCGGGGAAAGTTGCATGAATTTGGATATATAAGCTCTCCTTTTTAGACGTTTTTTTTATCCTTTTTGCAGGATTGGGATATAGGTTTTCGGACAGAGGCTTCTAGATCACGGAAGGATCCAAGCGCGGCCTCATCTAATTTCACCTTGCCGAGCTTGCCAGACTCGGGAGCGCGTCGGGGACGAAGGCACGCGTCGGTGTTGCCAGTACCGGACATGCGAAGACAGGGACCACCATGAACCTTGCGAGCCAGCTGGATGAAGAAGCAGAGGAGATCTCCGTGGTCGGCGGCGCGTAGCGCAGATTTTCCGCCGTTGTTGCCGGAGTAGACGAAAAAGTTGCAAAAAGTAAATTGAGCAAAAATAAAAATAGACTGGAACTCTGGCGGCTCGGTTTGTGGTGGACGAAGACGGCGTGGTGGTTGTTGAAGACGTTTGAGCTTATAGGGGTAGTAGTTTGTTGGGACGTTGTTGGCGTAGATTGTTGTCGGCGATGTAGAGGTAGAAGATGCCGGCGATGTTCTTGATGTAGAAAATTGTCGGCGATGATGACCACGAGCGTTGTTGGTGCAGCCCTTGTGTTGACGGCGAGGCGCGTACTTGGGGACGAGATTGTCCCGGTTGATGTTGTCGAAGACGATCCGGTGTGGTGGCGACGGGCGGAGGTTGCAGCCGGCGACGGCGCGTGGGCGCCGTGTACGGTGTCCTTCATACGGTCGATGACGAGTAGTTGCCGGAGAGGAGTCGACGAGGTGTTGGAGTAGTGGCGCACGAGGACGACATGCGGCGGTGGGCGACGCAATCCGATCTATGATCGGCGAAAGAAGAAGAAACGCCGGTCAAGTGGCCGGCGAGAAAATATCGATGACTAAAAGATATAATCTATTTGCGCAGCCCCCGACGGAGATGAATCTCCCCGGGGGTGGCGCGGCGGAAGCGTTTGGTGGCTAAACCCTAGGCTGCGGAGCGAACCGCTCTGATACCATGTAAGAAGATGTAAACTTGTATATTGATTGATTGATACGGCCGGACTTACATTGTTTATATAGAAGAGTAGGCAACCGACATAGGCTAACCTAACTTGGACTACAAGTCTAATTAGAGT
Organism: Poa pratensis; assembly: GCA_947311845.1. NCBI lineage: Eukaryota > Viridiplantae > Streptophyta > Magnoliopsida > Poales > Poaceae > Poa > Poa pratensis. Next base: position 11,840,295 of record CAMZMU010000097.1, on the reverse strand, counting down.
CCTACTCGTATAATCTAACGTGATATACTCTAACAGGCCACACCGTACGACCATGATATTCAACATCCACTTCCTCCTTACCTGGTTGGGTGATTAACAGTCTACCCAGAAACTTAGGAGAAACCTTAAATGGTCTATCTTCACATGTTTAAGCGCATTAACCGGCACATGAGCTAATTTTACTGCTGATTGTGACTTTTTTTTACGGCAGTGAGGCTTCTCTCTTGAAAAGAAAGGAAATTTAAAAACCTATAATTTGAGGCCACTACCAACCGGTGTCTCCACGCTTGATATTCAAATTTTTGGATTACTTTAGATTCATATATATTGCGTATGAAACTATTACTGTATGAAACATTGTTGTTTCAGATTCGTGCCGCGAAACATGTGCATAACTTCAGTGAATCCACTCTGGACCCTCCGGTAGGTAGCGACCCCGATACAAAAAAAACCCATTCCACATGGACGCAGTACATGGACATGTTGGCAGCAACAAGGCAAGTTGAAGTTTGGATGTCTAGGCGGCGAGGATGGACATGAAGATGGTGGACCAGGCGGTGAGGGCGAGGGCGGCAACGAGGTATGTCCATAGGAAGACGACGGAGCACTCTTCCTGGCCGACGTCGTAGAGCTGGGCCATGGTGCCGATGCTCATCGCCGGGGGCAGGGCGAACTGGAGCATGAGCACGTACTGGTAGAGCGGGTCCGGCGGCAGGAAGCCGAGCTCGCGTGCCGACCTGACCACCACCACCCCGACCACCGGCAGGATCACGTACCGCACGCAGATGATCGCCGCGATCACCCACCGCGACACCGTCGTCTTGCCCATGCCTGACGACACCGTTGTTCATTCAGACAACTGCCAATTTACACTCCAGATCTGCAGACAGGGACAGTCGTCGTACCTTTCGTGAGGTTTCCTCCGAGGATGAGGATGACACAGGGTATGGCACCATCTCTGCATGAAACGAGAATTCCGTGATCCATATACACTGTTTAAACTAGACAGGAGATGCACTACATTTGCATACCCGAGTAGTTTGAGCGAGTCTTGGACGACTCGCAGGGGAGCGTCGTCGCCGACAAATGTAGATCTCAGCCATGGCACCGCGCCAACAATGAAGCCCAGCACCTGGGAATTAGAGAGCTCATATCAGCTTCTCTGCTCCACACATCCTCTTCTGACGGTGATAATTGTGAACTTACCGCCCCGACAGTAGGCGGCGCGGTGAGTTCCTCGACGATCTGGTGCGTGCCATGTTTCAGCTTGTCCCACATGCTGTTGCGGCTCGTCTTATTGGAACGTTGGTGGTCACTACTAGATAGCAACGGCGTCAATAACTGCATGCCAGAAAAATAATGGAGCAAATTAATTCAAAAGCCCGACTGACTGTTCATTCGAAACAGGACGGAAACTGGTTAAAAACTTACAGCGTGGTGCTGTTTCTTTTCATGGACGGCGGAGCTGCTCTCTGATGGCAGCGAGACAACTCCCTCCTCCTCATCGTCGTCGTCTTGTTTCCAGGGCTCTTCTTCCGACCTCAGATAGTCCTTGGGATCATGAGCCTCCTGTTCGATCATCATCTTGCGGTATACGTCGCTGGACCTCTTCATCACGCTGAGCGTGTGTGTCCAGATATACAGTCCTCCGAGCTAGGACGATCATGCATGCTAAATTACTTACTGATCGATCAAGCTGAATGATACCAAATCGAGAAATGAGATGTTTATGCTTACCGCCATAGAGAATGAGGCGTAGGAGAGGCCTCGGTCAGTGCAGGCGCCCTCGTCGTCGCCGCCGCCGAAGGGGTTGCCGTCCTCCCGGCACACCGCCGGTATCACGATAAGTAACAAGTTACCGAAGTTTGCGGCGGAGCAGGAGGCGACGACCAGCCCCCGGAGGTGCTGCGGCGGCCTCAGAAGGAGCACCGCCACCCACCCGAGGACTCCTCCGGCGAGGAAGATGATGCTGATGTTCACCGGCATGAACCACCTGAGTTTGAGTGATCACGCATGCACGGTTAGTAACAGCTGGATCGGTTGTAAACTGCAAAACTGGGAGCAGTAAGAATGCAGGAGACCATGAGATGGCGTCCTGGAGCGTGACGGTCCTGGCGAGGCTGGCGAGCATGAGCGCGGGCGTGAAGACGGCATAGACGACTCGGTTGATGTCGGAGCGGGCAGTGGCGCTGAGGATGTTGCACCGGCCGGAGGCGAGGTAGGCGCCGAGGAGGGCCACCAGGAGCACCTCCACTACCGGCATCAATGCCACCACGAGCAGCGACACGAACCCCATCGTCGATCAACCTCAAGCTCGAGTGCTATAGCTAGCTAGAGTTTGAATTGTAAATGTAAAGCAAGTGATGAACTCATGATCATCCTGTGGGGTGGCTCGTATATAGTATGCAATTATGCATGTGCATTTTACAAGCTTAATTAGCTAGTCTCGATCTGTCTCTTTAAGGCCAGCGCTCGCGCTAGCTATGTTTGGTGCCACATCGTTATAAGCTACCTCGATCGGTCGACAACCAATAAACATGCATAATTCAAGGTATGGTGGATCACGTGCTCAAACAGTCCGCCAATCCTTACTCTATCGTACTACTCCCTCCGATTCATAACTTGTGCCGCTGATTTAGTAGACACTTACTATGACTAGGCCCTCTTTGGACTGTACGATTTTCGTATGAATTTTGGAGGGTTTGAATCCTACGGCATTTTTCCTGTGGAAGCCCATTGAATTATAGGATTGGGGTCATCAAATTCCTATGAAATCCATTCCAATGCCCCCAATTTCATAGGATTCTCAACATGAGCTCAAACCTCATTTTAATTTTCCTACGCGAAATCCAATGCAGTTTCACTCTATCTCTCTACTCTCTCTCGTCAATCTTTCAAAATTCTTGTGTTCAATTCCTTTGTACCATCCAAAGGCACATGCTGTAAAATTCAGAATTCTATAGGAATCCACTTCACATGACATATCAATCTTGCATTTTTCCTATTCTACGTTTATAAAATCCTGCAATCCAAAGGTGCCCTTATGAATTGGATGGAGTACTACATATGACCTCTAGATGATGGGGGTAAACCAAAGAATTGGCGACCAAGGACACCTCCCATCGGACACAGCTTACACAACGACGACATATATTTACATTTGCGTATGAGCGTTGAGGCACCTAAAAAATGGGCGGCCACGATACTAACCGTATCACTAACATAGATTTATGGATGTTTGTTACCGACCTAAGTAGGTTACATTAGCCACATACATTTCAGATGGCCCGTGTTCGATGTGGACAACAACACCCACATATATTTTGCTTGACCCGTGTCTGATATGGAGCTAAAGAGCCCATTTGCTCGGTCCATTCCTTGTATACACGACCACTCCTTTACTCTCACTTAACCATCGGTGCCACTCCCACTTCCTTTCACATAACCCTAACCGCCACTTCCACTCCCTCTCACCTAACCCATTGGATCACCACCGCTTCCTCATGTCGGCGGAGGGCGTCACCTTATGGTCAACCAGACTGCCATCTTGTGGCACTAAAAATAATATAATAAATATGTGCTATAAAATATAATAAACAAGGGAAGTTGGTATTCTAAGGAGAAATAATCTGACAAAACCTACTATGACAAACAATTTAACCTGTAATGGATAACCTTCAGTTGGCCAAGCCATGTCGTCCGGTAGGCATGCCTTGAACATAAACGAAAGGGGATGATAAAATGTATTGCCCCCGTTCCACAGTTAAGACTTTTTATCAAGCTAGTCCAGAGGGAGTAAGTCGTAAAATATGTCCCTCCAAGTATAGATGTGACTCTTGTAACGACCCGCCATTACCAAATAAGCTAATGGCACCGGTCTGTGAATTATTGCTTGACAAAACCATGTCTTGTCAAATAATAATCCACCTCAGAGATACGCAACAGAGAATAGCTAGAGCGGTTCATTAGTATATATTACAATACCATGCCACGCAGGGCTTAAAGTCATCTAGGCTTCACATATCTGCCATTTATTACATAACCTCATAGTTGAGTACGTACCAGCAAGCTAAATACTAGATAAAGGGTACTAGTAGTATCCCTTAAATTACATAGCTTTGGATCATACGATATTTATTCATCCCAACCCCCATAGATGGTATCCAGATCATACATCCCATCTACAGAGTCCACATTAAGGTCCAATGCATAGCAGTAGCCATCCCCAGTGCATGCTTCACTCGGTCCAGTAGGATAATCATACTTTCTTTGCTCTAAGAAAGAGGGAATTAATAGCAAGAGTGAGTACAAAGTACTCAGCAAGCTTAAATAGAAGAATGCAATATTCATGATAGTGTATCTTCAAACACAAGTCCTATATCAACTCAACACATTTTAAAAATAGTTTTATTGCAGAAAACAACAATTATAATTTAGAGAAATCTATTAATCACTTGTATCGCGAAATAGAACCAACGATGGATTCCCGTAGCCTCCAATCCAGGAGACAGGCATGATCATGATTTATTTTAGCACTGTGCAGGCTGTATCACTTTACCCATATTAACTCTGATTTTCTTGTTCTCGCAATTCCTTGTATACGAGACCTGTCAGAGTTGAAAGCATTTTCCCATCTCATACATTATACCTCCACCCGCCTAGGTATTCCCTAGACGTTGTGTGAGCAAAGATACTCAACACTCCTCCATGCTTAATAGTAGCAGATAGCTAATGCACCCATCCGGCATTAGCTTGGGATTTCATCACCCAACCTAGCACTACATACCATGTGGATAGTAAAATGACTTGATAGGAATAAGCTTGGCCTGCCATTAATTTGACAGGTCTATGGTCGATACGATATTTGTACGGTCCACAAATACAAGTGACAGTGAGTATTATCCCTATATGATAACCCTATGTAGAGAGCCCCACCTTCCATTGATTTCCATCCCGGGCACTCTCTACCCACCAAATAATTATAAAACTGGTCCAGCTGCTCCATCAACTGAGACCATCATTCACCATCAACACACACATAATTTATTCCAAATTCATTTTATGCAAGTTGATGATAATATGGTAGAAAATAGTGTTTTAAGAAATTAATTCTACTCTACATGACCAAGGAGAGCTTGCCTGAATTGTCGTACTCGAACCCGGACTCAGTTTGGTTCAGTAGCCGTTTCTCCACCGGCGCTTGCTCGCTTCCTGAAATTCGGCGAATAAATACCGAGACTAAATCGAGTACTGAATATAAGAACAAACTACGTCGTCGCAGTGTCGCTGTCCTACAATTAGTTACCCAGGAATTATATATTTTTGCTGGGTAATAAACAGGTGTTACGTATTGTTAATATCTTGAGCAGCTAGTGCTATTTAAACCATCCTAGCTGATTAGTACTAGTAGTCAACCAGTGCACGTGTTGTCTCACTTTTAATCTAAAGCTTTGCTCTCTCTCTCTTACTTTAGCACTGCCTCTGTACACATCGAGTAGCCCTCCTAGTACAGAAGCAACACACACACTCTTCTAACTTCTCAACTCCTTGCTTGGCTTCCCAGGTCGCCCTTGTCCAGTATGCCGGCAAAGTTCCACGAGCTACTGGATCCTAAATCCCTCCTCTGAACCTACTCCTCTAGTTTTCCCCTTCATTTACAGCCACAAATCCCCTAATTTTGCTCTGCTTTTGGTTGTCAGGTTGGGTGCGGCTGGGGATCTCCTACCTCTGCTCCAGGTTCAGGTCGCCGGCGTGCGGCCGCGCTGGAGCTGCTCCGGCTCCTACTACCGGTGAGTGCTCTAATCCCGGATTCTATAGTACCCAGTGATGAAGATTTGTTCTAGCCTGTAAATACATCTGGTGGTCAAGCTCTTGTGTTTAGGTTCAGTATTTAGGCTAGCATAACTTTCCCCAAAATTTTAGTAAAGTGCAGATTAGTGTACTGTGTTAAATCCCAGATTTCTTTGTCTCGTGTCATCCTCTCCAACTCATTTTTTTGTAGTGCGGTTTCTAGCTTCTTTGCTGGTTGTATATTTATGTGATAAGTGAGCTGTGCTAGAAGGTGAGAAGGAGAAGTGGCAGGGAGAAAAACACCTTTCTTCGATGCAAACGTTGACAAGCCCCTCCTGAGGCCTGCTCCTCCCCTACGGCTCAATGCTGGGGCCTCAAGTCACCATCTTCACTTATTGGTCTTTGGATTTTTGTTGTCTGTGTGTAGAGAGATGAATGTGCTAGGAAGAAGAGAGCTTGGCCTGGCTTCTTGGAGACAGAGTGTGAATGCTACGAGTGTTTCCTTAGTCTGCTTGCTCTACTCCCCTATGTAACACCAAGGAGCTCTTCCTATTGGCTGGTAGTGGCTGCCCATCTCTAATTCATTGTGAGAGAAATGTGGTGTGTTCTAATTGGGTGGAGGCACAGCCCATGCCTAAGCCACTGTTTTCTAGTTGACTTCTTATCTAGTGTGAAGATATTTGTGGTGATCATCCTTTGTCTCTTGCGTGTGCACATTTGGCTGGATAGTCAAGTAGTACTCTGGTATTGTTCGAGTCTAGTGTGGCCTTATTGTACAGTGTGTGGTAGCAATTTCTTTCTTTCTTTTTTTGTATTCCTCACATGATGTAACAAATGACTACACATTTTAATGACATGAATAAATTATTGGTTGAGCAAATATCTTTGTTGCTGTGATATGAGTTGGGCTACAGAAATTATACTTATGTGATAATTAGTGTTAGTAAGATTTACGGGTCGTTACAACTCTCGTCATTGTTGTCGGATCTAAGCATAAAAGGCTAACAATGGTTTTCATCCAACTATAACACAAGACCAAAGCTACATCATGGTTCCCTTCATCTTCACCTCACAAGGTTTTAAAAGCATCCTTCGTATCCAACTACATGTTGGATCCTCTCATATTCGTGAGCCTTTTAGCGGTTGAGAGGTTGGGAGAACCTCGGATTTTTACATATCTTCTAGTTTTTGTCTTTTGTGTTAGTTTTATGTATCTTTGGTGACGATGGCTCGAAAGTAGCGGAGATTTATGGATGTTTGTTACGAACCTAAGTAGGCTACATCAGCCATATACATTTCAGATGGCCCGTGTTCGATGTGGACAACAACAACCACATATATTTTGCTTGACCCGGGTCTGATATGGAGCCAAAGAGCCCATTTGCTCGGCTCGTCCCTTGTATACACGACCACTACTTTACTCTCACTTAACCATCGGTTTCACTCCCACTTCCTTTCACATAACCCTAACCGGCACTTCCACTCCCTCTCACCTAACCCACTGGTCATTGGATCACCACCGCCTCATGTCGAAGGAGGGCGTCACCTTATGGTCAACCGGAATGCCATCTTGTGGTCACTAAAAAATATAATAAAAAATATGTGCTATAAAATATAATAAACAGGGGAGGGGGTGGTTCTAAGGAGAAATAATCTGACACAACCTACTATGACAAACAATTTGTCCTGCAATGCATAACCTTCAATTGACCAAGCCATGTTGGTGGCTAGGTACGCTTCGAACATAAACGAAAGGGGATGACAAAATGTATTACGTTCGTTCCACAATATAAGCCTTTTTAGCAAGCTAGTCTAGAGGGAGTAAGTCCTAAAAGATGTCCCACCAAGCATATATGTGACTCTCGTCATTGTTGTGGGATCTAACCGTAAAAGGCTAACAATGGGTTTCATCCAAGTAAACACACAAGATCAGAGCTACATCACGGTTCCCCTCATCTCCACCTCACAAGGTTTTAGAAGCATCCTTCACATCCAACTACATGTTGGATCCTCTCATCTTCGTCAGCCTTTTAGCGGTTGGGAGGTCGGGAGAAACTCGAATTTTACGTGTCTCTAGTTTTGGTCTTTTGTGTTAGTTTTATGTATCTTTGGTGAAGATGGCTCGAAAGTGGAACGTCACGTAAAGTGATGGTATATCAGCTCCATGCTCATTCTATCATAGCCTTCACACTGATGTCGGGGAACTAGTTTTTTTTTGTAAGGGTGGTACCTAGCCTCTACTAGAGATTGATATGCACATCCATAATTTCTTGCATTGTGTTTCACCCAATTTATTACGTACGTCACAGAGCAAAAGCGTTGCAACAAAAAGCAACCATCTAAACTCATATGCTAGCTATGCATTATCAAATCTATGTGAATCGCCATCTACCCTGGTTCAAGAAATCATGTGTGTCTGTCACCAAGCGGTTAAATCTGGTAACCATATGCCCCCGTCGCTCAAATCAAAGTAGGTAAGCCCATAGCTAAATCCAGTCCGTAGTCATATTGATAACCTACCAAAAGTGCTCATGTCTTCTTAAATACAATGTTATTTTGAAAAAAAAATCAGATTTACCAACATAAAGTTGAAACTCCTATTCGAATTCTAACCTTTGTTTTTTATCAATCCACTTCAACTCATTCGCAACCATATTAGTGATATTGGCTGGTGGACGGGTTATAGGTAACAAAATCAATACGCCATATGTGATGAGCAAAATCACATGGCATAAATAAATAATTGTTGAATAGTTCTTCTCCGAATCACAAAAACAGAAGATCTTACGTCCCTCTAACTTTGTTTAGCTGGATTATCTTTAGTGAGTGTGACCTTGCTATCAAGAAAACACATAAAAATCTTAATATATAGTGAGACTGGGGTGCTCTTGGTGTGTTGGCTTCTCCCATTCACTCATATCGTCATCCTGGTCTTCTCGTTCGATGGCACATTGATGAAGCGGTGGTTCAACAGTCCGCTTCGTGGAGAGCATGTCATCGGTCACGATACGTTTGACGGTCCAAAAATTTCACCCTTTATTGTGGGCTTCTCATCGGGCTACTCGAAACTTTCGAGATTTGTCAAGCTCGTGCATACATGTCAGGTGATCTTGGGTAGATTATTTTACTAGATGCATAGAAGAACTAGGTATGAGTAAGAGATGGTAAACCGGAGTGCTATGGTGTAACATAAGAGTTCTCAAAAAAAATGTCAGTTGTTTTTGTTTCCGCCCACGAATCAAGATCACACGCCATACATTCATGCAATATTGTCTCCAAATTGACAAAGTCTTATTGGTCTAATAAAATAGAACAAAACATTACTCCAAAATAATGAACAAAGGGACCAGGCTTAGCAGGCGCACACGTGTGACGTGTCGGCCTGGTGACCGTCCATACCTTAATTGGTAGCTACACTACTCCACGTACTGACTTGCATACATTCATATGCATCGGTCCTAATCAATCACAAATTGCAGTTGAAATTGTTAAGAGACGGGGGGGCACGTACACACGCGTTGAACATACGCTAATTATTTGATCTCCGGCCGGTAGCGGGTGGTGGCGATCGTGCGATCCGGCGAGAGGTGGCACAAATGAGAGAGAGACCCTTCGATCCCTTGATCTATCAACGATTAACTCACTGAGATCGATCGTGCATAGTACGTGTCTTCCTTAGTAGAGATCACGATAGTTAAAGTACTCACTCCGTTTTTAAATATAAGATGTTTAATTCTTTTTTAGATTCACGTGTGTTTAGATGTATTTAGTCAACATATGTAACCTAAAAAATATCTTACATTTAAAAAAGGAGTGAGTAGTTAGCGGGCATTATATTTGTCATTGTGTATCATCTCCTACGTACTGTTTTGTGAAATGTGCATTCCATGCATGGTATAGAGTAGCATACTAGCGGGCATGCTGCATGAATGTATGGCGTGTGATCTTGGTTCATGGACCGATCGCATGTGCGTGCTGGAAATAAATTGGTACTACTGGTCCGGTCTGTCTTGAAGGAGAGCGCAACGGAGGCGGTTTGCATGGCGGTCCACGCATGATAATGACAACCACCGTGCACTGTGCGATCGTCCTCCAAACTCAATCAGCTGATCAGTGATTTGCAGCCGTATTCTGAGCAAGTGAGGCCGGCAGCACAGGGTGGCTGTCTTGATTCCGGCGTGAAAACTTTTATGTCTGATATTCTTAGTTGAACTTCGCAACGGCGGACTTCTAGTCGAAATCTTGTTAAAGTTGTGTGGAGATTACTTGAGCTTTTCCGGGGTAAGTACCCATGATCAGTGGCGGAGCTAGGGGTACCAGCAGGGTCCCTGGCCCCCCTATGGCGTATTATACATTGAAAAATCATCTATTTATTAGTGCTAGTTTATACAGGAGTAGAAGGGTTTGGCGTGCTTTGCTGCGACCGAGATTATTATTGCGGTTATCAATACATGGCATGTTAATCTCAGTAAACATTAGTGTCTCATACATGAATATTGCACGTATTGCTCTAGCACCTGCAGTATAAACTATAAAATAAAAAATGTAACAACTTTAAATTTATTAATCCCTTAACGAGGCATGCCAACTGGCATGTGGAGGCGGAGCAGTCGTGCGAGACGGGCTAGTTGAGCTGCCAGTCGGAGGCCGAGCTGCCATCTGTCGCTCGTGCTCGTGCTTGCATGGAAGTGGGAGGCATGGTGAGGAAGGGGGGGGGGGGGGGGGGGGGGGGGAGGAGGGCCGCTCGGGTGGCTCGTCGGCCGACAAACTGGAGTCATTGGTGGCCGTGCACGGGAGGAGAACGACGACATCACTCGAGGCTGAATCCCTCCCGATCCGTGGTGTCCTTGAGAAGTGGTGGTGGATCCGCAGAATTGGTTCGTGTTGTGGTGGAGCTGTCGGATTCGAGGACGAATCGATGGGAGAAGAGGCGGCGGTGGTCACCAGAGGAGAGGCGTGAGGGCAACATGAAAATTTCGATTGGCATTTGCCGCGCGCGCGTTGGCCTTTCTGTTTTATACCAGCAACCCAAGTGTTTTCTTTTTACAGCACTTGCTTTTTTTGGTTTGATAAAAAAAATTGGCAAAAATTACACTAAGGGCGGCTGTTGGAGCAAGATTTTTGGCCCCAAATGACCTAATACGGACGGGAGTCAATGATGGCTGCGCGCGGGAGGAGAGCGACGACCGGCATCCCTCGAGGCCGAATCTCTACCGGTCTATGGTGCCCTTGAGCAGTGGTGGTGGATTCTCGACCGAAACGGTTAGAATTGTGGTGGAACTTACGGATTCGAGCCCAAGTCGATGGGAGAAGAGGCATGGTGGTCACCAGAGGAGAGACGTGAGAGCGACATGAAACTTCCGATTGGAAGTTAGCATGCGTGTGTTGGCCTTTATGTTACATAGCAGTAGTCTAAGTGTTTTATTGCAGCACTTGGTTTTTTTTTTAACAAATTTTTTGTGGCAAAACTTACATCATGAGATTTGCTGGAACAAGATTTTTGGCACCAATTGATGTAAAAAGAGTTATGCCCTAAAATAGAGCAGCTATTGAAGAAGTTGTAAGAGAGGGGCGGCACCATAATGTCGTGTGCAGTAGATAGAAAAGTAAGTTTTGTATTCAGCTGAACGAACAAATAATATTATTTATACCTTTATCCGATGTAACCAATAGAAGATTGCCACGTGGAGCAACCATGGAGATCTAATTCAAGGGAGCTTGCACATTGAAAGGATTTGAAGCAAAATTTACCATGTTGGCCACCCTAATTACAAATTTTCTAGTTTGGCCCTCTTCATCCTTAAATCCTGCCTCCGCCCCTGCCCATGATCCGACTTTGGTGTTAGATCAGGCCACCGGCGCTTGTGCACTATTTGATTTCTGGACACGCTATTAATGGTTTGGGTGTTGCAAACAATGGTGGCTGTTACGACTGAATGGGCGCAGTTCTTCGGAAAGCAGAAATCTACTGACGAAAACCCCCAAACACACTGGTCACCGCCACAAAGGGACTGGATCAAGTTCAATCTGGACGGATCCTTCCATGCAGATTCGGGACTTGGGGGGTGGGGATGTGTTACTCGCGATCACGACCGCAAAGCCATTGTTGCGGCAGCCGGCTCCATACATAACGCAGGTGCAGCTCGGGAGACTGAAACCCATGCTTTACTTGAATCAATCAGGATTGCCGAGAGTATGAGAATTGGGCGTTCAGTCTTTGTCACTGATTGTCAAGTCCTACAGCGTGCTGTCACGTCCTCAGCATATGACTCTGCACCTTTGAGGGAGATTAAGTTTCGCCTCCGTCTGAATTTTATTGAAGCTCGGGTGGCATTTAAGAGTAGAAATTGCAACTATCCTGCTCATCTGCTGGCAGCAAGAGGAGCTGCCGAGCCGTTAGGTTACAGTTTTATTCTGCAAGATGCTTTTCCAAGTGATGTAACCATGGCTTTGTTCGGCGATTCTGCCGATAACTGTTAATGGAATGCCAGCGTTCCATATAAAAAAAAAGGTGGTTGTTTTGTGATGTGTGTGTCGTTGCTAGCCGCTTTGGTGTGTCTTGTTTAATGTCTGCAACATTACATTACTACAAAGATTAGGTATAATTAGTATCGTTTTATGACGCGAAGTGTGCACTCTGTAGCTCCAGGGAGGGGTGCACGATTCGGTCACCTGGAATCTCATTGCCGATCCGTGCTATACCGTGAAATCTTCACATCGCATGCTATTTGAGGGGCAATTTGAAAGTCAGCTGCCTGAGATGGTCTAGAAAGTTTGGGCAACATTGTGGTGCAAGTTTTTATATTTGCCATTTCCTTAAGGGAATTGCCAAATTGGTATTTTTATTCCCTTTGCATCCGCGAGGTTGAGACGGCTCACCATCTTTTCCTGCACTGCCATGTGTCTCGTGGAGTTTGGTTGAATTGCTTGCAGGTGTGTGGTCTAAATTACAATGTTTGGATCCTCATAATTGGTGTCCTACTAGCACCTTGATAGAGGCACGAGAAGAAATCATGGAAGCTACCACGGTGAGCACCTCAAGGCCGCAAAGTCCATGTTCATTTTAGTTTTTTGGCTGCTATCGAAAGAAAGAAAGAAAGAAAGAGACATACTGGTTTTTCAGAACTGTTGTGTCTCGATGCAGCGGCTACTTAATTTTTTTTTTTTTTGAGGGAAAGTTACCACGGCGGATTTATTGATTTGCAACAAGAGTTACATCGTCTGTGATTACATCACACACACAAAAAGGAGGATCCACAAACCAAACAACATGTTCGACCTCAAAATATTTAGCTAAAGTATCAGCGGCTCCTCAACTTAATTAGAGACGAGGCCAAGTAGTTGGCGTTTGCATGAGCGAAAGACCTAAGAAAGCTGATGTTCAAACCCCCTTAAGTTGTTGTTTGCCTTTCCTGGAGCATTTTCCTCTTTTTTTTATTTACTCCTTTTCTTTTCTCTCTAAGCCGTTTGGCGCCTGCCGCCTTGTACATACTCTTCCTTTTTAATGGAAAAGCCAGGAGTCCATGGATCTTGCGTTTAAATGTATAGTAGTAGAACTTAAACGAATGTTACGACTCATGGTGCGGTGCATCTACTTTCCTTTACCTAGATTGGTCACAATGAGATATCCCGGTATGTTGATATGTGCATTCAATACTATTACAAGGGATTTCCCCGTATATTTGATGCCATGTACAGAATTATAAATATTGATACTTGGTAATAATGGCGGATGGCTGTGTGCAGATGCCGAGTCCGGGGATCCGCACCCCATTTCTAAAAAAAGCTTAATATAAACGCATGTTGGCACACTTCTAAAGTGTCAGAAGGTACTTGTGTGGCCCCAGCCACTAGCACGATACGGACATGTGTACAATATCATTAGTTGTGTGCATCTTTAATGTCTCGACTAGTTTTTATATAGAACATGTATGTGGTAGGATGGTTAGGAGGGTGGTTCAAACCCCAAGTTTGACACGGTTGTTTCTCGTTTATGCGTAAATGGGAATATTTTTCAGTGGGAGGCGATGTTCCCGTCAACAGCGAGTCGCTTGTGGTGACTTCGTCAATCTCAAGACCCGATCGCCGGTTCAGTCTTTCGAAAGTGCTAATAGGGTTAGCGTGTGCACTCATAGGCATGAGTGTGTACGTATATGTGAGCGTATGGTTTGTACTTTGTACTATGTTCCGAAAAAAAAAACTAGTTCTTATATTATGTTAGTGCATTTTTTAATATTATAGCAATTCTTTTGTCGAAAAAATGTGTACGATATTACCGTCCGACACATGAAAGGTGTACGGCGTATTGTACCGTCGGGTAACTCTCGTGTCAGAAAATAATATGATGGGAATACGGTAAGATGGCTTAATGGCTAGTATGAATACAACATGACGCTGGGTAATGCGAATGTCCACGAATCTGCAACGGCGCCGATACGAGACGTGGTTCATCCAGGCACAGGCAGCAACAGGCACGCAGAGAAACTTCCAATCGAAATCAAAGCAAAGTACACACACGATTCGATCATGTAGACGTAACACAATTCATGCGGACACTGACAAGACCAGCGAATCGGCGGCGGCGAGCGTGTGGAGCTCGTCGAGCAAGGCGGCGGCGTGCTCCTCCCTGACGCACTGCGTCAACATCCTCTCGCCGGCGTCCGCCGTTGCCCTGCAGGACAGGAACGCCATGCAGCCAGGGACGGTGGACTGCTGCCACCTCCCCACCACCCTCGCCGGCACCCCGCCTCCGAAGTCGACGCTGTCGAACGCAATGTTCCGCCAGCTCGTCACCATCAGCGCGTTGTACCCAAACACCCCCGCCATCTCCTCAGGGCCCATCTCCGCCACCCCCTTCACGCCGCCGCCGCCGCGCATGTCATTCAGCAGCTCGGGCACCCCGTCCTTGGCACGCTTGATCAGATCGACGACGCCTCCGATATCGCCGCCGGCGACCTCGCCGGCCGTCGCGAATGCCACCTGCGCCACAGCGCAGTTGCCGTAGTACCCGGCCGGGGCGCGCACGTGCTTGCGGGCGTTCACGAAGAAGGCCAGCGGCGCCGGCGTGGACGGGTCGTGGTTGTCGCCGATGATGGCGCGGGTGCGGCACCGCCAGAGCACTGCCACGGCCGCCTCGAACGTCGTGCAGTACCCGCCATCGCCGGCGTGGGCGGCCTTGTACTCGGACTTGATGCGGTTGATGAGCGTCGCCGGGACGGTGATGTCCAGGTACGTGAGGCCCATGCCGCCGCGATCCAGCATCAGCCACTGCTTCGCGGCGACCACCGGGGGCGATAGCAGCGGCAGCGACACCGCGCCGCTGTCCCTCAAAGGCGATGAAACTGCCGACTGGTCTGCGCGTGCGAGGTTGCCGACGTCCTGGAGGAACTGCGCCATGCCGTCGCCGTCGGCCAGCGTGTGGTTCCACGTCACGCCGACGGAGAACCCGCCGCACGCGAACTCTGTGACCTGCATCAGCAGCAGCGGGTCCGTGCGCCGCGCTACCGGGTGGTAGTACACGGCCAGGTCGTCAAGGAGGCCCGCCGAGAACGGCGCGCCGTCGAGGAGCCCGCCGTGTTCCGCCATGGCGCAGTCCGCCGTCGCCGCCACGAACGGAACACCCTCGCCGGTGCACGTGACGCTGAGGACCTCTTCGTCATCGTCGACGAGGCGGCCGGCGACGGGGGCGTAGTGGACCAGCGCACGGGAGAGGCCCTTCTTGACGGCCTCGACGGGCTGGTTGACCGGGCCATCGAAGAGGAGAAGGGCCGTGACCTGAAAGCCCACGTAGCAGCTGTCCCACGACGACAGCTTCACCTGCGCATGCTTCGTTTTCACCGGCGCTGGCGCCAGCTCCGTCGACGACGGGCGGACCATCACCGGCGGGCACTTGCTCACCGCGAAGCTCATGTTGACAAGGTCTGGTTAGTTTGAGCTAGGGGTGGTACGTAGTGTGTGGTCACTGGTCACTCCTACAGACCTCGCCTTGTGCGTGTATTTTATTGGCGCCAAATTAAGCAACAGGTAGCGCGATGTCACAATTAATATTAGAAAAAGACTCCTCTTCAGAGGAACGCGGATTTTTTCCAACTCATACGAAGCACATATGGCGGCTGGGCCGTCGTTTCCGGTGGGCAATGACAAGGATTTGCCGTTGGTGAAGGACCTAGTCGTCGGTCAATTGCAAATCCTAACCATTGCCCGTCGGAGCCCGATTTGGCCCTGGCGCCATATGAGCTTGTAATGGCTGCGAACTGGAGCTCCAAGCGACCATCATGGTGTTGTGTTGCGATACGATGAGCGTCTTGTCCGGCGAGAACAGTGTGTCTCAAGGGGAGTGACTCTTAGCTTCTGTAAAACCATGGGGCGAGAGTAGGGAACTAGGGATACCTATGCATGCTACACTGCCGACGGTGGTGGGAGTTCACGACCGAGTTCCACTGGCGCCTTGTGGAACGAGATTTTAGCTGGACAAAAAGAAGGGGAATAAGGGAGATTGCCTTGTGGAACAGAGAGACGTCGAAATCCACGAAGACCGATTTGGAGGAATGTGAGGAAAGACGAAGTATATGGAGAGAATATCTAGTGATACAAGTCCTTAGCTGATACAATGCACACAGTGAATATGGGCCGTTTGATCCAAGAAACAGGGGCAGGATTAGTCCACTTACCCCTTCGTATCCCACGCTGGTCATTTTGCATTCGGCCCCCTTAAAGAACATGTTAATTCGAAAAATCACGTCAACTGTGCCAGCGTACTTCCCCTGAAACAGCATCCTCTCTCTCCCCGATCTGTCCGTTTGAGTTCCAAGGTGTTTGCTCGTAAACCAAATAGCGTACCAGGATTTGCCAAATGCTGCTTGAAATCCCCTGTTCACCTTGGTTCTTAACCAAAGACCAACAAATCTTTTATGTATTGTGTACTTTTTTAAAACAAGCAGAATATCATGGAACAGTAACATTTATTAATCTTGTCGAGACAGACTGTTCGCAAGCACATCAAATTGCTTGTAAGTTCAGAATAACTAAATATAATACACCTAATATGGATCATCTCATTCCACTCCATCCACATCCAAATGCAACGCCAACCTACAGGACAAAAGCAAGAGTAAGAAACAATCATATTTTTGAAACAAGCCCAGCTTTATAAATAAAGCGACATATTCAAATGTTGAACATGTTTTATAGTCATCTGCCAATTTCTATCTATAATTTTAGAAGAACTTATTTATTTGATGTAGAAGTATTTTAAAACCCATTCAAAAGCATGCTTTCTGAAATGTTCTTATATTTTCAGAATCATTAAGTATTTATGTTTTACTTGATTGAACACAAGACTACAACAAATAAATAAATCTGATGTACCGA
Organism: Poa pratensis; assembly: GCA_947311845.1. Taxonomy (NCBI): domain Eukaryota; kingdom Viridiplantae; phylum Streptophyta; class Magnoliopsida; order Poales; family Poaceae; genus Poa; species Poa pratensis. The sequence continues at coordinate 11,823,135 of CAMZMU010000097.1, read as the reverse complement.
AGACTTCACATAAGGTCACTAGGATTGCAAGTACAACTAGATACTTAACTTGGACGCCAGTGTAATGTTTCTATATGACCAACGATTTTATTACTTACCTATCACTGGAGGGATCCAGCACCGGGAATACCGAAATAATACTGGGGTCAGAAAGAAGTTTGAAAAAAAAGGCTGACTTATTTTTTCCATATCATGCTCCCATCCAAAATATTACATGTAGAACATCATGTATCTATAAACAGAAGGGTGTGGACTATCTCTACCACTGTGTTGTATGCTTTTATCTCACTCTACATAACATACAGGAGCATAATATATAATCGAGACGCTTTCACGGATTAGCTTGCGGTGAGGTCGTGTTAATTAGGCTGCTACATCCAAAATTAAGAAATAAGGAAGTGTATTTACATGGTACTATGATAGACGTTACTAGCTTCTCTTGTATTCATCAGTGTCATAATAGATAGCACAGAAGACATCAAGAAAATGGTAAAGATAGCAACACATTAAGAAATGCTCTTGTATTTGATGCGGCCTGACAAATGCAGATATAACTTACAACTTCATACACAATACGGAACAACAGCTGAAGAAAGCATGTACCCACCAGAACCAATTGCTTGTTGATTTACCATTGCAAGTGTTTGCCATGGCACACATAAGGTTGTGCAGTTTTAGTAGCTATAGTTTCAGCACAGTTCTGCTACAGATCTTCAGTTAAATAAGAAGTGATCCTGATCATTTAGATATCAGGCCAAAAGAATCAGGGTAGCACGGAAGGTGAACACAACACAATTCTGGTGCTGGTTTGATGAGTCTGCACACATTTGATCACCATCGAACCCAAGTGTGTCGTGGGGTAGAAAACACGGCAGATGCTACTTGAGGGTAGCTTAAACTTTTGGGCAAGGCGACTCTGGTGTCTGGGTGTTTGTTTAGCACGGCAGGGGACAAAGGTTTACCCAGGTTCGGCCTCTCCATTGGAGATAAAGACCTACTTCCTGCTATCTTATTATTAATCTCGATCTCTGTCTCGATAACCCGGCTACTACAACAGAGCCGGATCTCGATCTAGGTTACAAGGATTGTATGTCTCGCCTAAAGCTTGGGGTTACGAAAAGTCTTCTTTGTCTAAGGGGCAGGGGCCGGTTTATATAGATACCGGGCCTCCTGGTCGCGTACATGATAGGCCGGGTTCTACCCGAACTCTGAGTCCTACTACTACTCCTTTATCCTTCGTGTATTCCAAGTATAGAACCGCCTCTTGAACCGCCTCTGGACCTTCTGGAACATTCTTCATGAATAGCCGGGTCATCGCCAAGATACCGGCCCAGCACCGTAACCCGGCCTATGCTGAGGGTTAACTGGCCTCGCCGGGCCTCCTGCCTGGCGGGTCATGTTTTCCTCGTCATGGGCCTACCGGGTTATTATCCCTCCATCAGTAGCCCCCAGGTTAACCAGGTAACCAGGTTGCCACGCTTTGCTTCTATCTTGCGTTGTTTGTTTCTTGATCAATGCTGGTGTTCTGGCTTGCCTGGTTAATCACCTGAAATACAAAGATAATAAATATGTACAAGATATCAAGTTTCATTTCCCTCTGTCTTGTTAAGCCAGCTCTTCTTGGCGGGTTATCTCATGACCCGGCTTTCTCATTCTACACCGTGTATCTCCGGGTTTCACACCCAACACTTAGCGAAAATTTCTACTCAGCCATCTCACTGAGACACCATAAATGAGTTGGAATATCCTTTTTGTCCTGTCTGATTGTCGCTGACTTCCCGGAGAAGATGCTTATCTTATCCACTCATTTTTACCATGTTACCCCTAGGGTTTTCACCGCGGTTATAAATATCTGGCCACGACCTCGCGCAGTCATTTTCCCCATTCTCAAACTCATCTCCAACTTCGCGCAAGCACTGTAGCAGCCGCAGATCCGATCTCGAATCGAGCTCTCCAACTTCAACTAATCTCCAAGGTAACTCCAATCTTTGTTTTTACTTGTGCTGCGCACCCGATTCCGCTCCTCATTTTGTCTAGATTCAATCTGCACTCCTCTATCCACATTTGCATCTGAGCTAGGGTTCTTATCATGTTCATCGTTCTTCGCCATTGTTACCGCTTAGGCACCTCGTTGATCTCCAACCATGGTGAAGGAGAAGAAGATGGCAGGAGGGCCCAAAGCTGCAAAATCTCTTGCAAAGAAACCTCCCAGCTCCGCAAAGGGCGGATCTAGCGGTGCGCCCACACCGCTCCTGTGAACTGGACACGGTCCAGCGCAACCAAGACCACGCTCCAGTCATTCGTGAACCGGGGTGAACTCCCGCCTCAGGAGGAGATCCAGTGGCGTGCGCCTGGAGAGGAGACCCGGCCCACTCCTGAAAAAGGTGAAGTGGTCGTTCTTTTAGATCACGTAACCCGGGGTCTCCGCCCCCCGGGTTCTCTCTTTTTTCGTCAAGTCTTTAAGTATTACGGGCTCACTCCAATGGATGTGGCGCCCAATTCAATCCTGAACATCAGCAACTTTGTTGTTTTCTGTGAGGACTATCTCCAGATTCCTCCATCCCTTGATTTCTTCCTTGACATTTTTTACTGCAACCCATCTCGTAAAAATCAACCTCTGGGCCCGTATGGGGGCGTCTCCATCCAGCGCCGCAAGGAATGCAATTTCCCGGCTCTCGCTTTGGCCAGCCACCCTAAGGGGTGGCAAAACACTTATTTCTATTGCAAAGACACCTCTCCAGAAGCAGATGAAGCCAAATTCCCGGCCTTCAGAAATTCTGCACTGGTGTACACCCCCAAGATGAACAGTTACGCTGAATTGGAAAAGCGAGAAGCACTTGAAGGCCTCCACAGCCGGGCCAGAGCCCTACTCGCCCATGGCCTCCGTGGGACAGATTTGGTTAAGTGCTGGATCGGCTGGTTTATCCAGCCACTGAGTATCAGAACCCGGCTCTTCTATGAATACACAGAAGAGACCACAGATGATATGCGATATTCTGAAATCACACTGCTTGACGACCAAGTTGTGAAGAACGCCAAGAGGCTTCTTGGTGAGAAGAAAACTAAGATCGCGGAAAACGGGCTCGCCCCGTTCAGCGCCAAGAACAAACCTCCCACGGTAAAACTTTTATCTTTTCATATCCCTGCAGATCATAACCCGGTAAATCTTGTATACGGTTTTACTCATGCAACTTTTTCTCAGGACTCCAAGTGGTGGAGCGTTGACTACACCCCCACTTCCTCTGCTGAAGAAGACACAGAGAGTGACAACCAAGAAGAAGAAGAAGAAGAAGGTGAGCTAGACTCCCTAGGCCGGCTCTTCATCAACTTGCTTAACAACGAGGTCCCAAACCCGGGCCCTTCTACTGACAATCCGGCTCATCTTATTCCAGGCCCCTCTGACCCGGCTTCAGATGCATTGCCGGGTCCTGAAACTGCTGCACCCACTCCACAAAAGCGGACCCGAGCCGCCATTGCAAAGGTGCCAATTTCTCGTTTTTCAACTTGTACAACGAACTCATCTCAAACTCAAGTACCAACACAGGAAAAGGAGCTTGAGAAGGAGGCCGAGGCAAACAAGAGACCGCGGACCCGGTCTTCTTCAGCCCACGTATCCTTGAGCTCAGGTATCCCTCAACAATCTTTATCAAGCTGGGCCAAATCCATCCAGAAGACGCCCAGCTCAAAGTATCCTTTAGCTGGAAAAATCCGGGTCCCTAAACGCTCTCGTTCATCAGATACTTCTTCCTCGGACGCTGTTAGCACGCCCGAGGATTTTCACATCAATACCGGGTTAGAAATGCTTCACTATCTCTTCTTTTTCAATACTTTGCAATCTTTGCTGTGACTAACTGCTTCTCTTTTGTTTCAGTGCTAAGGCTATCGTGGAAGAAGAAGACCCGGATTCTCCTCCAGTTGCCTCTCCTCCACGCACAACCACTGAACCTTCTGAAATGGAGGTACAAATCGAGGAGCCGGCTCGAAAAGAAGAATCTGGCGCTGAGAACGTGGTAGCCTCACCACCAAGTCCCCCTGCTCCTGCTCCTGAACCAGCTACCAATGCTTCATCTCCTGGACACGGCTCTGGGACAAAAGAGATTGACCCAGAAGTGCAAATCACCGGGTCTCATCAAGGCCCGGTTCCTAGTGCCTCTCAAGCTCTTACCAAGATTATTACTCCTGAAGTCAAAGTGGATCCCTCTGCCAAGGGCAAGGACCCAGTTTCTTCTTTGGATTTGGCGGCTTTGGATTCCATGTCCACACCTGCTCTGTGCGAGGAGTACTTCTCTCGCATTGCTTATCACAAGAACTTGGAGAGTGAACTTGTCACCCTACTTCAGAAACGATACCAGGTGCACAATTTTACTGTCCTTTTACTTCTTGTAATCTTTAATATAGTTATCTATAACCATAACCTTACTAGCCCCCAAGCTCCAAGATTATCACTTGTTGATGAACTTGGTGCTTGAAACAACAATAACTTGGCAAAAAACTTCAACCTGTATCCCCCAAGGCCCGGGTTGTATGTTTATAACAAGCCGGGTCTTGAAACACTTTCCGCTATCAAAATCATACTTCATAGAACAAAACTTTGAACCATGTAGCCCCCAAGTGCCGGGTTAGTTGCCCGCAACAACCTGGGACTTTCACACCTTTAACTCCACAAATCATTAAAAACTTCAAAACTGTAGCCCCCAAGTGCCGGGTTAGCTGCCCGCAGCAACCTGGGACTTCACTTTTCACTTCGTAAACTTTAAAACCTTGTAAAGAACTCTGACTTGCCTCTTTTTTTTTAACAGGAGCATGTGAGCAAGGCCAATGAGGAAGTAGCCCGGCTCCAAGGAACCTTAAAAGCTGAGATTGAAACCCGGGCTAAGAAACCAACAAACTTCAAGCCCTGGAAGAAAAAATAACTACCTTGAAGCAGAAAATTCTGATCTGAAACGGGACATGCAAGAGCATGAAGAAAACTTTCAAGAGCAGCTGACCAACCTTCAACAGAAGTTGGATGCAACTACCAGCGAGCTATCTCGCCTGAAAAAGATGATTAGTGCTATGGTTGCCTCTCTTGTTGGTAAGCATGATGTTCTCAAACCCGGTAAATTTTTCTCTTCCAAACCCGGCATATAAACTATGCCTAACACTAGTTTTCACTTTGCAGGCGCGCGCGATGGTAACATTCGCAAAACCGCCACCGAGAAAATCAAATGTATGTATACACTGGTGCGCCAATTATATTTTGGTAGCTGCGAAGTCATCAAAACCGCCAGAAATTGGGAGAACCCGCCCAGCACTTATACTGAAGTACTGGCTCATTTATCCACGATGCCAAACTGGATCCAATTGCTGAAGAGGTCCGCGTGCAGAGCCGGTGCAATGCGCAGCTTGGCCTTGGCCAAAGCCTATTATCCCAACTTGGAACCGGGTCCCCTTGCATCAGGATTTCCTCAGTTCAACGCAGATGGCACTGCTTTTGATCGGAAAGCGTACAGCCGGGCTGTGAAGCAAACCCGGCACGTGGCTACCCAAATTGCCAATGGCTTGAAACTGAATTCCATACAATACGGCTACAGCGAGACCAATGACGAAATTGTTGATGAAGAACCTCAACGCATTGACCTCCTTCAAAGCTACAAGGAATCAATTGGTGAAGGCCCCACTGTCCCCAGTACTTCCGCTGCGCCAAGCTCCTCAACTCCCACTGTGCCACCACCATCGCGCGCACCAGTGGAAGATGAAGATGAAACTACTTTCAATCCCTTCAGCTTGTGACATGGCGCAACAACAGAGCCCCCAAGAACCGGGAAGTAGAAGCAGAAACGGCGAAGGATGACTCGGCCAGCGCCAAGGAAGATACTCCAGCCACCACTCCTTCCACTAACCCGGCTCCTGAAGCCGGTTCTTAAACAATTGCTCAGCAGCTATGTCTGCATAAAAACTTGTCTTATTTGGCCCTTGGGGCACAGTATTGTAATAACTTAGCCGTATTTTGATACTATGCCTGTGATGTGCGCTCGTGCGCTGTAAAACTTTGCAGTAATCGTATTATGTCTTTACCTGTCAAAATACTTGTTCTTCTGTGGTTTCGATGACCCTTTTGGTGTCTTTAACTGTGAGCCGGCTTTCGCATGGATACCCTGGCGCAACTTCTCTGAGAAAAACAGGGTCGAACCAAGTCCCAACGGGCTTCATGGTTGATTGAATTTCCAGGTGTGCAATCAGGCCATAAAGTCGCGAGTCACATCAGCTGCACAGCAAGATAACCAAGAATACTAGTGGCATAAAAGCCGGGTCTTGGGATTGCAGCTACAGACTTTTGCAGTAAGAGCCCCCAAGACCTGGATCAATGTTTATAAAGTAAAGGGCTTATGCCACAGTACCCCATTGATCCAAAATACTGGCGGGACGCACTCTTTGGGCGTCCTCAAGATATAAAATCAACTAAAAATGACTGATACTGAAACTAAACACACATATTACTCAATAGAACAAACTGTGAACTGCTCTGCCGGGTTACAATATTTGAAACCCGGATAACCACTGGGGCCGGGTCCTGGGGAAATAACTTAGCACTTTTCAATAACAAGCCCCCAGGACCAAGCTGATCAAAAGAACTATTATGATGCAAATAAAAAAATAACCGGCTTAAAAAAGTAAACTGAGACAAAGAAAATTTCTGTTCAACCTTTACTTTATTGACAGAAAAGGTTAGGTCAGCAAGCCGCCTCATTAAAAACCTTCCAGTCCCCTTAGGTACCCTGGTAAGGAAAAGAGCGCGTCTGAAACCTGCTGCCTGTTACATCGTGTGTTACAACTTTTACATCTTTCTCTTGCTAAGTATAATATGGGCGCAGCTGCGCAATGTTCCACGGCCTCTCACGCTCTTCCATGGAAAAGGTGGAGTGTGTGGTATCATTGACTGTCTCTGACTTTTCTCTTGCGTCCACTAAGTAGTATGAACCATTGTCCAATTTCTTGCTTACGATGAAGGGCCCCTCCCAAGGAGGTGATAACTTGTGCATCCCTTCCTTGGACTGCACCCATCGCAATACCAGATCACCCTCCTGGAAAGTGCGAGTTTTAACCCGGCGACTATGATACCGCCTCAAATCTTGCTGATATATTGCTGATCTTTCCAGTGCTTGCTCTCTGTTTTCTTCCAGCAAATCCACAGAATCTTGCCGGGTCTGCTCATTTTCTATCTCAACGTAAGCCGCCACGCGAGGCGAGTCATGAATAATATCACTTGGCAAAACTGCCTCTGCCCCGTACACCATAAAGAAAGGGGTCATCTTTGTAGATCTGTTGGGTGTTGTGTTAATTCCCCAAACAACTGATGGCAACTCCTCAACCCACGCTCCGGCGGCTCTGAGACACGGGACCCGGAGGCGTGGTTTTAAACCTCTAAGCAGCTCCTGATTTGCTCGTTCAACTTGTCCATTGGCCTGAGGATGAGCAACTGAGGCAACATCCAAACGTATACCATTATTTCCACAAAACTTTGCCATCTCTCCAAGTGACATATTAGTACCATTGTCTGTGATAATACTATGAGGATATCCAAACCTATGTATGATCTGCTTCATAAACTTGACCACTGTAGCCGCCTCACAATTTGTAACAGGCATAACTTCAACCCACTTTGTAAACTTATCAATGGCAACCAAGAGGTGGGTTTTCTTGCAAGGAGACATGCTAAAAGGACCCACCATGTCAAGCCCCCAAACTGCAAAAGGCCAAGTCAAAGGTATGGTGCGCAGTTCCTGAGCCGGCACATGAATCTGTCTGGCATATCTCTGACACCCATCACATCTATTCACCAAGCGCTCTGCATCTGCCTGGGCTGTGAGCCAAAAGAAACCATGTCTAAAAGCTTTTGCTACCAATGACCTTGTTGAAGCGTGATGACCACAATCCCCTTCATGAATTTCCTTCAAAATTTGCCGGCCCTCCTTTCCAGAGACACACCTCTGAAACACGCCTGAGACACTTCTCTTGTACAACTCGCCATCAATAACCACGTAGGCCTTGCACCGGCGCACGATCTGCCGGGCTATAACTTCCTGTTGTGGCAACTCACCACGCAAAAGATACGCCAAATAAGGTTCTGTCCACTCTGGGATCTCATGTGTTGCTGCTACCAACTGTGAATCCGGGTCCTCCTGACCCGCCAGCTCCTCTGCATCCTGAAGCTTGACTGATGGCGTCCATAGCTCGTCCAAGAAAACATTTGGTGGAACCGGCTCTCTGCGAGAACCGAGTCTTGACAAAGCATCTGCAGCATCGTTTTTTCTGCGGTCAATATGATCCACCTGATAGCCTGAAAAGAACCCGGCTACTCTATCCACCTCTCGCCTGTAAGCCGCCATCGTTGCATCTTTTCTGTCCCAAGTTCCTGACACTTGCTGCGCCACAAGATCTGAATCCCCATAGCACTTGATACGCTTGACATTCATCCTTTTGCCATACGCAAACCATGCAACAATGCCTCATATTCTGCCACATTATTGGAACAATCAAAGTGAATTTGCAAAACATAACTCAACTTATCACCTTTGGGAGAAGTTAGCACAACTCCAGCTCCTGATCCTTGCTCTTGCTTAGACCCGTCAAAATGCATAACCCACGATTTGAGACTCGGGGTGAGAGGTGGCGCATTCAACTGCGTCCAATCATTAAGAAAATCCACCAATGCTTGAGATTTAATAGCTGTGCGAGGCACATACTCAATGTGATAATCCCCCATCTCTATGGCCCACTTGGCAACTCTCCCAGTAGCTTCTGAATTTCTAATAATATCTGCCAAGGGTATAGAACTAACCACCGTAATTGGATGCTCCTGAAAATATGGTTTCAACTTTCTACTGGCCATGAAAACACCATACACTAACTTCTGCCAATGCGGGTACCTTTGCTTGGTTTCTGATAACACCTCACTAACATAATAGACCGGCCTTTGCACCGGTTTTCTTTTCCTTCCTCTTTTCTCTCGACCACCACCACGGCACTCACAGCTTGAGGCCCGGCAGCGACATATAATAGCATGGGCTCCTTGGGACCCGGCGCCGCCAGAACTGGCGCTTCTGACAGCTGTTTCTTCAAAGCCCAAATGCCTCATCTGCCTCTTGATTCCACACGAAATTATCTGTTTTCTTCAGTAACTTGTACAAAGGAATTGCTTTCTCTCCGAGCCGGGAAATAAACCGGCTTAACGCTGCCACACAACCCGTCAACTTCTGGACATCTCTCAGTTCCTCTGGCTTTTTCAAGCTTTGAATGGCTCTAATTTTTTCCGGGTTTGCCTCAATTCCCCGCTCTGACACAATGAAACCAAGTAACTTTCCCGCTGGAACTCCAAACACACACTTTGTAGGATTAAGCTTCATCTGGTACTCCCTCAGATTTTTGAATGTCTCTGTAAGATCACGAATAAATGACTCGGCTTTCTCTGACTTTATTACCACATCATCAACGTAAGCATGCACATTACGCCCAATCTGATCATGAAAACAATTCTGAATACACCTCTGATAAGTTGCCCCTGCATTCTTCAACCCAAAAGTCATGGTCTTGTAACAAAAAGCACCAAAGGGGGTGATAAATGACGTTTTTTCCCAATCATTTTTGTTCAACTTGATCTGATGATACCCTGAATAAGCATCCAAGAAACACAAAAGCTCACTACCTGCTACTGCATCCACGATTTGATCAATACGCGGTAACTGAAACGGATCTTTGGGACAAAACCTGTTCAAACTTGTGAAATCAATACACATCCTCCACTCGTTGTTCTTTTTCAGAACCAAAACCGGGTTAGCTAACCACTCTGGATGAAACACTTCCATGATAAAGCCGGCCTCCAAAAGCCGGGCTATCTCCTCTCCAATTGCTTTCCTTCTTTCTGCATTCATTTTCCTCATACCCTGTTTTACCGGCCTTGCCTTAGGATCAACATGTAAGCTGTGCTCAGCGAGTTCAGTTGGAATGCCTGGCATGTCACTAGGTGTCCATGCAAAAACATCCCTATTCTCACGGATGAACTCGATGAGCGCGCTTTCCTATTTATCAGTTAAGTTGGTCCCAATGGCGAACTGCTTGGAAGAATCTCCAGGCACAAAATCCACCATCTTTGTATCTCTGGCAGCTTTGAACTTTGCCCTATCATCCTCTGTTGTTGGCCTTTTAAGTGCTGTGTTATCCTGCGGGTCAAGATTTGCTCTGTAAGCTTTCAATTCCTCCTTAGCACAAGCATGCTCTGCTAAAGCTGCATCCCCCTCATCACACTCTGCCGCAATATCTCTGTTACCATGCACTGTAATGATCCCATGAGGACCCGGTATTTTCAACTGGAGATACACATAACACGGCCTTGCCATGAACTTGGCATAGGCCGGCCTTCCCAACAATGCATGATATGGACTTGGAAACTTTACCACCTCAAACGTGAGCCACTCTGATCTGAAGTTATGGATAGACTCACCAAAAGCTACCTCCAATGAAATTTTACCCTCTGGTGTAGCTGATTTTCCCGGAACTATACCATGAAAAATTGTTGACGTTCTCTGCAACTGTGACTCCTTCAAACCCATGCGCACAAACGTGTCCCAGTACAAAATATTGATGCTACTGCCACCGTCCATCAGCACTTTCTTTAACTCAAAACCATGAACTTGGGGAGCCACAACCAACGCAAGAAGACCCGGGTGCTCCACCACCTCTGGATGATCCGCCCTACTCCAAGTAACTGTATGCTCTGACCACCTCAAATATCTCGGAACTCCTGCAGCCACTGTGTTAACTGCCCTCTTGACTATTTTCCTCTCTCTCTTGGTTGTGCCACTTGTGTATATATGATACTGACCAAGTTGCCTTGGCTGCTGTGAAAATCCACCTTGGTTACTTGTGTTCTGATTTTGGTTCTGACCCGGATTTCCCGTAGGTACCGCGTTTGCTCCAGTCAAAGGTCCCGAGGCCGGGTTACCACCCGTGCCGGGTCCTCCACTTCTATTTGCTCCTTGCAAAGCTCTCTGCACCTCATTGTTTTTCCACCTGTTCAGATCCACACACTGAGCCAAAGAATGATTGGCGGCTCTGCCGTTCTTGCTATGACGAGGACACGGCATCCTGAAGGCCTCCTCATTACTCATTGGACGCGATCCTTGGTAATTATTTCCACTGTTGTAATTCCAATTGTTGCCTTGAGAACCCCTGTTTTCCTGATAACCCCTATTTTCCTGATATCCTCTGTTTTCCTGATAGTTCCCATCCATCCTTTGCCTCTGAAACCCGGCATTGGTATTTGCCACTAACTCTGAACTACCATCATTGTGACCTCGCTTATGTTGATTCTGGTTACTGTTATTGTTGTTACCCGAGCCATTATTGTTCCTTCCACCATTATTTGCCGTGCCTTTCCCCTTCTCCTCCTCAGGCTCATCCTGAGTCTTGTCTGTGGCTGCATGCCTGTTGCAAGCATCCATCAACTCTGCCATGGTGACCGGTTTAACCCGGTGCCCTTCCTTCATGCGACCCAGCTTCTGGACAAGTGGTGCATACTTACAAGTTTTCTCCATTGATGAAATGGCGTCCTTTGGCTCAATACCAGATGAGGAGTGCAAGATCTCCGTGACCCGGCCCATCCAATGACGTGCTGACTCGCCTTTTTTCTGTATACACCGATCAAGATCCTCGATGGAAAACAAACGCTTGCACGTACCCTGAAAATGCTTGGTGAAAACTGCCTTCAACTCATCCCAGGAATTAATGGATTTCTCTGGTAGATTTTTAAACCACAACTTTGCTGCTCCATCACTCATCATCAAATACATGTACTTGGCGCAAACATTCTCTGTGGCATTGCGTATACACATTGCCATCTCATAACTGCTCAACCAACTAGCCGGATCCATGCTAGGCTCATAGTTGGATATCTTGCTTGGCTCTTTGAACTTCTCAGGGAAAGGTTCTGCTCTGATGGAATCTGAAAGACATTTTGGCCCGGCTAAACTAGAAGAACTTGCTGAAACATTGACATTACCGGGTGAGCTTGCAGACGCGGCTGGCGCAGGGCCCGGTCCTCCTTGAGGTACTCCTGCTGCAGGTACTACCGGGTTTGCATTACCTGCACTTCTCCCTGCGCGTGATCTATTAACTATCTGCTGTGCTATGGAAATTGCTGGGGCGGGTTGATGCTGCTGATTATTTTGATTCTGATTTTGCTGGGGCGGGTTTGGCTGCTGTGCCGCTGCAGGCCCGGCCAACGGCGGGTTTCCTCCATTGCGGCTCCTACTACGATACGTTGTAGAATGCAACGCACTTTTCTCTCTTGAATACTGTGTCTGCTGAACTACTGCAGTACGTAACATATCTATGGCACGCCGGGCTTCAATCTCTGCCGGTGTATTTCCCAGTGGAATTCTATCAAGTGCCAAGGTTGCTGCATACACGTTATCCGCTGGATTTGAATAGTGACCCACCGGCGTGTGAAACCTTGGTGTTCTAGGCGGCAGACCCGGATTTCCCCTGGCTCCTCCAGCGGGCAAACCCGGCGCTGCTGTTGCTGCTACATCAGTTCTCGCTGTTCCTCTATTCTGCTCTGTACTTGCCCTAGCCACTGGTGCCACCTGAGTTGCGCCAATAGGCTGGTCTTCTGGAGTTCTGAACAATGCTGCCACAGGCACTGGGTTTGCTATACTTTCCCCAAGGCCCAGCCGGCTTTGATGCCTCCTCCGGTGTGCCCGGGTTGCCTCGTTGAGACGATTTTCCTCCTCTTCTATTTGCTTCTTTCTTGCTTCTATTTCTTGCCTCTCTGCCTCGGCGTCCCTGCGCATCTGCTCCAACGCTCGGCGTGCTGTATCCAATTCCATTGCTCTAACTGCTGCGTTTTCTGGAGTAACCAACCTTGTAAGTGCTGATGGGTCTAAGACCAGGCCATTGTTAAACAAGGCCGGGGCAGCTGCTATGTTACTTCTTTCCTCTCCTTGGGCCCGGTTATGCAGGAACCCAAAACTGTTTCTGTATCTTGCCGTACCCTCGCTTTCCTCCGAGACCGAAGCCGGCTCTCCATCAACCCTCTGTTCTGCCAACTCCAGAATTGGGGGCAGCTGCTGTTGACCCGGGGTAAAGACCGGTGGAACAACAGCTGATGGTGACGGTTGCATGCTGGACGAAGGCGCGGTGTACACCGCTACCCTACGTACCGGGCTTGGACTTGACTCTTGTTCCTCATCATCCTCTTCTTCTGCATCATACCCAAACCGGCCTTCGAACAGGGGCAAGATTGATTCCGACCCGGCTCGTTCCACCGCGTCGCCCGGGATTCCTGCCGGGTCATCCAGCCGTTCCTCCAGCGTGTTCAGGACCCCCTCAACTTCAGCTGTGCCAACTGATTCCTCTCCATCAGATTGAACAATTGTGGCGGCTCCTGACACAGATTCATAATCTCCATCACTAGCAGATCTAGTTGTAATCATGCCCACAAAAACATTAACTTGGCCAATTGGAATAACATCACCTGATTCTAGTAGATCCGAGTCCGGTCCCCAGCCAAAATCATCAACGATGAGCTCTCCTTGCTCATTGGTTGTGATCTGGCCAAAGACGAAGTTTTCGACCCCTTGCCTTGCTTCACCCATGATGGTGACACCCTTGGACGCGATTCCCACAGACGGCGCCAACTGTCGTGGGGTAGAAAACACGGCAGATGCTACTTGAGGGTAGCTTAAACTTTTGGGCAAGGCGACTCTGGTGTCTGGGTGTTTGTTTAGCACGGCAGGGGACAAAGGTTTACCCAGGTTCGGCCTCTCCATTGGAGATAAAGACCTACTTCCTGCTATCTTATTATTAATCTCGATCTCTGTCTCGATAACCCGGCTACTACAACAGAGCCGGATCTCGATCTAGGTTACAAGGATTGTATGTCTCGCCTAAAGCTTGGGGTTACGAAAAGTCTCCTTGTCTAAGGGGCAGGGGCCGGTTTATATAGATACCGGGCCTCCTGGTCGCGTACATGATAGGCCGGGTTCTACCCGAACTCTGAGTCCTACTACTACTCCTTTATCCTTCGTGTATTCCAAGTATAGAACCGCCTCTTGAACCGCCTCTGGACCTTCTGGAACATTCTTCATGAATAGCCGGGTCATCGCCAAGATACCAGCCCAGCACCGTAACCCGGCCTATGCTGAGGGTTAACTGGCCTCGCCGGGCCTCCTGCCTGGCGGGTCATATTTTCCTCGTCATGAGCCTACCGGGTTATTATCCCTCCATCAAAGTGGGAACATCCTTTTTTTTTGGTATACCAGAGTTTTTTTTTTTTTTGAAAAGGGCACCCCAGCCTCTGCATCAGGATGATGCATACGGCCTTTATTTCTTTTATTGCAAAGTGTTTAAGAGTCTTACAAATCAAGGATCACATAAAGTTGAGACATGAATCAACCAACGAAAAAGGAAGAACAGCATGTAACGCCTATGCATTAACATTCTATTCTAGTTGCACATCGCCAGCCGAATTGGGTGAAGCACTCCTGCACTACCGTCTCCAAACGGTTGCACCCAATATCCATGCCCTGCCGACGGTCCTGCGATTGGAGATAAGACCACGTACGGATCCAGTGCGTGGCCAAAGGAATAACCTGCAAGAAGGAAGTATTTTTTGCTCTGTTAAATATATAGTCATTTCGGACATGCCAAATAGCCCAAAGCAACGCACAAGCCCCCACTCTTAATTGGGTTTTTTCTTTCTTGCTAACTCCATGCAACCAATTACCAATCAAATTCGGAATAGAAGTTGGAGGAGTTAAGTTGAAGGCCACATGGACAATGCGCCAAACAATGCGTGCAAGTGGACAAGTAATGAAAAGATGTTGTATTGTTTCCTTTTGATCACAAAAACAACATTTAGTGTCCCCATTCCAATTTCGCTTAACCAAATTATCTTTTGTTAACAGAACTCTCTTATGAAGAAACCACATAAAAATTCTAATTTTTAGTGGCACCTTAATCTTCCAAATGTATTTGCGGAGATACTTTGTATGACCGTTCATGTAGTCTAGATACATAGATTTGACGGTAAAAATCCCAGAATTAGTTAGCCCCCAATTAAATTTATCCTGAAATTCGTTCAAATTTATATCCATCAAACGAGAGACTAAGTGCAACCACCGTAGCCATTTGTTCCCTGTCAAAGCTCTCCTGAACTCAATGTTCGGATGCTCAGGTTGTAAAACATAAGCCACAGAAACTTGTTTCCTATGAGTTATGGCATAAAGGGTTGGATATTGTACAGCCAAAGGGGTACTACCCAACCAAACGTCCTCCCAGAACCTTGTGTTCTGTCCATTGCCGATTTGAAAAGAGCCTCTGGAAAAGAAATCATCCTTAACCTTCATTAGTCCCTTCCAAAAGGCCGAGTCGGTTGGTTTAGATTGGACTTGAGACAGCGATTTTGAATTGAGGTATTTGTTTGTAATAAGCTCCTGCCACACCCCTTCCTCATTAAGAAGTTTAGAAAGCCATTTAGAGAGTAAACATTTATTTTTCAACTCTAGTACCTCTACCCCGAGACCCCTTGATCTCTAGGTCTACAAATAATGTTCCATTTTGTGAGTCTATATTTCTTTTTATGCCCGACGCTTTGCCAAAAGAAGCGTGATCTATAGAAATCTAATCTTTTCCGTACCCCTTTTGGTATTTCAAGAAAAGATAACATAAACATGGGTAGACTTGTCAAAACCGAATTAATAAGGATTAATCTATCCCCATACGAGAGGAGCTTGCTGATCCACGAGGCCAATTTCTTTTCAAAACGATCTTCAATCGATTTCCACTCCGCATTTGTTAGTTTTCTGAAATGAATAGGGACTCCCAAATACCGAAATGGAAGAGAACCTACTTCACAGCCAAAAATCTCTCTATATTTGATCTCATCATCCTTTGCCTTTCCAAAACAGAATATTTCACTCTTGTGAAAGTTAATTTTTAGGCCAGAGAGTTGTTCAAAAATGCATAGAATCAGTTTCATATTTAGAGCTTTCTCCAAATTATGATCCATAAAAAGTATCGTGTCATCAACATATTGTAAAATTGAAATCCCACCATCAACTAAATGTGGAATTAACCCCTCGACCTGGCCATCCTCTTTTGCTCTAGCAATTAAGATAGCCAGCATGTCGGCAACGACATTAAACAGTATAGGTGAAAGTGGATCACCTTGTCTTAAGCCTTTCCGTGTTTGAAAGTAATGACCTATGTCATCGTTTACTTTAATTCCGACACTACCTTTTTGAACAAAGTCATTGATCCACCGACACCAAATTGGATCGAAACCTTTCATACGCATTGCTTGCTGAAGGAAATGCCAATTAACCTTGTCGTATGCCTTTTCAAAGTCAATCTTAAACAACACTCCATCCATTTTTTTCCTATGAATTTCATGGATGGTCTCATGCAGCACCACAACCCCCTCTAGGATGTGGCGACCTGGTAGAAAAGCGGTTTGAGTAGGACGGATAACTTTATGTGCAATTTTTGAAATACGACGTGTTGCTACTTTTGTAAAAAATTTAAAGCTAACATTTAATAGACAAATCGGCCTATATTGCTGGATTTGTGCTGCATCCTCTTTCTTAGGTAATAAAATAATCGTCCCGAAATTCAATTGGAAAAGAGGCAACTCTCCTCTTTGAAACTGAGCTATCATAGCCATGAAATCTAATTTTATAACACTCCAAAACTTCTTATAGAATTCAGCCGGGAACCCGTCTGGTCCCGGGGCTTTATTCTTTTCCATTTAATCAATAGCCTCCCACACTTCCTTTTCAGTTATTTCGGCTATTAAAATTTCATTCTCTTCACTTGAGAGCTGCGGTATATCATGCACCTGATTCTCTATCAGGGTAATATTATTTTTAACCGGCGCACCAAACAACTTTTTATAGTACTCGGATATATAGATTTTTAGGTTATCTTGACCAACTATAGTCCCTTCATCCTGCTCTAGTTGAAATTTTTTCTTCCTTCTATGTTTGCCGTTTGCAATAAGATGGAAGTATTTTGTGTTATCCCCACCTTCCTGAATAAATTTTACCTTTGCCCTTTGGGCCCATTTGGACTCCTCGTCCCTTCTAAGTTGGGACATTTGCTCATTAGCACTCCTCATTGCATCCCTTTCAAATGCATCAAGAGGAGTACTTTCTGCCTTAATATCAAGCTGTTCTATAAGTTCTAGAAGACGCTTCTTTTCTTTTTTGTATACCCCACTCAGATTTCTAGCCCAACCTTTCAAATAATTACGAAGATGACGAATCTTACGTTGCCAGTTATCGATCGGCGAGTCACCCAAGGGGACCGAATTCCACTCTTTTACTACAGCATCATAAAAATCTTCCTTTTGAAGCCAATGCAACTCGAAAGAAAAAGTAGCTTTATTTCCTAAATGCGCCTGGTCTCCAGCATCGAGAAGGAGAGGCGTATGATCTGATCCAGTTCTAGGTAATGCGTGGACCGAAGCAAGCGGGAACTTCTGCTCCCAGTCGGTAGTGGCAAGGATCCTATCCAACTTCTCGTAAGTTGGCGTCTCCCTATTATTAGCCCAAGTGTATTGACGTCCCGAGAGATCTATCTCTCGTAAGCTTAGACTTTCGATAATAGCATTGAACATAAACGGCCATCTCGTGTTAAAATTATCATTATTCTTTTCTTCTTTGCGACGGATGATGTTAAAATCACCGCCACAGAGAAGTGGTAGAGAGTCGGACTCACAAATCCGAACCAACTCTGCTAAAAATTGAGATTTCTTGTCATCTTGGGCTGCCCCATAAACCACTACTAGTGCCCACTCAAAACCATCACACTTGTTGACAACATGGAATTTGATACAATGATCACCCGAGATTACCTTTGTAATCCGGAGAGACGAATTATTGAAACCCACTAGAATACCCCCCGATCTCCCTTGTGGAGGAAGGCAGTACCAATGAAAATCAGCGCCACCAGAAATATGTGCTAGAAAAGGCGCTGAAAAATTAGACCTTCCTGTTTCTATTAACGCGAAAAAAATCTATTTTATGCTCTCTAATAATTTCATTCACTCTTAAATGCTTTGCTGGGTCAGCAAACCCATCACTATTCCAGAAACAACCTCTCATGATTTTAATAAAGATACTTGATTTTTAAATCTCGCACTTCTACGCGGACCTGAAACTGGCACTTCTTTTGTTTTCGGTTTAGCTACTTTCTTTGCCTGTTTACGCAAGTCTTTTTGATCCTTGTGATCATTATCATCTTGCAAAGATTCCTCATCCAAGTCTTTACTTAGATTAGAGGCCAAATGTAGGACCGGAATACTAGGATCATCCTCCCCCCTTCTAAGTAGATCTTCATTTTTCTTTAAAAAGGTAATGGTGCGGTTTAAATCTACCTCTTTAATTGAATTAACCGAAGATAAAATTTCAGCTGTAGAAGACCCCAAAGACACCCCCAACTTCAAAGCCCTATCTATCACAATCTCATTTGGAATAGAAGCAACTGAAGACGAGGGAACACGTTTAGTACCTGAACCAGAGATGGCGTCCCGAGCATCGGCACGCTGCTGTGCCCTCTCCAACTGCGGCATATCCGCATTGGGCTGCGATCGAAGGCGGTCACTTGACCGCACGCCGACCGACTTTTCCTGAGGAATCCCGCCATAGTTGATGACCTGCTCCATCGTGTAGCGCCCTCCAAGGAACACACCTGTCCCTGTAGCGGAAGGCGCCCCCAGGTCAGAGCTCGAACCAGCACCCCCTCCTGGGATACGAGGTGAGCTACCCGGCGAAGCCATCGCCACCGCTGGCGGCGAGAGAGATGACGTTGACACTATCATCGACGAGACCTCCTGTCCCGGCGATATAGTGCCCAGGTCTGTGCTCAAACCAGCACTCCCTCTTGGAGTACATGGTGAGCGACCCGGGGAAGCCACTGCCATCATTGGCGGCGTGAGAGACGACTCCCTCGTCGACGAGACCTCCTGTCCCGGCGAGATAGAACCCAGGTCAATGCTCGAACCAGCACTCCCTCTTGGAGTACGTGGTGAGCGACCCAGGGAAGCCAGTGCCTCCATTGGCTGCGAGAGAGACGACATCCTCCTCGACGAGACCTCCTGTCCCGGCGATACAATGTCCCGGTCTATGCTCGAACCAGCCCTCCCATTTGGAGAACGTGGTGAGCTACCAGAAGAAGCCACTGCCGCCGTTGGCGGCGATAGAACTGGTGACGACTCCCTCAACGACGAGATCACCTGTCTCGGTGATAGAGTCGCCGTGTCGATTCCCAAGACAGCACCACAAGGGGTCCTTGTGACCAAGGTACCAGTAGACGTCGGCCTCGAAGTTACCACAGCAGTATAAGTTACCGCCGGAGGCGCCGAGGCGGCAGCAGCTCTTTCGGCCGCCTCCTCCTCCTCCACCATATCCGACCAAAGTTTTCTTGTTGTAATCTGAGTCCCGCTCAACTCCACGACCACCTTCCCTACAGCTTTTGGTGTCACATAACCTGGTACAAAGGACCCAAAGTGGATCGGCACCTCCTTTGAAGGAGGCTGCTCGATATTGCAACTAATTGCATTCTGTAGATGTGACACAGTATGTTTCTATTTTTAATCTTCTCAAGAACACGTGGCTCTAGCTAATTTTCAGGTTTCACTTCAGGCAAGATGAAGTTTGGTTCAATATACGAGGAGTATTGCGCAGGACAAGTATCTAGCAAAATGCTCCCATGTAGAGTACAAACGCCTCAAGAAAGTATTGAAGCGTTGTCGACTCGATCGGTCACTACAAGCAGAAGTTACTAGTAAGAGAATATCCACAGTGCCTTCAGCCTTTGTTGTTCTTATAATAGCAGTTTCTAGTTCAAGCTCTAGTTGTCTCAACATCTCAACTTCTTGGGGCCTTCTAGGCGATGCTGCCTCTTTTATTTAATAGGCCATTTTCCCCTGCCTCCAAGGATTTTGCTGAAAACAGATACCTATATATTTTCTCTTAGCATCACTAAGCTCTTATATTATAAGTGGGTTGGTCATACAGACCAGAGCTGAAGCAAGAATCGCATTTTACACTTACACATGAGGAAAGTCGATGGAGTCAGAGGTCAAAAACCTAAATTAAACGTCGTGGGTGCAAAATTCTAATTCACAATAATCTTTATTGCAAATTTAGACTATTATATCCAATAAAGAACAGAGTTTTAGCCCTGAAACCACAATCAGCTACTGCTAAATACACAAATTTGGAAACACAAACAGTCACTGTGGGCATAATTTGCAGAACAAATGGGCATGTACTAGCAGATAACTTCAATATAGCAGCGGCGGTGCAAAACTTTAAGGGATGAACTAACCAAATTGGCTTGGGCTCCTCCAATCTTCAAGCCACTTGCCAAGGAATCGGTTGGTGGTAGAAGCAGAACCCCATCACGGGAAGGTTCAGCGCCGCAGGTGGAGGAGCGGGTTCAGATCCGGCGGACGCAGGAGGCGCTTCGTGCTCCGCAGGCGGAGGCACTAGGACGAGATGCAGTGGCGGCGGCGCAAGGTCCTGCTCGGGCTGCATCTGTGCTTCATGCCTCAGCTAACCCTAGAACTCCATTTACCTTCGAGGCTCCTCTTTGCAAAACGGAATGGAGGAACAGGTACAGGAAGACGACGACTCTTCACTCAATATAGAATAAACCAGGGTGTCTTTTGCATATCTGGCAACAAGGGGGACCGAGCCTCACAGGGGTGTTGATCCTGTCCCCACGTCCAAGATCAGACGGCCCATGTTCTTTTGAATGCATTTTACCACCTAACTGCTTGTATCACTGGATATTCTCTCGAAGTATATGGTTTGAGGGAGAGAAGGGTGTGCTCGGGCTGGAAGAAGAAAAATAGGTGGGGGTGGGGCTGCCTATGGTGGGGCCACAAAAGCATGGCGCCCAGGCCATGTGTGCTGTGTTTACATTGCCTTGTGCTCTATGGTGGGGTGACATACTCACTCGGGCGGGCCTGGGAAAATGACACGGCACATGGAGCCATGCAATAGAACCACGGCCGCACGCTGGGAGAACTGGTGCCATCACAAAGGGTCAATTCGTAAAATATCCGACTGAGCTCAAGTTTTTGAAAATGTTCGTATTGTCATTTTTCACGCAGGCTTGTATCCACTTATATTTGTTATGCTATTAATCATGTACGTATGCATGATGAGGTTTGAGCGAACGTCATCCAAAGAGACGTGTAATAATCTAGCGAAAACACTAAAGACCGGGGCTAGCTAGCAGCATGTCCCGATCGCCGTACGTGGGAGCGAAACATGTATTCGTGCAGGAGTAGCTACCATCCGTTTTTGGCCAACATAAACGCATGACAGTGGCCCGCCTTGACTGTACATCGATCGGACAGCCGTGGCCAGGAGATTTCTGTGGACGTACGCTTAACCACGTTCGTAGTGTATGCCTTTTCTTCTCACTGCTGATGACTTTTCTTCCTTGTGACAGCGTATCTTGGCCGATCAGTCTCTCTCGCTTACTGTTTTTTGCCACGGAGGTACACTTACCTGAAACTGAAAGAAAGCAGGGGAGATGGCGACCGGAGGGGCGGAGATCCCCGCCGTCGATGGCCGGCCGGCGTCGTGCGCCGGTGCGCGTGCTACACGAGTTGTGTCCGTCGAGGACCACCAATAATGCATGTTGGTAGCTCAGACGGATGATTCAGGGGCATCCCTACATGCAACCACGTCCATACGTCGATGGACGCTATTACCAGCCACACAGTACACGTACAAAGCTGATTATCAACAGAGAGTGTCTTTGCTCCCGAATTCCAGTGCTCTCTTTGCTATTATCGTCGTCCATATTATACATTCCGGCCGGCTAGCAAACTAATACATTTATAGATTCGTCCCGCTACGTACTCTCGGTTCGAGGTTGAAAATTACATATCGACACATTTGATTTTTGAATCCAGGATACTTATTTAGGAATCTAATTATAAAGGACTAGGAGTACTTTAGATTCATAACTTATGCTGAAGGGACACGGTTGAGCTAGCTCGTGGATTGGTTATATCCAACGTACATGTGAGACCAAGATGGGCACATATATATCTCTAGCCATATTCCACTAAGGTATATTAACACAGATAGTTGCTACACCAAAAAAGAAAAGTCTATCCTAGTACAACTTTGTATCGATTTTTTCCGTTTCTCGAGCCGGACGTGGTCGGTGGTCGGCACTAAGCACGGGCAATGCCATGATGCTCACAGAAGAGAAATAAAGAATTGAATTAGGATCACAATAGATTCCCGCAAACGCCTTTGCATCTACTACCATTTCACAGAGGAGATTGGTGTGCTTTTGAGATCATTCTATTATTTGGTGTGCTTTTGAGATCATTAAATCTTAGCCACACAGGTTTGACGTGGCAAGAATTTTGGCGTCTTTGATGCATGTCTGTCCTTCAACATTGTTCCGACAAGGTGGATACATTGTCTCATGAGGTCCATAGTTGGCACCACGCAGTTTTAGCTGCAAGTGTAACAATATAAATACTTCTTATACACCTTTAACCATGTATATACAGTTAATATGCAGCTAGGAATTTCTATCTGATGCAGTTTATCAGAGTTCTAGATTGGATACTGCTTGATAACACTAGTTCTACAAGTCCTCTTTGAACTACTTGGAACCTAGTCTGGCTTCTGTCAAAAAACCTTGAACAAACCATACCATCTCAGGTTACCGAGATACACGGCGAAGCACTGTTTCACATGCGTCCACAGGATGTTTGGGAGGAACGATGCAACAGGAAGATCTTGTCCTGACAGAGTACAACATCAAGTTCAACTAATGCAGTTTACAAGGTGCTGAGCATGTTAAGGAGTATTAGTATTGGTCTAGGAGTCCGTATTAGACTAGATTTACTTTCTTGTCTCTCAAGTCATATGTACTATATATTGTGGCCATTGGCCCCCAAGTAATACAAGTTGCCTATTCATAACATGGTATCATGAGCTAGGGTTTTTTTCCTTCTCGTTTTTTTTGGACGCGCAACTCGTCCGTCACCGCTGTTTTTTTCTTCTGGCCGGCGTATGTATTCCGCTGATATTCCCGATCTGAAGTGCTTCTCTCGTTTCTGATCTCGTTGACCGTGGAGCTTCTGTCCATCTGCGATCGGTTGGCTGCTGTCCATCTGCGATCGATTGGCTAATGTTGAAATCGCGCCTCGTCCCCGGCCGCCCGCCGCTGTCCTCCAGGCTGTCTGCTTCCGTCCTCCAGGCAGTCCGCCGTCGCCCTCCGGCCGGTCGCCGCTGCTCTCCAGGCAGCTTTCCCAGCCGTCCGTTTCCGATCTCTGCTGTTGCACCTCAATCGCTAGGTGCTGCTGTTGCGTACATTGCTGATTCCGTTGTTTTGCTCCAGCGTTGACCAGATCTAGCGTCCAGCTTAAAAAAAAAATACAATGTCTTCATCGTCGGGCTATGTTGCCATCCCTCGCTGCTCCGTGATTTTTGATGGTGCTAACTACACCGAGTTTGTTGGCTTTATGCGCATTCATATGCGTGGTCTTCGTCTATGGGGTGTGCTTTCTGGCGAGGTCTCCTGTCCGCCGTGCCCCATTACTCCTACGGTTCCTACTCGGCCGACGTCACCAGTCCCGGCTGCCGATGCTACACAGGCTGCCAAGGATGCAGCCAAGAGTGCGGATGATGCCGCCATTGCCGCTTATAACCGGAAGGTCCAAGAGTATTCTGACGCTCTGGAGACCTACCGGCTAGATCTGACTGTTTATAGCCAGTGGATGGACGATGATGCTCGTGCTGCGGCTGTTCTCACCGCCAGTGTTTTACCGCAGTTTGCCTCTGAGTTTATGGGGCTCAGCACTGTCGCTGACATGTGGGCTCACCTTCGTCAGCATCATCAGCCGTCGGGGGATGCCCTTTATCTGTCTGTGGTTCGTCAGGAGCATGCTCTTCAGCAGGATGACTCTACCATTGATCAGTTCTACACGCAGAGTGCTGCTATTTGGCGTCAGCTTGACTCTCTTCGCACTGCTGTTTGTGGCACTTGCCCGTGTTGTCAGACTATGCGCTCCGACTTGGAGTTTCAGCGCGTCTACGAGTTCTTGTCTCGTCTCCGTCCAGAGTTTGAGCCCCGACGCGCTCAGTTGTTTGCGCGTGGCCGTGTTCCTATTTCAGAGGTGCTTTCTGAGCTTCGTGCCGAGGAGACCCGTCTTCGTGGTGCTGGTTTGCTTGTGGTTCCCTCCGTGCTTGCTGCTCGAGTTCCTGCTACGTCGTCTGCTCCACCACTGCCTCCTCGCTCCACCGTTACGCCACTACTACCCTCTCCTCCTAGTGTTGCGGGTCGCTCTCGTGCTCGTACTCATTGCGACTACTGCAACAGGGATGGTCACCCCGAGTCTGATTGCTTCAGAAAACAGCGTGATATGGAGCACACTTCTTCTTCCGGGCCTCGTGTTTCTTCGACACCGTCAACTGTCTCTTTCACTGAGCAGGATATTGTCAAGCTTAAGCGGCTGCTTGCTTCTTGTGATTCTCCCTCGACAGGTTCAGCTGGTCTTGCTGCTACCTCTTCTAGCTCTGAGAGACCACCTTCTTCACAGCCAGGAGCACATCACGGGAGCTCTGGTTGGTCCTGGCCTTCGGCGCCTTGATTATCATGCCATTTGGGAGCTTGATTGGCTTAATCTCTCTTCCGCTGCCACCACCGCCAGTCTCTCTGCTCTATCACCCAGTCTAGTGTGTGCTTTCTAGTTTTCTATATTTTCCAATGTGTCCACCAACTTCGTTGTTCTCTAGTATTTCTCATATCATGCGAGTCCACTATACCTGTTTTTGTCAGCCTGCTTTTCTTTTCCGGTCCTGGTCCTTTCTATATAGGATTTCTGTGGCCTGTCTTTGCATTGTGGATCTACGCCCATTCTTTCTCCGCCGTGCTTGTGTCGCCGCCGGTTTTCTTGGGCTATGATTTCGTACGCATTGCTTGTTTTTCTTGATGTGCCATCTTTTGACAACCCATCTTTCTCTCGATGCGGTGTGTGTCTTTCTCTGATGCGCCATCTGTTGCATTGTCATTGATCTACCACATTCCTTGCCGTTGGGCTTCTTGTGCTGTTGGGCTTATTGTGCTATGATCTTTTGTGACATGCTTTTCTTCTGACTGTCTCTCGGTTTGTGTCGATCTCTTCTCGATCGATTGTGGCTTGACTCAAAGATTACTGAAGACTCTTCATGCTATGGCGACACTCTCAAGATGCGGATTTTTGGATTATCATTTTCTTTTCGTAGTGTTACACTTCTTCAAATGCAATGCTATTGCATACGCTTTGCATTTGAGGGGGGGTGTTAAGGAGTATTAGTATTGGTCTAGGAGTCCGTATTAGACTAAATTTACTTTCTTGTCTCTCAAGTCATATGTACTATATATTGTGGCCATTGCCCCCAAGTAATACAAGTTGCCTATTCATAACAGAGCATATCTAGCAGACAACTTGCTTCTAGATTTACTGTACCAAACAACATTGAAGATATGTATACTACACAAAACAAAACATGCACATCTCCTAGTTCCTTCGGCCTTCACTAGTACTCGACGATGGATCATGCTCAACACCATCGTTCGGGCTCAAGCATAGCACCCGGTCTGCACCCAGCCTGAAAGAACCATCAACTGACGCGAGAGAAGAAGCTTCTTCATATTGCAGACCATCTCAAAATGCACAGGCTTCTCTGCTCCGGCGGCACTAGGATATACTTTCCTGTTCTACTTGGACCGGACTAACGATTGCAAGAATTAAAATGTGCTACAGTGATACTTAGCCCATGAGACATTTAGCTTCTTGGCCTAAACCTGAACCATCAATTATCTGGACTATGTAATGTGCCCCATCGTTGCTGTAAACAAATTGCTTTCAACTAAACAATGATCTACTAAGTTACAGATAGCCCTTTCTTCACTTTATCATTATCGGTTGTTCTTTCCAAGTTACAAAGCAGGATCTGCAGTGGTGTGTGGAATCGCCTCCACTCTTTGCTTCTTGGTTACTTCCGACGATGTTGTTTCAGGCCGTGTCACGGTAACCTTTGTTTTCCCCACTGCGATGAACGCCACTCTCTTCCTCGTGTCAGGCTTCACATCCGTGCGTGGAGTCAAATGCACAGGCACAGGGTGCGGGTCAGGAAGAGAACTTTTAGAGTCTTCATTTGGTAACTGCCTCCTGCTATGAGAATCTCCAGCATCACCGCAATGGATGGCTTTATCTTGTTGGTCTGCCAGAGAAGCATGATGTTGCTTGGCTTGGGTGTTCAATCCATCAATGTTTTCCATCTCTGGTATGTCAAGAGTGCAGCATGAGAGCTTATAAGGACCTTTTTAGAGTATGACATGATAGAAGCATAAACAAATAAGCATTTAATTCTATTAGATAACATAACAAACAATTGATAACGAAACGTATAACATTTTGGTTTGGTTACACAGAACAGCAAATGCACTTTATTTCAATTTCTAACTGGAGTATGCTGTATGCAGCCTAATAGATGTTCTAAATTTTAGAAGGGAACTAATCCTAAGTCAAATCGTAGTTACAGTTACAGAGTATTTTCTTTCTGTAAGCAGTCTCAACTATCATTCAGCTAGGCTAACTAATGGTAGCATTGCAACAACTGTCAGTCAGGTTATCTGGCATATCAAGGTATGGCTATTATACCCAAAATATCATGCTAAATAGCCAGCAGTAGTTCATTGGCAAGTTAAATATCCCAAATGCATACTCTTGAGTGCTTTGTAAAATGTCATCTACCATAAGAGACAAGAGATGCTACTAGAAAATATACTTGAGTGTCATCAGAACTTATAGAAAATATACTTGAGTGTCATCAGAACTTATAGATAGTCAATTGGAGGCATGCTCCAATAATGTAATAACGCTACCAAGGTGCTTCACGTCTATTCATATTCATTTAATATCATGTTCTACTATTTACCGATAATACATATTATATAGTCATTTCAATTACTCAACAGAAAACAATTATCCATATGCATGCCATTAGGATACAACTGCATGTGTGTCAGTAGGCTGTCATGTACAAGTATTGCAGAAAATGCGACAGAGAACTCAAAAAAAATCTTATATATCATGAATGAGAGAAGGTAAAGTGTCCCAACCTTCACTAACGGGTCCAAGGGTCTCATACTGGATTGATGAATCTGGAGAACATGAACTGTGATCATCATCCTGGGTTTTCTGACAGCTAGATTTTGTCCTTTCGTGCAAAACAAATTTATCTTTCACCCATACACACTCCAGGATAGTACTGGGATCGTTGCTCGAGGGGTAGTACTCTCTGAAAGCCTGTGGAAATGAAAAGACAAAAATAAGAAGTTATGTAGTGAGAATACTACAAGTTCCAGCCGCTCCATTTTGTGTAAAAACATGATCTTAGGTAGTACAGCTTTTTAATGATCGACAAGGATAAAAGTACTAGTATGGAAGCAAAACACACCTGCACTTTATCAATAGTGATCTTGACAGCCTGCTTCCTATCCGTAAGGTCAGTAACCTTATTATAAACTGATACAACATCAAGCAACATCTGTGAACACAGTAGCAGAGGGTCAGTGTGTTCAGCAAAATCTTCGCAGTAAACAGACAAAGAAGGTGAGACATATAGTTCCAAGTTAATATTTCTTAGGTTCGAAGAATAATACATATAACAGTTTGACTTCCAACTTAGTTGCTGTATAAATATATGTGTGAGTTTATTATTTGAATTTATTTGATAAAATCATTTGTAACCAGGCCTGTAGACTATGCCGCTCACCTGTTGGATCAGGACCCTCACTCGCGCAAGCAAAGCCAACACTGCAGTACAAAGTTCTATGAAAAATGATCTAGCAAGCAAAAATGTTATCTGACTGTAATATGGATTAAGGAACTTAGTATATCTAGAAACCAAACTGTGAAAGTTTGCTTCAAAAAAGTTGGTATGTGAGTAACTAAGATTTGTTTTTTGGGTAGATAAAACATATGGTAAAGTGTTTGAATGTACACCTTATTTCATTTCTGTGAATAAGAAAACAACAGAAACAACGAAACAAGAAAAAGGATACACTGCTCCCTTCATGACAGGTTCAACCATCTGCACATAATTCAGAAAACATTAGTGTTTTCCTTGAAAGTGAAACTAAGTTAGCAATTTCATGTCTTGAAGCTGATCACAAATGAGCTGTAAACCACAAAGACTATTCCAGCAGTACATATCACGTAACTAAATGCAGGATGTTGTGGTCTTAGATCCACAACAGGATAACTACCGTGCAGAAGATAGCTAGACGGCGTGGCTGCAAGGGACTGGGTAGACATAGGTTGAGAAGATAGAATAACTAGGGAGGGATTAGATTGATTGTTCTTGCTTGTCTCCAACGTGGATGGATACATGCTATCCTTATATTATGGATGGATGTTCAGGCCCTTACCTCTACTAATAAGAGCAGACCTAGACCTTTACTTATAGAATCAGACTCTTTCCTAATCCTATACTTTCCTAATGAACTCTTAGAATACTTCCCTTTCATGGACTCCTGCCATGATACAGTGGACCCATGTCCACAACCCAGGATTTCTCAGGTAATGAGCTTCATGTACCATACAATCTGAAAGAACTAATGAGTTTATACTAAATACAAAGTCATTGGAGGCCTTCCGAACATGCAAGGATAACCACAACAATTTGTTACTGATTCCTAAATAGCTTAACAATAGTAGTAAAACAACCTGGCAATATTGGTAGACTTCCTGAAATTAAATTCCAATATTGCATAACTCATTTACTTGAAACGAAACACTACGAACAAACAGTTATGCTCTATCAACTGCAACATTGCATTTATCATTCCACCAAAGTATTTGTATCAGCTACAATAAGATAGATCGCAAAATGCAACAGTGTGAACAGACAATAGAACACACCTGTGATAACAAGCGGGCAACCCCCAAAAGCCTCTTATAGTGGCTATGGTTTGCACCAGGCTTCTTCTTACCCTGCCTATAAAAGAAAACATTAAGCAATAAGCCGACTAGCTCACAAATAGAACAATATCATCATCGAAAAAGAATAAAACCAAATGAAATAATCTGAACTGCCGAGCATAATCTTGTACTCTTTCATTTGGTTTTATTGTCGGTGTATTACAGTCCCTTTCATCTTGAGAAGATTACTCGGTGTATCAGAGATTGTTTTACAGGGTGCATCAAAAACGGCTATTGTTCTATTATGCTCGGCAGAAGTAATGTCCTTAAACAGTCCCTTTCATCTGCCACGGTGTATCAGAGGTTGTTTTACAGGGGAGTGCAGCAGCGTTGAGGATGCGAAGCCTGACGAACCTGTTCGGAACAAGAATGGTGTTTGCCGGCTTGCGGCAGGCGATGACCGGGAATGCCGCGCTGATGACATCCGCGAGATTGGACCCGAGCAGCAGCTTCAGGTCCCTCCTCACCTGCGTGCACAACCACATACTCGTCAGTGCAGAACGCGGCGGGGGAGGGGGACGAGCAGGTCGTGGTATACCTTGATGAGGTACTGGAAGTAGGCGGCGCCGCGGTGCTGGTTCCGGTGCTTGTACACGAGGCGCTCGAGCACCCCGGCCTCCGCCTGCAGGTGCCGCAGCGCCGCCCGCAGCCGCTGCTCCTCCCCTTCCTCCGCCGAACCCTCCTGACGGTGCGGCGTGGCGGCCGCCCCCGGCTTGGTAGCAGCCATGTCTAGACCGTGAAAGGGTGCGGCGGCAACGGGACGCCGGGGTGGGCGCGGGCTCCCTGCTTTGCGCGGTCGGCTAGGGTTAGAGCCGGGGACGGGGAGGGAGGCGGCCAGGCGGGTCTGGAGGGAACCGGGGGACGGACTCGTCTGCGGGGGAGGGAGCGCAGGCAGGGGCGGGACGGCGAGCGGCGCGGCCGTGGCGGCGTCTCTGTCGAACCAGTCACTGCGCGAACTGAACCGAAAGGAACCCTGGATCGGTAGTCGGGAGACAAGACAAAGTTGGGCCTTTTTTAAGCGACTATGGTATATGGGCCGACTGCTATGGATGCTTTCTTCTGGAGCTAATTGTTGTGGTGACAGTCCAGTTCAAAAAAACAATGTTCTAGTGACAGCACACATATCTCACCGTGTATCAGTCAGTCAGAAACTCACTATTTGACATATCAGTAGAATCAAGCCGCAAAGGCGTGTGGCCAGATTTAGGAAAATGCAGTTCCCGGGGCCACCGTATCAAACTGAAAAAGGAACCAAAATGATGGGAGAGGAGGGCAAAACTGCCATGTCCAGAGATGGAGGCACAACCGCCCCTCGATTTCACCTCGAGGCGCTTGGTCTTGGATGGTGGCGTCGACGACAAGATGCACAACATGGTTGTGGCAGTTTCACTGTGCCGGCCGGACTCGTCTAGGGCCAAGAAGATACGGAAACAACGGCAGTGGCACGACACCGTGATGGTGAAAGCGACGGGGAAATGCGGTGTGCGGTGGGAGAGAGGGATCGAGCCGAAGGAAAAAGAGAGAGGTGGGGAGATGACCAGTGTGACTGACGGAGGGTTTAGGGGTGGACACAAAACAAACGTGGAATATGTCTCGTTCGTCTCAAACCGAGATCAAATTTGGGACCGGTTTGGAACCAAAAACAATAGTCCATGGGTCTGTTTGGGGACCCCGTTGGGTCTGTTTTTTTATGTTGTCGCGAGTATCCTCCTCACTGTAGCTGGAAAGGTGATGCGTTTGATGTAAAAAAACGGTGTGTAAAGCACGTGCAACAATATACCTTGCTCACTCCATCACTCACGCAGTTGTCAAGTGCTACTGCAAAAGTCGGCGGCCACATGCTGTTTGGAGGGGGAACATCACGTGAAAGACTTGGCACCCACTACTTGCATCAACCCACCAAGGCCTTTGTCACTCACTTTTACAGTGAGCAGTGAGCGAATGCGATCGATGGACCGGTACTTAAAACAGAAAGCAGGCGCCAGAGGCTTCGTCTTTCCCGTCCTCTCACGCGGACAGATCTTGGTGCCGATCGAAGCTCTTGTCGATCGATCGGTACTTAAAACAGAAGCTTGTCCAAACATGCATGCTGACCTGGACATCAACCGCATCGTGCATGCTGACGTGGCTGACAGCGTGTGTGATTTGTCCGTGCGTGCGGCCCACAGTACATAGAGCGGCAGAGCCGTCGTTACAGGTCACCCACTGTGTTTGTATCTTGTGCGTGCTGGCCTGAATGTTCCGTTTGTAGCTATCTGCCAGTTATAAGCTCGCATAGTCGCATGCATCCATGACCATGAGACAAATAAAGCGACAATGATCCACCCGACCCCTTCCATCATCTGGCTTGCCGCACGCAGGCCATCGCCGTCACCCACGCTGTCGTCGTTCTCCGCCAGGACAACTGATCGACGTACGACGGCAAAAAGAGAGAGATTAGCTCGCCGACCCAGTCGACCCGCCGGCAGAGTTCAATGATGGCATCGACAGTCCCAAGCGCTGTGGATGCACGGACCGGACCCGGCTGCACGCGTTCGTCGTACCGGAATCGTAATTAACAACAGCTAGAGGATTCCATCCGGCAATTCGATTTGGAGGACAATGATGTGCTTGTATTGGATATTTGTTTCCACTTTGTAAATTCCACCAACAGGAAAAGCAGAAGGATGAAACGCCGGGATTTATCTACACGTACCGAATGCTACAGCTTAATTAATCCGAACAGAGCAGTTCAATGGTGGGAGAATCGAATCGAACGAAGTTGAGCCTGGCGTCAAGGTCAGAAGAGGTTGAGGACGTCGCGGATGGCGGCGTTGCAGAGCGGGCACCGGCCGCGTCCGGCGCGGACCTCGCGGGCGCAGGCGCGGCAGAAGGTGTGGCCGCAGGGGACGAAGGCGGCGCCCTTGCCGCGGGACATGCACACGCAGCACCGCCCGCCCACGCCCACCTTCCTGCCGCCCTCCTCCTTGTCCTCCGCCGCCGCGTGCTCCTCCACGCGCGTCCACGCCCCGCACCCGCTCCCCGTCGCCGTCGCCCACTGCCGCTCCGCCTGCTCCAGCAGCGCCATCAGCGACACCCGCCTCTCCTCCCCCTGCGCCGCCGCCCCTGGTCGCGCCGCGGGCAGAGGAGACGTGGCGCTGGGGGGAGCAGGAGGGTCGGCGTCGTAATCGTTGGGGCCGCGGATGACGTCGAGGAGAGTGCGGCGGCGGGGTTGCGCGTCGTCGTCGTGGCGGAGCTTGAGGAGGTCGCGGAGGTTGGAGGACGCGGCGAGCTGCTCCGCGAGCGTGACGCCGCCGCCGCGACGCGCTGGCGGCGGAAGCACCCTCTGGGCCCCCTCCATTCCCCTGCGCGCGCGAGCGAGCTCTGGCGGGCGGAACACGTATACACACACACGGGGTGCCGTAACAAAGAGCAAACTTGGGCTAAATACTTGTCTACTGGACTAGTATAGTACCCAGGTATGGGAGGTGCTCTGTTCTGGCTGGCTTGGAGTGGACTCGGCTCGGGTCCGGCGGCTTGCCGTCCGCCGGCCCAAGAGAGATGTTTTCGTGCCGGCGACGTCCGTCCGTCCGATGCGGTTGGAGCGTGCACTCACGCGCCTCCACATGGCGACCTCGCGGGATCGTAGGGTTGGCACGGCGCGGCGACCGGCGAGTGGTGGTTTGGTTTGTCAAACGCATACCTGACGACCTCATCATGTGGGTTCTGGAAGTGCGGCGTGCTATCTACGTCGACCTTTGCTTTGCTTTCCCTCCCACGGCCGGCGTCGACCACGAGCTCGTCGCAGTCAATCTATCTGGCTTGCAGTTGTGGCCTTCCTATTCTACCGTGGTTTCTACGGGCCTGCTTGATCAGTGAACACGCGCGCGCGCGGCAGGTCTACGCATGCCAACGGGAGATCTTCATCGTTATCTTTACGTAACCTGTTGCTTGATGCATGCAGCCAGCAACAAATGTGTAGACGTAGGTTTCCATTGCTTCTGAGTCCTCACATAATCTCAGTGTACAACATCTGTGTCACACGTTTACTAATGTGCACGGTACATTGCACGTTGATGATATGTTACATGCATGTTTCTTCTTCAACTATCTGAAGGGCCTTTTCGTCCAAAGAAATTTTGGTGTATTAATTCTACTCCGCAGGAATTGTTTCCTATAGAACGTGTTTGTTTTGTAATTAGTAGGATTGAAAGGTGTAAGATTTTAAAGAATTTTCTTTTTTCTAGTGACCACTATCGCATACACCTATTACCTCAGAGTTCATACATATTCGTTTTTTTCATGTAGTGTAACCACACCCTTTTTTTATTACAGATTGTTCTGTTTTTTTATCCCCATAAGATTCAACTTTGCGAATCTCAATTCTACTTTTTCCTATTTCACGTGTTTTTCCCAGAAACATGCCAGCCAAAGAGCCATATGGAACACGTGAATATGGAAACTATATGATGCATTATCTTTCCATCGAAAAACCACATGTGTGTCGACTAAATACGGAACAAGTCACATGGAACAGAGACCACACACACACACACAACATCTATCGGTTCGCCAAGTGAGTAGGCCCACAAAACACCAGTCTTCTTGTACTCTTGTCCACCTACTTTGCCGATTGTTACATGAGAAACATAATACGCAGTTCCCATCGCTCCTAAGTGCTTGAGATTTAGGAGTTGTAACTATATATATATTATTTGTTTGGTTATAAATCCCCATATATCTGAACCGCTTTTAAGAATGTAGCCTGCTCTTTCAGAATGTGAAGATCACATATTTGACATCATTGATTACATGTTATCGCAAAATGCATATATATCAGAAGATCTAGATGAAAGCGGCGACTGGATTATATCGTTGCACACTCATGGAGAAAGTGGTGGCACAAGTGGATTGGTATTGAGAAGCGTGTGAATAGTTGGTGAGAGAACAAAGCATCTATGGATCGAATTCGATCAAATCCCCGATCCCAAAATCATTTGCATCAAAGGTCGACCATGTTTAGAAGAGGGGTGAACTAATGTGGTAAATGAACATTTTTATAGAAGAAAACTAGTGTGGTAAATGGTGGGCCGGGTGCTGGCCCGGCCCTATTAGTCGCATGACGTGTCGTGCTTTGGCCGGGCCTAAATCCCTTCTTCTGGGCCGGCCCGTGAAGCACCGGCCCAGATGGCCAGGACTAGTCCAAATCGAAGCACTGTTGCATTCTCCATACCGGGGCAAATCCTATGCGGCGCCCGTTAGCGTCACATAGGGATTCCGCCGCCTGAAGGATTCGCACAGCGAAGTTTACTGGGCCGGCCCGCTAGCGCCTTTTTCTTCTTTTTTCTGTTTCGTTTCTTTTTTCTTTTCTGTTTCTTTTTTCTTTTCTGTCTTTTTTCGATTTCGTTTTGTTTTTCTTTTTTCTTTTATGTTTTGTTTTCGTTTTCTTTTTCTTATTATTTTCCGTTCTTTTTTAATTTTTTAAAATGGTTCCAAAATTGAAAATGGTTCCAATTTTGAAAACCAATTTTCAAAAATGGTTCCAAATTTGAAAATTTTCGAAAATAAAAAATGGTTTAAAATTGAAAATGGTTCCAATATTGAAAATGGTTCCAAAATTTAAAAAGGGTTCCCAATTTAAAAATGTTTCAGAATTAAAATGGTTCCAAATATAAAAAAATGGTTTCAAAATTGAAAATGGTTCCAATTTTGAAAATGGTTCCAAATTTAAAAATGTTCCATTTTGAAAACTGTTCCAAATCTAAAAATGGTTCCGAATAAAAAAATGGTTCCAAATTTAAAAAAGGTTACAAATTTAAATCTAACATTTTTTAAAAAATGTAACAATTTTTCAATTCTATTTGTTTTTCAAAAATCGAAAAAGTGAAAGTAAGAGAAAAACGGAAAAAAAATACATACAGAAAATAAAGAAACAAGAAAAAAAATGAAAAACCATAAGAGAATAGGGAAAAAACAGTATTTCGGTGAATGGGCCGGCCCATTAGCGGACGCCCTCGGCGCGAAGGCGAACCGCCGCCTGCGGGCGCCGCAAAGGAGCCTCCCATACCGGTCAGACAAACATCACGATCCCCAGTCCCAGCTTCCAGGACAGCCGCTGCAGGGAAAACATCCACCCATGTCCGACGCGGCGGCGCCCTTACCACGGCTCCCGTCGGCGACTGCCACACCCGACCCCGACGACTCTCTGCACTCCCTGATCGCCTCCCTCTCCACTCCCGCAGCTGCCCGCCTCCTCCCCTTTCCTCTCCTCGTTTTTTCCGGCCTCCGCCACCGCCTCCCTGCCGCCGCTTCCCACTTCCTCCTCTGCCCCATTGCCTCTCTCCTCCACCTCCACCGCTCCCACCCCTCCCTCGGCTTCCAGTTCCATGGCCTCTCCCTCTCCCTCGGACTCTCTCGCCACCCCGACCTTATCCCCCGTCTCCTCTCCGTCTACTCCTCCCAGCCCTCTCTGCTCCCCTACGCCTCCCGCCTAGCCGCCGACTCCTCGTACCCACTCGCCTACAACCTCCTTATCTCCGCCTGCCTCCGCCACGGCCTCCCGCGGCAGGCCCTCACCGCCTACCAAGAAATGGCCAAGCACGCCGTGCTCCCGGACGCCTTCACCTACCCTTCCGTCCTCCGCGCCTGCGCCGAGGCCGGAGACCTCACCCTAGGGCGGGCCATCCACCTGCACGGTGCGAGCGACGGGATGGAGGGGCACCTGTTCTTCCAGAACGCGCTCGTCTCGATGTATGCCAAGTGCGGGGACCTCGCTGCGGCGCGCAACGTGTTTGATGGAATGGCGCAAAAGGATGTGGTGTCGTGGAACTCGATCATCTCGGGGTATGTGGCGGCCGGGCAATGGGGGCAGGCGGTGGACCTGTTTCAGCAGATGCGAGCAGTTGATGATGCGGCGAAGGTGAATTCAGTGACATGGAACACGATCGCCGGGGTGTATGTTAAGACACACGACCATAGGGCGGCGCTTGGGCTGATCCGGGAGATGGTACATGGTGGCGCAGAGGTGGATTTCGTGACAATTGTGATCGGGTTGAATGCTTGCTCACGGGTTGGCTGGTTGAGACTGGGGAAGGAGATCCATGGGTTGGCAATCCGCATGTGCTGTGATGGGGTCGAGAGTGTAGGCAACGCGTTGATCACTATGTATGCCAGGTGCAAGCATATGGACTCTGCTCGCATGCTGTTTAAAATGCTAGGTTGCCAAGGTGTGGCAACATGGAATACGATGATAGCCAGTTTTGCGTTGTCAGATGGTGCGGAAGAGGCTTCTAAACTTTTTCGTGAAATGGTATGCAGAGGTGTACAGCCTAATTATGTTACTGTTGTCACATATCTAGCTCTCTGTGCCCGTGTTGCAAATCTGCAACATGGGCAGGAGCTTCACACCCACATTGTCAAGCATGGGTTCAAAGGGTATCGCTTGTTGTGGAACTCTCTTATTGACATGTACTCCAAATCAGGAAGGCTCTTGGTAGCACAAAATGTCTTCGATACCATGGATGACCGTGATATGATATCCTACACTTCGATGATAGCAGGGTACGGGATGCAAGGGAAAGGAGCAGTTGCACTACAGATTTTTTACCAGATGATTGATAGTGGGATCAAGCCCGATCACATAAGCATGGTTACTGTACTCTCTGCGTGTAGCCACTCTGGACTTGTGACTGAAGGAGAAGAGCTTTTTGATAAGATGGCCAGTTCGTATGGTATAAAGCCTCAGATGGAGCATTATTCTTGCATGGTTGATCTATATGCACGTTCTGGACTAATAGAAAAGGCAGAAATAATACTCAATGAGAGCTCTTTCCCTACAACATCCACGATATGGGCAGCATTAGTCGGGGCTTGTCATGAGAGAGGCAACATAAAAATTGGGGAAAGGGCAGCTAGGAGGCTGTTAGAGATGAGGACAGAGAATGCTGGCCACTTTGTTCTGATTGCTAACATGTATGCAGCTGCAGGTTGCTGGGATGAGCTAGCAACAGTCAGGAAACTGATGCGAGATTTAGGTGTCACAAAAGCACCTGGGTTGGCATGGGCTGATCTTGGCAATGGGTTCACCCCGTTTTTGGTTGGAGATAGATCAAACCCTCTAGCACCAGAGATCTATGAGATTTTGGATGAACTATCAGAGCAAATGAGGAATACCAGTAATTGTAGCGATCTAGGCATGGTAGAGGAACTTACAGATTAAACCAGTAGTGATAGACTGATAGGATAAGGGCGATATGCTTATCCTGGCAGGTGATGCTTTTCAGGTATCGCTTCACACTTCACAACACACATGATTTTGAATCCATGGCGTTATTGGCACCGTTTGGTCAAGACTTAATAGTGAACTGTTTTTAGGCGATGTTACCAGTTCCAAGCTTCTGTTCACGAAGAGAAGACATTCTAGAAGATGGTAACATTTTCTTCCCGTGCATCACTTTTTGTCCTCTAGTTTTAAGCCTTGATGATACAAGAAAGATGAAGTTTTTGCAGGATGCATTAGTTTATTGATTAAACTCTATTGGTTATATAAGCCTATACCAGAAAAAATTTAAGTGGAAATTTTGTTTGTGCGTGAGCCTGCATTCTCCATAAGAGTGGCTGCGTGAGCCTGCATTCTCCATAAGAACAAGGGAGATGTTCAAAGTTGCACTAATTACCGTGGAATCAAGTTGATGAGCCATACAATGAAGCTATGTGAGAGAGTCATTGAGCACCGTTTAAGAAGATTGACAAGCGTGACCAAAAATCAATTTGGTTTCATGCCTGGGAGGTCTACCATGGAAGCCATCTTCTTGGTACGACAACTTATGGAGAGATACAGGGAGAAGAAGAAGGATCTTCATATGGTGTTCATTGACTTGGAGAAGGCGTATGATAAGATACCACGGAATGTCATGTGGTGGGCCTTGGAGAAACACAAAGTCCCAACAAAGTACATTACCCTCATTAAGGATATGTATGATAATGTTGTGACAAGTGTTAGAACAAGTGATGGCGACACCGATGACTTTCCAATTAAAATAGGACTGCACCAGGGGTCAGCTTTGAGCCCTTATCTCTTTACTTTGGTGATGGATGAGGTCACAGGGGATATACAAGGAGATATCCCATGGTGTATGCTCTTTGCGGATGATGTGGTGCTAATTGACGATAGTCGGGCGGGGGTTAATAGAAAGTTAGAGATATGGAGACGGACTCTAGAATCGAAAGGTTTTAGGCTTAGTAGAACCAAAACTGAGTACATGAGGTGCAGTTTCAGTACTACTAGGCACGAGGAGGAAGTGGTTAGGCTTGATGGACAGGTGGTACCTGAGAAAGACACCTTCCGATATTTGGGGTCTATGCTCCAGAAGGATGGTGATATCGATGAAGATGTGAGTCATCGAATCAAAGCTGATTGGATGAAGTGGCGCCAAGCTTCTGGCGTCCTCTGTGATAGGAAAGTGCCCCAAAAGCTAAAAGGCAAGTTCTATAGGACGGCGATTCGACCTGCGATGTTGTATGGCGCAGAATGTTGGCCGACCAAGAGACGACATATCCAAGAGTTAGGTGTAGCGGAGATGCGCATGTTGAGATGGATATGTGGCCACACAAGAAAGGACCGGGTTAGAAATGATGATATACGTGAGAGAGCTGGGGTAGCACCAATTGAAGAGAAGGTTGTCCAACACCGTTTAAGATGGCTTGATCATATAGAACGTAGGCCTTCGGAAGCATCATTGCATACCGGACGGATAAAGCGGAATGAGAATGTTAAGAGGGGTCGTGGTAGGCCAAACTTGACATGGGAGGAGTCTGTTAAGAGAGATCTGAAAGATTGGAATATCACCAAAGAACTAGCCATGGATAGGGCTGCGTGGAAGTTAGCTATCCATGTGACAGAACCATGACCTGGTTTCGAGATTTTATGGGTTTCAACTCTAGCCTACCCCAACTTGTTTGGGAAAAAAAGGATTTGTTGTTGTTGTTGTTATTGTTGTTGTGAGCCTGCATTCTCATTAGAAAATCGATGATTAAAAAAACATTTTATAAACAAATTTATAGAGTATTCTAAATAATCTAATTTGCAGCATCAAATTTGTCTCTGATATCATGAATACAAACACAACCAGCCAAATTTTGGTATGCAGTTATGCATTAAGTCTGTCAACTTCTTATTTTCTGTGTTGATGTCAGAACGCATTTGAATACTATTTTGCATGTTTACATAAATTTATTGTACTGTATTTGACTTTTGAAAATGGGGACATGGGCTCCCTTTGAAACGGAATTCCTCGTGACTAACTAGACATCGAAATTGCATACTGACCTTTAGCTTAAACAGGATCAAGCTTTCACCGAACTTGCTGAGACTTACATATCTACCATTATGCTCTGCTGGTTAATCAAGAATTTTTGGATAAAACGCAAAGAATTTGCGTTTCTTTTCATTGAACAAACAAAGTTAAAAGTACATGCCTCCCAGTGCCAGGTCGTTGGGAGGATTACTCCAAGAGCCTTGGCGCCGGCCCTGCTCTAGAGGGTTGTTTCATCCCTGATCCTAGCCGCAAGCAGCAGGACAGAAAAGCATTCGTATTTGCGTTGCTTCAAAATCATCCAGGCCGGGGGGTCGCCTGTTTTGCCTGCAGCCACCAGTCGTTGAGGGAGGCATCTTGGTCCGGCGGCCGGCATCACGGCCGAAGCCAGGACAGCGTTTCGTGGCAGATTTGCTGAGAGAAAAGACAGGTTACGAGCAGGTGGCGCATTGTCCTGGTCGCACAGGATGCAGCGACGGTGGTGCTTGAGGCCGTGTCGTTGCAATCTGTCGGCAGTCCATCACATGTTCAGATTGGCAAGCCAGAGAAAGAAGCTCATGCGCGGCCGTGCCCAGCTTTTCCAGATAAGTTTCCAAGCGCTGCAACCAGAGGAGCCCTGGAAAGAGGCGAGGTATCCAGTGCGTGCAGCGCCATTTGAGCTCCACTTCCAGATCAGTTTGTCTGTATCTCTGTTAATCAGGAATATAAGTTCTTTTCCGTTATTCTCCGTGGCTACGAGTTCAGTTTCTTAGTTACTCAAGTCAAGGTTGTAACGTGCATAGCCCACGCATTTTTCATGATTGTGTATGCTCTTGATATTGCGAGTGATGAGTCTGTATTCTTGGTCTATATAATCATGTAATGCTTGCTCGAGACTTGATATTCTGGTTATTGCCATATTCAAACTGCATGAGAAAAAACATTTTTGGTGCTGTGAAAATCACTTAAAATTTTCACCAGCGAAGTTTCTTCTGTCGCTGGTTTTAGAGTAAAACATCCGCGCGGTCTATGAAGTTGCCAAGGAGGAGCGGATTGGTCACCAACTGGGAAAATGCACACTATTGGTCAGCAAGTTGCGGATATTCACCACGTTCGTCCTGCCGTCACAGCCACCGTGAAAGTGCTGATGTGGCACCGTTAGTTTACCCATTTTTGCAAAATACCCCCTGAAATTTTATATCTTTGGATTCTAACGTCCTTAGTTTCAGTTTTAGACGAGCAGAGACGATGCTGCGGCGGTGACCCTCTAGCTCGCTCGCCCGGCCGCCGGCTCGGAGGCCAAAGGCGGCAGCTCTATCGCGCAATACTCCGGTGTCTACTTCCCGTGGTCCTCCGCGCAGGAGCAGCCGGCACACGCCTCGACGTCCCCGGCGGCGGTGGGGACAGAGGTGGTCGAGCTGGCCCGCCTCGTCGACGAGCTGCAAGAGCGGGAGTCTCGGATGCGCATCGAGTTGCTGGACCGCAAGATCCTAAGGAGACCGCCTTCATCGTGCTCCTCTCGCTCTGTGTGCGTCGAGAACGCGAGCGGCATTTGGAGCACGCCGCCGTTGGCATCTCCGTTCTCCCCGTTGCCACGGGCCTTTCTGCGGTCGTCCACCATGTTCACGAGTTCCGCCTCGCCGTCCTGGTACTATCCACGGTTTCTGAAGGGTACGTATGGCCATGGCCGGCGTGGCAGCGGCGGGAGAGACATACTAGCAAACAGGTGATGGGCGTGGGCAGGTTCGGGACAGAATGACCATCGTTGTGCATGAACGGTGTTCTTGCTGTTGTCACATCCTTGTTAATTGTTGATAAAATCGAAACGATGGAGCAGGCCGTTGACAAATCGGAGCGGCCGATCAAGCAGGCCGAGAGATCGGATCCTTCTCTGGTGCCTCTGCCTACAAATGATTAACAAATTCTTTTTTTTGCGAATAAATGATTAACAAATTCAGACGAGAACGACAATGAGTCTATTGCTGGAGAAGCACGCAGGTCTCGTGGTCGGCGAGGGACCGTCATAGCCAACGACAATGGTTCAGGGAGCCCATTAGTTCACTACAGGAGTGCTCAGGGACAAACTAATGACAAAGCAACAACATTCAGGGGTTTTCTATAAAAAAAATCGGGTAAACTAATGGTGCCACGTCAGCATTTTCACGGTGGCTGTGACGTCAGGACGAACGTGGTGAATCTCCGCAACTTGCTGACCAATAATGTGCATTTTCTCAGTTGATGACCAATCCGCTCCTACCTTGCAACTTTATAAACCG
The DNA here is from genome assembly GCA_947311845.1 of Poa pratensis. Classification (NCBI taxonomy): domain Eukaryota; kingdom Viridiplantae; phylum Streptophyta; class Magnoliopsida; order Poales; family Poaceae; genus Poa; species Poa pratensis. The sequence goes on along the minus strand of CAMZMU010000097.1, from coordinate 11,781,532 downwards.
CGCGGGCGTTTTACTCCTGGTTTTATCGGGTTACTCAGTATGCCGAGCAAGCCGACTGCAATCTCGTGGAAGGCTGGGCCTGGTGGCCCAGTTGAGACTTTCTCAGGGTTTCGCGGATGTCGATATTTACAGTCCCTCCTGGCGGCGTCGCAACCGAGACCTCTCAACTCACAGAGCACGGGATCGGCCGCCCGCCGGGCTGGGTGCAAATAATTTAGCAGACTCGAGCGCAAAAGAGAGGATTCTTCAGTGCATCGCCGCCCTACGATGCCCATGCAGCGGGATCCTCGTCGCCGGAAATCCGAGGCCACCGTAAGCCAACCACCTCTTCGGGCCACTTCTTTTACAGTTTTTGGGCTGCTTCTGGGTCCAGAGAAGCAGAAGCCCAAAAGAAGGGTCTGACTTCTGCCTCGCTTATTTGGACCGCGAAACTGAAATCGTGAAGGACGGGAGAAGCTGGGCCGAGCTCGTTTCTGGAGAGTTTCCCGAGCTTCTCAGCAAAGAAGCGAAGCGTTACGTGCATTGCGACATGTCCTTGAGAGAAATTACTTGCAAACTGCCACCCCACGACTGAACGCCTGTTGAACTTGGTCTGTGCAACTCCCTCGTGTCCCTCGCGCACGTACGTGACCACTGGAGACGGCAAGGGTGACCATGTACCTACAGAACTGTGTATTTCAATTAGAATATGGCTGATGATACATAAAAATTATTTCGATTCGAAATAATTTGTACACGAAATATGTGCGCGTCGACGAGTAGGTTCCATTCCCGTGATCGGTTTCGAGTTTCGTGGACTGTAGCTTGTTAATTTTGGACTGAAGTTCGCACCATTTTTAGATGAATTTTATCAAATTCGTCGCACTCGGTTGACCGTTTGAAATTTCCTTTCACGAGTAGATCGATCTCGCCGTTTTCCACAACTTTCGTGTTGTAATTTTTTTCGTTTCAGCGAACATATATGAATAGATATTGTAATCACTTTATTTATTAAATGCACGTGTCAAATTCAGGAACATAACAGACATTTCACAACTCATCCCATCAAATAAGCCAAATTTTTAGAAACCCAAAAGAACTCTCCAGGCAGTTTCTGGGAGCTTCTGCCCACAGCAGTTTCTCCCCACCGGAATCTATAAGCAGGTTTCTGCATAAGCAGAAACTTAAAAGAAGTGACCCTTCGTCTCTCTGTAACTCTGTTCTTCATGTCCAGTCTAACGCGCATGTCTCCACTTCAGACAACTATTATTACTCCTACTCCATCTGTCTTAATGTCTTATGCTACGGAATAGCCTCGACTGTTTCTGTTTCTGTCTGAGACTTGGGCAAGACTGCATTTTTGTCAAGAATATACGTGGTCAACTGAATTTTATCGTCTTAATTTTTTTGCCGTTCTATTGATTTGTACAAGATCGATGAGACTTGGACAAGACTGCAATGTTCTGCAAGTATATCTGTTTGGCCAACTGAAGTTATATACACTTATTAAAATTGGAACAAGTTTCTTTGCAATGGCATTGTTGTTCTTGCACTAAAGCTGAAGGATGTGTCATGCTTGTATCTGTATGTGTGGTGCTGTGCTTGATCCTCTCGTTCCTTCGGTGGCGTCTCTACTAATCGTAACCATGACCTGTTGCAGATGCATCAGTTGGTTCATTAGCTAAAAGAAAGGCCGGCTCGCCTTGCCATAAAGGCGATGCTTCTCAAACTGGCAAGAGAAAAAGATGCGTATGAACATATACTGCAATCGCCTAAGTCCTTCGTACTTTGTTGAACAATTTATAGTTTTAATTCTGCACCAGAAAACTTTGTTTCTAGAATTAGATCCTTTGGTATCTACAAGGAATAGAATTTAGAAAGTTGTTTTTCTCTGGCACCAGCAGCATGTTGTGCTTCCTTTCCTCTGATTACTATGGTCTGAGATCCAACTTTGAACCCTTTGCGACATGCTCAACAGGAGTTATATAACAAACTCAAATTTAGTTTAAGTAAGCATCACTTAAATGCAGCATCAAATTCTACAATCCTAGTCTATTCCAGCCTCTACAACTGCACTTTGAAGCTGCCAAAATTTCGGGTACTTTGTCATGTCATAAGACGTGCTCCTACCTTCTCCCAGCCTTGTCTGAATCCAAAAATGTGTTTTTCCTTACATGGCAATGTTTAGGCTTGTCCTGACACGCATATACGGCCGTGTCCAATATTGTGTCTAGTACTTAATATTTTTCCCTCTGCAATTCAAATCTTGAACTTTTCTACATGTGCATGCAGGATATCTGGCATCATATATGTTCTCTTCTGCCACTGAGAGATGCTGCGCGTGCTGCTCGTACGTCTCGCGTCTTTCGACCTTCTTGGAAGTGCCATCCGAACCTCACCTTTAGTAAGGAAACAATGGGCTTCAAAGAAAATGCACGTATACGTAGTAAAATGACAACAAAATACAACAGCAGAGTTGGCCATATTCTTGAAAAACACTCAGGCATGGGTGTGAAGACACTGCACCTTGAATTCTATGGTCCTTATAATGCCAACACGAGCTGTTGTCTTGATAGTTGGCTCCAGATTGCTGTTACGCCATGGATAGAAGAACTCACCTTTATACTGCAATCAAAGAGAGATCAGGCATTAAACAAGGAAAAATATAACTTCCCATGCGAACTCTTATCTACTGGGAGTTGGAACTCTATACGTGCGTTGAACTTTGTGGGCTGTGCCTTCCGCCCCACAGCAGGCTTGGGTTGCATGAGAAGTCTGACGATTCTGTCTCTGTGTTTTGTGCATATTACGGGGGATGAGCTGGGGTTCCTTCTGTCCAATTCTTTTGCTCTGGAGATGTTGGCCCTCAGCAATTGCAGTGAGATAATTTCCATCAAGATACCTTGTCTGTTGCTGCGCCTTAGCAGCCTGAGGGTGTCCCTGTGTGACATGCTGCAAGTGATAGAAAACAAAGCTCCAAATATCTCCAGTTTTTACTTTTACATTCATGGTAAAGACGTAGATCTATTACTTGGAGAATCATTTCGAGTGAAGGAAATAGAAATATCACATCCTTCTGTTCTTTGTAATGCTCGTACCATACTCCCGTCCAGTTTGCCAAATCTTGAAACTCTTACTATTTGTTCGACTGACGAAACTACAGCTTCTGCTACTGCAGCTGTCAACGATTTTGCTACTGCGGAAGTCATTGTGGCTGAGGAACAGGTCGCAGGGTTAGAGAAAAATCAAGTTTTCTCCGCCCTGGCTGAAAACCCGGAGGCGACCTCTCCGGCTGCAGTAGCCTCCTCGCCGATGAAAGAGTTTGCTTCGGTCGTGTCGCAAATGTTCTCGAGGGTGAACGGGTATGCTGTCACTCCTCCTGCAAAACCGAGGTCTCCCGGTGCAGACTCTCTATTGTCGACGCCGCAGTCTGCTTCTACTGTATGTGCACCGGTCCATGATCAGTTCATGGATGTGATGAACTCGCCGACCAGGGACTCAGCCAGTCCTGTCTCGCCATGTACTCCAGGAGGGAGGCCACGCCGAGAGCGGTACATGACATCATCTCCTGCTTCGCCGCGTACTCCAGGAGGGACTGCGCGTCGCGATCACTCACCTGTGCCTACCGGTGGAACCGGTGTGTTCTTGGGGGCAGGTTTTCTCAAGCAGAGGTGATGGCCTTCGGTGGTATTTCGGAGAAGCAGGCGAACAATGTGCGCTACAGTGCACGCATTCGAGCCCAGCCGAACGCGGATGATACCCAATTGGAGCGTGCCCAGCAGCGGGCCATGGACAAAGAAGTGAACAACGATGCAGGTACTTCAAGCATTACAAAATTTTCAATTGCTTCTATTTCAGATGAAATTATTACGGATAGGGCTGCTAAACTTGGGGTTTCATTAGGAGTCTCTCCAAGCCAAATTAGTAACTCGGTCACAATCATTAAGGAATTAGATTTACAACGCACTCTAACATTTTTAAAAATAAATGAGGATAAGCTAAAACAAGGGGAGCAGACTCTCGGTACAAATATTCTAGACAAGGCAAATATGCTTAGTACTGATTTAGAGGCAGAAGAGCAAAAAGGCTCGGCAGGTCATGAGGACCTAGACATGCCTATTATTAAGTTAAAAAGAACTTACAACAAGAAGAAGATGGATAATTCTAAGGTTCGTCGTAGCATTAGGCTACAGCTGAATGCTAAAAAGAAATGAAAGGTTGTTTTTGGAATAGTGATGGATTCAGAGACACTGCTAAACACTCAGTAGTGAGTGATACCATAAAAGAGAATAAGCTAGACTTTTTCGCAGTGATCGAAACTGGTAGGGATAATTTTTCAACACCTTTTTTAAAGAATTTATCGGGTGGACTTGAGTTTTGTTGGTTTTGCCTACCTCCTCAAGGTCGGTCAGGGGGCATATTAGTGGGATTCAATTCTCATTCTCTTCAGGTTAAGGGGTTTTTCCGGGAGACCGCTGTGTTAAATTCCATATCGTTTCAAAAAGTGATAACTTTGAATGGACTTTAGTAGTGGTGTATGGTGCAGCTCAAGATGCCCAAAAGGGGGAATTCTTGGCTGAGCTAGTACGCATATGTGAAAATGAACAAAGGCCACTCCTAGTAGGTGGAGACTTTAATATTATTCGTCGACAGGACGAGAAGAATAATGATAATTTTAATGCTCGCTGGCCTTTTATTTTTAACGCGATCATCGAGAGTCTAGACCTAAGGGAAATAGATCTCTCTGGTAGACAATATACATGGGCTAATCGCAGGGAGAACCCTACCTACGAAAAACTGGATAGAGTCCTAGTGAGTGTACCTTGGGAACAGAAATTTCCTCTAGTCACGGTAAGAGCCCTCACTAGAGAAGTTTCAGATCATACTCCGTTGCTTATTGACTCAGGTGAACAAGCTCACCTAGGAAATAAGGCCTATTTTTCTTTCGAGTTGTCTTGGTTACGTCAAGAGGGTTTTTCGGAGTTGGTAGCTAGAGAATGGGCTGCAGTTAATCATGGAGATACACCAATGGTAGTTTGGCAGAATAAGATCCGCCATCTACGCGCTTTTCTACGAGGGTGGGCTAGGAACATGAGCAGTGTTTATAAAAATGAGAAGATTAGACTCCTTAATATTATAGACACTTTGGATTTAAAAGCAGAAAATGCACCTCTAAATGCATCCGAAAGGGAAGCTATGAGAGATGCCAACGATAAAGTAGCAAAGCTTAGAAGAGATGAGGAATCGAAGTGGGCGCAAAGAGCTAAAGTAAAGCATGTTCAGGAAGGCGGAAACAATACAAAGTATTTCCACCTCATCGCGAATGGGAAACATAGACGTAAAAAGATTTTCCAGCTCGAACAAGATGAAGGAATTATAGTGGGTCATGAAAACATTAAAAATTACATCACGGCATATTATAGGGGGCTCTTTGGGTCTCCGGCTGAAAACTTTTTCTCTTTAGTAGAGACAAACACACAAGATATTCCTCAGATTTCAGCTGAAGAAAACACTATCCTTACAGCCGACTTCACAGAGAAGGAGGTGTACGAAGCAATAATGCAAATGAAAAAGAATAAAGCTCCAGGACCAGACGGTTTTCCTGCTGAGTTCTACCAAACTTTTTGGGAGCTTATCAAATCTGATTTAATGAAACTGTTTGCGAAATTCCAACAAGGGGATTTAGCACTGTTTCATTTAAACTACGGAAACATAGTTTTGCTTCCAAAAAAAGAAAATGCCATTCAGATTCAACAATACCGTCCTATTTGTTTGCTTAATGTAAGCTTCAAAATTTTTACCAAAGTCGGGACTAACCGGGTTACAGAGGTAGCTCAAAAGGTAGTAAGTCCCACACAGACGGCTTTCATGCCGGGAAGGCACATCCTAGAGGGGGTGCTGATCCTTCACGAGACCATACATGAGCTTCATAGGAAGAAAATGAATGGTGTCCTCTTAAAAATAGATTTTGAAAAGGCTTATGATAAAGTTCAATGGCCTTTTTTACAACAAGTTTTACGGATGAAAGGTTTTGATCCAAAATGGTGCCATTGGATAGAACAATTTGTTAGCCGTGGGAGTGTTGGTATAAAAGTCAATGAGGACTTAGGTAGATATTTCCAGACTAAGAAAGGGTTGAGACAAGGGGATCCATTATCCCCTATACTCTTCAATATTATAGCGGACATGTTAGCTATTATGATTGCGAGAGCGAAAGAGGATGGTCAAGTGGCTGGACTCATACCTCATTTAGTAGAGGGAGGGGTCTCAATCCTCCAGTATGCCGATGATACAATTATCTTTATGGAGCATGACTTGGGGAAAGCTCTGAATATGAAACTTATACTATGCATTTTCGAGCAACTTTCAGGTTTAAAAATAAATTTTCATAAGAGTGAGCTGTTTTGTTTTGGGCAAGCAAAAGAGGTAGAAGATCAGTATCGAAATCTCTTTGCTTGTGCCTCGGGATCATACCCGTTCAGATATTTGGGTATTCCGATACACTTTAGAAAGCTAAAAAATGGCGAGTGGAAACTGGTAGAGGACCGTTTTGAGAGGAAGCTCGCTAGTTGGGCAGGCAAACTTCTTTCTTATGGAGACCGCCTCATCCTAATCAATTCGGTCTTAACGAGCTTACCCATGTTCATGCTCTCTTTCTTTGAAATACCAAAAGGGGTACGGAAAAGATTGGACTTTTTTCGTTCAAGATTTTTTTGGCAAAGTGATGGACATAAACGTAAGTATAGACTTACTAAATGGAACATTATTTGTAGACCAAAGGATCAGGGTGGCCTCGGGGTAGAAGTTCTGGAGTTAAAGAACAAAAGTCTTCTATGCAAATGGCTTTTCAAAATTTTAAACGAGAATGGGGTGTGGCATGAGTTAATCCAAAAAAGTACCTACATTCAAAGTCTTTGTCACAAGTTACGGCAAAACCTTTTGACTCTCCTTTTTGGAAGGGTCTTATGAAAGTTAAAGAGGATTTTTTCAAGAGAGGCTCTTTCAATATTGGTAATGGAGAGAGTGCCCGGTTTTGGGAGGATGTTTGGTTAGGAACCAGTCCTTTAGCTGAACAATATCCATCCTTGTACAATATAGCTCAACGAAAACAAGTTTCAGTAGCTAATGCATTTTCACAAGCGCCACCACTAAACATAGGTTTTAGGAGGGCTTTAACCGGGGATAGATTGATTTCATGGCTTCATTTAGTTAATCGACTGATGGATGTTCAGCTTTCCACTAAGCCTGATACTTTTAAATGGAATTTGACTAAATCTAGAAAGTTTACTGTCAAATCTCTTTATCTAGATTTAATGAATGGCCATACACGATATCTAAGAAAATACATTTGGAAAATGAAAGTGCCACTAAAAATTAAGATTTTTATGTGGTTTCTTCACAGGAAAGTACTTCTCACCAAGGAGAACCTAGTGAAACATAACTGGAATGGTTGTAAAAAATGCTGTTTTTGTGACCAAGATGAAACAATAGAGCATTTATTTATAACATGTCCTTTTGCCAAAATGGTTTGGCGTATTGTTCATATGGCCTTAAACTTAACACCTCCTAGTAATATTTCACACTTGTTTGGGAATTGGTTGCGGGGTGTCTCCAAGCAGGATAAAGTACCGATCCGAGTTGGAGTATGCGCTTTACTTTGGGCCATATGGAACATAAGAAATGATTATATTTTTAACAGTGCAAAATCTTGTTCATTTATGCAGGTTATACCAATGGCTACGCATTGGATCCGTATGTGGTCTTACCTACAATCAACGGAGAAGCGTCCCGCGATGGTTTCTGGGTGCAACCGACTGGATATGGTTGCACGGGACTTGTACACCCAGTTCAGCTGGCGTTCTGATTTTAGGATAACATGTTGATGCAGCGTCATTCATGTTCTTCTTTTCTGTTTAGATGGCTCATTCATGTTTCGACTTTGTGTGATCCTTGAACTTTTGTAATGAATGTTTCTTAATAAATGAATAAAAGCCGCATGCATCATTTCGATGTAGAGGCTGGGGCTTCCCCTTTTCTAAAAAAAATGTACTCTAAACCATGAGGTGTCTATGTACTAGCAATATGCATATATCTGTAGTTATTATATAGGAAGTGGGGGGGGGGGGGGGGGGGGGGACTAATCTTAGACTTTTTTAATGCAGGATTTCAGTACACCAATGCTGCCCAGCAAATTCCTCCACCTCAAATATTTAAATATTACTGTAATTGAATGGGGCTTTCTTGCTCCCTATGATCTTTTCTCGCTCGTTTCTTTTCTTGAAGCATCTCCTTGCTTGGAGACTTTCGTTCTAGATGTAAGTAACTGCCGCCCTGCCAAAATATTTTTCAGTGACTATCATTCAGAGCCATAAAATTCAAGCATCTTGGCTTTTCATCTGCAGGCAGAAATGAGACCACAGGAGGATGACTTGATTCTCGAAAACCACTCACAGTTGGAGCGAATTCCAGGACAGCACTACGGCAATCTTAGGCGTGTGAAGATCACTAGGTTCTGCGCCAGAAAGATGCTGGTTAAGCTGGCGTGTCACATCCTTGAGAATACACCATCCCTTGAGTGTCTTACGCTTGACACAACTATTGGCTTGTATGAGTGTTCCGGTGGCTTCTGCTTTCCGTGCAAAGCTACTCTTGCGGAAGCCCCCAAAGCGCTCGAGGCTATCCGAACTTACATCCAGGGAAAAGTTCCCTCCACGGCTAAGTTAAATGTTCTGGAGCCTTGCAACCGATGCCGTGGTGTTAACATTTAGGTGTCAAGCCTACCATGATATTGTTGAGCCGAGGGAAGCTCACCTCAGTGCTCTCCATTGTGGCTGGCGGCTGGAGAGGGCGAAACTCTGTTCGTATTAGGTCTTGGAAGTCACGTATCCCTTCTCCTTGTAGCTCTGCTTACGCACACATGGGTCTGGCCCATATAACGGTTCAACACTCCCCCTCAAGATGGATGGTAGATGTCAATCAAACCCATCTTGTCACATGCCAAGTTACATTCCTTTGTTCCCAAACCCTTTGTCAAGCAGTCTGCAAACTGCTGCTGAGAGCTAACATGACTAAGGCTGATGATCCCGCATCAAGTTTCTCCTTAATGAAGAAGCGATCAATTTCCACATGCTTTGTCCTGTCACGTTGAACTGGATTATTTGCAATACTTATAGCTGACTGATTGTCACACCACACTCTTAAGGGTCCTTTCCTCAGAAGTTTCAACTCGCTCAGAAGATGCTTCACCCAGAGCATCTCACTCAGCCCTTGAGATAAAGCTCTATACTCAACTTCTGCTGTTGATCTGGACATAACTGTCTGTTTCTTGCTTCTCCATGATGCCAAATTTCCTCCCACAAACACGCAATAACCTGATGTTGATCTTCTAGAATCTTGACAACCAGCCCAATCAGAATCACTATAACCATCCACCTCGAGATGTCCATTCTTTGCAAACCACAACCCTTTTCCTGGAGTCCCCTTCAAGTATCTCAGGATTCTCTCCACTATATCAAGATGTCCACTTCTTGGCTCATGCATATACCTGCTCACTACACCCACTGCGTATGTAATGTCAGGTCTTGTATGACATAAGTATAGTAATCTTCCAACCAGCTTCTGGTAATCTTCCTTATTCACTAGATCACCTGATTGTGCAGTCACTTGATGATTTTGTTCAATTGGGTGGGGGTTGCTCGACACCCCATCATGCCTATGTCACTCAAGAGATTCAAGGTGTATTTTCGTTGGCAAAGATATTCCTTTTTCGTTCCGGGCCACTTCTATGCCAAGGAAATATTTTAGGTTGCCCAAATCCTTTACCTCAAACTCCTTGCTCAAACACCCCTTCAGTCTCTTTATTTCTTCTGATCATCTCCAGTAATGATAATGTCATCCACATAAACTGCAAGAATGGTGATTTTTCGATCAGAATATTTGTAGAACATCGTGTGATCACCATTGCATTGACCGTACCCCATACCACAAACAACACGTTTGAACCTATCAAACAATGCCCTCGGCGATTGTTTTAATCCATACAAGGATTTATTCAGCCTACATACCTTTCGCATGGTCTCTGAGGTACCAAACCCTGATGGTATCTCCATGTACACTTCTTCCTGCAAGAAGGCATTCTTGACATCTAATTGATGCAGCTTCCAACCAAAGTTAGCAGCACATGAAACCAATATCCTTACAGTGTTCATCTTTGCCACTGGAGCAAACGTCTCATCATAGTCAATTCCATAAGTTTGACTAAACCCTCTGGCGACCAATCTGGCCTTATACCGTTCTACCTTCCCCTCAGGATTCTGCTTCACAGTATAGATCCACTTACAGCTCACAGCTTTCTTTTCTGCTGGCAATGTGGTTAGCACCCACGTCTTGTTTTTCTTTAGTGCTTCCAACTCTTCTATCATTGCATCACGCCACTTCAGATCTTGCTTTGCAGCCTTCCAATCCTTTGGTGTTGACACAGTTTGTAGAGAGGCAACAAACGCTCTGTAGGAGGGAGCAAAACCTCATAAGACACAAAATTTCTAATATCATGGTCATCTGAATAGTTTGTAGTGCCTTGTTTGCCACTATAGTATCCTGCTCATCCCTGTATTTTTCAGGAGGCCTTCATGCCTTAGCTCGTGGTTCTTTTCTCAAAGCAATAGGAAGATCCACAGTGTCACATGAGCTAGCATCACTGCCTTGCTGCTCCCCCTGCACATGTGCCTGCTGTCCCGCAGTGTCAGATGAGCTTGTATCACTGCCTTGATGCTCCCCCTACACATGTGGCTGCCGTCTAGAGTACACACGGAGATTCTGTGGCCAACAATCTCGAACAGGAACAGGAACCTCAAGAGAACCAATTTAAATTGTACCCACTATTGGCTGAACCTGAACCTGAACCTGCACATCATCAATATTAGTACCCACTGAATCACCTTGAGTACGTGATGCAACCTTCTCCCCCTCATGACCATCTTGCACAGAGTGTAGGTGGTCAAGTTCTGCAAATAACAGACTCAGATCAGTCAGTTCACCATAGAATGGCTCAGACTCCCTGAAGGTGACATCCATACTCACAAACATGCGCTTTGCAGAGGGGCTCCAGCACTTATACCCTTGCTGACTTGATGAATAACCCATAAACACACATTTCAGTGCCCGTGGGTCTAACTTCCCAATAGATGGTACTATGATGCCGAACAAAACAGGTACTTCCAAATAACTTTGGAGGGACAACAAACTTATTTTCTCCAAACAGCAGCTCACATGGGGATTTCATACCTAGTATCCTGGAAGGGGTTCGGTTGATCAAGTATGTGGTTGTCATGACGTCTTCACTCCACAAGAACTTGGGAACATTCATAATGTACATCAACAAGCGAGCTACTTCCAAAACATGACGATTCTTGCGCTCTGCCACACCATTTTGTGGAGGAGTATCTGGGCAAGATGTTTGATGAAGGATTCCCTAGGCAGACAAGAAGGCCCCAAAGGTGGTGTTCACATACTCTTGTGCCATTGTCAGTCCTGATCACCTGCACCTGCACCTGAAACTGATTTTTCACATACGCATGAAAGTTCTGAAAACAGTTAAACACCTCATCCTTATGGCGCATCAAGTAAACCCATGTCATACGAGAATAGCAGTCGATGAAGGTAACAAAATACTTCATTCCATTAACTGACACAATTGGACATGTCCATACATCCGAATGAATAAGCATAAAAGGAGATATACTCCTCAACCCCTTACTCACATATGAGGCTCTTGTATGTTTAGCATATTCGCAAGCATCACATGACAACTTGTCCTTCCTTATTCCACACATAACATCAGGAAATATTCTACTCATCTTATCGAAAGATACATGCCCCATCCTACAGTGATGGATCATCGCACACTTCTCCTTGTCCTCCATGGTTGCAGTATACACCAAATCCGGTTGCACGCCCTTGTCCATGTACCAAAGCCCCTACGCTTGGTGCCAGTCCCAACCATCTGCCTCGTCTGTCGCTCCTGAATCAAGCAACCGAACTTGTCAAAAGTCACACTACAGTCAATTTGACCAATCAGTGCACTTAAAGATGCCAAATTCACAGGAAACGCTGGCACATGCAAAACCGAGGATAGAGAGATGTTGGGAGTACACTTTACTGTGCCAACCCCGGCAACAGGCTGTTTTGTACCATCAGCTGTTTGAATGGTACCCTTGTGAGTAGGAAGATGTTTATTATAAGACTCAAACACGGAGAATTTACCCGCAACATGCTTAGAAGCATCGGAGTCTAGAACCCATTCTGTATCAATTTCATTTGCAGCAAGAGATGCCCTTTCAGAATTACCTTCATTCGTGGAGGCCCAGTGAGCAAAATCTCCATAGGTAGCATCATCTACTTTTGTGTCCTTTGATGTCCCATTATCCTCTTCAACTACCATATGTGCCTTCTGACCCTCTGAGTGTCCTGAATATCCACCTCTGCCTCTAGCATTCTGACCCCCTGAGTATCCACCTCTGCCTTCAGAAGTCTTGCTGCCTCCCCCTCTGTAATATCCCCTGCCTCTGCCCCGAGTTGGACAGTTCCACTTCAAGTGACCTGGCTCCCCACAGGTAAAACAGTCTCTGGTCTCTTTCCACTCCCTGCGCTCAGTAACTACAAACGTCGGAGTAGGCACAACCTTCTCATCGGCTTTCTCAAGAGATAGGCGCACTTCCTCTTGAGTCATTGCTGCAATAGCCTCATCAATAGTAGGCAAGGAAGTTTGGTGCATCAGGGAAGCCTTCCTGCCATCAAAGCGACGGTCGAGCCCATCTAAAAGTTTCAGCACACGCCTTCGTGCCATCCACCGGTGCCGTGACTCGATGCTGGTTGCATCATAGAGTTCAAGAGGGTCACAGTTATCCTGGTCGGCCCACAACGCCTGTAGCTCTGCCACATATGCCATCACTGACATTTCACCTTGGCGAAAACGATGAATCTTCCATCAATCTGAGCAATGAGCATGACATTGCCCTTGCCGGAGTATTGAGTAGACAAAGTCTTCCACATGTCCGCAGCAGTGGTTAGCCCCCTCCACAGAGCGAGCTATGGGTGGCATCACAGAGTTCAATAGCCACCCCACAAGGAGCGAGTTGGTGACCTTCCACTGTTTCCATGCCGCACCGGTCATGTCTCCTGGAGCACAAACTGTGCCAAGCACATAGCCTTCCAGGTCCTTCTGCTCCACAATCAGTAACGCCCTCCGTGACCAACTCAGATAGTTGGATGTACCCTCAAGTTTGATCTCAGTTGGCAGCAACACAAGTTTTTGGGCCACTTCCCCTTGAGACACGATGGCCCCAGCGGAAGATCCATCCGTCTTGGTAGTGAGGAATACCGTGAGCTTTTCTAGAGCCTCAGCTAGGATTTTCGCTTCACCCATCTCCCTGACCAGCTACACGCAGCAGCAAGGTCCCTTTCCTTCCCTGCCTAGCAGAACAGTACCGATTGCAGTTTTCTTCTCCTCACGAGCAGCTGAACGCAGCAGCAGAACGACTTCTTCTCCTCCCGACCAAGCAGCAACAGCAGCAGCTCGAGCCCCTTTCACAGCAGTGGCTGCTTCCACCTCGCCTCCCTTCTCACGCGCACACGCAGCACGCAGTACATCCACCTCCTCTCTTCTGCCCCCTCACAGGTAGCTATCCTAGCAGCCAGCCAGCACCTCCGCCGCCGCCGCCATCGCCCCGACCTCTGATAGAGCCGAGGGAAGCTCACCTCAGTGCTCTCCATTGTGGCTGGCGGCTGAAGAGGGAAGCTCTGTTCATATTAGGTCTTGGAAGTCACGTATCCCTTCCCCTTTAAGCTCTGCTTACACACACATGGGCCTGGCCCATATAACGGTTCAACAGATATCATGGAATGCACAGTTATATAATTTTATATGGCTTGTGCTTTGATCAATTTGTCCAGTGTTAACTCTGTATAAAGTATCAAACGTGTCATCGTGTTCGTTTCCAGTTTCGGGCTGTTCCTGCTTCTGGCGGGAGCTCTGGGCTATTGAGCCTGAACCTCGTGGTCAAATAGAGTTTTTATATCGATAAAAAGGTGTTCAGCAATGTGATTATGGTCCATTAAAAAGTAATGAGGTAGATGTATGCAAACAGTACTTGGTGTTGAAGGAAGATTCACTGGCATATGTATTTCGTCGTCGGTGGCAATGTCCTGCTTTTTTTAGATCAACAGGGCACAAAAGCCGCCCAGCTCCATTATATATAATGAAACCGGACAAAACATGCTCAAATCCAATTAACTATTCTCAGTTCTCAAAACATAGAGGAAAACTACATGAAAGTTGGACGCAATGCCAACTAACAGGAACACCTCACACCACTGCATCTGCAACCTCCAGAGCCATTGTGACAACAGAGAGCCTTGACTTGTTCGGTGGCGACGGTTCAGTGGAAGATGGCAAGTTCAGCGGCCTACATGTGCTGAGGAAGGAGAGCTTCACTCTGGGCACAACTGGGGATCTGGAGATGTGGGTTCAACACAAGGAAGACGCTGGTCTTCACCATGCAATGCATCGGCAGGTTGTCCAGAATGGTACTCCCACCGGTCACAAAAGGATGTCTCAACCTAGCTCAAATTTATATGTATTGCTCTGCAATCAACCCCACTCCAGTTGATGAGCAGATGACCCCAGTTCAGAGGCCACCTGAATGAAGTTTGTGAGCTTGGTCAGAGCTGGGTCCTTGGAGAACACTCGGATACACACACAAGGTGCTGGACGGAGCTTGCTGGGCAGCTGAAAACAAGGGGAATCTTCCTCGGTGTGGTGGTGCATCAGACAATGCTTTTAGTTCTATCAACAGCCTTTGCCGTGTAAATTCTATCGATTTTAATAGGATGGTTAACCGTGCTTTGCATTGATGTGAGCGACTTTCAGTCCAACTGCAGACTTTTGTACTCTCAAATCAGTGCATTGGGGAACTCCCGAACATGCCTTCGGGACGACAACACACCCGATGAGCTACTGAGCCACCAGTGGCCATTTACATCGCAAAAACGACAGTCACCATGCCATAGATGGCAGGGGCAAGCTCACAAACAATTTACCCAGCTCCCAAATCAGGAAAAAAAACATGAAAGTGAAACTCCTCTCGGTGAAGTGTTCTGTTCTTAATTCCAGGTAATGAAGGGCTAAAACAAATATGTAAAGCAAGTATGGCATTTCTAATTTAAGATGGAGCTACAACATGTTACAGTATACGCCCCCATCACGCAAAATTTAGGGGCGCCCTCAACATATCAAAGAGTGCACCAAGCTGTCTATGGTTTCGACTGTAAAGCAATACAACCAGATCTGTATGAACAGTTTGCGGATCCTGAACAATTCCCACCCCTCCAACTATGCTCCAAAAAAAATGACTGCAGGCTGTATGAACAGATTGGTTCATACCGAGGCCTCTGGCTATCCCAAAAAAATCACTGTTTCTCACCCCTCTTGCTTCGCATTGATCTTGCCCAAACTACTCACTGATTCATGAGCAGGCCACCTCTTGCTCTGCCACCCTTTCGTAAAAAGAATGTAAGCCTCGCACTTGAGGACTTCCTCCAGAGATGTTTCTCTAACCTGCGAGTCGCTTGCATAAAACCAAGACTTGGAGGCGCGGCTCTGCTGCTGCCGACCCCCTATCTTGCCAGATCTTACATGTGCAACATAATGTCCACATGTCATGGTTCCCATGTGCTCGACAACAGCAACTAGCCGATAAGCGGTGCTGTCACTCTCCTTAGATCTGCATATTAAGGAAACCAGTTATTTCCAAAATCCAAGCGAATTTAAATGCTGTAAATGACTCATTCAAACCATAAATCGCAGAGATGGAAAGTGCACAATAGGTCCCTAACGCGCGAGTATGTCACTTGGGTTTTAAACTTGAGAATTAACACATTTAAGCACATAGAACATGAGAATTACACATCTAGGCATCTAATAAACTTGTAAAAGTGCGACAACAGAAATCCAACGGCGTACATCAGATGTACTCTGAACTGTGGAATTCATATAAATTTAGAACAACTAGAACAATACTTCTACAGATGCTCAACATGGCAGTACTACATAAAACTAGTTTTGAGAGCCTAGTGTAAACACAAAACTGGTGAGTGGTCAGCAGTCAACACAGCTGATTGTCAAATCTAAGATCATGTTCGGTTCTATCCCATGGCTAGCCAAGATTTTGTTAACCTTTTGGTTGTCAATGAATTGGCCAACATTGGCAAGAAAAATGAACTAGATTGGCCAAAGAGGCATTAGCGTGCCAAATAGTTGGCAACCATCCAAACAAAGACCAGAGTTTTGGCCATGAACAAAAAAATGGTAGGGTAACTTGTAAGGTAAGTTTTTGCCCCGGTCCAAACATACCCTAAATCATGTATGTACCACTCATTGAGTTGGAATAGCGAACTTATGCTACTAGTTTAACCTTATCCTCCAGATTCACGCTGATTATGAAAAGTTTTCACGCGTTCCGCTTTCTTTCAGGATAAGGAAATGGCAGACTTGAATCAGAGAATAAGATTGCAAACAATTTGCAGACAAAATGTCTACAGAGAAAATTCTAAAATTTCACAGCCAATGAATCGAAATCATGTAATATTTATCATTTCAGTTCTCTAGTTTGCTTGGCACCTTACAAACAAAACATATCTATGATTGAAATAGAGCATTCCGTTCTATTGTTATTAAAGAAAGATCCACCAAAGTAATAAATGGGAGAAAGGAACAGTGTCATTTTTATCTTCTCATATCATTGTGGTGAAGTGCTACATGGCCAACTATTATATAATTAGTGAACAATATTGCCAGCGGTGTACCCTTGTGGCTACTAGGAACTACGGCTGTAGGTAAGCAGAAACTGTTGGGTTGGTTTTAAAACAAATTTGGCAACTTCAACTGAGTTAGAAAATTTAGTACCTTGGATCCATGAATGGCCGTATATCGAGTGTCTCCTTAAAGCGAACATGCCCTTTCAGTTTCCTAAACCGACCATGAGAGTCGTGGCTGAATCTGTTCAACGTAATTGTCAATACAGGTGGTGCCTTGCTGATAAGAATTCTTCTCATTGCAGCTCTGAAAACCTTTGTTTCATCCTTTTTCTGTTTATTTTGTTTATCTTGTCCTTTGTGTACCTTGCCAACCATATCTTTTCCTTTGTGTGCCTTGCCAACCATCTTCATCCTCCTCCTCCTTCCAATATTCCTCGTGAAGCCATCTTCATAATCTTCAGCGCTGGGTAAGATGCTTTGTGTCTCGGATGGAAGGCTACTAGTCACAACTTCTTCAGCATTGGCAGCAGATTCAACCTTTTTGTCGCTAGTAGTACTGCAAGAGGAAGAGTCATTATCACCACAACTCACTGGCGCACTTGTTTCTTCAGCAGCTACATCCACATTATGCCCATTGTTATGCTGGGCAGAGCCATGTGGTTGCTTACTGGAAGATGTAAATTCAACTGCTGAGCTGTTCAAATAACTACACTCCTGGTGATTTGTTTTACTGTCTGGCTGTTCAGTAGTGTCAACGGTAAACACTGCACCTTTTTCCAGTAAAGTAGTATTTCCCATGTCTGGGGTATTACCATCAGATGTGTTCTCAGCATCAACCAAAGGAGGATTTGCATTGTCAGAGCAACCATCAGTTGCCGTAATCTCATCAATGTCCTCCTTTCTTCTGCAGCTCACGGTAGCATTATCATCATCTTGCTTTTCATCGCCACTTGCCACCATATCCTCACTGTCCTTTCTGTCACTAGCACTAGCTGCCATCTCCTCACCCTCTTCTAATTCTTTGGTGTTTGGGTCTACAATAGCGATAGAACAGTGCTCACAATGCCATGATTCAGATAGTAGCTCCGGCTCAGTATACAAACTCAAGCAGCCCTCGACTGATACGGGAGAATTACTATCATCCACTTCGTCATCAGCACTATTGTTACTCCAAGCCATCACATCAATATCTCCAGCTGTACCAGTTTCTTTGGTAGCATCAGAAGTTACTTCAGGCTCACCGAATATATCACCAAGACCAAAGCAGTCATCTTGCTCTCCATCTCCACCATAGAAATGGTGTGCATGATTTTCTGCTGCTGTAGAAACGGCTGGAAGGGGACCAATAAATTTTGGACTTTCTGAGCTTTGCTCTCCATCTCCACCATATAAAGGTTGTGCATAATTTTCTGCTGCTGGAGAAAAGGCTGGAAGGGGACCAATAAAATTTGGATTTTGAGAGCTTTCTGCAGTTCCTTCCATTCCTTCGGCAGTGGTACCAAACTCTTCGTAATAAGGAAGCAAGATAACAGACTGTGAACCTGCAGCATTGTCAACAATATCCTCAACTGAGTGCTCAGAAGTCAAGGCCTGCTCTTTGGGCAACGCATCATCTCGACTGTGAGAAGAATCATGCATGCCATCCTTGCTGTCCCAGATCTGTCCAGCTTCAGTAGACCATGCAGAATCAAGAATCTCAGAGTATGTTTCATCTCCATCACCAAGATAATCCAACCAGGAGATGTCAGCCTCCACATATGAAGCAGTCTTCAGTTCATGGTTGGGAACAGAAGCACATGATTCACTGCACTCAGACGGATCGGGCTCTTTATCACTGACAACCTGTCCCAATTCTGAAACTGGAATCTGGGAATCATTGCACTCAGCAA
The DNA here is from genome assembly GCA_947311845.1 of Poa pratensis. NCBI lineage: Eukaryota > Viridiplantae > Streptophyta > Magnoliopsida > Poales > Poaceae > Poa > Poa pratensis. The sequence continues at coordinate 11,762,852 of CAMZMU010000097.1, read as the reverse complement.
CTGTTTGGACTTTTTCCTTGCTACTCTCCACTATTGTAGGAGATACTCGAGTAATAATCTTTCCATATCTGCCTTTTCTGTTCCCAGCTCGTATGGGTTGCTTGGTCTTCTTCCCTGGTGGAGATGAAACACTCTTGGCTGGAGTCTTCCTTGATGGAACTGGTAGCGAGAGATCAAGGAATTGGTCATGTTTAACAGACCCGTGTGTGCATTCTATGCTGGACACGGTACTAGACAGCTGACCCCCAAAGATGGATTCGACAATCGTAGGAACCCCTGCAGTGGTAGGATCCTCCGCTAGCTTCCGCGCTTCAGTTTCCTCCGTGCCTAAACCATCGAGAAAACAGCGGAGTAACTCATGGCTGTCCTGCATCTGGTAGCCTTTGAACTGAGGGTATTTGGAGCAAATACTTGAGAAGAGGCTCTTTGGGCTCAGTGCACCTCCTGCATCATTCGAAGCACTCGTTTCTACAAACAGCTTCCTCAGCGACATAGCAATGGCTGCTGTTGGAACATCTGGTCCTAACATCTTGCTGCGAAAACTATCAAGTGCTAGGAGACTCTGCAGCACTGAATTGAAGAAACAAGTGTTTCCAAGATTTGGCAGCCCTTTGATCACATTACCATGGCTATTATTAGCCGAAACCAATGCATTGCTACCCACTGCACCAATCACCTTAGCAGGGGCTGCTGCTGCTGCTGGCGGTGGTGCTGCTATCTCCACTACAGGCATCTCGACAGGCACCTCGTCTTCACACGACACGCAATAGACGATGGTTGGCTTATCATACCGTGCAGCCCACCAATGGCGGTCCTGCTTGGCATGCCTTCTGGCATGGCCGTACGGCTTGCTATCTGACACCCCACCGCCGCAGAAATGCCGGCCGCAATCCAGGCAGACCCACATATCAGTCTTCTCCGCCTTGGCCTTGGCAGCAGAGCCCTTCGGGCCACCCGCACCCCCTTTCTTCTTCTGCTGCTGCTTGCTACCGCTCCCTTTCTTCCGCGGGCCGCCTTCATCCCGGCAATGCTCGCACGCCGCGAGATGCCTGGAGGAGATGATCTCCCGGAGGAGCTTGTTCATGTAAGGAACGTCGCGGCTGTAGTGGCCGCAATGCTCCCTGTCGGCCACTTCCTCCGCCGAATTGCCCGCGTCCTGGGACGCCTCGTCACCGGATCCAGCATCGTCCAGCGGGTCCCGCTGCTGTGCTTTCTTGGACTTGGCCTTCACCTTCTTCGCCATCGCTCCTGAAACACGAGAGTAGGGCGTGAAAGCGAGCACGCGGATCCAATCAAAACCTAAGGACGAGGCCAGTTGGTAGCTACACGGCCACCAGGAGCGGATCTAAGATGAAAAATTTCTGGTAGTCAGCTGGGTTTAACAACTAATCTCTGGATTATGCTCATACCTCAGAAACCAACCCCGAAGCTGCGGACGGGGTCGGGACAGCAGAGACGCGACGAGGTAGGACGGGAACGGCGACGGCGGCGGCAGCGTCGAGCGTGAGGGCGGGCGCGACTGCTTGGGGCTGAGGCGGAGTCGGAAGTGACGCTAAGCTACGGGGCGGCGGCAGCTCTAGCTAGGGTACGGAGGCAGTTCAGGGCGGCGGCACACTGGGTGGGGAATTGGGGACGCTCGCGTGGAAGAAGAAGAGGAGAGGGAGGTGTACCGATACGGTACGGGACTCCAAATCCGAGTTGTGATGTTCGTAACCTATTCGAATTGCAAAATTACAAACACTAGCAAAGTGTCCGTGCGTTCCAACGGTTTTAAAATAAATCAAACATCTTATGTTTGAACTAAATTCTGATTATGGTTATACCATCTTTTCTAAGTATGTTGGAATTCTCCCATATTTCAATTGTCTTACATGTCTCATAATACAACAATCCTCACAAAATAAAATAAAATGTCGCCACTTACTTTGTAATCTTTTTTAATACATCATGGGTACCCAAAAGTATGAATTCATCATGCAGAAAATCACTTTTGAAGTAACGAAAAATACTATTCATTTAGGTATCGCACATATTCTTATCACATTATTTTATCTGATCCACAAGCAAATTAATCTCATAGTAAGAAAATATAAGTGCGCAACTTCAAGAAATTCAAACTGGACTTGTGCTTAAATAAAGGAACGAGTCAAATAAAATAGAGGGAAGAGAAACAAGAGGCTATTATATCATATATGCCCTCCAAGTTTAAATCAGATATTTATATATATATATATATATGTATACAAATTCTAAACTTGGGATGTGTTTAATGAAAATATAAAGCAAATCTAGCACTGGAGTCAGTTTGCAAGATGCTAGGTATAAACCATGAACACACCCTGTCCATCTATGACGATAGCCAATTGTTTGACAGATCGTGTGCATTTGTAATCTCTAAAAATGAGTTAAAGCGTTTTGACCTACGAAAACACCTGCTCCTGTCCGATTAAAAAATTCGAAGAAAATAGTAAAACATTTTGTAAAATTCTATATTTTTTTGTGATGAAAAAAATAAATCACTAACAAAAACGAGACTTACAAATATAGTTTTCCAGAGCATCACGAGTGTCATTTCACCATGAAACTCGGCATGTTTGTAGAAAACTTGTTTATGTTCATCACAAAAAAAGAATTTTTAAAAATAATTTACTATTTTTTTCGAATTGTATAATCAATAAGTAGAATGTGAGGTCGGGAGCCAACGTAAATTTCTGTTAAAATTATACCTAACCCGTGAGGTTGTTCGAACCATGATTTGCATATTCCCACATCCTAAGATATAAAAAAAAACTTGCAAACTTTCAATATTTGATGGATATACTCTGTGGACCGTACGCCATGATTAAATTAAACTTGGGAGAGCGAATCAATCGACCTTTTTTTTAGGGCACGAATCAATCGATCTGCACACGGGAGTCTACCTAGCGCTGCATGTTGGACCCATGGGCCACGCAACTGGTCAGGAAAATTAACTACCATTGGGCTCTATTTTGGCTCAAACTCGTTTGACTAGTACGAATCGGTCACGTGCTTTTTTTAGGTGTGTGTTAGCGCCTGTTTCCAATCGGTCGGATGTAACCGTATGTGCGACGTACGAAGCAAGACGCACGACCGGCACGGTTACTCGTATTATATAGTAGAGATAAATTCGTATGGTTAAGGATTAATATAGAATTCAAAATATATATCACGGTTTTTTGACAATCAATATCATGATAATTTATAGTAGCCAAAAGTACCCGAGATATATAAGCTGACTATGACGATTACAAAATAAAGTTTAAAGAAACGAGCAAATCTTTAAGATTTTGAAACTCTTTTTTTTCACGACACAACTTGTACTTTTCTAAGTGCAGCCGTAAAAAAGTGACACGGATATCGAACCATAAACCTGTCTTCGAGACACGTCTTTGTTGTTGAGTATAAGAGCATCCCATCGGTTAGGAGTCGATTGGGCGCGCCGGACGAAGCCGCGCGCGACGCCACGTCCGCAGCGCTGTCATTGACACAACCATAAACCTATATACTCTATCGTTTGTCCTCATTTGGACGCCGCCACCACACCTCTCAAGTCGAAAGCGGCGGCGCTTGTAGCCTCGTCGGACACAGAAATCACACCGACGACTCGCCCCCTTTTCTCCTCGGCTTCTCACGATAGCGTTGGTTGGCACTCGTCGACTCACCGGGCAAATACATCCCGTCGACCTCGCGAAGCCACCATGCAAGCAACATGTTCGGACGATTACCTGGTAGGATTGCGATTTTCATAATTTTTATCAGAGTCGGTGATCGGGTGATTGATTGATTCACGTTTGATTCAAATTGATGGATAGCGACGATGAGATGATGCCCACCTGTTGATGGACGAATAATACAGTATCGCCGCCAAGGAAGAGAAAAATTTGGCGATTCTTGCTTGTCTTCTACAGATTATAACCGACGAGGCCGCCAATAGTGTCGCACCCAAACGGAGGAGGCTCGGTGCCTGGAGGATCAAGACCAAGCTGAGTCAGAGGATGGAGGCCATTGCATGTTGATATCCGATTATTTTGCTGATATTCCAGGATTCACCGCAAAGGATTTCCGTCGACGCTTTCGGATGAACCGTGAGTTGTTCACGCGGATCGTCCATGTTGTGAGGGGGTACGATGCGTTTTTCAAGTTGAAGAAGGACACCATGGGAATGGTAAGGCTTCTCTACAATCCAGAAGTGCACTGCTTCTATGAGGGTGCTTGCATATGGAGTGTGAAAGGGCATGGCGCCCCCATGTGTGGTTTTGGTAATTAATGACAATCCCTATGGACTAATGGTTGCATTGAGTTTTACTTGTAGTGTTTGTCCATAGACCATGCTTGAACTCCATATGTTGGATTCAAGGTTGATGCCATGAATATATTGATATAATGAAGTATTTGGCATCAAGATCATCGAGTTGAGCATATTGCAAGTATGTCTTGAAGAAAAGAATTATGTGATCATTCATGGTTATCTTCAAGACATCATCTATTGAAAAGAGAAGAAAAGATACAAGGTTGATCAAGTATTGATCAACACACAAAGCTACAAGATGTACCAAGTGGGATCATGTATCTCATGTATGGTAAGCAATTGTCCATATAGCTTTGTGAACTAACCCATGATATGTGTGTTGCATTTCTATGTGTGGTTAGGTATCTTTCTATGAGCTTGCATCAAATGAAGATTTCATATGGCCCATGATCGATGACGTCAAGTGGTGATCGTCATCAATGTTGAGAAGCGCAAGTTCAAGAGGAGCATCTCGAAGAAATCCTAGGCTTGAAGCTTGCCACCCATTTAGAGATAATGTTCATGTGAAGATGTGCCTAAGAGAGGCTCTCCCATAGTGGAGTATGGGGGAGCAATGTTTGAGTCTTCACCAAGCGAAGTGCAATCAAGAAAGGTGCTCCACTTGAAGAGATCAAGATCGACGTCATCTAGCTCAAGTGGAATGCGCAAGGCAAAGGTATGATAGGGTTTCTATTTTACCGGTCTCGTGGTACTAGTTGGGAGACCGGGTTATAGGATAGATACCGTACTATCAAGAGGGGCTCTCGATTGAGCTTTAGCGTATCAGTTGGAGAGAGCTCAAACCTTTGCATACTTGCCTTCATCATCTTTCTTGGTTCTTATTTGGATTTTCTCCTTGTTGGGTTTTGGTGCTTGTTGTGATCTTCATGACAAACCCAAGTTCTCCGAAAACGGATTTCGTATGGAAAACTTGTTGCGTTTTCAGGTTGGAAATATTATCGGTCCACCTTCGAGATAGGGTCCACACCTTCCCATGTGTGGTATCCCCTCTATATTTGTGACCCTTAATATTTCCAACAGAATTGGATTCACCTGTTTTGGAGTTCGAACGAGAAAGTTATTGCATTTCAGGTTTTGTTGTTTCTGTCTGGTTTGCTCAAACAGGGGAATCGGATTATCCGATCAACCTTGATTCGGATTATCCGATTCTCAAGATTGCTCGAATTCGGCTAAGGACTTTAATAGCAATGCATACTGGAGCCTTTCGGATTATCCGATCCACCTTGATTCGGATTATCCGATTTTCAAGTATTGCTCGATATTGGCTAAGGACTTCTTGCAGCCAGTTTTGTTGCATCGGCACTGGAGATGTTCGGAATATCCGATATATGTTGAATCGGATTATCCGACTCAGTCGGATTATCCGATCTAACTTATATCGGAATATCCGATTTCCTGGCTGCAACGGCTCTTTTTCTGGGAGGGGTATAAATACCCCTCCACCTACCTCCAGCCTTCTAGCTTTGCTGAGCACGAATTTGACCCCTATTGTTGACCTTCTTGAGCTTAGCTATCTCTCAATCCCTCCATGATTCTTGCCTCCATTTAGTGGGAAAAGAGAGAGGAGATCTAGATCTATTGTTCCACCAATCCATCTCTCCTCTAAGTGAGGGGAAGCCTTTGGATCTAGATCTTGGAGTTCCATTTGTTGAGTTCTTCCTTGTTCTTCCTCTCTTCTCTCCCCACAAGCATTAGTTGCTTTTGGTGGGATTTGGGAATGAAGGAGTTGACCACCTCTAGTGGTCTTGCCTTCATTGCATCGGTTGCATCGGTTTGAGTTCTCCACGGTGATACGTGGAAATCGAAGTTGAGAAGCTTGTTACTCTTGGGTACTTGGGGTGCCCTAGAGCTTGTCCTCTTGGGTACTTGGAGTGCCCTAGACGGTCCTTGTTGATCTCGGAGTTTTGGTGGCTCGCGGGATAGTTGGGAGCCTCCAATTAAGTTGTGGAGACGCGCCCCAACCTTGTGGGTCTTGTGGCTTTGGGAGCCACGGGATTCCGGTGAGAGCCTCCAATTAAGTTGTGGAGTGTGCCTCATCCTTGTACGGGTTCGGTGACCACCCTCAAGTGTCCCATAGTGGCTCGTGGCTCTCTACATTGGTAGAGGCACGAAGGAGATTACGGTGTGCCATTTGACGGCTATTCGGAGATCACTTTGTGACTCCGCACCGCTCCAACGGAGACGTAGCTTCCATTGGGAAGTGAACTTCGGGATAAATCATCGTCTCCAAGTGCCTCGGTATTTCTATACCCGAGCTTCTTACTTATGCTATTTACTTTGTGATAGTCTTCGAGCTTGAAGTAATATATCTTGCTATCACATATTTGCTTATCTTGTTTAGCATAAGTTGTTGGTGCACATAGGTAAACCTAGCTTGTTTAGGTTTCGTGCTTGATAAATTAAACGCTAGTTTTATTCCGCATTTATTCAAGCCTAAACCGTAAAAGAATTTTAATCGCCTATTCACCCCCCCCCCCCTCTAGGCGACATCCGTGTCCTTTCAGAGTGCCTGCAGATGGTCAAGCCGACTATCTACGCATGTCGGAGTCCACAATGTACAGATTTTGCAGACAATGGTGGTTGTGTTTGTAACACGCTATTTGAGAGGAACAAATGAATAAAAAATCTCGGATAATGGAGCAGAACACAACAAAGGGATTTCCCGATATGCTTTGAGTCATCGATTGGATGCACTGGAGCTAAAAGAATTGTCCATTTGGTTGGCAAGGATTATATAAAGGGAGCCATAAATGATATTGCAGTGTAGCACTTGAAGCTATGGCCGACCATGAACTATGGATTTGGCACGCTTTTTGTATGACAGGATCTCAGACTCACATCAACATGCTGGAGCGATCTCCGGTGTTTGCGAATCTTGTTGAAGGTCAATGTCTCGTAGTCAACATTACCATCAATGGCAACACCTACAACAAAGGGTACTACCTTGATGATGGCATCTATCCAAGGTGGGGTACATTTGTGAAGACAATCTCCAACCCTCTAGGTACCAAAGGTTGTTGGTTTGCCTCCAAACAAGAGAGTGTCAAGAAAGATGTCGAGCGAATATTTGGAGTGCTCCAATCTCAGATTGCTATTGTCGGGTACCCTGCTCTGACATGGTCGACATTAAACTGACGCGTTGCCACCCACTGTCGGTTCTCGCCGCTTCCCGCCCAATCCGCCAGCTATAAGATGTCATGTCATGCCGCCGCTTCAAGCCGTGCTCTCACATCTCGCCGTCCTCGACAACAACAAGGCATGCCGCCTAGCCACCTCATGAGCCACCATCACCCCGGGTGCGCGCCGCCGTTTCCCGCCGTCGGACCCAACTCATCCACCATCTGACGAGGAAAATAACGAGGAGGGTGAGCAGCAGGAGGAGGTCGCCACGCATAACTCCTTCCTCATTGCGCTTTAGAAGGGGACCCCAGGCTGAGGGCGTTCCTTGAGAAGACGAACACCGGCTTTGAGGCACTGCTAGCGCTAAGTTGACGAGGGAATATCTCCCCGGCAACAGCACCGAAACAATGCTTGTACGTCACACGTCAGTTGGGAACCCCAAGAGGAAGGTATGATGAGTGCAGCAGCAAGTTTTCCCTCAGTATGAAACCAAGGTTTAATCGAACCAGTAGGAAAACGAGGTTTGCTTCGAAGGTGTTGGTGAAGGAGTGTAGTGCGGCGCAACACCAGGGATTCCGGTGCCAACGTGGAACCTGCACAACACAATCAAATTACTTTGCCCCAACTTAACAGTGAGGTTGTCAATCTCACCGGCTTGCTGAAAACAAAGGGTTAAACGTATCGAATGGAAATGATGTTTGTTTGCATAAAACAGTAGAGAACAATGATTGCAGTAGATTGTATTTCAGATGTAAAAGAATGGACCGGGGTCCACAGTTCACTAGTGGTGTCTCTCCAATAAGATAACTAACATGCTGGGTAAACAAATTACAGCTGGGCAATTGACAATTGATAAGTGCATATAACATGCATGTGTGAGCTGTGGTGTCTACTATGAGATTCATTTGGGCATTACGACAAAGTACATAGACCGCTATCCAGCATGCATCTATGCCTAAATAGTCCACTTTCCGGTTAACATCCGTACCCCTTCCAGTATTAAGTTGCAAGCAACAGACAATTGCATTAAGTAATGTGCGTAATGTAAACAATACATTCATCCTTGAATAAAGCATTGCTGTTTTACCCCTAGTGGCAACAACACATCTACAACCTTAGAACTTGCTGTCACTATCCCAGGTTAAATAGAGGTTGAACCCAACTATCATGCATAAATACCCCCTCTTGGAGTTACAAGTATTCACTTGGCCAAGGCTTCAACAAGTAACGGAGAGCATGCAAGATCACAAATGACATAGACATGATAATATAATATTCAGCTCCACATAGGTATCAATATAAGTCAGATCCCAGCAAACACAACATGTAGCATTACAATAAGATGATCTTGATCATGATAGGCAGCTCACAAGATCTAAACATGATGGCACAAGTGGAGAAGACAACCATCTAGCTACTGCTATGGACCCATAGTCCAAGGATGAACTACTCACGCATCACTCCGGAGGCGGGCATGGCGATGTAGAGCCCTCCGGTGATGATTCCCCTCTCCGGCAGGGTGCCGGGAAGAGCTTCAGAACCCCCCGAGTTAGGGTTGACGACGGCGGCGGCAGCGAATATGTTCTGGATGAAAGGCTCGGTGTTTTAGGGTTTTCACGTCTCGGGGAATAAATAGGCGAAGGGGCGATGTCGGCGGACCCCCGAGGGGCCCAAACCACCAGGGGCGCGGCTGGGCCCACTGCCGCGCCGCCTGTGGTTTGGCCACCTCGTGGCTCTCTTCGTCTCTCCTTCGGACTCCGTGTACGTGCTGGAAAAATAGGGACTTGGCCTTTTGTTTCGTGCAATTCCGAGAATATTTCCAGAAGTAACTTTCTGAAACCAAAAACAGCAGAAAACAGGGAACTGGCACTGTGGCATCTTGTTAATAGGTTAGTCCCAGAAAATGCATAAAAGTGATATGAAGTGTATATAAAACATGTAGCAAATGGTATAATATAAGCATGGAACAGCAGAAATTATGGATACGTTGGAGACGTATCAAGCATCCCCAAGCTTAGTTCTACTCGTCCTCGAGTAGGTAAAACGATAACAACAAATAATTTCTGAGGAGACATGCTTTCACACAATCTTGATCAATATATTGCAAGGCTCATGTCATGAATGAAGTGACTCAAAGCAATGATCTATAGTTTGCTAACAAATAGATAAAGAGTAAACAATGAATCATATAAGCAAAAACTTTTCATGAATAGTACTTTCAAGACAAGCATCAAAAAGTTTTGCATAAGAGGTAACTCATAAAGCAATAGATTCAAAGTAAAAGGCATTGAAGCAACACAAAGGATGATTAAGTTTCAGCATTGCTTTCAACTTGTAACATGTATATCTCATGGATAGTTGTCAACATAAAGCAATATAACAAGTGCAATAAGTAAACATGTAAGAATCAATGCACACAAAGTTGACACAAGTGTTTGCTTCTAAGATAGAAAGGAGTAGGTAAACTGACTCAACATAAAGTAAAAGATAGGCCCTTCGCAGAGGGAAGCAGGGATTAAATCATGTGCTAGAGCTTTTTAAGTTTTCGAAAGCATATAGAGAGCACAAAATAAGTATTTGAGAGGTGTTTGTTGTTGTCAACGAATGGTAGTGGGCACTCTAACCCCCTTGTCAACCAGACTTTCAAGAGCGGCTCCCATGAAGGACGTTATCTCTACCAGCAAGGTAGATCATCCCTCTTCTCTTTTGTTTACACATGTATTTTAGTTTCTTTATAGATGACACTCCTCCCAACCTTTTGCTTACACAAGCCATGGCTAACCGAATCCTCGGGTGCCTTCCAACATTCACATACCATGGAGGAGTGTCTATTTGCAAATTAAGTTGCTTACTGATAAATCAGGGCAAAACATGTGAAGAGAATTATTAATGAAAGTTGTAATTAATTGGGGCTGGGCACCCCGTTGCCAGCTCTTTTTGCAAATTATTGGATAAGCGGATGTATATGCCACTAGTCCATTGGTGAAAGTCTGTCAGAAGTAAATGACAAGATTGAAAGATAAAACACCACATACTTCCTCATGAGCTATAAAACATTGACACAAATAAGGAGTAATAAAGTTTTGAATAGTTTAAAGGTAGCACATGAAATATTTACTTGGAATGGCAGGAAATACCACATAGTAGGTAGGTATGGTGGACACAAATGGCATGGGTTTTGGCTCAAGTTTTGGATGCACGAGAAGCATTCCCTCTCAGTACAGAGTTTAGGCTAGCAAGGTTGTTTGAAGCAAACACAAGTATAAACCGGTACAGCAAGAATCACATAAAAACATATTGCAAGTATTATAAGACTCTACACTGTCTTCCTTGTTGCTCAAACATTTTACCAGAAAATATCTAGACCTTAGAGAGAACAAATATGCATCCCAAGTCTCAACAAGCTCTACGGTAGTTCTCCACTACTAGGCTTTAACTACATGATGCAAGAGCTTAAACATGATCTACTTGAGAGCTCAAAACAATTGCAAAGCATCAAATCGAAACAAGACAATGATCTACAAGAATGCATATGTCTTTTCCAATACCAACTACTACATGTAGCATTTTCTTTCTTCCAAACAAACACCAATCAATTTATTTAAACATAAACTCTCCAAATGATAATATAATGCAGCAAGAGAGTATTTATAAACAAGTGCTAACAGCTCGAAGAGATGCATGAAAAACAGGAGCTAAAAGCACTGCAGTAGCTAGTTAAGAATACTCAACAAATATAAGTGAAGAACATGAGTATTCACATGAAAAAGCGGAGCGTGTCTCTCTCCCACACAAGGATTGCTAGGATCCGAATTTATTCAAACAAAAACAAAAATAAAAACACACAGACGCTCCAAGTAAAGCGCATAAGATGTGAAAGAATTAAAATATAGTTTCACTAGAGATGACCTGATAAGTTTGTTGATGAAGAAGGGGATGCCTTGGGCATCCCCAAGCTTAGACGCTTGAGTCTCTCTGAATATGGTTGGGATGAACCACGGGGGCATCCCCAAGCTTAGGCTTTTCACTCTTCTTGATCACATAATATCACCCTTCTCGCTTGATCCTTGAAAACTTCCTTCACACCAAACTCAAGACAGTTCTCATTAGAGGGTTAGTGCATAATCAAAAATTCTCATATTCTGTAATGATACAATCAATCCCAAAGCTTCTGGACATTAGCTACAGCCACCAATGCTTTGTGGAGCAAAGAAATCCACACAAACACAGTAAAAGAGCGAATGCAAAACAAAAGGCAGAATCTGTCAAAAACAGAACAGTCTGGAATGACGAATTTTTTCGAGGCACTTAAGTTGCTCAGATGGATCTGGCCTAAAATAATGAAAGTTGCGTACATATCTCAGGAATATGCGTGATTTTTCTCAGAATTTTTTGAATTTTCTACAGGGAGATAAGCTCAAATCCGTGACAGCTAAAAATCTGTCACTGCGCAGAAATCCAAATCTTGCATCAACTTTCAATATAGAACTTTACTTGGCACAACATTGCGATAAAATAAAGATACAAAGGAGTTGCTACAGAAGTAACAAAACTCCTTGACTCAAAGAAAACAAAAATAACAGCAAATAAAAACGATGGGTTGTCTCCCATAAGCGCTTTTCTTTAACGCCTTTCAGCTAGGCGCAGAAAGTGAAAATCAAGTGTTGTCAAGAGAAGAAGCATCAACATCATAACTTGCTCTAACAATAGAGTCAAAAGGTAACTTCATTCTCTTCCTAGGGAAGTGTTCCATACCTTTCTTGAGAGGAAATTGGTACCTTATATTACCTTCTTTCATATCAATGATGGCACCAACAGTTCGAAGAAAAGGTCTTCCCAAAACAATAGGACAAGATGCATTGCATTCAATATCCATAACAATAAAATCAACGGGGACAAGGTTATTGTTTACTGTAATAAAAACATCATTAACTCGCCCCAAAGGTTTCTTCATAGCATTATCAGCGAGAAAAACATCCAAATAACAATGTTCCAAAGGTGGCAAATCAAGAATATCATAAAGCTTCTTGGGCAAAACCGAAATACTTGCACCAAGATCACACAAGGCATTGCAATCAAAATCATTCACCTTTACCTTAATGATGGGTTCCCAACCATCTTCTAATTTCCTAGGAATAGAAGCTTTAAGTTTCAACTTCTCCTCCCTAGCTTGCAAAAGAGCATTTGTAATATGCTTTGTAAAAGCCAAATTAATAGTGCTAGCATTGGGACTTCTAGCTAATTTTTGCAAGAACATAATAACTTCAGAGATGTTACAATCATCAAAATCAAAATCATTATTGTCAATGGTGGTGGAACCATTGTCTCCAATAGTTTGAAAAATTTCAGCACTTTTATCAGAAAAAGTTTCAGCAGTTTTAGGCAATTTCAAACGCTTTGCAGAAGTAGTAGAGACATTACCAACACCAATAACATTACCATCAATAGTAGGAGGCTTACTAGCATGTAAACATTAGCATTACTAGTGGTGGTGATAGTACAAACTCTAACTATACTATTCTCTTTTTCAAGTTCTTCCTCTTTTTCCCACCTAGCATGCAATTCAGCCAACATCCTAATATTATTATCAATTCGAACTTGGATGGCATTTGCTGTAGCAAATGACTTAGTATCTTTAACTTCATTAGGCATAACTTTCAGTTTTAGAATTTCAACATCATGAGCAAGACTATCAACTTTAGAGCAAGATCATCAATTTTTTCAAACTTTTCCTCAACAGTTTTATTGAAAGCTTTTTGTGTGCTAATAAATTCTTTAAGCATAGCTTCAAGATCAGAGGACACACTTCTATTGTTGCTGTAGGAATTACCATAAGAATTGCCATAACCATTTGAAGGATAAGGCTTATATTGTTGCTACCAAAATTATTCCTATAAGCATTGTTGTTGAAGTTGTTGTTTTTAATGAAGTTTACATCAACATGCTCTTCTTGAGCAACCAATGAAGCTAAAGGAACATTATTAGGATCAACATGAGATCTACCATTCACAAGCATAGACATAATAGCATCAATCTTATCACTCAAAGAGGAGGTTTCTTCAACAGAATTTACCTTCTTACCTTGAGGAGCTCTTTCGGTGTGCCATTCGGAATAGTTGATCATCATATCATCAAGTAGCTTTGTTGCTGCACCTAAAGTGATGGACATAAAGGTTCCTCCAGAGGCTGAATCCAATAAGTTCCTTGAGGAAAAATTTAATCCTGCATAAAAGGTTTGGATGATCATCCAAGTAGTCAGTCCATGAGTGGGACAATTCTTCACCAAAGATTTCATTCTTTCCCAAGCTTGAGCAACATGTTCATTATCAAGTTGTTTAAAATTCATAATGCTACTTCTCAAGGATATAATCTTAGCAGGAGGATAATATTTCCCTATGAAAGCATCTTTGCATTTTGTCCAAGAATTAATACTATTTCTAGGCAAAGAAAGCAACCATTCTTTAGCTCTTCCTCTCAAGGAGAAAGGAAAAAGTTTCAGTTTTATAATATCCCCATCCATATCCTTATACTTTTGCATTTCACAAAGTTCAACAAAGTTATTAAGATGGGCAGCAGCATCATCAGTACTAACACCAGAAAATTGCTCTTTCATAACAAGATTTAATAGAGCAGGTTTAATTTCATAAAATTCTGCTTAGAAGCAGGTGGAGCAATAGGAGTGCATATGAAATCATTGTTGTTTGTGCTAGTGAAGTCACACAACTTAGTGTTCTCAGGAGTACTCATTTTGAAAAACAAAATCAAACGAATTAAACAAGTAACTAATTTTTTTGTGTTTTTGATAAAGAGAGCAAACAAGACTAAATAAAAATAAACTAAGCAAGACAAATAACAAAGTAAAGAGATTGGGTGTGAGAGACTCCCCTTGCAGAAGCAATTCGGTTTTCCCCGGCAACGGCGCCAGAAAACGTGTTGCTGCGCTAAGTTGACGAGGGAATATCTCCCCGGCAACAGCAGAAACAATGCTTGTACGTCACACGTCAGTTGGGAACCCCAAGAGGAAGGTATGATGAGTGCAGCAGCAAGTTTTCCCTCAGTATGAAACCAAGGTTTAATCGAACCAGTAGGAAAACGAGGTTTGCTTCGAAGGTGTTGGTGAAGGAGTGTAGTGCGGCGCAACACCAGGGATTCCGGTGCCAACGTGGAACCTGCACAACACAATCAAATTACTTTGCCCCAACTTAACAGTGAGGTTGTCAATCTCACCGGCTTGCTGAAAACAAAGGGTTAAACGTATCGAATGGAAATGATGTTTGTTTGCATAAAACAGTAGAGAACAATGATTGCAGTAGATTGTATTTCAGATGTAAAAGAATGGACCGGGGTCCACAGTTCACTAGTGGTGTCTCTCCAATAAGATAACTAACATGCTGGGTAAACAAATTACAGCTGGGCAATTGACAATTGATAAGTGCATATAACATGCATGTGTGAGCTGTGGTGTCTACTATGAGATTCATTTGGGCATTACGACAAAGTACATAGACCGCTATCCAGCATGCATCTATGCCTAAATAGTCCACTTTCCGGTTAACATCCGTACCCCTTCCAGTATTAAGTTGCAAGCAACAGACAATTGCATTAAGTAATGTGCGTAATGTAAACAATACATTCATCCTTGAATAAAGCATTGCTGTTTTACCCCTAGTGGCAACAACACATCTACAACCTTAGAACTTGCTGTCACTATCCCAGGTTAAATAGAGGTTGAACCCAACTATCATGCATAAATACCCCCTCTTGGAGTTACAAGTATTCACTTGGCCAAGGCTTCAACAAGTAACGGAGAGCATGCAAGATCACAAATGACATAGACATGATAATATAATATTCAGCTCCACATAGGTATCAATATAAGTCAGATCCCAGCAAACACAACATGTAGCATTACAATAAGATGATCTTGATCATGATAGGCAGCTCACAAGATCTAAACATGATGGCACAAGTGGAGAAGACAACCATCTAGCTACTGCTATGGACCCATAGTCCAAGGATGAACTACTCACGCATCACTCCGGAGGCGGGCATGGCGATGTAGAGCCCTCCGGTGATGATTCCCCTCTCCGGCAGGGTGCCGGGAAGAGCTTCAGAACCCCCCGAGTTAGGGTTGACGACGGCGGCGGCAGCGAATATGTTCTGGATGAAAGGCTCGGTGTTTTAGGGTTTTCACGTCTCGGGGAATAAATAGGCGAAGGGGCGATGTCGGCGGACCCCCGAGGGGCCCAAACCACCAGGTGGCGCGGCTGGGCCCACTGCCGCGCCGCCTGTGGTTTGGCCACCTCGTGGCTCTCCTTCGTCTCTCCTTCGGACTCCGTGTACGTGCTGGAAAAATAGGGACTTGGCCTTTTGTTTCGTGCAATTCCGAGAATATTTCCAGAAGTAACTTTCTGAAACCAAAAACAGCAGAAAACAGGGAACTGGCACTGTGGCATCTTGTTAATAGGTTAGTCCCAGAAAATGCATAAAAGTGATATGAAGTGTATATAAAACATGTAGCAAATGGTATAATATAAGCATGGAACAGCAGAAATTATGGATACGTTGGAGACGTATCAGGCACGCGTCATGGACATGTCGTGCGAGAGCGCGACGCATGAGGAGGCCTCCAGCCAGCTCATGGCCGCTGAACAGCAGGTCCACCAAGAGCTGATCGCCCATAGGGCGGTTTTGGACGCCGCTCGCGATGCTGCCCGCATCCACATGAGGCATGCTCACATCTGACAGATTGAAGAGGCTTTTCATCGGGGACCCTCGAAGCAACAGAGCCGGAGAGCAAACAGCGGAAGGCGAAGGAAGAGGCGGTGTGGGAGTATCGCGTGATGCTCACTCGAGAGCGCCAGGCGATGCACGTGCGTGCTCGCACGCGGACCACAGCAGCGGAGGCTCACCGGAACGGGGCGGAGAGGCGCTATCTCGTGCGGGTAGAGGTCAATAGTGAGCCTCCCCCCATTTTGCCGAGTCGGGGGCAAACAACGACGAAGCTGGTCCTAGCGATCCACCTCTTCCCGGCGTCTACATTATATTAGGTTTAGTTCAATTTTTTGTGGTAACTTAAGTTTTACTTTAGAATTTGTTATAATTTAGCAACTTTCAATAAAAATCGTTATTAAAAATTGGTAACTGTTCAAAGTTTAATTTAAACTTGGGGGCGCCGCTGGGTGAAACACATATGGTGCAAGACATGTGTTCTCCGCCTGTCCAAGCAGACACATTTATTTGGGTGCCACAGAGATTTTTGGGGCTGTGGGTGGAGATACGAATACTGCTAGTACAATCTTTTGTACTCCCTCCGTAATAAAATAAGTGTCTTACATTAGTCTAAATATGAATATATCAAGATACATCCTTATTTGGATAAATAAAAAACTCTTATATTCGGACGGAGGGAGTATGTGCAAAGAAAAAAATACAGACAGCATATTTGCGCTGACACCTCAGGCCCACCTGACAGGCACTGTCCCTCCCACTCTTTCGAAACTCCCCTTCGCGGCCGGGGGGCGTTCCTTCGAAATTCAATTCGCCAAACACTTCGCGCGCGCCACGAGAGCGGCGGCCTCCGCCACAGTATGGAATTCAGTCTGGCGATCGCGCATGGCAGTGGGGCTCCTATGGAGTAGACAGCGAGAGGAGCAAGCCCGGCCGCACGTCTCTCCCTCGCTCGCGCGGGAGGTCACGACGAACACGCGGCGGACGGTCTTAATGAGGATTGCGTGGCAGATGCTAAATTGCGTCGCTAGCAATTAGGGTTCTTGCTGGCAGTGGCAGAACGCGACAATACATTGGAAGAAACCGAAGAGCGTGGAAGATCACGGAAAAGGCAAGAGAAATCGTTTAAATGGGGGCACAGCGGAGGCGAGAGAGGGCTTGCGCTAGGGTTCGAGAGACAGATCCCGAGCGCCGCCGCCTCTCTCAAACTCACCCCACCTCGCTCGCCGGAGTCGCCGGCTCATCCAAGCCCGCCGTCCTGGCTCTGTTACTGGTGCTGTCGGAGTAATCGCGAGCGCGGCTGCTTCCATTGCTTGGAAAAGTATACTCCTGTTCTTCTTCTTGTAGCTGTTGATTCATTTCTTACTTCATCGTGTGCTAGTTTTAAGAGATTTGTTGTTTTTGTAGCAGTAAGGATTGATTAGCTCCCGCAGGCCTCTGTGCTTCATTATTTTATTTGTTGCTGTTATTCTCTTACTCTGGTAGATCTATAATTAAGCGCATGATGGTCTTTCCGGTTTTACAGTGCATGCATCTGATATATCATGCGTGAAAAGAGTTTATTGTTTTTGCATGATACTAGACAGTAAGTGTTTTAGATCTTGTGAGTAATTCTAAATAGAAATAGATCTCTTGTGATTCGAAGTCTGGAAGGACTATGGACTATTTGTAACGAGAATAACATAGACTACGGACTATCTATGGAGAGTAGTAACAGAGCGGTGCATCTTTTGGTTTGCTCCTCCTTGCAAGCGCACATTATCACTTTGGCCATTTTCCCCTCTGTGACAAATTAGTACTGGGGTGTTGATCTATTCTGAATGAAGTGCTCGACGTAACGTTGCATGCACTGTAGTGTTTTGATGAGTACGACTCTTCGGATTAGTTTCAACTATGGTGGTACACGGGGTGCCCTGTTTACTATGAAGATCACAAAGTAGGATAGAAGAATAATGTTTCTGATAAGTTATTTATTCCGACTAAACTGATCTATGCCGATTTTGTCCAACAATGGATGCTTCACTTGTGAGTAACCATTCATATAGTGGACTGCAAACCAAAACAACTTTAGCATTGACGATACTTGAACGTCATTATTATATTTAAATGTCTATCATTATAGCAATGATCATTGCGGCTGAAATAAATAAAACAACATTTGTAACTGCTGGGTTTAGTAAGCATATTTATTGTACTCCGTGAATCCATGACCATCGTGACATTCACACTCTCACAAGGTTTGTCAGGCTTCCAATCGTGGAAAAGATCCACACTATGTAGTCATTCCTTTGTTCATTGCTTCATGCCATTTAAGTTCATTATGTATCTATCAATGCAGTAAATCTTCTTGCGTAGTTAAATCTCATGCTGAGTGGTGAGTTTCATGTGTATTATATTGATAGTTCTTCTGAAACTAGGCATCCTTTGCTCTTCCTACCATCAGGTAGATGAAATGAGCCTATAACTGACAAAGGCATGTTACAACCCATTAACCATTTTCCATTTTAGTGTCCAGTTCTCATGATCACAATTGCCAGAAAGAAGATATGTCACCCTTCAAAGAATGCAACACATCAAATTGTGGTCAGACACATGGAGCTACAACTACAAGGAACACTGTATTATGGTTGTCCAATAAGTACTGACCAAATTGTATCAAGTCATCTTGTATTTTTCGTTAATGGAACTGATAATATACAGACACAGTGAACTTCCGTCCAAAGACTGCGCTAAATTGATTAAGAATATCGCTTGGCCTCATTTCCAGGATTATTTTATGTGTAATCTTTTATACGATGTGCTTTTTATCTTTTGTCCAAAGACTGCACTACCAAATATTGGTCCTTTGAACCATTCTCTTTTTGTTGCATTAAATGTGTTATCACATCTCCATTGTTCTGACATGAGATTGCATTTCTTTTCAGTTCTCCTTCACTTTATAGAAGAAACTAGAGATGTCGTCCCCGAATGCTGGTACGGGACCTGCTAACGGTGTTGTATCGGATACAGGATTTGCAGGGCTTCATGGTCAAGACTTTGATTACTACATCCACTATTATGAAATCATCGTGGGACGCGATACCAAGAAAGAAAAGGTAGACTTAGATCTCACTGTTGTTGGCGGAGCCAAGGACATTTCCCGCCGTCACGCACGCATATTCTATGATTTTAAACACCGCACATTTGCCCTTGAAGTTCTGGGAAAAAATGGATGCTATGTTCAGCGGGAACTTTACCTCCCAGGCGATGATCCCGTTAAACTGGACTCCCAGGATCTCTTTCAGATTGGAGGCACACAATTCTACTTTCTCCAAGCAGCTTGCACCATCGATGAAAGCATTGCTGCTCAGGACAATCCTCAGTCATTTAGCTTTCGTGGCATTACTTATCATGTTGATCCTGCCACAGGTTCTGTTCGGCACACTCCTATTCCATCACAATTCATGGCTTCCACAGCTTCTGCTCAGGACACTCCTATTCAACCACAACCCATAGCTGGCATGGCTTCTGCTCAACACACTACTCATACTCCATCACAACCCATGCCTGCCACAACTTCTGCTTAGGACACTCCTATTCAATCACAACCCATGTCTGCCATAGCTTCTGCTCAGCACACTCAGATTCCATCACAACCCATGTCTTCATCCTCTCTGCACCCAGTCCATTCTGTTTTTTCAACTTTGCGTGGCTATTTTGCTAACGCTTTGCGTGAGCGTGACTATTTTGCTAACGCTTTCCGCAATAGTCATGGCTGCACCAATGGTGAGAGTGGACCTGTAATTGGCACTGGAACTCAAGGAACGTTCATGAAGCAAAACAACAGGTCTTTGGTTGAACTGGACCTCAATGTTGAAGCAATTGAAACACTCGGTGAAGATGGTATTTTATACTAGATACCTATCTACTATATTTTTTCCTTTTGATATACGAACATAAAATTGACAACATTTTACCTAGTAATAATACAATCACTCCTTTCCCCTACATTGATTCGTGTGTTGCAACAATTTGGCTATCGTAGCAGAGAATACTCATGGCTGCGCCAATGGTGACGGTGGAGAAGGACCGAATATGGATCAACATAACATGTCTTTTGGTGCATTGGACCTCAATGTTGAGCCAATTGGAACACCCGATGAAGATGGTATTAATGCTAGATACTTAATTATCTGCTTTATTTTTTCATTGTGATATATTAACATAAAATAGACAATTCTATTACCTGGTAATAATACAACCACTCATTTTCCCGAGACTGATTTTTGTGTTGCAACTATTTGGCTATTGTAGCAGAGAATACTCATGGCAGTGCCAATGGTGATGCTGGAATTATAGTTTGCACTGGAACTCAAGGACCGACTATGGAGCAAAACAACAGGTCTTTTAGTGAAGTGGACCTCAGTGTTGAACCAATTGGAACACTCGATGAAGATGGTATTTATGTAGATACTATCTACTGTATTTGTTTTCCTTTGTGATATAATAACATAAAATATACAACATATTATCTGGTAATAATGCAATCACTCCTTTTTCCTAGACTGATTTGTGTGTTGCAATTATTTATCTATTGTAATAGGGAATGGTCATGGCTTGGCAAATGGTGAAAGTGGAACTCTAGTTGGCACTGGAACTCAAGGAACTGTTATAGAGCAAATCAATAGGTATTTGGGTGAACTGGACCTCAATGTTGAACCAACTGGAACACACAGTGAACATGGTATGTTATAATTGTCACATACTTATGCTGGATACTTCTGTACTGTATTTTTTCTTTTGATATCCCAACATAAATAGAAAACTTTGTTACTTCCTTTTCGAAAAAAGACAACATATTTTTTTGGTAACAATACAATCGCTCATTTCCCCCTGGACTGATTTGTAGCCAGCAACTATTTAGCCATTGTAGTAGAGAATGAATTTTAGTATTTTGGACACATAAATTGAGGAATTATTGGTTAGGTCGCAATTTTCTAACTCTGCATGTCCAATCTCCAGTAGACACCCATGCTTGTGTATGAGTCGATAAGTCTGTTTGCGGTCTGCTTCTACGGTTGGTACCTTGTGTTTCTCAAAGAAAGTATTCATATATAATATGTTTGTACACTAACTTCGCGAGACTACCTTGTAGACATTGCATCTGTACATTCGCGGTGCTTCAATTGTGGTGAAATGTAAACTTGTAGTATGATGCATTGCTATCACGGAATTTTCCCTTGATTCTGATCTCTTCTGTGAAAATAATTTTCTTAATGCTTATTTCACTAATAGATACAAACTGTTCATGAACTAACTCCATGTTTCTTTCGAAAATAGTTACAAAGTGCTCATGAACTAATAATGTAGTAGCAACCGTACATGTACAATGCATGTTTCACGAAATATATATTGTATATATTGCATCACAAATATACTAACATATGCATAAAAACTTATTTAGAATAAAGAAGGTTAGACATCACCATTAAGTTTCTTTCTTCTCCCACGAACCACTCAATAAAAAGACAAATCAACATCACGATATGTTAAATAGGAGCCACAATCCTTCAATTAAGAGGTGATTAATAGGAAGTGGTCAGAGGATATGCACGGTTTAAATCAGAAATATCCTTCAGCAACTCATACTCTTATAAGAAGTATAGGCATAGATACGGATAAAAGGGTGAGACATCATTTCTTATTTCTTAAAAAATTGTGGCTGTGCTAAGAAAAAACTAAACCAAATACCATGCCAATGGTTTTTTCTCTATCATTTGTTGTTAGCAATAGCATTATTCTATTCAGACGACCGGAACACAGTATACGTGCAGCTATCTACCTAACGAGATTATTTTATTATGCAGTTAATGAAGTGGAAATTAGGACTGACAAGGATAAAGACAATCCACAGGCCACAGCTCCGGCAAAAAGAAGAGAATGATCTTATGTCATATGTTGCAAGCCTAGTATCTATCCACTCTAGTCCTACTGGTTGGGTGCCTGCGGCAGAAGTCCATGCAGAGGTTTGTTATGCAAGATTATTCATTTTTGTGCAGTTTCTCAAATTCAAAAAATTAATCCAACCAACTTAACTAACATAGATAAGGTTTGGAGAAAGCATAGGTTCTGGGGTATGCAACTGGTGGGACTTTTAATTTTCAGCTAGTATACTATGTGTCAAAATTATGAGAAATTACATGTTTCTATTTAATAGAGTGACTGCTTAGCATCCTTGAATAAAAATAGCAACAGTTCCATTTGAATATGTGTTTTTTTCATGTCTAAAGGGCTTTACAAGTTCTCTATAGTGTTATATATATCATGGGATGACCACATTATTTCATTTTGTTACGTTTAAGTTGGTTTTGCATTAAAATTGAACGCGGATTTTGCCAATGCACTATGGCGCGCAGGTGCAATCCTAGGCCGTCGAGCAGGATTTAGCGTTGACCCAGCGCATTTTCAACGCTAAAGCCTGGCCGTCGGATAGCTGAAACCGACGGCCCATATTGCACCTGCACGGCGAATTGTAAATAGAATAATCAATTAAAATTTTGATTTAATATTTGGCTTCACTAACAAACTGCGTTCATAAAGACGTTTTTGGCGGTATAATCAGTATGTGATGACATTAAGAATCACATAATCCTTCATAACCACCTTCTTTATCAGGGCAAGATCCTTCAATAACCCGGGTCCATAAGTTCTGCAATAAGCATGCAGTTATTCAGAATGCCCGAAATTTTAATCCTTTGCTGTCTCATAGTATTTAATGTCACCTTCTGATTTTAGCAAGCATGTGGACTAACCCACCCAAGCTCACTTATCTTGTTCATCATTGGCATAGTTTGCCCATTTTAGCAGTGGATGTTTATCTCAGTTATGCTCATAGAGTCATATAGTCCTTACATAGTTACATTAACATGTCGCAGATATCATGAAATAGGCTCGCAACCTTTGTAATGTCGTTATTTCTCTTTCCTGCTAGCACGTTTTAATTTGTAATCTTAAATCGCGAATTATGACATATGCTCGAATCCATTTGGAATTTTGTGGTCCAGAGAACAAGAATTAAAACCTTCCAATTGCTATTATTGACTATCAATTATTATTCTTTGTATGTAAGTGAGATATACTAAATCCAAGACTTGCTTTTCTTGTAAGATTCCTTCAAACGGGCTACAAGTTTCACAAAAATACCTCATCGTTTCATAGTTATTATCCTGTTGATTAATTGTATGGACCGATCTACCTTAAGAGTCTGCTCCGACAGCCTACAGCATCATCATAATATACTTGTCCCGCGTAGTAAAGTTACACTTTGAACCCGCTATATGTGATTCGTGCGCATTCCGTGAATTTGTTAGGCATTGCAAACTAATTCTTGATTATTTTGCAGCTTGTTAAACACTTCAGCAAGATATGGCCCAGCAGCATGGTCCAGAAGTACCTGGTATCTGAGGCCGGCTCATCAGCTGGAGCTGTAGAGAAGCCATGGCACAAGCTGTTGGAGCTGCTCAGGAAGTGCCCGGAGAAGTTCGTTCTCTGTAATCTATCTAGAGGAACAGAAACGTCAGACTTGATCGGCTTCATGCGACCCTGAGGTTGCTCAGATCATTTATCAGTCTTATGTTCGAAACCAAAAATATTGGACATCTCTCCTTGTTGTTTGTATCATCAGCTCATGTTGTAAACCCTTCGTGGGTATATCTAAGCTCTCATTCTGTACTTTTGGTACTATCTGCCGTTAAGAGTTGGACCGATCGCTGGTTTGTTTTCGTTGCTATAATTTGCATATGGAATGGGTGTTCCCTGATAGCACTTTGTATTATGAAATGACAGAGCAAGTGGAATAGATTGTTTTGGCATCTGAGGAGTAATAATTTGATATCACTTGTTTTGGTGAAATAGTAGATCAGCGGTACCCCTATGCTCGCGGTCTCTTGTCAGCAACAAGAACTTGTCGAGATTTGCCTGGGGATGAGCTGCTGGTCCGCGACGGAGTGGAATGGATATCCTTTCTTTGCTTGTGCAGCTTCCAGAGACACACCGTATGATGGTGTTTTTTTTTTACTATGGTAGTTAGGGATCTGGCACAGTAAAGTTTAGTCATGGGTTGGTTGCCCTTCGGTAGGTCTCAGGATAGAACTGTGTTATTTTTTTCTTGGCTTAGCTCTATTCTGGACGCTGTCCATCAGGACTTAATTTTTGAGTAATGATTTTTCTGTTTTTTCCGGAAAAGTTGAAATGGAAGGCTTCTGCATCTGAAGAGTAATAAATTCTCCACGCGCTCTGGTCTTGCAAAGGGCCGCCACTGAATAACTGTGGGTATGACCTTCCTTCATGGAACTGAAGTTACTATTAAAGTATGGTGAAGATGCTTTCTTCATCTGTTATAAATCTGTTAGTTTGTCACTCTTAATGTTTCGCCGCAAAGAAAATAATTTTAGTTCTATGTAGTTAGAGGCTTGAAGCTAGGAATGCAGGATTTGAGACGTTGAAGCAACAACATGACGAAAACATATGGATCGGCTGAACAGCCCCATACTTAAGACATGAAGTGGCACATTCTGGTCCCAACTCCAGTACTGTACTTTCTTAACCAGTTTTCCCAGGGTAATCCAAAAAAAGCACTAACCTTAAGCAATGACCATGTGCCCAACCATTCATCTAATAATAACCATGCAGTGGACCATATTAGGGCTCAATATTTTGGTAGGGACTCCTCGATGGACCTCTTCTGTACATAGATAGCATAGTACAAAATGAATGAAGTCCAGGTGAGGTCCAACATTTGCCACAAATGGGCATTGATTGTTACACAAATTGCAAAGCTAATCACAAAATTTGGGGTACAGTTGTTCCTCTGGTATGTTACGCCGGGCCGCACAGACCAAGACGGTAAAAACAAATGGAAGAGCACAATACATTTGAGCAAATACACATAATTTTCTATCTATCTAGTTTCCTCCACACGGTGCGGCCACGGTTGATCTCATCCCCCGCCCCAGCGAATCTCAAGCAGTGCAAGAACTGGCGCTTCTCTTCTGGGTGTGGTGCTGCAAACGCAGATCCATTTGAACTTTCCTCCTCTACTTCCTCTATATATGTAAGAGAATCAACTATGTCGTCATGCTGGCATTCTCTTCTGTAGTCAAGAGTAATTGTTTGCAACTCGTGGGTATCAATAATATCTTGAGGTATGCTCTGCGATTTCAAAGGAGAAAGAAACGAGATGTCATGAACTATCACAAATCAACAAGGATGTCATTCATGCATGAAACTATAATTTTAAAGAATAACCATATAATTGATTGTACACTACTAACAAAGAAAGCTAATAAGTGGGGCAAAGGCTATATTACATGAAAGGACGATGAACTGATGGTTAAAGAAAAGAAAAAGGTGTTGGAATACTCACTTCAAGGACCCAACCAATGTAGGTGACATTATTGACATGTTGGTTCATGTCCAAATCAGCTCTTCTAGGCTACAATCCAGAAATTAAGGTATGTCAACATGACAGTTGGTCAAGTGCAGAGCGTAACAATCAGAGGAACAAAACTAACCACTAGCCCGAGCCGTGAGTGCTGTGGAGGATATGTAAGAATAGGGATCTTCTTCAGACTACCATTGTTTTCCTCAGGGAACGCTAATCTGCACAACGGTAACTTGTCATTTGTGAATGACACCAATTTGCATCCTTACATGTAAGACCATAAGAGTGTTAAAGTGGAGCACATCTGAAGTACAAAAGAGGGGATCTTAGCTCAGTTGAGGCCTAAACAAGAAAAAAAATATGAAATACCAATTCACCTTGGAGACTTTGGACAGTGGACAAAAACCTCATCCCTAACTTCATCACTGACTCTTTGCAGTCTGCGTGTATTTTGGTTCATCATGACCCACTTGCTGGAAAAAAACAATTGATATGACTTATTACTTGTAATGAGTACAGTACAGTGACAGATCTATAATTTTCCAGACAACAAACAAAGAAACACACACGCTTCACAATAAACTATTAAGCTTCAGATCTGTAAACATATGTTGAACAGCTAAAGAAAGCCCCACTAGGCATATGTATGTACACTGTATCAAATCAAAATAAGTAAACTACAAGAACAACTGGAGGACAACTAGGAATAAGTCTACATATTTTGATTCTTGACATACTTTCATTTTAGGTGCCGAATGTCTGATGCCTGTCCTAGACAATTTATTTTGCTAGATTTGCCTGGAGAATCAAAGGTGTGGTAACAAGGTTGGGGATGAAGTTTGAAAAGGAAGGACACATATTCAGTCGAAACAGGTAGCTGCCCTTTTCCATTTTTCCCTTGGACACAAATATGAACATATGGTTTTAACTGTGAGCAAACATGGTGACTATTTCCAACAGAACAAAACAAGTACCTGGTAGCTCTTCCGATAACTTCACCATTAGCTACATCCTTGAGGATCCAATCACGCCGAGTGCCAATCCTTCCATCAGCTTGGCACCATGTTTCAATCTCAACAACATCACCCCTATATGTAGAAGAATTTTCAGTCATGATTAAATCCTGCTTGAAGGAGAACAGTGGGAACAAAAGTTGTGGGGATCTTGCAAATTTACCAAGCGGGGTACTCGTATATCTCAATGTGCATCCGGTTTGTCACCCAAATGAGTCCAAGTTCTCTCATTGTTGTAGTTGTGGCAAAACCATCGGTGGAGAACCCCACACTTTGTGCATGGTTACACCCTACCTCCTGCATTCATAAGAAAGCCTATCACAAACAGGTCATAATAAGGAAACAAACAAGAATATTATCGAAAACCCTGATATAAACAAAACCAGTGCTGATAATAGCACACGAGTTAACATAAGTAGAAACACTTGCTACTACTATTAGTCCGAATGCATATGACCGCAGGGCATAGATATCAGATCAAATGATCAAGAGTTCGTCAGTTTTGAGTTTTGCGAGGGAGAGAAAAGTGTTCGAAGATTGCGAATCATGGAATGAGGTTCACCAAATCCCAAGCGATATATCATTCATACCCCATTAGATTTCTTACAAAATTCCATTTCTGAGCCTTTTTATAATAACATGATTACTTAATTATTTTTTGAAGAACCATGATCACTTGATTATATGACAAGCATGCACATGCACAAGATTTGCGCTCACATCCTTCCAAACACACAGGATTACTTAAACTGAGTTGATCCACAACACGGCTGTCATTCCTTATCAGATCTTTAAGCATGGGATTTCAAGAACTCCGGCATAGCTGATCCAAGGACAAAGGAAGGCACATTGGGTGAGATTTAGGATGCACTGGGTGCACACGGGGAGCAAAATTCTGCAGGCCTGTAGGGGCACATCAATTTCGTAACACCCATGCCGATTGGCCATTTCCAGCAGCATAGAACAGAAGCAGCACTGACTAGCACAAGATTAGCTCAAGTAACTTGCTCAAGCTCGAGGTCAACTCATGTGATAGGCGCACATGCTTGGTAGCTACGAAATCCCTCTCGGTGAATCGTAATCGCGGCATAGCAGAGAGGAACTCTGAATCTGCTGCCACAATACAGATCCACACACCCCCCAGCTCTCCAGTTCCCCCCAAAGCAATCTCATTTCGCAATTTCATAAGAGGGCGCCTGGCATCTAGCGACGGGATCTCGGGAGGCATGGAGAATTCGGGGAGGCTGGAGAAATTCGTTACCTGGAGGAGGTTGGCGATGGTCTCGACGGTGGCGGTCTTGTTGATGCCCACCTCGTAGGAGCGGACGACGAAGCACTCCTTGTAGGAGAGGCCGTCCTCGAGGAGGCTCCCCATCCTTAGCCGCTCCGCCAGGCCCCGCCGCTCCCCCCTGCGCCGTCAGACCCCTCCGCGGTCGCCACCGCCGCCGCGACCTGCGCCGCCGCCGCAGACGCAACGACGCCCCGCGGGCGAGCGCAGCGCACCACCGCGCGGGGCAGCAGGCCGCGGCGGGCGAGCGGGGCCGGGCCGCATTGCGGCGGGGTGTGGCAGCGCAGCATGGGGGCGGGAGGGCAGAGATTCGGACACTGACTGGTGGGGTTTATATGGGAGGCGGGGGGGCTGGGGTGGCGCGGGCGGTGGGCAGTGGTGGTGATGCGGCGGAGGAGGTCCGGGCGATAGGAACGAGGAAGACGCGGACGAGAAGAAGACGACCCACAGCCGACGAGCGCACGCACCACCGTGGAGCCTGGATTGCGGAGCAGGTTCGGTTCGACCCACAGCCGACGAGCGCACGCACCACCGTGGAGCCTGGATTGCGGAGCAGGTTCGGTTCGACCCACGCCGCCTAGCGTAGCCTCTTTTTCCTCTCTACCGTGCCGTGCGGTACGACTGTGGCGTCGATTTTGGTTTTGGAGAGGACAGCCTCGTCATAGATGACATGGTTGCCAAATTAAATTTATTTAGTTTCTTTAAACACAGTATAAATATAAATATACAACTCTCAGATACATGCACATACATTCACACCTATAAACATACATACACCTGCCGAAGTCACGACAGACGCCTCGCTCAAGACGGGATCGTCGCCTCTCCCTAAAAGAATATTCCGGCTTTTATACGACATGCACGTATCAAATCTGAACTTTGATAGGGTACGTGTACAACAATCATCCTAATCATCCAACCATAGGTTGTTCGCAAATTTATTTACTATGGACCCAACTATGACACAAAATCAAATAAAAAACCTCTCCTCATGTGCTATACAAGTTATTAGATGAGAGTGAGTATGCTTTTCATTCCATCACAATATTTTGGCATTGGATCGTCTCAATGCTCTGGTACCACCTTTTTTTTTTTGGCATTGACACTCCAATTTAGGGCACCAAAGAGTTTGCCTGAAAATGTAAATCTCATATTTGATACACATGATCGGAGTCGTCTAAGACCTCACACCAACGCACATCATCTAAATTTGGAGGCCTTAACCAAGCCGTCCAAGGGGCAGGTCAGAAGTACAAACCAGTCCAGCAGACTATCCACTGGTCCCTCGAGCCGATGCACACCTCTAAGAATGATACCCGGGGGGGGGGGGGGAGGGGGACGACGACGACACATGAGTGTCGCCATCATCTGATCAACTGATTAAGGGTTTCCCGGGGGTAGTGGAGGGAGGTGGGAGCTTCACCTCAATGATGCTTTAAGGAGATAGCGTCCAAGGTTTCACCATCATCAGCTCTGGTCACCGGTTGTGACAAGATCTTCACCTGGATATGCTCCACAAGACTCCCAGTTCAATTCATGGGTATTTATTTTCGCCAAAATACTAGTATATATATGCTGTTAGTACGTACAGCCTTACAGATGTAGAATAAAGGAAAATGAAAAAACATACTTCCTCCGATCCTAAAAATCTATTGTAACTTAGGCGTCATTTGTACATAGGCATGTTGGCGGACGTCCGCCAGGAATAAATTTCTGTCCGCCCCGTACGTGTTTCACCGTATCCACTGCAGACTCGTACGTATGCAGCTGCATATCGATTAGGAAAAAGTTGTGTAGCGGACTGTCCGCCCATTCTGTTGGACTGTCCACTTGCATCCCTATTTGTACATACTCAGTTCAATTTTCACGACACTTTTAGTGGAGGGAGTATGAGGTTCTCCCCGCATTGAGCCCAAAACAAGGATATCCCACCTGTTGTTTCCTGCCTACCCACCCCACATGGCCTAGTGGCCCATTATCTCTGCTTCTCTAGGCCCCGAACGAAAATAGCTACAGCCTGAATGTTCGTAGAACCGCAGAAGTCGATCGATCAGAAACCAGCCGTTTCACCCCTATAAAAAAAGGAACCAGCCGTTTCCCTCAACAACAAAAAAGAACCAGCGTCGTGGGCAGGGGCGGAGCTAGCCTAATTCATGGGCATACGGTGCATACCCAATATTTTCTGCAACAAATAATCAGTATATAAGCTGTTGTATACATGTGACAGGGTCATTTTGATAGCCCTCGCGTCGCCTGACTGCGGGCTGCTCGGGGGAAACCACGCGCGCCGCCGCCAGGCCCCCGGCCGCCGCCTCCCTTCCGCCGCTGCCGTGGGCCTCGCCGCGGTGGCGGTGGCTCCCGCTGCCGCCAAAGGTCGCTGGGAGAGATCCCGCGGCGGACGCGAGGTTTGGGCCGTCTAGCTCCTCTCTCGCGGCTGTGTGTCGATGCGGTGGCGGCTCCTGGCCGGTCCTCCGGTGGAGCTCAGCTCGACGTCGGCCCGAGGATGGAGCTCGCACGGTGCGGCAGGTGGTGGCGGCAGCTCCCCGGCGCGGCCGCT
The DNA here is from genome assembly GCA_947311845.1 of Poa pratensis. Lineage (NCBI taxonomy): Eukaryota > Viridiplantae > Streptophyta > Magnoliopsida > Poales > Poaceae > Poa > Poa pratensis. The sequence goes on along the minus strand of CAMZMU010000097.1, from coordinate 11,732,393 downwards.
GGGCGGCGGTGCGGCCAGGGCCCGATCTGGGCCCAGATGGGCTTGGCGGGCCGCGGAGGTTTCCGGTGCGTGGCGCCTCCCTGGTGCGGCGCCGTGGTCCGGCCGTTCGGCTGTGTTGCGGGGGCTGCAGCACCGGCGATGCTCCGTTTCCAGCCTCCTTTTGTCGGCACGTCGCGTCGGCTTCGGAGGCTCAGCGTGAGCGCGGTTTGGCGTGCGGCTGGATGCAGTTGGTGTGTGAGGTGGAGGGCTACGGTGGTGGTGTTCTTCTTTCCAGCGCGCGGCGGCGGCTGCTCGGGTTCGCTCTGGTCGCTTCGGCGACAATCTCGCGAGCAGCGGTGATGATCCAGACGGCGGCGTCTTCGTCGCGACGACGGGGAGCCTAGGCGTGGCAGCACGGGGATGCAAGACACGACTGCCCAGTTCCGAGGGCTTTGACGGCGGTCTTCACGAGCTCTTTGTCGCGGTCGACGGCGAAGCTTCGTGGGCGTTCGTCGGCTGACGTGGCACCCGGATGCCGGGACGGCGACCCCGGATGGTGGTTCTCTTCTTCGCGCCGAGTTAGGAGGTGGCTCCGCGGGAGGTGGAACTGTGCCCCGACGCCCAGTTTCATCTGTGGCCTCAAATCGTCGGGCGTGTGGGGCTAGCGATTTGCGTGCGGGATGGCGGTGGTGGCTTGGTCAGTCCCGGATGGGCGGGTTGGTAGTTTGCGACTCATCGTCGGGTGAAAGCCCTATCTTGGCTTTCGGCCGGGACCGACGGCGGCGACGCCCTTCGGCGTCGTGTCCTTCTTGAAGGCGTCATCGTGATGGTGTTGTTGCTTCTCCGCCTGGGGTTCTCCGGGGGAAACCTCGTATCCCTCGCGGATCAGGCGAGGGTGGCATTTCTTGAGTCGCTTACCTCTTGGGGCCTCGTCTTGGATGTCCCGCCGACCGGAGGGACTAGCGGAGGGAGTTTGGTGGTGGGCGGCGGCGAGTTTTTCGTCATCGGCTAGGTGGTGTGTGGCCCTGGGGCCAGCGTGGATATCGGAGCAGCGGCTCCGGACTCTCGCCTCCGCTGTGCTGCGTCGAGGTGTTGGAGTGGCGGTTTTGGTCGCTCGGGCGACTTGATCGTCGACTCGTGTGGTGGCGCGGCCTTGGAGCCGGCGTGGATATCGGAGCGGCGGTTCCGGATGTTCGCCTCTGGCGAGGTGTTTAGGTGTCGCCTTTGGTTGCTCGGCGCCTTGGTCATCGACTCATGTGGGGCGCGGCCTTGGGGCCAGCGTGGTGTGTTTTGTGTTGTATCGGTTTTCGTCCAGTTTCCCTTATAAACCGGCCAATTCGTTTCTTCTATCTCTACTCTCTAAAAGAAAAGTTTTGTTCCTTCGTCAGGCTTTTTGTTTTCTCCCCACCTGCCATATACGTCCTAGGCATTATTATTACAATTCTCGTTAATCAGCATTAAAGATCAAATCAGCATTAATTAAGGATGCCCTGTTTTATATCGCCCCCTTTTTTCCTATTTTTCCCTAAGCTGGCAACCAATTAGCATTAACTCCGGCGTGGCCTTCCGCAGCGAGATGGTTGTGCCGTGATCGATCCGCCGCCGCAGTAGACGCGGCTTGCCTGCGCCCCGCTGGTGCGCCCATCCATGCGCCGCGCGTGCTTGGCCGGCATCCAACGATTCCCCTTTCTTCTTTCTCCATGTTCTTCTCTTTTGCAAAAAGAAAAAAAGAAAATACAACCGCAATACTCGCATTCACCTCGTTTGGTCGTCTTCCCTCGTACATCCTCCTCGCCGGAAGCCCAACCACCATACTTCTACCTCTCCTCACACAACGGCAACAACCGTCGTTGTTGACCCTCGATCGAACAAAACTCACGTCTTTGCCTCCGCTGTATTTGCCCTCGGATAACTACAAATATTCTGAACTCCAAGGCAGCATCATGCATAACTTTTACGACCTACTTGACGGCGGCAAGCTGGCGCTCCACGCGGAGGTCGTGGACGATAGCGGATCCGCAAGCGGAAGAGACAGCTTGCTCGTAGGTCACAGCTGCTTCCTCGTCCTTGTGTAGTACTGTTGAGCATAGCGAGGCAACGGGAGCGAGCTGATCGTGGAGGCGGCGAGCCTATCATCGCCTACTGTGTACGGCTCCTTGACAGCGGCATGCTGGTGCTCGACGGGAAAGTCGAGGATGGCAGCGGAAGCGCAAACGGAGGAGTTGTCTTGCTCGCAGTCCATGGCAGCCACTTCCTTATCATTTCTCTGTGTGGAGCATGGCCAGCGACGGAGGCTAGCTGATTGTCGAGGCGGCGTGTACAAGCATGGACTGGACACCGACGGGACAACCAAACTAGAACGTACAGTAGTTCGTATCGACATGGTATTTCCTTTTTTCTTAACAAAGAAAGCGATTTTGTGGGAGAAAAAAGGGAGTCGCTGGATTGCTGCCACGTACCCGCGGTGTACGGATGGGCGCACACGCGGGGCACAGGCAAGCCGCGTCCACCACAGTATCGTGTGCCTGCTTCGGTGGGCGGCAACGACAGTAGGAACACCCGGTTGTTGTTCTACAGCTACCTGCCCAACGGCAGCCTGACCGACTCTTCCATGGCAGATTGGGGCGCGCGCTACGACATCGCCCTGGGCGTGGCACACGCCATGGCGTACCAGCACCATGACTGCGTGCCAACCATCCTGCATGGAGACATTAAGTCCATGAACGTACTTCTCACGCTGGTCAACGAGCCGTACCTACACCACGAATGCGGGCCAACCATCCTCCACGCATTTACTATTGTTATCCAGTCACTGCGACAGGTATGCATATTGGGCAAGAATGCTTCACACTGTTTATTTTGACTTGCTTATCTCAAGTATTTTTTAGCTCCTTATATTTTGCTGCGGACGGCGCGACTCTCTGTTCATCCGGATCCACAAGGCCGTGTTCGACCGCGCGGCTTCAACGCTTTTGCTGCGGGAGTTCCTTGCACATTGGTGGCACCGTGGAGGCGGGATTGGAGGGCAGGATAACACATAAGGACGCGTGTCAAGCCGTTCTGGGCGCGTGGGGTTGACATGGTGGCTACTGATACGTCCAAAACGTATCTACTTTACCAAACACTTTTTCTATTGTTCCACCTCTAATTTGTGTGATTTGAATGTAACTAACACGGACTAACGCTGTTTTCAGCAGAATTACCCTGGTGTCTTATTTTTGTGCAGAAAGTCAACTTTCGAGAAAATCCCTAAAAATAATCGCAAACATCCTATTTACCAGAAGACCCACGGAGCCAGAAGGGGAGTCGGAGGCGACGCACCAGGCCACCACGCCAGGGCCCGCACGGCAGAGGTAGGCCCGCGCCCAGGGTTCACGTGGCCACCTCGGTCGCCCCCGTCGCCGCCCTTTCGACTACTTATTGCCTCTGACCTAAAAACATCGGAGAGTCCGTCGTTCTTTCGCGAAACACATCTGTCGGGGAATACTTTCTGGATTAACCCGCGGCCCAGTGCGACTTGCTTTACTCGCATGGGCAAAAGCCCACATGAGATCAAGCTCAACATCAAACCGCCACAAGGGAAGAATCTAGAAGGCACGGAGGCGAGCCAGTCTCCGGATAGGTCCCAGTTAATATATTCCTTGAGTGGGAAGTTTCCTTTGTAACATGACGAGACTCTGTGCATATAAAGAGGACTCGCAGGATTAGAGGGTCAAGCCCTAAACCCTAGTTCATACGGCGAGTACCAGATCGGATCGCCTCCATTGTAACACCTCGATTATCATATCAATACCAATCTAGGGTAGGCAGGAAGTAGGTCTTTTACCTCACATTGAGGGGGCCGAACCTGGGTAAATCTGTGTTGATCTTTGTTCCTGCGATCCCAAGCTCGGAGATGCTTGACTCGCGTAATCCCACACCTACGAAGTCATCTATGACACCTGACGTGACAAACCCACGACAGTTGGCGCCCACCGTGGGGCCTGCGGTCAAGAGCGTCACGTTCCGCGCAGGATCCATGAAGGAGCTGAAGATCTTGTTGTTGGCCGTATCATCACGGTCAATGGCACACCCCTCATTGACGATTCAAGCTGGGGGCCGGAAGCTGATTAGAAACCGGCCACATCATCCCGTTTGGATCTGTCCATGTCTTCGTCGGCTTCATTGGCGGCGAGTCAGAAGATCCATCGCAACATGGCGACTCAGAAGAAGGAGTCGCGGTAACGGTGGACCAAGAAGAAGAATCTATCAACTACGAGTCGCTACCTCTTGAAGACGAAGAAGGCCAATCCATTGAGTATGTCCTTGAGGAAAGGCTATGCGGAGGCCCTGTGGATGGCGACTCGCCCTCTGTAGAAGATCGGCACATGGAAGGGGTCTACAGGACCACAGAAGCGGACGAAGGGCTGGGCATGCCACCAGGCAGCTTAGCCCCCACGCCGCCAGAAGCAGCAGAACAAGCCGCGCCAGACGCATCAGGAGTCGCGGCATCCGCTGCGTAACGCCAGAGTCGTGGCCTCAGGAGTCGCAAACAGAGAACTCCACCCGGAGTTGCGCCCGCGGAATCAGGGTCAAGGGTAGCCCCCGACGCAGCGGTCACGCTGCCACAGGGAAGTGTGTTGCTCACCAATATCTGCGGTTAATGCGGCCGCTAGAGTGACAGAATTGGAGGCTACCAGGATCGGGCTATATGATGAAGTCCAGAGAATCGCAGATGAGAGAGCCAGGCTGGCGCGCGAGGAACACGCCTCCAACAGGGCAACAGCGACTCATCGAGGACACCAATACTTTGCAAGGAGTACAGGCCACCTTGCCACACAGACGCCATGCGAGTCGCTTGCAGCCAGGAACAGTAAATCCTATGGAGCTGTTCCAATCGCCTACCGCTGGACCAACAATCGCGGTTCCCGCGGTTGAAACGCCGTAACCGCGGCACCACCCAACGCGATCCCGTCAGTCGCCACCAACACAGTGCGCCCGGTCGCATGGTCAGGAGTCGCACAACCATCAGTCGCGGTACCCACACACATGGCACCGTCTGCCATGGTTATGCGGTCCGTGGCACCATTAGCCGCGCCAGCGGTTCAAGCGATCGCTGTACCATCAGTTGTACCAGCGGTTCCGTCCTTCGCAGCACCAAGAGCAGCGGAAACACCTGGATCAAGGGCCATAGTACAAGCTAACAACAGGGCCATCATGCCCCCGCCATTGCCGCAGCCAACCTTTGTTCAGCAGCCGCCACAGCAGCCTCAAAGGTTCCACACGCCGCAAGGACATTATGTTAGCCCAGTGGAGAATCTCTTTGCGGCTACGAACATCTTGGCCAGGTTAGCGCCAGCAGGAAACACACCAATGGACAGAGAGGCGCGGCGCGCCATTGAGATGCTGAGCACAGCGGTAATACAGCAGGCAAACATGTCCGAACACGCGGGACGGCTGCACTCCACCCCCTACAATAGCAGAGCAACGGCGGAAAGAAGCATCCACGCGGAGTCGCCGCACGTTGCGACTTCAAGTTCGGCTAGGCGACAAAGGGAAAATCAACCTGCGGCTCAAAATCAACCTCAGCAAGTTCAACCCGTAGAAGTTGTGCAGCCGCGCGGCGGCTAATCCAATGGGAAGGCCAGCTTCATCCAATCTATCATCGCGACTCAAAGGCCCAGTCTGTTTCAGCGAAAGAATCAGGTCTGAACCGTTTCCTGCAGATTTCAAAGGACCTCGCAAGGTCGCCAACTACAACGCAAGCATGGACCCTGTTACTTGGCTCAACAATTACGAGATGGGCATGAGCATCCTAAACGCATCCGAAGAGATCTGCGCACGGTACCTAAACATGATGTTAGAAGGCGCAGCTCACATATGGCTGCAGAACTTGCCGCCAAATTCAATAAACTCTTGGGATGAGATGAAGGAAGCTTTTATCAAGAATTTCCAAGGAACATGCAAGCAACTCTGCAGTATAGAGGACCTTGAGCGTTGTGTACAGAAGGAAGGTGAGTCGAGTCGCCACTGGATGAGAAGGGTCGCAGAAATCATACATTCCTCAGATAACATACCACCCAGTTCAGCAGTCCTTGTCATGGAGAAAAATTGCAAGTTTGAGCCGCTGGTCCACAAACTAGGTCGCATGAAGGACAAAGTCAAGAGCCTAAGCGAGGTAATGGCGGCGGCCAACAAGTATGCTAGCTCGGATAAAACCAGGGACGCATCTGATGGGGAGGAAGAGGAAAATACTGGCAAGGGAAAGAAGGCCAGTAGCAAGCCTCAACAACAGCAAGCTAGCAATGCTAATGCGAGTTATAACAAGCGCAAAAACGAGGAAGGAAACTCGGGGTTAGTCGCAAATACGAACACTCGGTACAAGCAAAGCAGCGGCAGAGGAAGGAATTTTCACCCAGTTAACTTGGAAGAGGTTTTAACCGCCCCTGCGACATCCATATAGGAAAAGATGGGAAACCACCCAACCACACAAAGGCACAGTGCTATCATTACAAAAAGTGGAAGGATGGGCAACCACTCAACACAAACAACAATCATCAAAACAATGAGGGAGGTAACCACGGCGGAGGCAACAACAACAACGCTGTCCCAAATCCACAGCCAGATCAGCCACAGTTCCCAAAACAGTTGGGTCAGTATCACACCATTGTGGTCAATACCTCAAGGAGGGAGCAAAAGCTGCGACGACGCAATCAGGCTGTTAACGCCATAGTACCAGCCGTACCACAGTGGCTAAAGTGGTCCGAGCAGCCAGTAGTTTGGAGCCGCGAGGACCACCCAGGAGAAATAAATGAAGAGGGCAAACTCGCGCTGGTGGTTGCCCCTCAAGTCGCAGGATACAAGTTGGGCAAAGTGCTGATGGACGGAGGCAGCAGCATCAATATATTATACTACGAAACCTTCAAAAGAATGAACCTCCAAGAAAAGCAGCTACACCCATCAAGAACAACGTTTCACGGTGTCGTGCCAGGCATATCAGCTCAGCCATTGGGGCGAATCAACTTGGAGGTCGCCTTTGGGACACAAAGCAACTTCAGAAGCGAGTATATCTGGTTCGAGGTTGTAGATTTCCAGAGCCCATATCATGCGCTGTTTGGCAGAGAAGCATTCGCAAAGTTTATGGCTAGGCCGTGCTATGTGTACCTGAAGCTTAAAATGCCAGGCCCCAGGGGAGTCATCACCATTAATGGCGACAGAAGAATAGCTCAAGAATGCGAAGAAGGCGACAAGGCCATGGCCAGAGCAGCTTGCATCGCAGAGAGCGCCCCATGCGCGAGTCGCAGGAGAATTTTGATGACATCGTGGAGGCCAAGAGGCACCTACCTGACTTGCGACTTCAGATTACGGCCGCAAGGGAGGCAAGGAAGTCAAGGGCTACAGGCCATTGCCAATAAGGCACATCCCAGGCATTGCGAGCTGCCATCAGCAGCCGCAACAAAACACCAAGGGTTCACGTCATCAAGCTGGCCACTCAGGGCTGAACAACTTCATTTCTGGTCGCCACCCAGGCGCGACCGACCCATGTATCACCTCTGGTCGCCACCCAGGCGCACCGACCCATGTATCACTCTGGTCGCCACCAGGCGCGACCGACCCATGTATCACTTCTGATCGCCACTCAGGCGCGATCGACCCATTTCTGGTTGCCACCTAGGCGCAACCGACCCAAGCATCATTTCTGGTCGCCACCTAGGCGCGACCGACCCTATGTATCATATAATGATTTTGAAATAAAGCATCTCAAACTACCAATTGAGTTGTCAGTCTTTTATTTTTTAATCATTGGTTCCTTGGGGGCGCGGCAGCTTTTTAGCGCGGCCTATTACCTTGGGATCGCCAAACGAGTGGCATTTATCGTGATTATACTCAACCTCTCTTGGATGCGACTTGCACTATGCGGCCAAAGTACTGGGGGTGCGGCGTCAATCGAGTTTGATCGCCTATCATGGCCGCTCTCGACCCTGAACACGCACTTTTTACCTGGGAAATACTGAGCCGCGCAAGGGCCTAAGTGAGGAAAAACCGAGATAAATCATAAGGACCAGCCTATTGGTCGAAACATGTACTGCTGAGAGTACTTACACAACCATAACATTGTCTTTGACATACATAATACTAACAAATTATTACAAGCCACTAAGGGCTAAATTCATCAACACATTGTTTTTTCACTTGCGCCCAGATTTTGGCTTGTGCGCAGGAGGAACTGGCGGCTTACCAAGCTTGCCAGAAGGAGCAGTCGCAGGCTCGCGGACGGCTTCTCCGTCGCGGGCTTGGGGGCTGCAGAGCTGGACACACCCGGTGAAGGGTTCTTTTCCTGCGGGTTCACCGCACTGGATGATGGAGCGGGTAACTTCTCCCATCTGCTTCCATCTGCATTATACTTGCCCAGATAGGACGCAAGATCTATCCCCTCCACCAGCTCAGTCGCATGGCCGCGCATGTTCTTCCAAGTCGCCGCATATTCTGAGGCCGTCAGCTCGGTGCCATCCACCTTCTTCGAGGGCCTGCCTTGTGCAACCTTGGCAGCATCAAAAGAGGGATAGTATGTCTTGGCCAAAGCAAGAACATGAGCCGCACCGGTGCGAGCTGAGGACTCCTTCCAGTCCAAAAAGAACTGAGGCGCCTTAAGCAGTCTTTTCAGCAAGCCTTCAGAATCACCGGGGACTGGCTTGGTCGGCAGCAGACAGTTAGACAGCGATTTCATGGCATCACAAGTCCTCCGCGTAAATTCGCGGATGTTATTCAGCTGTTCTTGAGTGGTCGCACGCTGAAGTGCAGAATCCTCACCTGCAACAAGATGTCCGCCAGTTAGCCCAGTTACATACAAAAAGAAGGTGGTCAGATACCACGATACAGCGGCAAGTCGCAACACATACCAGCCAACTCTTGGGTCATGATACAAACTTTGGCGTGGACAAGGTTATGGGCATCAGAAACTTTTGCCAATTTTTTCTCAAGGTCGCCAATTGCAACAGCCTTGAGCCTTGCGTCCTCGTTGGCTTGAGCAATGGCGTCTTTCTGAGCATTGATTTGGAGGTCCAGCTGCTGGACCCTCTCTTGGAACTTTTCTTCAACCTTCTTAAGCCGCAGCTCAGTGGCTTTGGCTTGTTCAGATAACTTAAAGCTCTCATCAGACAGCTCGCCCATCCTGGTTTCCCTCTTCTTCAGCTCAGCGTCACGCTGGCCAAGGAGCTCGCGCAGCCTCTCCAGTTCAGAAGGAGTCTCCCCCAACTGCTTTTCCAAGGCGAGTCTTGCGGCTGTTACGGAATGTAGTTCCTCCTACAAAGAGTACATCAGCTAGTACGTACATATCAACAGCTAAAGAGAAGTATCAAGTCTCCCTTTACAGTCAAAAAAGAAACTTGATCCTTGGGGGCTAGAGACAGATAAGTGGAGACAGAAGTTTACCTTGTAAGCCGCAGACAGATCAGACAGCGCCTTGCGGAGCTCCGCGGCTTGCTGGTCATTTGAGGCAATGATGGCCTCTGACAGTTTCTCAGCACGGCTCATGGAGGAGGAGGAAGCGACCTCAGCACGCAGAGCTGGCGACCGCTGGCTATCAGCCGCTGGCGACTCAATCAGCGGCGCATCAGCATCCTTGGCCATTGCAGCTATGGAGGAAGGGTTGACCTTCTCCACGTCTTGGATATAAGGAGATCCGTTCTGTCCTCCAGAGCCACCTCTTGGGCAGCTGTGTCAAGAACAGAGGCCGTAGCCAAGTCATCAGTGGTGGCCACGCCCTCCACCATGGCGGTATGAGCCGCAGGTGATAAGCGCGGCTCAACTGCGGTTTCAGAAATGACTCCAGGCTCAGTCGCGGATTTAACCGCACTTCTGCAAAAAACAAGGGCATTGTGTGAAGAAGAAGCACATAAACCAGAATAAAAGTGTTATAAGCGCAAGGAAAGTCACTAACTCTGGAGCCATCTTCACAGAGGCCATAAGGTCGTCACTTGACGGCGATGATGGGCCTTGGATCCCAGAATCTACGAGCAGAAGTTTGCGTGTCAGTAGAGGAAAAAGAATAAGCAGTCAAGATGTCAAGACAGCAGAAATTACCAGAATGGGGACCCATGTCTTCTTCAGCTGAGGCGGTGGCTTTGTACACACGCCTGGCAGCGGAGGAGGTCGCGCCCGTAGCAGGCTTGCGACGCTTCGTGGCCTCAGGATTTTCCAGAGCATCAAGCTCTGGCTCCTCACGAGATAGCCTCTTGGAGGCTCTGCGGGGAGTTGGGCCAGCCGCGGCAGCAGAACTCGCGGCTGGCACTGGACTGTCATCCTCGTCCAGTTCAGTCTCTTCACCTTCTGAGGCCGCAGTGGCGACAGAGGGGATGCCAGCAATTTCGCTGCCCTCTAGAGCGGGCAGCAATTCTTTCTTGTGGCACGCTTGGGAGCAGCAGTGCCGGCGTCGGTCGCAGGCAGCGACCAGTAATTCTCATCAGCCTGGATCAGGAAAATATAAGTCGCAGTATTAAGAAAGGAATGCGACTCAACTACAAAGGCAAAAAGACAGGGAAGAGAAGTTACCTCAAAAGGCTTGTTGTTAACACTAAAAGGGGCAAGCCCCACCTTATCAAAGGAGATGTCTTTCTCCTCGGTCACGCGGGTGACGAATTCCACCCAATCCTCAGGCGTCCAGTCCGCAGCCTTGATGCGATCGACATCAGTAGAGGTGCCAGTGCACTCAAGGAAGGATCGTTGTCGTGGACTCACGGGCTGGATGCGCCATTTGGTCCAGCAAGAAAGAAGATCAAGGCCAGTAAGACCATGACCTATTAAGGCGCGGACCTTAATCAGCGACTCATTAATGAAAGCCGTGGCCGAGTCGCGAGGCTTTGATTTCAGTGCCTCGGTAGGCACGAAGGTGGTGTTGGACCAGGAGGGGAGACGAGTTTCGCCCTCCGGAGAAGTATCTTGGCAGTAGAAAAAGGATTTTTGCCAAGCCCTGGGCCGATTCGCCAGGGCCAGCTTGGGAAGAACAGAGTTTCGATGACGCTGAAGAGAGATGGCGCCAACCTGAACATAGGCGCCACCTTTGCAGATGAGTTGGCTATTACAGGAGAAGGAAGCCAACCACAGATCGATGCTGGGAGCATACCGAGGTAGTCCTCGCACAAGACATGAAAATTACTCACTTGGAGCATGGAATTGGGCCCGATGTCGTGAAGACGGAGGCCTAGACGCCGCATCAGATCGCGGAAGAAGAGGGAGCCGGGCGGCGTGAATCCGCGCTCCACGTGCTCCACGAACATCACCAGCTCGTTGGGCCTAGGGCGCGGCTCGGTTTCGTTGCCAGGAGCCCGCCAGACGTTGTCCTCCTTCGAGGGCAGGAAACCCTTGGCGGCTAGATCTGTGAGGACCTCCTCCGTCACCCAAGATCCTTCCCAGTTGCAAGAAATCTTGCGCTTGTCATCGGATGGCTTGGCCTTAGGCGCCATTGCGAAAGGGAGATTGGATCGGGGACTAAGCTTGGATTGAGGAAGAAGACGGTGCGGCAAGGGATGAGGAGATTGCAAGGGCAAGTGAATAATGACCTAGGCGGCCGCAGCTTATAACTGGAGGGGCCCGCAACTAACGGCACAATCTGCGCTTGCAACCAACGGCACAATTTGCGCCCGCAAAACGAGTAACGGTCCGCAATTAAAGGGAACAGAATATCTCCAGAAGCGGAGATGAGTCGCACAGATAAGTCGCGGCTCTGAATCGCGTAAGTTGAGATTGGCCAGAACGTTTGCAGTGCGGCTCAGTGACCATTTCAAGAGGTCAGAAGGTTCTCACCGTAAAGTCCTGACCAATCTTGGGGGCTAATGTCGGGGGAATACTTTCTGGATTAACCCGCGGCCCAGTGCGACTTGCTTTACTCGCACGGACAAAAGCCCACATGGATCAAGCCCAACATCGAACCGCCACAAGGGAAGAATCTAGAAGGCACGGAGGCGAGCCAGTCTCCGGATAGGTCCCAGTTAATATATTCCTTGAGGGGGAAGTTTCCTTTGTAACTGACGAGCCTCGTGCATATAAAGAGGACTCGCAGGACTTAGGGGTCAAGCCCTAAAACCCTAGTTCATACGGCGAGTACCATATCGGATCGCCTCCATTGTAACACCTCGATTATCATATCAATACCAATCTAGGGTAGGCAGGAAGGAGGTCTTTTACCTCACATTGAGGGGGCCGAACCTGGGTAAATCTGTGTTGATCTTTGTTTCTGCGATCCCAAGCTCGGAGATGCTTGACTCGCGTAATCCCACACCTACGAAGTCATCTATGACACCTGACGTGACAAACCACGACAACATCCACGCTCCGCCGCCACCGAAAACCCTTATACGGGGATCAGAAGTTCCGTTCTGGCACCCTGCCGGACTGGGATTCGGAGGAGATCATCGCCATCGTCGTCACCAACGCCTCTCCATCAACCATCCATGATTCCCCCATCCATGTGTGAGTAATTCCCGCTGTAGGCTGAAGGGGATGGTAGGGATTGGATGAGATTGTTCATGTAATAGATGTCAGATTGTTAGGGCATGGTGCTAGTATCCATTGTTAGTGCTATTTATCGTTGTTGCAACTTGTTGTGCTTAGTGCTTGACACTTAGGGCCCGAGTGCCATGATCTCAGATCTGAACATGTTATTGAATCATGAGTATAATTATGTTTTGGATCATATCTGCAAGTTGTATACACCTGTCGTTGTCCGGAACCCGAGGCCCCAAAGTGACAATAATTGGGACAACCGGAGGGGATGGCTGTGACTTGTGGATCACGTGTGTTCACGGAGTGTTAATGCTTTGCTCCGGTACTTTATTAAAAGGAGTACTTAATTGCCAGTAGTTTCCCTAGAGGCCCCGCTGCAAACGGGCTGGCAGGACAGAAGATGTTGTGCAAGTTTCTCATTGCGAGCACGTACGACTAAATACGGAACACATGCCTATGTTTGACTAGTACTTGGATGCTTTATTATTATCTACCTGCAAATGCCCTGTGTTATGACTATTACATGAGCTATCTTATCCATGCAACGCCCGTACATCCGTCCCTATGCCTACAGTATTTTAATCCTGCTGTTTACCGAAATCACTACTGCTGTCTCCGTTACACTGTTGCTACTGTTACTTCAACACTGCTGCTGTTATATCACTGTTACTACTGATAAATTGTGTCGAGCAAGTTTACTTTCAGGTGCAGCTGAACTGACAATTCATCTGTTAAGGCTTATATTTATTCTTTGGCTCCCCTTGTGTCGAATCAATAAATTTGGGTTTTACTTCCCTCGAAGACTGTTGCGATCCCCTATACTTGTGGGTCATCAAGACTATTTTCTGGCGCCGTTGCCGGGGAGCATAGCTTTATTTATAAGCTCATCTGAAGGTGATATTATTCGCTGCAATTTATTTATCATGGGGAAGGCTCGTGATCAGAAGGTGGCTATATTGCCATCCACTACAAGGAAAGGTACAACTCTGAACACTGCTGCTGCTCTAGATTCCCCGTCTGTTATAAGTCAACTTATCACACCACCTCATGCACGTATTTCACATGTTGTTACTGCTGAATCTGAAAATATTTCTGATGAATTTGATGATGCTTCTACTGTTCTTGATGAAAGTAGTTCACTAGGTGCTTTTCTGGATGCTACGATTGCTAGGTCTAGACAAATTGAAAATGATGAAATGCCTAATGAAAATCTTATTACACCTGCTGATTCACCTGGGTCGAGGGAATTCATTGATGATGATGATCCCGAGGAAGCCTATATAGATCTTGATGATGATTTTATTGATGAATGTATGAATTTTGAATCATCTGCTGATGCTAATGCTATAAGAAATCTTATTCAAAGGCGTGCTGTTAATTATAAATTGTCTCCTGATCCTAAGTTTGCTACGTCTCCTATAAATATAAGAGATAAAGATTATGATTTTTCTGTGGATTTGTCTCTTATATCCATTGCAGAGAAAGAACCTTTTCGAGGTGTCGAAAATGAAAGTGTTGTAGAACACATGAATAAGCTTTCTACTTTAAGTAGCTTATTTTCTGATGATATTAAAAAACGCAGCTACTTCGTTACTAAAATATTTCCTTTCTCATTGAAAGATGATGCTAAAACTTGGTTTAGTAATTTATCTCCTGGTTCTATTAAAAGTCCTCTAGGTTTGATTGATGTTTTCTTCCAGAAATATTATCCTGCTAGTGCTCAGCATGCTGCTTTGCAGAGAATTTTTAACTTTAAGCAATTAAAGGAAGAAAACTTGTCTGAATCTTGGACAAGATTTTGCTATTTAATTAGAATTCGACCGGGACACCAACTAGCTAAAAATGAACTTCTTGATATATTCTATAATGGACTAACTGTTGAATCTAGGACCTACCTGGATAGTTGTGCTGGTTGTGTTTTCAGGAAACGAACTCCAGATGAAGCTGAGGAATTAATGGCTAAGATAAGCCAAAATCATGAAGATTGGACTATACCTGAACCTGCTCCGGTACCTGAACCTGCTCCAGTGCCCACACCGAGGAAAAGAGGTGTTATTGAATTGAATGATGAAGGAATGAGAGAAGCCAAGAAATCTCTTAAGGAGAGAGGAATTAAATTGAAGATGTGAAGAATCTACCTCCAATAGAAGAATTATGTAAGCCAATTCCTCACCCTTCTACAGTTGAGGTACACTCTCTCCAATATTTTAATTCTGGTGATGTTCCTTATCGTAAGCCTCCTGATCAATGCTTAGATGAGTTGGATAATTTTATTGTTAAACAGGAGCATTTTAATATGAGAGTGCAAAATCATCTGTTAGAAAATTCTCGTATTATTAGTAATTTGCATGATGTTTTGGAAAGAACTGCTAATGATGTTAGAGGCCTTGTTAAACATTTTAATATGGTTCAAACTCAAATGGAGCAAATTACTAAAGTACAAAAAGATCTGCTAGCTAAGAATTCTAACAATGATGGGAAACATGCTTTTGGTATAGAAACTAGGGGTGGTGCTTCTACTCAGGATCCCTTGTATCCTGAAGGACATCCTAAAAGAATTGAACAAGACTCTCAATTAACTGAAAAACCTGGTACTTCTTCTAAGAGAAAGAAGAAGAAACATAAACATGTTGTAGAGTCCTCTGAAACTGCTAGGGATAAAGAACCTGTTAATGATCCTAATAGTATATCTGTGTCTGATGCTGAAACTGAAAGTGGTAATGAACATGCTAATGATAATGATAAGAACAATGCCATTGATAAAGAAGAAATTGAAGAGGAATCTGATGAGGATACTGAAAATAAGAATTATACTAAAGAGGATTTTATTGCCAAGAAACATGGTAAGGAAAGAGAACCTTGGGTGCAAAAACCAATGCCTTTTCCTAATAAGAAACATAAATCCAAGGAAGAAGAACACTACAACAAATTTTGTGAGTGGATGAAACCTTTGTTTTTGCAAATTCCTTTGACTGATGCTATTAAGTTGCCTCCTTATTCGAAATATATGAAAGATATTGTCTCTAACAAAAGGAAGATTCCTAATGAGGAAATTTCTACTATGCTTGCTAATTATTCTTTCAATGGTAAGGTCCCAAAGAAGCTTGGAGATCCAGGTATACCAACTATTCCTTGTTCCATCAAAAATAATTATGTTAGAACTGCACTTTGTGATCTTGGAGCAGGAGTAAGTGTGATGCCTTTCTCCCTTTATAAAAGACTGTATTTGGATAAATTGATACCAACTGATATATCTTTGCAAATGGCTGATAAATCTACTGCTGTCCCCGTTGGTATATGTGAGGATGTTCCTGTTCAAGTTGCTAACAATTGCTTGATTTTAACTGACTTTGTTGTGTTGGAAATGCCTGAAGATGATAATATGTCTATTATTCTTGGAAGACCTTTTCTTAACACTGCAGGAGCTGTTATTGATTGCAATAAAGGGAAGGTTACTTTCAATGTCAATGATAAAGAGCATACTGTTTATTTTCCCAAGAAGCAGGATAAAATATATGGTGTTAATACAATTGCAAATTTTAGTACTGTCAAAGTGGGAAGTATTGATTGTCCTATATATGATCATCATGAAGGATATCAAAATATCATGGTGGGATCTATAGCTATTCAATATAAGGTAAAATGATGGTTTCATGTAGCTTAATTCTTTTATGTCAAATAAAATATATTTGGTGGCAAGACTTGATCAACCTTGTTAACAAATACATTTTAGATGCATAAAATTGTTAAACAACATTCTCTCCCTCTCACCTGATCTACCCACTGTTTTACCTCTGTCATTACAAATTTTTAGTGATGAATAGTTCAGTTATAAAATTGTTTTTGCTGCTATTCATTGTTTTAAATACCCAGAAATTGCTCGAAAATAAAATTTGTCAAAAATTAAAAATGGAGCGTGGAAGACCTGGGGATGACCAGGGGGACCCACCAGGCCACCCTCGGCGCGGCAGAGGCAGGGGCGCGCCCTGCCCTGGCGTGGGCCCCACCTGGCCATCCACATGGTGAGTTTCCTCCCCATCCTTTCTCTCTCTCGACCAAACTCACCACCATTGCTCAAACTCGTGTTCTTGCTGTTCTTGCTCGAATTTTTCGATCTCCTTGCTCAGCCCATCTTTGTTGCTGAGATTTGGATCATTTGTTCTCCGGTAAGTGACTCCCCCGATTATCCAAGTAGAATTTTGATTGGTTGAGTATATCCTGAGTATTTAGCTGCTGTAGATTGCTTGTTAAGTGAGCTTGCATGCTTGTTCTTTGCTTAGATTAATTAACTTTGATGCATGTGTAGCCCTCTTGCAAGTTTCTATAGTAGTTCCCTTGATTTAGTTGTTCCAAAATCATTTTTTATGAGAATTGTTAAAAATTTCAGAGAAAGAAGATGGACAAATTTGCCTTTGGAGAGATGTTTGAGAGACAAACACCACCCTCCTCAAGGGCAACCAGGTCCTCTAGGTCCAATATTCCTAGGCAGTCCTACAATGAAGACCTTATAACACCAAGTATTGATGATGGGGAAGATTATGGTGATCCACATCCATCTGTTTTCCCGTGTACTCAGTTTATGCAGGATGCAGGGATTTTTGATGACTTCATGAGTATGATCAACAAAGTGGGGTTGTTCGAATTCATGAGGGATGAGAGTCCTCAGTATTCTAGGCTCACCAAGATTTTTGTTGAAAGTTTTAAATTCAATAATAGAACATTTAACCCAACTGTTGAGTTTAAAATTTATGATCATGCATGCACAATGGACTTGAAAAGATTTTGCAGAGTTATAGGTATTGCTCCATCGGGGACAGCAAGGAAAATCAAGGCCCAACCACATGATCTGTTAGAACTTTACAGGGAGTTGAGCCAAGACAGCCGTACGGTGCAGCGTGGTAAGATAAGGAGCATTCAGTTTCCAGCCATAAGGTATTTTACATACTACCTGGCTACAAGCGTTCTGGCTAGAGAAAACACTAGTAATATTTCCAACTATCACCTAGCCTTTCTTGCTGCTGCACTTAAAAACAATACATCTTACAATCTTGGTGCTTTAATTGCTCGTCGCCTTTCTACTAAAGGCCCCATCTATGGAGGAATTATTGCCTCTCGTGTTTTAGCTGATTCTGGGTTCTCTGTTGATTCCAATGATGAGGTAATGGTTCCGGAAAGACTTGACCTTGCTGCTATGAAAGTTCACCAATTTGTTACTAATGGCTCATTCCCTGGTCATTTATTTTATAGAGTTTTATTTGCTAATGAACCTGAGCGGGAAGTTCCTTTGCCGCAGCCTAGTTTGTTCAGTATTTACAGGAGGCCTCTGTCATATTCGAAGGATGATCTGGATATGCACCTCGACATGCCGGCGCAGCCAGAGTTCCATTTGCAACACTACCCTGAGCATCGTCAGGAGACTCACATGGTGCCTCCAGAGGATCACGCCACATATCACTATGGTGGCACATCTTCGTACTCGTACCAGGACGGGGAACCTTCTTCGTCCCACACGGAGGACACGTCTGAGTGGCGGCCATGGGGCTGATTGACTCCCAATTAGGCCAAAAGCCTAAGCTTGGGGGAGGTACGCGTATACCGACATCTCACTCATTTTCTGTTATCATATTATGTCAGATTCTTTGTATATCCATGTTCTGTTTTTTTTAGTTGTTCTTTCTTGTGTTTGTTTTATTTTTCAAAACCCCAAAAGACCAAAAATATTTCTGTTATTTCTCTATCCTTTTACTTCTGTTATTTCGAATTGTAGTTTATTTTGCTTCTTTAATTTTCGGTTCAATATTAAAAACCCAAAAAGATTTCCTTTGTTTATTTGTTTCTTTCCCACTTTGCTTTAAAATCGAAAACCCAAAAATATTTGTTGCTCTTCTTGTGTTTTGTATAGTTTTTGCAGAGTTCAACAGTTTTCCGTGACTCCACTTGGGGCTTGGTTTTCATTTCATATCATTCAAGTCATGCAAGTGAAAGGCAATAATGACGATGTTCGACAACTTGGATGTGGTGAGAGGCTGGTATGAACTCTATTTGTTTTCATTTTTGTACATATACT
Organism: Poa pratensis; assembly: GCA_947311845.1. Lineage (NCBI taxonomy): Eukaryota > Viridiplantae > Streptophyta > Magnoliopsida > Poales > Poaceae > Poa > Poa pratensis. The sequence continues at coordinate 11,713,867 of CAMZMU010000097.1, read as the reverse complement.
TATCCATATGGACATGCTTAGTCTGTCATGGTGGTGGTTATGTTATTTAATGTTTGCTTGTTAGTTCATGTCTCTTATGATCAATTCCAATTTACTGATTATGGATAACCTGTCATATAGATATTTGCTTGCATTGTTTTATTCGTAAAGCGGTATGGCATTGTGGTATCCTCCTCTGAATGATTTACTTGAATCGACTTGGCACATGCTCACACATGTTTATGACTCAAAGCAAAAGTCAATCAAAGCCTCGATGATTTATTTTGCCTCAGAGTTTTAGTATCACTTTTATGCCACTGTTAATTTTATTCTGTCGCAAGTATGATTATGACGGTTATGCTCTCTTTGTTGTCGCTTCCCAGTCTATTGCTAGCCTTCACTTGTACTGAGCGGGAATGCTGCTCGTGCATCCAAAACCTTTAAAACCAAGTTATTCCAAAGAGTCCACTATAAATTCCTATGCATGGTATTTCACACCATTCCAAGTAAATTTTCATGTGCTACCTTTAAAATCTTCAAAATACTTCTCATTTTGTGACACTGTTTTTAGCTCATGAGGACGTGGTAGTTGGGATTATTATCTTCCATGCTAAATTTAGTTTCTCAGACTAGCAGCTTACATCTGCTTATCTACTTTTATTTTGCACAAGAGCTGGTTAGACCACTATAACATCTGAAAAGTAATGAAAAAAGACACTCCTCCATGGTATGTGATTGTTGGCAGGCACCCGAGGATTCGGTTAGCCATGGTTTGTGAAAGCAAAAGGTTGGGAGGAGTGTCAAACTATATAAAAGTGCATGCTATAAATGCCTAATATCAATATCTCGGAACCGCTCTAAAAACTTGTTTAGCATGGAAGATGATAAGAACTCTATTACTATTCGTTGACAGGAACAACCACCTCTCAAAACAATTTTACTTCTGTTTTATAAATAAAAAGCTCTAGCACATGATAATCTCTGCTTCCCTCTGCGAAGGGCCATCTTTTATCTTTATGTTGAGTCACTACCTTTCTTTGAGCACTTCTTCGAGAGCACAGCTGTCATTCTTAGTGAAATGTACTTGTCCCAGAATACGGTTATTTGTGGTATAACTTTGATGCTTTTATCTCTGATATCTTTTTATCTAGTCCTCATTTAAATTTCAGAGGTGCCCGGGCATTTATGTTTTGCTGTACAAATACAGGCAAGCGAGATACCACTTTACCATATCTTATTACGAACATTGCAATCCTGCACATAGATATATTTCAGGTTGTTTACTCTTAGTATGTTGGAATCTTTTCATGGTTGCATAATTAGCAGGTTTCGTTATTTACATATCTCCTATCATGAACTGCCTAAGTTTTGATCATAGTTCAAGTATGTATACATCATATGAAGCAAATGTGTTCGTAAAAGTTTTCTTTGTCGCGTTCAGTTTGTCAACTGAATTGCTTAAGGACAAGCAATAAGCTAAGCTTGGGGGGAGTTGATACGTCCAAAACGTATTTACTTTCCCAACACTTTTGCTATTGTTCACCTCTAATTTGTGTGATTTGAATGTAACTAATACGGACTAACGCTGTTTTCAGCAGAATTACCCTGGTGTCTTATTTTTGTGCAGAAAGAAAACTTCGAGAAAATCCCTGGAAATAATCGCAAACATCCTATTTTACCAGAAGACCCACGGAGCCAGAAGGGGAGTCGGAGGTGACGCACCAGGCCACCACGCCAGGGCCCGGCGCGGCAGAGGTCCCGCGCCCAGGGTTGGCGTGGCCACCTCGGTCGCCCCCCGTCGCCGCCCTTTCGACTATTATTGCCTCTGACCTAAAAACATCGGGGAGTCCGTCGTTCTTTCGCGAAACACATCCACGCTCCGCCGCCACCGAAAACCCTAATACGAGGATCAGAAGTTCTGTTCTGGCACCCTGCCGGGACGGGGATTCGGAGGAGATCATCGCCATCGTCATCACCAACGCCTCTCCATCAACCATCCATGATTCCCCCATCCATGTGTGAGTAATTCCCGCTGTAGGCTGAAGGGGATGGTAGGGATTGGATGAGATTGTTCATGTAATAGATGTCAGATTGTTATGGCATGGTGGCTAGTATCCATTGTTAGTGCTATTTATCGTTGTTGCAACTTGTTGTGCTTAGTGCTTGACACTTAGGTCCCGAGTGCCATGATCTCAGATCTGAACATGTTATTGAATCATGAGTATAATTATGTTTTGGATCATATCTGCAAGTTGTATACACCTGTCGTTGTTCGGAACCCGAGGTCCCAAAGTGACAATAATTGGGACAACCGGAGGGGATGGCTGTGACTTGAGGATCACATGTGTTCATGGAGTGTTAATGCTTTGCTCCGGTACTTTATTAAAATGAGTGTCTTAATTGCCAGTAGTTTCCCTAGAGGCTCCGCTGCAAACGGGCTGGCAGGACAGAAGATGTTGTGCAAGTTTCTCATTGCGAGCACGTACGACTAAATACGGAACACATGCCTATGTTTGACTAGTACTTGGATACTTTATTATTATCTACCCGCAAATGCCCTGTGTTATGACTATTACATGAGCTATCTTATCCATGCAACGCCCGTATATCCGTCCCTATGCCTACAGTATTTTAATCCTGCTGTTTACTGAAATCACTACTGCTGTCTCCGTTACACTGTTGCTACTGTTACTTCAACACTGATGTTGTTATATCACTGTTACTACTGATAAATTGTGTCGAACAAGTTTACTTTCAGGTACAGCTGAACTGACAATTCATCTGTTAAGTCTTATATTTATTCTTTGGCTCCCCTTGTGTCGAATCAATAAATTTGGGTTTTACTTCCCTCGAAGACTGTTGCGATCCCCTATACTTGTGGGTCATCAGCTACTCCATCAATGGGTCTGATGTCCATGTTGCCGTTTGTGGAGACCGGCATGGCGAGGCATTGTTATTACAATTCTCATTAATATGAGGCCCAAACTGGCAAAGCAAGGTTACGTTGTCGGACAAAGGTAGAGAACGATCACCAGGACATGAAGGGCCTACATGTCCATCTATTTTTCTTAGATATGTGATGATGCTGCAAGCAAAGAAGAGTTGTAATCCTTGTCCAAAAAAATTACATGCATACTAGATGTTGAGAAATCAGCATTGGTCATCTACCTTCTGATGTGTTTTTAGCTTCCTGCTCGACGGGCAGGTTTTGAATATCTGTTTCATTTGAAGGAGTGATATGTAGAGCAGCAGATAGTAGACATGATTTATTTTGTACCTTTTGCATTTGCATCTCTTAAATTCATGCAAAACATTGTAATATCCGAAACATATTAGAAGCAGCGCTCAATTATTTAACCCACATAGTTGTACGATTTTTCATTAGGAAGAGTCTTATATGATGTTCAATCAAACCATGTGTAACACTAGTCAAACTCTCTCACAAGATATATCAACTTTTTGATCAATACCGTCAAAAGATTTTCGTTTTGCCCCGTGGCAACGCACGGGCATTTAGCTAGTATCAATGAAAAGACAAAACTTTTGCCTCGTTTCAAAAAAAAAGACAGGATCATTTTATACGTGTTAGAATGGAAAAAGTCGTTAAGACGTGAACTCCAGAGCCTCCCGCGTCCAACCTTTCTAACATGGGCCTAAAAATAGCATTGGGTTCCCACCGGGCCATGTAAGACCAACCACAGCTGAAAAAGGTGAAATAGAGCATGAAAGAAACCAAAGAAAACTTAGACCTCAACGCCAACGCCGAATCTGTTGAAATTGAAAGCCAAGTTCAACATGAAAATGTCGGTAATCTTTTTCACGTGATTTGCAATTAGATAGGCTTCCCCATTGTAGAAAATGAAGTTTCTGCGGTCTTCCAAATCTTATTATGTTTTTGTGCCAATTTTTTTCTGTGACTTCGCATACCCAATATTAAAATTCTGGCTCCGCCACTGGTCGTGGGTCGTTGCATCCCTAATTCCAATCTCCCACACGAGCTGGTAGGATTGTGGACGTACGTGGGTTGATCGGCAGCAGCATGAGTTAATCGATTGCTTGGCTAATTTGTTTTGACAGGCGCGTATCTGGCTAACTAGCATCTTATTTCGATATGAAATTACACTACATATGCATTGAAATCTGTAACTTATTTGTAGTGATTCAAAAGCATGGATTTTTTAAACACGAGAATCGTTTCAAGTTATAAAGTATTATGATACATAATTAATTTTATTTGCTAATATGGTTTCTATATCTTCTGTAACTCGCTCCGTCCCAATTAAGGCGTATAAACTAGCATAAAAAATCAACAATTTCTATGTTTGACCAAATGTAAATAAAAAATATATCAATAATTAAAATAAATATATTATAAAGATATATCTTATGTTAAATATATTGATATTGATTTGGCATTTTAAATCTTGATATATTTTTATATATATTTGCTCAAAGTTAGAAACGTTGACTGTTTTACTCAATTTATAAGCCACCTATTTGGGTATTATGAAGTGAGTACTACAGTATGGTGCTATATATAATCGGTTAGATATGCCAAAAATCAAGGCTTTAATCTTTCAAAAACAAATTACCTTTCAAAATTTTGGATACACACTCTTCAAATCCTGGGCCCGCCCATGTACGGGACAGATAGACGGTGCACACCCACCTGTCCTCCTGAGTGAGACGTGTTTCCACAACAATATTTGGTGATGGCCAGCCCATCTTTAAACGTCATGGCTAGCATGGAATGGAACAGCTTCTGCTACCTCATTTAGGTCCAGTCAAGATCATCAATACAGTTGCAACTAACGCCTATATATGCATGCACCATCAAAACATAATCATGTGTGTGGCACATATATAAGACACACATCATCAAAGCAGGTAGTATATCCACTGTCAATATTAATTATTGAACATTGCACGATCTGATGGCCTCTCCGAGTAAAGCTCCATTTAATCATGTAAGTGCAAAGCTTAATGGCTTGGATATAACATGCCAGCCATAGTAATCCGCACGGGCTGTCATGCAGGCATGCGTGACCACCCAGCCCTCGGCGGTACTGCAAGTTCTCTCTTCAAATTCGTGTTTACTGCCGGAAATCTTCTCTATCTTTTCTCTGACGCATGCATGATGCTTGTTCATCATCTCACCTGAGAGACAAGCGGAGTACATCCAAGAAGAACTCATGCATTGCGATGTGATACGAGAGCACAGCAATGCGACGAAGACAAAATTAAGAAGAACTCATGCATCGCGATGTGATGCGAGAGCACAGCAATGCGACGAAAACAAAATTAACACGGTCGGCTCAGCGTACGTGGTGTATGCGTAGAGAAGAAATTAGTGCTGCTAGCTACTCCTTGACACGCAATCCTTGCACACGCCATCATATTTGGACGGACCGAAGCACGCGAATGACGCGATCGACCGATCCTCCTAGCAGACATCTATTTTTTTTTTAGAAAAGGAGGGTGCGATTCCCCGGCCTCTGCATCAAGTGATGCACACAGCCATTCGCACTTATTATATTAACCAGATCCAGGATTACAAGATACAACATTGAACACAAACTGAAGTCAACCTCTCGACAACAAGGGTCGCTACCACTCTGATGGGGGTGACTAACACCAACGCACATCATCTAAAACCGGAGTACCAGTTCAGCCTACACTCAACGCACACCAAAATGCACGCTTTAGTAGTCGCTGCCGCCATCTTCCACGAACCCATCTTCAGAATGTTGATCAACACCATGACCTTGCAAAACCAGCCGCCAAACCTTCCACGAGTCCCTTCGGCATAGTGCAGACTTGCGGAGAGACGTGGATGCTTCACCTCGATGATGCCTTCAGGAAGGAGACGACACACCAGGAATCGCCATCACCGGCTCCTACCCAAACGGAGACAAGCTTTCACCCGGATCAGCCAATCACCTCCAAACCGCAGCAAGTACACCAGCACGATCCACCGCTCGATCCACTTAGCCACCATCATCCATCCGGCGCCGCTCCACAGACGATGCCCCCAAGAGGGAACACGACACCACAGCGCCGCCATCGTCCGATCCGTAGATCCTAGGGTTTCCCCCGGAGCCTTGCAAGCGAGAAGACGTGGACTGCTAGGACGATGCCTTCAACAAGGTAACGACGTCGAGACGTCGCCATCGCCCGCCAAAAGGCCAGCTTTCACCGGCAGCCGCGCCTCCGAACTCGCCGCCGGTACTAGATGCAGGATCCAAGATCCAACACATCCAGCCAGGCCGATCCCTCCGACGGAAGAGGAAACCGCCACCACCATACCCAGGGCAGGAGCCCCGGCTTCCTCGTGACGCTTGCCAAGCCAGAGGACGAGTGTCGGCCGGCGATAGTGAAGATGCAGATTCGGCCCGCCGAAGCCATGGGCCATCGAGAGCGCCTCCTCCACCCTGCCGCCGTCGCCGCCTTCACACCATTCTCGGCCGTCGCTGGCCCGCGGCACCGCCAGTGTGGCCGTCCGAGGCGAGGCGCCGCCGCCCGACCCGACCTCCGGCCGAGGAAGAAACGCCGCTGCCGCTGCCACGCCACACGGGCTCTTCCCTGCGACGCCTATGGCGACGGCGGCGGGGAGGGTGGCGCGAGGTGGGGGAGGAGGAGCGGGGGCGGCAGGGACTCCCTGGTGCGGCCGCCGCCGCCGCACGGGAGAGGGAGAGGGTTAGGTTAGGAGAGAGGGTTAGGAGAGGGTTAGCAGACATCTATTTTTATCATTGCTCTTTGACTGTTAGTAATATGTAGCAGACATCTATTTTTATCAGTCAAATGAATGTGCCCGGCTGCTTCTTCTTTCATTGACCAGTGCGACGGAAAAAGCTATAGCAGACACCTATATATATATATCTTTACCATAGTCAAGTCAACAAGCTCAGAACCTGTCTGCAAAGCAACCATATTTGGACATAGACTAGAAGCGAATGGCGTGCTTTGCCGCGCCCAAAGATTACAATGCGATTTTCTATGTGGTGTAACTTGAAATTGATAGGCATAATGACACACTACCAATTGCACTAAGTACAAATGAATATCATGCTATGAACTTTATGCCCCTCACCATACTATTTCGAGAAGCTGAATGGCTAGAACCTTGGTGCAAGCAAAATAGTTAGAAGTGGTCATAATGCAGAATGAAACATGTTCTGCATTACATTTATTTACCAGGTGGTCATATATAGCCAAGAAAACTGAGAGCACAATGCAAACAAGGAATCTAATGTTATTTGTTAGATAAAAAGATTCTACCCATATCAAAAACTATTTAGAATTTCCACCCACTACAATTTTAAAATGGAGTTCATCAATGATAATTGTGCAATCAAGAGCTTTTCATATAACCACTTGGTCACATTCTTACTCTCTGGTTTATCCTTTATTTTCTACACATAATTTGTAATTTGTAAACCAATTAGCAGTTGCAGCGACGCAGGTAGTTAAAGATATTGATAAGCTGAAAGCCGCTGCAAATGAAGGCAATTAACTTCATCAAGTTAGCACAAGTGTATCCATGGAGTGGTAGATACTGCAGATCAAAACCAAGATGCAAGCTTCACGATAAATCCAATAATCAATTCATGTAGTAATAATACATGTTGTGGACCATTGATTAAGGCTCTGATCTAATCTGAGATGCTAACATGAACGCATTGTCCACATATTGATTATAGCTTTGGCTTCCTCAATCCCTATGGTTGTTCGTCAAAGGAGGCTACTATGGCGAGTTGCACGATCACTCAAAAGTACAGAGAGGCAGCCTGATAATTGAAGGAGCCAGATCGCGATGGTGACGGAGACATATAACTGGTATGTCAGCAAAGGAGAACAGCTACACCGGTCCAGTCTCTCGCACCTTAACATCATGTCCATGCACGGCTACATCCGGTCCCGTTGTTCTCCGGAAATAGCACTGTAGATATGGCTATCCTAACTCCTGACTCCTCTACACAAGTCATACCCTGTCAGTACTAATAGGGATGTTGAAATCTTTAAGGGCACATAGTATTTTGTCCTGATAAAGAAAAGAGGAGTTATTAAAAGGCAGCAAGTAGTATTTCTTATAAAGCAAAGCACCACATAACATTCATTCACTTCGACCTCCTATAAAGACATGGGAAATCAAATACTTTGCCACTCTGGTAGGAAATATAGTAAACCTGAATCACCTGGCCACTAACAGAGAGAGATTTAAAACTAAGATGTCTTGAAGTGCGAGCAAGTATTCTAGATACTCGGAGCTGGTGAATAGGCAATAATAATCTTAAAAGTGAACAAGTACGGACATTAAGCTAGTATTAAGGAGTATGAAATGAGGCAAACGTTTTGCCTTTTATATTGATAGAGAAGGAGCAAACGCTAGTATTAAGGAGTCAAACGGTGTAATCATGGCCAAGCTCTATTATTAAATGTACATGGGTATCTTAGTCCAAGAGTTCATTCCAGGATTTTTAATATTTAGTACTGGTTATAGTAATTGCCTAGAGAGAAGTTCAAATACTCTCAGATTATCACACAAGTCAAAAGAGATAACACATGCAAACAAATTATGTGGGCAGATGATGCATGTAAAATGCATACATGAACTTTACATTTTATTACATATTATTTGCATCATATAAGGGTTATATTCATGATTTATATTGAGTTTTGGGGATAATTAACAACTTCCCCATTTTTCTGGAATTAACCCTGCGCTGTCAGAAAACCCCTTTTTCTATATTTTGATGTTTCAGGGACCCAAACGACGTCCAAATGGCCTGAAACTTTACGGGGATCATTTTTTTTGGAAGAAACGAAACGTAGGCGCAAAGGAATCGAATAAACGGAGACCAGAAGGCAGAAAGGGGTGGGCCCACACGGCCAGATTCCCTGACGAAATGGGAGAAACGGTGTTTTGAAGTTTTTTCACAGGGATTATAGGAGCTGCACCAAGAGCTATCCAAGGATGGTGAAGACCATAAGATTGGGGATGTCAAGACAACCCCACTGGACCAACACACTCTCGGTTTGCACACGTCTAACTTCTGTTTTTCGATCAAAGCACTTTATCGTATAAACTTGGAGCGTCTGTTTTCTTTTGCTTTTATTATTTCGGTTTGATTTTTATTTTCTTGAGACCACCACTATCATTTATATATGAGAGAGCTACTGGAAGTTTGGGTTGAATTATGTTGGATGCTATTAATTGGGATAGGGATGTTTGAGTTGATTTTAAAAGATAATATAGTTGCATAATTCATGTACTTTGAATGAGTATTAATTTGCAAGTGTGTTGTCAAGAGCTATCTTTTACCATGTTTAGATGTTGAATTTTAACTTTACTTGGTTTGACATGGATTGATTAGTTCTATGGACACTTATGCATGCATTTAGACTGTCAACTTTCTCCCTATTGCTAGCCCAAAAATTACAACAAGTAAAAAGCTTGTTTCCCAACACCTTCAACCAAAGTTTTTCCAGTGAGTCCACCATATCTACCTATTAGCTTTATGCTATTCCAAGTATGTTTATCATGTTATATTGTGTTATCTACATTTCTGAATTTAAATGCTTATGTTATTGATTGTCATGGGAAAAATTGGTTAAAAGCTCTCACGAACTTGATGCACAATTTACTTTTATTGCATTTAATAAGTATGAACCATTGTGATTAAAATTATGAAGTTGTGGGCTTGACAATTGTTTTGGTTGGGAGTTAGCCCATATGTGCTGTCACATGGCAAGCTTTCAACATTGCACTTATTTATATTTAGTTGATGTCATGTACTTTTGTTTATGGATGCCTATCATGGGTGAAATGAATGTGGATACTTAGTAAGTTCAAAGAGTTTGTATAAATGGTTAGAGAAATGCCTGGGCCACTAATCTAAGCCATGCATCATTCATGGTGGAAATTTACAGCATAACCATAATGTTCATTCAGTGATGCACCTCATAATAAAAAGCTATACCCATAGTAAATAAAAGAGTGCTGAGATTGTTCATTGTCTGTTTGTCTTGTTGTTTTGACATGGGCTTGTTCATGTCAAGGGGCAAGAGGTACCCCAGTGCAGTTCTTGATGATACTATTATTACTTGCAATGACCTTTATTTGAATTTACTTTGTGGACCAAAGTGAGTAACACATGGTGTAGGTACTTGTATTCAAGGACATGAGACATTCAACCAATACATTGTCAAGCACACCACTCATATTTGCTTTCACTTTAAACATTAATCATTCAAGATGCTATGATAGGGGTAATGAGAGCTCCACACCAATGACTACCACATTGCAAGCATTAACTAAGTAGAAGTGTTTGGAAGTTAGATGAAACTTATTCATGCTTACCTCTACTTATTTATCTATCCAAAGTGTCCACCTTTTATATTCAGTTTTCATAAGAAGTACTCTATGACCATCATAGGATGTTTTTACTTTTCATTATGCATACATTTGGTCCATAGTACTTTCTTCTATGTTACACTTTGTGAATTTATCATTGAACATCTTTACATTGAGTATTTGATATCACTTCATAATTTATCTTGCATATTGTTATTCCTTTGAAGAATGAATCATTTGACTTTATGTAGCAATAGTAATCACCTTTGATATCTATTGATAGTATTAAAATGCAAAGTCCCGTTAGTTTTATCACCTTCATACTCGGGACGAGCATGGGTTAAGCTTGGGGATGTTGATGCATGTAAAATGCATACATGAACTTTACATTTTATTACATGTTATTCCATGTTATTTGCATCATATAAGGGTTATATTCATGATTTATATTGAGTTTTGGGGATAATTAACAACTTCCCCATTTTTCTGGAATTAACCCTGCGCTGTCAGAAAACCCCTTTTTCTATATTTTGATGTTTCAGGGACCCAAACGACGTCCAAATGACCTGAAACTTTACGGGGATCATTTTTTGGAAGGAACGAAACGTAGGCGCAAAGGAATCGAAAAACGGAGACCAGAAGGCGAAAGGGGTGGGCCCACGCGGCCAGATTCCCTGACCGCGTGGGGTCCCCCATCCTGGCCCTCGGGCCTCCGCTGCCGTCGATCTTTCTTCCCGAAGCTTCGTCTTGACCTAAAAACGACTATATATAGACCCCCCAGGGCTTTCGCGAAAGAGAGCGCCGCCGAAACACAGAAACCACGAAACAGAGACCTGGAGCTGAAGATTGGAGGGGGAAAACTCCGGGGGCGCTGCCGGTGTGGTCTCCTTCCCCTCCAACAACATCTCCACCGACACCATGATGAAGAGGGAGTAGTCCACCCCTGGACTATGGGTTTGTGGAAGTAACTTATGTATCTCTCCTCTCTATGAGCTTCACTAATTAGTACCGTATGAGCTGCTGAACATGATTACGGTCATCTATGTAATTCCTTTGTGGTGGATCTTTATTATGAGTTAATACATGTTTGAGATTGCAATGGTTTTGTTTCAGTTATGAAAGTAGATGCATATTATGTACCCCGTTCTTATTTACTTGTCATGATCAAGCATGTTTATGAGAGCATGTGAGGGGGAACGTGTGCATTAGTTGGAGTAACGGGGGGTGGCTAGTGCAGTGAACGTGAGAGAAAGTTCTGCGATCCACTTGGGTTTTCTACCTTACTTTGTTGCCTCACTAGGGATAAACAAAAATACCATGCTACCGGAGAGTGGATGTGACCTTGGCCACTATCTCCATGACTAGATCTAGCATGTTCTTATTTTAACTTCATGTCATTGAACTTATTGCTATGCTCTGATTTATCTTAATTACTAAGGTGTTATGATTTAGTTCGCATCTTGGTGGAGCATAAGAGAGAGAACAACTTATACTTGAGATCTCTATGTTAGGACGTGATGCCCATATTATTAATAACTTGTCAAACCATGTCTTGCCATCTTACATGTTAATTTTAGTGTTCCATTGTCTACCACGTTATCAAGAGAGAGTGCATTTGTGAAACCATGAACCCCGGTCCATTTTTAATCATAAGAAACACCTTTCCAACACTTTTATCACCACTTTTGTTTGCTGCCATTATTAAATCCGAAAATACAAAAACACTTTTACATCTTGCATTCATCATAAAAAACCCAAAAATATCATTTATCATTACTACCATCATCCTTGCATATTTATTTTACCATCATTGCATATTTACTACTGTTTGCATATTTATTTTATTATCATTCTCACACCTTGTGCTTGACAACCACTTGGTGAGGTTGAGGGCACAAAACAATTTATTTTGTTGCAGGTTCTCAAGAGAAGGATAAGGAGATAACACCTGAAATACTGGTTCCCCGAGAGTTCGATATTAAACCCTCGAGTCACCCCTCGTGGGGAAAACTGTCTTCCACTACTACATACACTCTGCACTTGGAGTCTCAACCTAACCCATTTACTTTTCACGCAGGTACCACGCGAAGGGGCTAGCAACTGTTTTCTGGCGCCGTTGTGGGGTAACTACGTGAAGGGCCATCAAGACGTTTTCTGGCGCCGTTGCCGGGGAACCATAGCTGAAAGGTTTATCCAAGGATCACTCACATCAAGTCAACTTCATCACCAACTTGTGTAACAACCTAAGCTTGGGGAGTTGCACCTACGTGAGCATCATCTTATCCATCTTTACCTACAATCATTTTATTTTGTTTTGTTCTTGTCTTGCATATCATCTTTATATTTCGGTTTGCATATTTATATTCAGTTTTGCATTTTTGTGTTGCATTTGTTATTTCGAGTTGCATTAGTGTCATTTTACTTTCAGTTTTGCATAAAAAATTAAAAACACATAAAAACTTGCAATCATGAGTCTTGAAAACAAAAAGAAAGTGAGTCTTCCTTTAAGTTCCATTTCTAGTTTTAAACAACAACCTGGAGAAACATTAAAAGATGCCTGGGTTAGAATTAATAGGATGCACTATGAAGATCCTACACCTTGTGAAGATGAAAAGCTAGATCTTTACTTTTATTATGGAATAGATCCTTGGTATCAAAATGCTTTAGATGGGGCTACAGGTGGAAGTTTTGTCCTGTCAACACCATCCTGTGCGGCCATGACACTTAGAAGAATTTTTGGTAACTTTGTTGGTAGAAAGAAAAAGGTAGAGGATACCACAGTAGCACTTGCTTTGTCTAAAGATAAATTCGAAGCTGGTTTAGAGAAACTACCAAATAAAGAGGATTTTGAACAACTAGCATCTGTTTCTAAAAATATTATTCCTAAGATAAATGATGAATTAGTTAATGTCATGCATAAACTAAGATTATGTGAGAAAGAATTTCTTGAAAAAATATTAGTCTCAACAGTATTGAGGAAAAGTTGGTTTGTGTTAGTGATTTATTAAGGAAAAACCCATCATTTAAACATGTGAAGGAAGTTCCTATTAAGAAACAAGTTTGGATTAAAAAAGAGAAAAAAGTTGAGGAAGTTAAAATGCTTAGTGAAGTTAAGGAACCATTTGTTGATTTAGAGAAGTGTAGCTTGCATGAATTAATTTCTATCTTACAAAAATTTGCAAGTGATCCTTCTGTTAATATTAACCAGGCTGGTTTTGGTTCCTATATTGCTAATCATGTCTTAAAAGAAAAGATTGCTAGGTACAATCAAGAAGCTATGATACCACCTAAGCTTGGGGATATCTGGATCCCTAAGGTACTAGTAACCATTGGAAAAGAGACACACCATGCTATACTTGATCTAGGATCTAGTGTCTCTATATTATCTAAAGAACTATATGAAGTCCTTGAACTTAAAAATATTGAGAAATGCTCTATTGAACTTGCACTTGCTGATGATTCCATTAGACATGCTCTAGGAAAAGTAAGTGATGTTATGGTAGAGTTACACATGACTTTTGTGCCTGTTGATTTTCTAATCATGGACATGGGGAATAAAACCTCTAGTCCTATTATTTTGGGAAGACCTTTTCTTCGTACTACAGGTGCCATTATTGATTCAAAGGAAGGGAATGTGAAGTTTCAGTTTCCACACAAGAAGAGCATGGAACACTTCCCAAGGAAGAGGGACACACCAAGGTTCAAGCTCCCTCATGAGCTACGTCCCCTTTGATTATCAAGTAAGTAAGCCTAGCTATATGGCTATAAAGAAAGCGCTTTACGGGAGGCAACCCGGTTGTTTTTGTTTGAGATTTTCTTTGAGTCCTCTTGCTGTAACAAGAGAGTAGTTTGTTAGTTTTGTTTCTGGGATTTTTAATAAAGAACCAAGTTTTACCTATTTTGGGTTTGAAAAGTTGCTATTCATTTTCGGAGAGTTTTCTGCCTGCACGAAGTCTGTGCACGGTTTGATTTTTCATTTTTTATCTGTAACTCCGATTGAGCTGTAATTTGAACTGTAGCTTCAACTTTTCATCCTCTGCACACGTGATTTTTTGCAGATTTTTCTGACGAGTTTAAGTAGGGTAGAAAAATGCGTTTTGCTGCTGCTGTTTTTCTGGACAGATTCTGTCTTGATATTGTTTGATGCATTCTTTGAGCTTTTTGCTTGAATCTTTTTGATTCAATTGAGTTTATGAGTAGGCATACAACATTATATACTCTCTGGACATTCATATGAATTTTTGCCTAAGGATTTTATGCAGCAAGGAACCTATTTGTTTATCACTACTAATATCACCCCACAGAAAAGAAATGGGAGAAACGGTGTTTTGAAGTTTTTTCACAGGGATTAGAGGAGCTGCACCAAGAGCTATCCAAGGATGGTGAAGACCATAAGCTTGGGGATGTCAAGACAACCCCACTGACCAACACACTCTCGGTTTGCACACGTCTAACTTCTGTTTTTCGATCAAAGCACTTTATCGTATAAACTTGGAGCGTCTGTTTTTTTTGCTTTTGTTATTTCGGTTTGATTTTATTTTCTTGAGACCACCACTATCATTTATATATGAGAGAGCTACTGGAAGTTTGGGTTGAATTATGTTGGATGCTATTAATATTGGGATAGGGATGTTTGAGTTGATTTTAAAAGATACATATAGTTGCATAATTCATGTGCTTTGAATGAATGTTAATTTGCAAGTGTGTTGTCAAGAGCTATCTTTTACCATGTTTAGATGTTGAATTTTAACTTTACTTGGTTTAACATGGATTGATTAGTTCTATGGACACTTATGCATGCATTTAGATGGTCAACTTTCTCCCTATTGCTAGCCCAAAAATTACAACAAGTAAAAAGCTTGTTTCCCAACACCTTCAACCAAAGTTTTTCCAGTGAGTCCACCATATCTACCTATTAGCTTTATGCTATTCCAAGTATGTTTATCATGTTATATTGTGTTATCTACATTTCTGAATTTAAATGCTTATGTTATTGATTGTCATGGGAAAAATTGGTTAAAAGCTCTCACGAACTTGATGCACAATTTACTTTTATTGCATTTAATAAGCATGAACCATTGTGATTAAAATTATGAAGTTGTGGGCTTGACAATTGTTTTGGTTGGGAGTTAGCCCATATGTGCTGTCACATGGCAAGCTTTCAACATTGCACTTATTTATATTTAGTTGATGTCATGTACTTTTGTTTATGGATGCCTATCATGGGTGAAATGAATGTGGATACTTAGTAAGTTCAAAGAGTTTGTATAAATGGTTAGAGAAATGCCTGGGCCGCTAATCTAAGCCATGCATCATTCATGGTGGAAATTTACAGCATAACCATAATGTTCATTCAGTGATGCACCTCATAATAAAAAGCTATACCCATAGTAAATAAAAGAGTGCTGAGATTGTTCATTGTCTGTTTGTCTTGTTGTTTTGACATGGGCTTGTTCATGTCAAGGGGCAAGAGGTACCCCAGTGCAGTTCTTGATGATACTATTATTACTTGCAATGACCTTTATTTGAATTTACTTTGTGGACCAAAGTGAGTAACACATGGTGTAGGTACTTGTATTCAAGGGACATGAGACATTCAACCAATACATTGTCAAGCACACCACTCATATTTGCTTTCACTTTAAACATTAATCATTCAAGATGCTATGATAGGGGTAATGAGAGCTCCACACCAATGACTACCACATTGCAAGCATTAACTTAAGTAGAAGTGTTTGAGAGTTAATGAAACTTATTTATGCTTTACCTCTACTTATTTATCTATCCAAAGTGTCCACCTTTTATATTCAGTTTTCATAAGAAGTACTCTATGACCACCATAGGATGTTTTTACTTTTCATTATGCATACATTTGGTCCATAGTACTTTCTTCTATGTTACACTTTGTGAATTTATCATTGAACATCTTTACATTGAGTATTTGATATCACTTCATAATTTATCTTGCATATTGTTATTCCTTTGAAGAATGAATCATTTGACTTATGTAGCAATAGTAATCACCTTTGATATCCATTGATAGTATTAAAATGCAAAGTCCATGTTAGTTTTATCACCTTCATACTCGGGACGAGCATGGGTTAAGCTTGGGGATGTTGATGCATGTAAAATGCATACATGAACTTTACATTTTATTACATGTTATTCCATGTTATTTGCATCATATAAGGGTTATATTCATGATTTATATTGAGTTTTGGGGATAATTAACAATTCCCCATTTTTCTGGAATTAACCCTGCGCTGTCAGAAAACCCCTTTTTCTATATTTTGATGTTTCAGGGACCCAAACGACGTCCAAATGACCTGAAACTTTACGGGGATCATTTTTTGGAAGGAACGAAACGTAGGCGCAAAGGAATCGAATAAACGGAGACCAGAAGGCTGAAAGGGGTGGGCCCACGCGGCCAGATTCCCTGACCGCGTGGGGTCCCCCATCCTGGCCCTCGGGCCTCCGCTGCCGTCGATCTTTCTTCCCGAAGCTTCGTCTTGACCTAAAAACGACTATATATAGACCCCCCAGGGCTTTCGCGAAAGAGAGCGCCGCCGAAACACAGAAACCACGAAACAGAGACCTGGAGCTGAAGATTGGAGGGGGAAAACTCCGACGGGGCGCTGCCGGTGTGGTCTCCTTTCTATGGAACGACATTTTGTGGCGCACCAAACTGGCAATGCGCCACAAAAACATTTCAGTGGCGCACTGAGCATAATGCGCCATAGAATACTGTGGCGCATGCAATCTGGCGTGCGCCACAGAAATATGGTGGGTCCCGCATCAACAAAAATCTGGTGACATTTCTGTGGCGCACAGGACTAGATGCGCCACAGAAAGCATCGTTTCTGTGGCGCATCCAGTCCTGTGCGCCACAGAAATGTGGTGGGCCCCATCCAACGATTGCCTGGGCGGTTCTGGATGCGCCACTGAAAAGGACATTTCTGTGGCGCATCCACAGCCGTGTGCCACAAAAAGTATTGTGTGTATACCACCGACACCTCCACAGAAATCTTTTCCCCTTTCCTTTTCCATCCGCATCGAGCACTCCCCGCCACGCGCGTCCGCCGTCGCCATCGACCACCACCGCCACCTCTCGCGTCGAGCCCTCCACGCGCCGTCGCTGTCGACCACCACCGCCACCCCTCTCGCATCGAGCCCTCCCCGCGCGCGTCCGCCTTCGCCGTTGACCACCACTGCCACCTCTCGCATCGAGCCCTCCACGCGTACGTCCGCCGTCGCCGTCGACCACCACCGCTACCCCCGCGCGCGTCCGCCGTCGCCGACGACCACCACCGCCACCTCTCGCGTCCCGGTACGTATTCCTCCTCATCGCCGCCCTGCAGTACCAAAATCATAGTTTTAAATCATAAGATTAAATTCTTTGTCATAAGATGCATGTCTTCCACTGAAAAAATTATAGTTTTAAATTATAAGATTAAATCATAAGTTTTGATAAGAAAAAAATTTGTGGGGTTAATTTGGTTGACCTAATTAATGTGGGGTTAATAAGAAAGAAATTTGTGGGATAAGAAAAAATTATAGTTTTAAATCATAAGATTAAATTCTTTGTCATAGGATGTGCAAAGAACATAACTATGTTTTGATAAGAAAGAAATTTGTGGGGTTAATTTGGTTGACCTAATTAATGTTGAACTCAAACTTGATATTTATTTTGTATTGGCTAAACTGGAGCTTGAGTTGTTCCGCTTGCAGGACCTGATCTTTTTTTATCCTTTTACCCATGTTCTTGTATATGTACTATAGGCCGATGATTTAAACTATGTCATGTTAAAGGGAAAGAGTATCTACAATACCTTGTACTATATACAATTTGAGAGCTTGTATTTGAACATGGTCTTGTAGGTACTCTTTTTGCCTTGTTTTGACAATGATATATGAGGCCTCTATTGTATTACACCGATGACTCTGATTCACAGTATAGCTAGGTTGACTCTGAGCCTGAGCATGACCAAACCTATAGAACGAATGTAAAAAATGGGCCAAAGATCGACGGCGTCGCACCGTCGGTCTGTAGTTTCTGTCAAGCTCAGGCTCAGGGCCACGCTATTGTTCTCTGAATCAGAGTCATCGCTGTGAAACATCATTTCATAGGATAGCTAGGTTGACTCTTACACTTGGAAGTTCCGACACTTGGAAGTTCTTGATGTGCACTCTTCATATGAGGCACCTTTTTATGTATGATCTTTGCTATTGGTACCCCGATCGAGAAGTTGTGTGTGCTTGTGTTGATCTGTGCTACCACGACCATCGTGTCGTGGTTGTTTGTGCTCCGACCATCGTGTCGTGGAGATGCCGGCCGGAGATGCCGGCCGGAGATGTGGATTTTTTGTGAAATGTCTGCAGGTACCCCGAGAGGCCCTTGAGTTTGCCGGAACGTCGATTAACTTCTGTTACGGCAAATTTGGGTACTCCATATGTCCCTTTTTTAGCAAAGGTCATGCCAAAAAATTTCGTGAATTTTGGCATCACTTTGCTAAAAATAGGACATATGATTTGTGAAATGTCTGCAGGTACCCATGAGACCCTTGAGTTTGCCGGAACGTCGATTAACTTCCGTTCCGGCAAATTCGGGTACTCCATATGTCCCTTTTTTAGCAAAGGTCATACCAAATTGTTTCGTGAATTTTGGCATGACTTTGCTAAAAATAGGACATATAGTTGTGTAGCTTAGATTGTAGATAATTTTAGTTGTGTTCATTGTTGGTTTATATTGTGTAATTTTCACATTGCTAAAAATGAGTTTGAAAATTGTGTTATTTGATAGTTGCTATGAATTTGTACTTTATTTAAATTTGCTTGCTGGACCAGAGGGGCGATGTCACTGTTGGACCAGAGGGGCGATGTCCGCGACTGGACTCCGCCGGGCTGGCACTGGGAGGTGCTACCTTCCGGGACGCGTATCTTGGTGAGGAATCCGGGTGACGTCGTCGACCCGGATCTTCTTTGGTGGCGGTCGCGTGGGCCATCCTCGGTGCAGAGGGAGCCGGCCCCCGAGGAGGTGGTACGTCGCCGTATCAGGGAGGAGGACGAGCACGTCCGTCGCTACATGACTTTGTTGGATAGGCAATACAACAATGGATGGTCGTTTCTTCAGAGGGTTCCTCGTCACGTGAGCTATGACCCTGTGAGGGTTCCTTATCTTTGGATGCGCAGCGCCGCGGCTCAGCACCCCGCGGCTCAGGACCCGGTCGAAGTTAGTTTCAGAGGTTCATGCATGGGAGAGGAGATGTATTAGTGATATTATTCGCGATGTATTAGGGTTAAATAAAAATGGACCAAATTATTCATGGGATCAAGATGTATTAGTTATACTTATGCATATTTGATCAATGTCCCTACATGCATGAATATAATTTTGGCATGACTTTGCTAAAAATAATTTTAGTTATGTTCATTGGTTTATATTGTGTAATTTCCACATTGTGTAGTTTGTAGTATATAGTTGTGTAGTTTTTTGATTCTAATGAATTTGTTTTTAATATGTTTTAGTTTCACGGAATGGCCGGGTTTAAGGGTGTGAGGGCGTGCTATAGGAAGAAGCTTGGTCGGTACGTGTATGGATGTCAGATCCATATCAACAAGAGGAAGCACTGGGCTGGGCAGTTTAATACAGCGGAGGAGGCGGCGCGCGCCTATGATTATTTCACCGTACACGAGTACGGTGATAAGAAGAAAGATAAGGATCTGAACTACCCAGCGGATCGCCACCGTGTGAATGAGTTCATACCGGATGGGATTAGACAGGTGGAAATGGCCAAGGAGATGGAGCATAGGTTGGCTGAGGCGCAGATCGCACGTCGCAACGCACGCCCCCAGGACGACCCGTATGTGAGGCATCTCCTGCAGAACGAGCCAAACTTGATGTCCTACCAGCAGTTCGGCGCTAGTCCTTTTGACGGTGCTGGTCCTTCGTACGGCACCGGTCCTTCCCACAGCGCCGGTCCTACTGACGACGACATCACTTCTCTTGGGATCTGGGCGGAGGAGGAGGAGCAGCAGGAGGAGGAGGAATGGGAGAAGGACTGGGATTCCGACTCGAGCAGCAGCGGCAGAAGCGGCAGCAGGAGCGGCAGCAGGCGTCGGAGGAGCGGCAGCAGCAGCGGCACCAGGAGTGGCAGGAGTCGGAGCAGCAGCTATTGCGGATGTTCGGGCCGCCGAACCCCGATGCTTATCACCACAACGACCCTAGGCACTGGGTCGAGGCGAATAGGCGGGACGGCATACCTCCGTTCCGCACTCTTTCGGGTCAGCCGTGGGGGAGCGAGGACACTGATGACCCCGCAGATCCGATGTACTGGGCTCAGCTGGATAGGCCTAGGGACGACGACCCATAGAGCGACTTGTCCACTTCTTTCTGTACTATGTTTTATGTTGACTTGTCCACTTATCTGTGTAGACTGATGTTTCCACTGTACTTGGTTAAGACTAATGTTTTATTTTCATGCATATGCCAATGTTAATTGCATATGCTTGTACTACGACTTATCCCAATGCATATGCCAATGTTAAATGCATATGCTTGTACTATATATGTATGTATCTTGCGCTCCAAGTGGTGATGTACATATTTATCTGTCTGTTTTAATACTGTGTCAAAATATATTACTGTTTCTATTATTTTCTGTAAAAATTCTGTAATATACCTGTATTATTGTCAAATACATCAAATAATCGATAATACAACAAATAATCGATAATATATACGGCAAATAATTTAGTGGCGCACGGTAAATAATTCTGTGGCGCACCATATTCTGTGGCGCACGAACAAAGTGCGTCACAGATACATTATTTTCAAATACAGCAAATAATCGAAATTCTTTCTGTGGCGCATGGACAATAATTTAGTGGCGCACTCTGGAGGTGCGCCACAGAATTGTATACTTTCTGTGGTGCATGGTTCCGTGCGCCACAGAAATAATATTTTTGTGGCGAGAATTCTGTGGCGCACCGACCATGCGCCACAGAAACAGTTTTTGGTGCGCCACAGAAAGGCACTTCCCTACTAGTGCATGATGAAGAGGGAGTAGTCCACCCCTGGACTATGGGTTTGTGGAAGTAACTTATGTATCTCTCCTCTCTATGAGCTTCACTAATTAGTACCGTATGAGCTGCTGAACATGATTACGGTCATCTATGTAATTCCTTTGTGGTGGATCTTTATTATGAGTTAATACATGTTTGAGATTGCAATGGTTTTGTTTCAGTTATGAAAGTAGATGCATATTATGTACCCCGTTCTTATTTACTTGTCATGATCAAGCATGTTTATGAGAGCATGTGAGGGGGAACGTGTGCATTAGTTGGAGTAACGGGGGGTGGCTAGTGCAGTGAACGTGAGAGAAAGTTCTGCGATCCATTTGGGTTTTCTACCTTAATTTGTTGCCTCACTAGGGATAAACAAAAATACCATGCTACCGGAGAGTGGATGTGACCTTGGCCACTATCTCCATGACTAGATCTAGCATGTTCTTATTTTAACTTCATGTCATTGAACTTATTGCTATGCTCTGACTTATCTTAATTACTAAGGTGTTATGATTTAGTTCGCATCTTGGTGGAGCATAAGAGAGAGAACAACTTATACTTGAGATCTCTATGTTAGGACGTGATACCCATATTATTAATAACTTGTCAAACCATGTCTTGCCATCTTACATGTTAATTTTAGTGTTCCATTGTCTACCACGTTATCAAGAGAGAGTGCATTTGTGAAACCATGAACCCCGGTCCATTTTTAATCATAAGAAACACCTTTCCAACACTTTTATCACCACTTTTGTTTGCTGCCATTATTAAATCCGAAAATACAAAAACACTTTTACATCTTGCATTCATCATAAAAAACCCAAAAATATCATTTATCATTACTACCATCATCCTTGCATATTTATTTACCATCATTGCATATTTACTTATTGTTTGCATTGCATATTTATTTCATTATCATTCTCAACCCACTTGGTGAGGTTGAGGGCACAATTTTTTTATTTTGTTGCAGGTTCTCAAGAGAAGGATAAGGAGATAACACCTGAAATACTGGTTCCCCGAGAGTTCGATATTAAACACTCGAGTCTCCCCTCGTGGGGAAACTGTCTTCCACTACTACATACACTCTGCACTTGGAGTCTCAACCTAACCCATTTACTTTTCACGCAGGTACCACGCGAAGGGGCTAGCAACTGTTTTCTGGCGCCATTGTGGGGTAACTACGTGAAGAGCCATCAGCAGAGCCACTGATCTTAGATTGTTGATACCAGGAGAGGTAATTGGAACTCAGCTCAACTTAGTTATTATACAATCACATTAAGAGGTGCAAGATAACCTTTTAGACTACATGATGAAATACTAATCTGTGTAATTGTCTTGGTTGTAGAATATTTTGAGGATACCTCCAGTAACTCTATCAGAACAAATACATCGGGCACAAAGATTCAATGTACAGGTTGAATACATAACTACCATCAAAGCAGATAGCATAGGGTCAAAATAATCTGCACCTGAAACACACTGTGAAGGTGAAATCCAAGAACTGAACCTGCATAACATGAGGTAAATTCCAGGATAATTAATAATTTATTGCCTGGTCTGGCCATGATAATCGCCACGAAGCCATTCTATCGGAAAGGAGTTTAGGGTCGACAGGTAAAAAAGAAGGAAAAAATCGGAGGTACATCGCGAACATGGTGCATGCCACTTGGAGTTGTTCCGTCATCTTAAGAAGTAAGCTGCCGTGATTTTTTGTCTCATACAAAAGCGAGGATGTTAGTAATTTCCTATAAAATAAGAGCATTGAAGATTGTTACTTTAATAAAGCAAAAAAGGAATTAACTGTTAAGGAAAAAATAATGTGTAGGAAAATAATTGAATAAAGCATTTGCTCACAAGAACATCTTGAGGAGGTTGTTCGACTGCACAATCAAATCTACATACTAACGTTTTTCTCCAGCGTGAGTAGCAACCCCGCTCCCATCACCATCCTTTCCTTCCAAAGACGTGAACTTAGCACGGCTCACATCTACATCAACAGAGAGTATAGTAAGAACTTGGAATTGTAAATAGATATCAATAATATCATCACAAAATGGTTTAAACACACCTCCAGTAACTGCATCAAACTTTCTGTTGGTACCCAGAGAAAGCGAAGCATCAACCAAAGCTGTTTGTGCATTCATTTCTCTAACGGGCACTTTAGTAGAAGAGGATGCATCTGAAGCATGGGCCTCCAAAGATGTAGGCAAGACGAAACCGGCATAAGATGCCCCTGCTTCTCGAAAGAACTTAAGGACCTGAAAATCGTTCGGTTCACGCCGAAGAGAGAAGCGAGATACAGTAGCCTCAACAACATAGCGCCTTCCAACCAGTCTTTCTATTTTTGGAGGCATAAGAGAATTGCTATCCAAGAACTCAACAATAAGAACATCAGCTGGGTCTGTAGCAATGTCTCCAAAAAATATCATATCAACGACTGCCTCATCATCTCCTGCTTTGACACTAAGCTTGTATCTACATCAAGAAAAAAATTGATTAGACAAAGATAAATAAAGTGAGCGAAACAGTAACGTAAAACAACAAATACCTTGGAGTTGCACTCCTACAAATGCACAGTTCTTTTAGCATCGGAATGAATCACCTTCCTCAGTTGCGCTAGAACTACATTGATCACACGAACGAAACCACCAATTCTGCACTGAAGGGACTTCTACAATGACAATCTTGCATCTAAAAACTTTATTCTGCATCCACTCGATCACAAATCCAAATCAACCAAATATAGGAAAATGATATGTAACGGAAGTTGAAGCAATTCAACCCAATCAAAGCGAGATCTAAAAATTACCAGACGTTCATGAGGAATGAGACTCGCAAGATAGGACACATACACATTCTCTATCCTCTGCTTGACCGGAACAGCGCCAGGGTACTCGTCTTGACACCGCAGTTTCAGGGCTTCAATTTTAGTCCCACCTCGCTAAGCGAGAGTGAGACAGTCCAACTTAAATACGCGCATTTCCTCCCAGTGGACATGCTAGTGTTCGCGTGTCGCACGTTAGAGTTCACAAAGCATAGAGCTTGAGCCCAACCGGGCGATACCAGCGCAGGGAATCGCTCGTGCGTCAGGGCGGTTCTTTTTTCTTCTTTTTCGTTATTTCCTGTTTCTTTTTCTTTTTTTTCTTTCCGTTTCTTTTTTATTTCTTCTTTTCTGTTTTCTTTTTAGATATTATTTAATTTTTCATTTTTTGAAAAATGTTTAAGTTTTAAAAAATGTTCAGATTTGAAAATTGTTTGTATTTCAAAATTGTTTAGATTTGAAATTTTTTAGATTTTAAAAATCATTCAAAAACAATTTCCGTTCATATTTTTTTATGTTCACTTTTCAAAAATCGTTCAAATTTTTTTTTCGTTCATGGACTTTTTCTGTTCACTTTTTAAAATTATTCAAAAATTAATTTCGTTCACCGGCCTTTTCTGTCCACTTTTATAATGGTTCAAAAATAGTTTCCGTTCACCGTTATTTTCTGTTCATCTTTCAAAATCGCTCGAAAGTATTTTTTGTTCACCGGCCTTTTCTGTTCCCTTTTAAAATCGTTCAAAAATAGTTTCCGTTCATCGCCATTCTATGTTCATTTTTTAAAATCGTTCAACAATAGTTTTCGTTCACCGCCATTTTCGTTTTCCGTTTTTTGGCTATTTCTTTTTTCTTTCTTCTTTTCTGTTTTCTTTTTTAGATATTATTTTAAATTTTTGTTTAAATTTTCATTTTTTTAAAATGTTCAGATATAAAAATTGTTCATATTTCAAAAATAGTTAAAAATAATTTTTGTTCATAGATTTTTTCTATTTACTTTTTAAAGATAGTTCAAAAATAATTTCCGTTCACCGTGATTTTCTGTTCATCTTTCAAAATCGTTCAAAATTATTTTTTGTTCACCGTACTTTTCTGTTCACTTTTAAAATCGTTCAAAAATAGTTTCCGTTCACCGCCATTCTTTGTTCATTTTTTAAAATCGTTCAACAATAGTTTTTGTTCACCGCCATTTTTGTTTTACGTTTTTTGGCTGTTTCTTTTTTCTTTCTTCTTTTCTGTTTTTTCAGATATTATTTTAATTTTTTGTTTAAATTTTTATTTTTTTTAAAAGTCAGATTTAAAAATTGTTTATATTTCAAAAATCGTTCAAAACTAATTTTTCTTCATAGAGTTTTTTCTGTTTACTTTTTGAAGATAGTTCAAAAATAATTTCTATTCACCGTCATTTTCTATTCATTTTTTAAATCGTTCAAAAATAGTTTTCGTTCATCGACCTTTTTTTCACTTTTAAAATCGTTCAAAAATAGTTTCCGTTCACCGCCATTTTGTGTTCTTTTTAGGAAATTGTTCATATTTCTTTTTCGTTTTTCCTTTTTTTTTGTTGTTTCTTTTTTCTTTTTTTTTTCTTTTTAGGTATTATTTTAAATTTTCATTTTTGAAAAGTGCTCATATTTTAAAAAATGTTCGGATATGAAAATTGTTCATATTTGAAATTTGTTCACATTTTTAAGAATCGTTCAAAAATAATTTCCGTTCATAGAGTTTTTTCTGTTCACTTAATAAAAATCGTTAAAAAATAATTTCCGTTTATAGACTTTTTTCGTTCACTTTTTAAAATCGTTCAAAACATGATTTCGTTTACCGGACTTTTCTGTTCACTTTTAAAATCGTTCAAAATAATTTCCGTTCATAGAGTTTTTCGTTCACTTTTTTCAAATCGTTCAAAAATGATTTCGTTTACTAGCCTTTTCTGTTCACTTTTAAAAGCGTTCAAAAATAGTTTTCATTCACCGCCATTTTCTTCTTTTCTGATTTCTTTTTAGATAGTATTTTCAATTTTTGTTTAAATTTGCATTTTTGAAAAAAATGTTCAGATTTCTAAATTGTTCTGATTTGAAAATTGTTCAGATTTAAAAATCTGTTCAAAATAATTTCCGTTCATAGAAATTATTTTGCTTGCTTTTTAAAAATCGTTCAAAATAATTTCAGTTCATAGAATTTTTTCTGTTCACTTTTTAAAATCGTTCAGAAATCGATTTCGTTCATCGGTTCACTTTTAAAATCGTTAGAAAATAGTTTCGAACATCTCGTATATGACAGTCGAAAGGAAAAAATTACAACATGAAAGTTCTGCGAAACGTGAATATTAACCTACTCGTCAAATGATATTTCAAGCGGTCAACCGAGTGCGATGAATTTGATAAATTTGGCTTAAAAGGTTTCGAACATCTATTCGAAATTAAGAAGTTACAATCAACGAAACTCGAACTGATTATAGGAATGGAACCTACTCGTGGACTCGCATAATTTTCGTGTATAATTTTTTTAAAATAGGTCGAATCAATCGTACTTGTATGTTTTTCAAAGATAATCGAACGTGCACTATATACAAAGTATAAACGCAATAGTTAGGGAAAAGATGGTGTAATTACTTTTATTCTCTATTTTTTAATCCATAGGCACCATATCTACTTCATTAACTTCGAACTGCCTTTTTCTCTGCTTGCACATCTTAATGGAAAATGGCGAGTGCAAGTAAGATTTCCTTTTCCACCAAAATAGCATAACAGAGTATTCCTTCTTCATTTCATGCCAACTAGGAGCTCCCGGCGTCAGGGAGGAGGACCCAATCCAACCGGGTATGATTAGGAAAAGAGGACCCTTTGCGAAAGTAAACTCGCGAGCGACGCGAACGTGCAATGTGCTGATCCGATAAAGTGGAAAAATCGAATTTTGCCAGCGCCTTGCGTCACCGAGCGAAGCCTACTCGTGTACGTCTCCAAAGCTCCCCGCGTTGCGCGTCCCAACCCCGCGCACAACGCGTACGTCTCCGTTGCGAGGCCCCCCGCGCTGCGCGTACGCGATGCCCCCGTGTACGGCTTCGTTCCGCGTACGGCTTAGTTCCGGGTGATGTACAGGGTGTACCAATTACACATAGTGTACAGAGCTACATAAAACATGAGTTACAAACTGCATAGAAATAAGGTCAGACACATGTTGTGGAACTATACAGACACATGTTGTACAACTAATAGGGTGTACAACTACACAACTAAAGAGACACATGTTGTACAAATGCACAAACACAGGTTGTATAACTATATAGACACATGTTGTACAACTAGACAGACACAGGTTGTACAGACACAGATTGTACAACTAGACAGACACAGATTGTACAGACACAAGTTGTACAACTATACAATCGCATGTTATACAACTACGCAGACACAGTTTGTACAGACACAGGTTGTACAACTAAATAGACACAGATTGTATAACTATACATAACCGGTAGTACAAAAAAAGTTCGTCGAAACCTATCAACATAGGATCTAGTTTTGAAAATCTCGACGCAAGGAGCTTAAAAGTGAAAACGGTTCGTAATTTGGATAAACGGTTCTCAAGATATTTCGTTTTCAAAATTCGGATTTGAAAAATAGAAAACAAAAAGGTAAAACTGCATGCCCACGTACGCGCATGCCCTCCCTTTCTCTCTCATACTTCCCCACTTTTAATCTAATTGTGACACATGACAGACATGTAGACAACCAAAATTGGAGCATGGGAGAAAAAACCGACACTTGTCACAATTAGAACGATGGTGAGGTTCCTTTACAAAGGAACATTTCTCTCTAGTGATTGCAATTCAACCCCCTTGCTGACGGGTTCCGAGTCCAGGCCGTCGGTGCCATGTTGTCCACGCGGGAAGGCCAAAGCCCATCCGTGGCCCATAGCACACTGTTGCCTGTTGACGTGAAAATGTTCCATGGCATCCAAATGGCTCAATGCCATCGATCGATACCTTTCGACTTTCTGCAGGTTTTCCTACAACTGAACCAAGAACATAGACACAGTCACTCTTTTTTTTTTTGAATTTATAGACACAGTCACTCTTGTGCGGAGATGGCTAGCGAATCTGAAGGAAATTCGGTGCCAGCCACTCGTTGTGCGCGCGTGATGCTACATCCACAGCGTCGGTTCAGGTCATGTGCTGTTTGTTTGGTAAGAACTGAATTGCTGCTTCTGGTTCAGTGTGCCCAAGATTTGGCCTTGAAGATCAGCCGAATAAAAATGCAAGAGTTCGTCCTCGGATATCAGAAGCAGATCAAATCACTCTTGTTTATAATGGAATTTACTAGTGTTAGGAAAGGACACTATTTTACTTTGCACTAGCTGCATCGATGATTCATTTACTCAACATTATTTGCAGAAGAGCAAAGCTACAACCTACCTGCAGTATCCAGTTTACTCATCGGCGGACGATTCATACATTTTGAGGCCTAACTAGTTAACTATCCAACGAAGCCTAGAACAATGTAATACACGATTAACACCGGCAACGACGCCAACGTCCCAAATATAACCCTGCAAGATTCAGCAAAAAATACAGTTTCAGCCAGTGAAGAAAAACATATTCAGTAATCAAGACCTACGCACGCAGACGTAGTTAATTAAGCTGCTTACGCGGTGCTGAGTACATCCGCGTGCAGGCCGTACTCCTTGGCGAACACGAACGTGGTGATGGACTGAGGAAGCGCCGCCTGTCGACGATGCATCGCCAGGTGAAGAAACCACGTTAGTACACTGAACAAGTCGATTCTGTACGTATCATTCAGAGATAAGACCTGTATGATGGCAAGACGCAGGACGTCGCCGCGGAGCCCCAGGGCGACGGCTCCGGCCGCGGTGGCCGCCGGGCCGGCGACGAACCGCAGAGCCATGCCGAGCGTGGTTAAGCCGGCCCCGCAGACGATGATCTTCTCTTGCAGCGCCATGAACAGGCCTGCATGCGACCACCCAATTTATAAATCGATACATGCCTCTCGTCAGTTTCATGAGATTGTTCTAGTTCTACACAGTAGCTTACCCATGCTGAACATGGCGAGTCCAATCCCGGTCCTGGACATGATCAGGATGGAGCCCTCGATAATGCTTGGCGTCTGGATGTGCCACCTATAATATGCGCGAAATTAAGTTCAGAAAAATGTGAAGCGGCAGCGAGCAGTAAACCGGTAACAAAGGGCACCCATATATTCTCCCAAACTGAATAAAGGCAGTCTATGCCCATCGATTTGCCAAAGTTGTTCCCAGCTGTGGAGTACTTTGGCTCAAAGTTGAATTAATTATTTATTCGGGTGTTCCACTAACATGAGGTATCTGTTCTCCTTCAATTATCTTAGCTTGCTAAACACACTTGGAAGGGCGTACATATTCCTGAGTCGATGCCTGTTTGGAATATACTCCTCGGTTCCCAAATATAAGATGTTTTAGCTTTTGTCCACATTCATATGCACACAACTGTATCTAGACGTATTCCATGTGTAGGTTCACTCACTTTAGTATGCATTTAGACAACATGTGTAACATCTAAAACATCTTATATTTAGGAACGGAGGGAGTAATAAGTCCAGGAGATTATTAACTGTAGGAGTATTCTGCATAGACATTCACGGTTAAATGCCCTTTAATGTTAGGTATAGGACGGTTTTACACTTGCAGTTGTTGCGACACTTAAACACGTCTTCTGGCAAGTTAGAAAATTTCTGAAAAGCAGGACGAAACAATGCTATTCGATGGCTTAATCAAAATGAACACACACAAGGATAATCAAAGGAAAATAGAAAAAACATATTTTTTTGTCCTCCACTCTCAATTGATTTTAGTCTTGGTCCCCAAACTCCAATAAATGTTTTAAGAAGATTATAAGCTAATAGGAAAATAATGCGCAATGAGCAAATATGGTGACTTTCCATGGATGTTAACAAATCATTTATGTTTTTCAAATTCCCTGTTCTTTAACAATATTTTATACTTTAAATAATCAAATTCTAATATAATAACAACAGTTATACGCGAATATTCTTGGATATTGACGATTTTTCATATATTCAAGTTATCATACAATGTTATATTTTTCTGAATTTCCCCTCCATCCCTTCTATCTTCCGTTTAATTTAACTTCTAAAACTTTGAAACAAAAACATGGAAAACTGGTATAGTCAATCCGTCCCAAAATATACAACAACAAAACATTTTGTCTAAAGCAAGTAAAGTTTAGTGGAAAAAAAATAAGTTTGACAAAGTTTTAAAATAAAAACGTGACATCTATAATACCAAACTACTGCAAATATATCCACCATAAAATATGTATCCGTAGTGTTTTTATCCAATATACAAATGTGGTATTTTCTTCTATTTATTTGTTCACACTTATAATTATTTCAGTTTTAATCAAACTTCTATACACCTTATATTCAGGGGGAAAAGCGAGATCGATGCCCACCCTCGGCTATTAGTCGTTTTTTTTTACTATGGAAGCACATGCATCCTCTTTGGTCCGATCGACCGTCTTTCGTTGGACGTGTTGGAGCAAAATGGCGAGCGCAACCAGGGTGCAAGTTTACCATTGTAGGCACACAGCTAAGTTTGAAGTGCTACCTGTTTGTGACGCAAGACCAGGCGACCCCGAGGACGCCCGCGTAGACGTTAGGATTTCGCGCCACCTTGAGCCACACCGCTCTCACCAACGGCCAGACCGGCTTGCGCTGCTTCACCCCCTCGACGCGGCCGCCCTCCACGTCGTCGTCGCTCGCCGGCAAAGCCGTCGTGTCCAGCTTCCCGGCGACGCCGCCACCGCAGGCCCGCCTCGCCTCGAAGGCCAGAAGCAGCAGCGGGAAGTAGACGATGATCTGCACCATCGATATCTGCACGACGAGGTCGCGCGCCCACCCGCCGTACATGGCGTCCAACAGCGGCACGCCCACTACCAGCGTGTTGTTCAGCGTGGCCAGCGAGAACCCGGTGATGCACCACGAGGAGGCCAGCTGATCACCGCCGCGGCGGGAGCAGCAGCGCGTGGACAGGGCGGCCCAGGCGGCGAGAGCCAGCACCACGGCGAGCTTGGAGAGGGCGTCGGCGGCGAGGACGCGGTAGCTGAGCGCGTAGGGGTCCATGCGCGCGGCGAAGTCGAAGGCGAAGAATGGGACGGCGAAGTAGGCGACGAGGCGGTTCACGGCGTCGCACTGGTCCGGCGTGAAGAGCTTCCACCACCTCACGGAGCCGTAGCCGAGGCCCAGGGCGAAGTAGAGCGGCGCCATGGCGGCCACCACCTTGTACACGTCGCCCCATCCTATCATCTCGAATCTCGATCCCCTGCTATACCGTGCGTGCTGCACTCTGTTCGATCGGTGAAGTTTGATATGTGAGCGCCGTTTCTTGCTGCCTATATGGAGCGGACTCTATGCATGAGCATGCAGTACAATGTGTGGTTTGCAAAACTTGGCATCGAACCTAAAGTAACAAAATGATTCACTTGCAGCATCAGTATCACCTAACCCTAGTGCCTTAGTGCGCACGAATCATCATGTCTGTTCTCTTTTGCTGCCACCTACCTTCCTCCCCTATTATAGACGACGGACTTCCAACCGCTGATTGATAAACTTGGAGCGAGACTAGCAGGGTGGGGAAACACTTCACTAGGGCAGGCCACGTCCTTCTTTGCCGCTCTGTGCTGTCGGCCATGGTCATTCACCACCTACTCGTTTTCAAAAATGAATGAGTGTCTAGGAGGAACTAGACACTACTTTGATATAGTAGAAGCTGAGGATCGAACCCAGGCTGCCTAGACCACCATCCGTGGTGCTAGCCAGTAAGCCCCTGGGTGACTTCTCCACCTACTCGTTTTCAAGCTCAGAGGATCAAGCGAAGCTTTTTGTGGATGAAGCCGGGAGCGGTGCCGGGCTCCAGGCCGCACTCGTTGGTCAATTGGGGAACGGTTTGCCGACCTAAGGAGCTCGGTGGTCTTGGAGTTTTTGACTTTGACAAGTTCGGTCGAGCTCTAAGGCTAAGGTGGCAGTGGTTCTCCTGGACGGAGCCGGGGAGGCCATGGCAAGGCATGGCGCTACCATGTGACAAGGCGGACATGGAGCTATTCCGTGCATCTACTGATGTTTCCTTGGGTGATGGCACTAAATGTCTCTTTTGCATGACCGGTGGCTTCCCGGAGGGACACTAAAGTTTCAGTTTCCGGAGTTATTCTCCATTGCCACCAGAAAAACAAGAACAGTTCAAAAGGAATTGCAGGACAGAAATTGGATGCATTCACTATTTCGCATCTCCACTCCTGCTCAGATTGATCAGTTCGTCTCACTTTGGGATTGCTTGAGCGAGGTGGCGCTGCAGCCACAGCCGGACACCATCACATGGCGATGGACTGCTTCCGGAGTGTATTTGGCGGCGGCGGCATACCGCTGCCAATTTTCTGGGACTCACACTCCTTTCAAGGCAGCAAAGATTTGGAGAGCGCACGCGGAGCCGAAGTGCAGATTTTTTGCATGGCTGGCTGTGCGCGGCAAGATCCTCACGGCGGACAATTTGGCGATCCGCGGATGGCCCCATGACCCCATCTGTAAGCTCTGTCACATTCACCCGGAGACAGTACAACACTTGCTTCTCGACTGCAGCTTCACGACGGCGGTGCGGGATATGATCTTTGGATGGAACGGTTCCATTGGAATCGCTCCGCCCACTTTGGGGCACGACATCGACAGATGGTGGGATAGAATGCTCGCGGGAAACCCCAAGGAGAGGAGGCGCGGGGTGAGCGGCAATTTCATCTACGCCATGTGGGGATGCTGGAAAGAGCGCAACAGGAGAGTTTTTAGGAACACCGCCCTACAGCCTAACTTAGTCGCCCACTTGGTGTGGGAAGAGATTGAGCAGCGGAGGTTTGCACACACGCAGGACCCAGGAGGCTTCTAGATTTTTTTAGCTTGTGTTTTGAGCATCTGGCACTTTCTTTGCTTCGGCAATGACTGTAATTATAACTCTTTCTATCTAATCGGGCGGCAGGATCGACTGCTTTAAAATTCAAAAAAAAAAAAATCTAGGAGTGAACGTCCGCTCCTTCAAGTTTGCTTTTGCAAACGTGGAAAGATTTGTATGTCTTGACTCTTTTTTTTTCGAGAAACTTCCGATCTATTCATAAAAAGTCAAGGCGGTACAAAGAACACCAGAAACACAACAAAAATTACATCTAGATCCGAAGACCACCTAGCGATGATTACAAGCACTAGAGCGAGCCAAAAGCGCGCCGCTGTCATCACCCCTCCATCAGCAGAGCCGGGCAAACCTTGTTGTAGTAGAAAGTCGGGAAGTCGTCGTGCTAAGGCCGCATAAGACCAGCGCACTAGAACAACAACCGTCGCCGATTAAGAGAAGCATAGATTAGAAGGATCCAATCTGTAGACACACAAACGAATACGAACGAAGATCGGATCCAAACGGATCCACCGACGACAACCACCGACTAAATCCCGCGAGATCCACCAAAGACACACCTCCACACGCCCTCCGGTGACGCTAGAAGCACTGCCGGAACGGAGGCTAGGTATCTTGACTCTTTGAGTATGAATTCTTTTCCTTGACCCCGCGAAAGTATCAGGTTCTACTATCATTCAGATAACCGACGAACATCCATGCTTAGACCTTCTAAGTAACTTATGACTATTTACTTAGAATGTCAGCATGGCTAGTTTCATTGATGATGAAACATAGTTATATAATCTTCAAGCTTGCTCAAAACAAATCAAATGGGTTCATTGACCTAAATAGAAGAACTTTTTGTTAGTAAAACAAAACCTAGTTAGCTATATATGGACCACCCTAAGTTCGGCGTCAGCGACCCCACATCCCACCTCTAGGTTCGGCGTCTCCAGCTCGTTCTCGCCTAACCTTCAGCTGTTTTCACCACAGCATGGTTACGGTGTGGATCATGGTTCCCCGGGCATAAAAAACCGAAACCGAAGACCGAAACCGAAGTAACCGGGACCGAAACCGAAATACCGGGTAATTCGGTCTTCGGTCATCTCTTCGGTCCTGGGTGCGCGCTGACCGAAATAACTACGGGCTGTTCGGTCCTTGCTACTAGTAGACCGAACTGACCGGAACGACCGAAGAAAGCTCTCCTGCGAGCAAAAATCTGAGTATATCCCAGTCCCAAGTCCCCATCATGGCCTGCTCAGCTCAATTCGTTACCTAGCTGTAGCTCGCCTCCACGCACAGCAGAGCAGGAACGGGCGCCGCGCCGCCACGACATCTCCAGCAGTGGCCGGCCGACTCGCCGCCAAGCCGCAGAGCAGGGACGGTCAACCTCGCCTCGACTCGGCCGCCGGCGCATCTCCGACTCGGGCTGCCGGCACATCTCCGTGCCCGCCACGGCCAAGCTGCCGGCGCATCTCCCGGCACATCTCCGTCTCGCCACTGCCAGGCCGCCGTCGCATCTCCGATTCGCTGCAACCACATCTCCGTTCGATTCTTCTCCTTCTACTGTCCGGTTGTACGCATGTACCTTCCAATTTAATATATGCTTGTGCTTCCATTTTGTACGAGTGTAGTTGTGCAGCCGATTGTATTCTGCCAATTGTGTTGTATACTTGCTTCCAGTTTAATAAATGCCTCAAATGATCATTGTTTTGTGCCCCCAAATTTTATAAACCTGTGCTGTTATTTCGTCTATTTGGTCATGACCGAAGACCGGACCGAAAAGACCGAAGACCGAATACAGAAAAACTGAAAAGACCGAAGGTAATTCGGGTAGCGTTTCTAGATGACCGAAATTTTGGATGACCGAAAAGACCAGACCGAGCAAACCGAACAGACCGAACGCCCGGGCTGAATCATGGTGGTGGTGGAGCCGTGGAGGAGGAGAACTGGAGAAGAGAGCACATCGGGAGAAATGGGAAGGGGAGAGAGAATAAAGTGAAAATGGGAGGGGGGAGGGGGGGGGGGGGGGGGGGGGGGGGGGGGGTAAGGTGCTGAGTTAAAAATAGTGTGACGGCTTTAAGCATAGTACACAGCACTAAAAAACTGTCCAGGAAAAAATAAGAAAAACAAAGCATATGTGCTTTTTCACATGAAAGCATATTTGATTAGTAAGTCGTCAGCGTGCTCATATTAGGAGCGTCAAATGGGAATCTAGATTTTGCCTGCCCGCCACTCGCAGGGTGCCTGAGAAACGGGTGCAGCTCGTCCGGCATTGAAAACAGTGAGCCGTTGAACCTCTTATGTTATCTGATAGGAATCACAGTTATACGAATGCACTCACAGCTGGGAATTATGTTCTTCGTCGATAGCAAAGCTTGAAGGAAGGTATCATAGAGAATTTTTTTTGTATTTCTGAAGCATCATGTCTCTTGTTAGACAAGAGCCGTCGGCATAGGTCATGCGTCCTGTGGTTTGGCCGTCGGCAAAAGCCTAAAAGCCGTCGGCATAGGCTATGCCCGGCATAGGTCTGTCGGCATAGGTCCTTGTAGGCATATGACAGATGGCCGTCGCCATAGGACTACGCCGACGGCTTAAAGAAAAAATTTCCCAATTTTTTTTTTAAATAAACTTTTTATAATTTTTTAATTCTACTCCGAAATTTCCCTTTTTTGTTTTTTTTTTGAAATTTTGAAATTTCTTACTTAACCACACACTTAATCACAGGTCAAAGTACTTACTCTGGTCAAACTTCTCATTCGGTCACCCATCCTCGAATTGCTCCAGCCCAAGCACGCTTAACTTTTGAGTTCTTTCCAAATTAGCTTCCAAATGAGACGTTAGAACTTACTGATATTAGTATCTTATCAATCATATTAACCCCTGAGTCATGATGTAACACATTTATTGTTTAAATTTTGAAAATTTATTTGAATAAATAACAATGATTATGTAATAATATTTTTTAAATAAATAACAATAAATTTATATTACTTTATTTTCTCCTTTTTACATTTAATATGAAATAATTCATATTTTTAAATCCGTAAATAGAAATTTAATAAATAAAATGTCTAAATTGATTAAAAAATGATAGGAATCCAAATATGCCATCCATATAATCTTTTTCATCATGTATATTACTTTTTGCAACATATTTTTGGTACTTGCTCAATAAAAAAGTTATTTTGGTAATTTAAAAATGGAAAAATGATATTTATACAAATATTTTAAAAAACTTAGTTCTGCAACATTGTTTGCCATATCAAGATACACCTATGTGTCAAATATGGTCACATTATCACAAACTATGGCACGGGAATGGTCATACCTTGGTTATTTGACTCGAAACTTATACATGTTTATAGATGATTGACCTTTTTGTGAAGAAGATTTGTGGAAATTTTGTCAAAACTCAAGTTTATCATTTTTTTCTACCAACTAGTACACATAAAAGCACTCCATGTCAAAGGATTTCATTTTTGGAGTATTTTTTCACTTTCTTTTATTTTATTGAAAAAACGGTTAAACTGGCCGCCATGCCTATTCATTGAAAGTTGTCGCATTTTTGAAAACTATCGACGGTTTTGTGATATAACCACTACTGGTGTATCTTAAAATTATTTTTTGAAAGTTTCAAAGCAAACTATCACACACTTGTAGTTCAAAATTCAATTACTTTCGGAAATTAGGCATAAAGTCAATTAAATAGGTGAAATTGGGTAGAAACCAAGAAAATTCCTAATATTGCTGGATTATCCATAAAATATGGTCTACTTTGTGTGATAATTGGATGGGTGACATTTTCCACCATATTTTTGGTACTTGCTCAATAAAAAAGTCATTTTGGTAATCAAAAAATGGAAAAATGATATTTATAAAACTAATTTGAAAACTCTCAGTTCTGCAACATTGTTTGCCATACCAAGATACACCTATGTGTCAAATATGGGCACATTATCACAAACTATGGCACGGGAATGGTCATACCTTGGTCATTTGACTCGAAACTTATACATGTTTATAGATGATTGACCTTTTTGTGAAGAAGATTTGTGAAAACTTTGTCAAAACTCAAGTTTATCATTTTTGCTACCAACTAGTACACATAAAAGGACTCCATGTCAAATGATTTCATTTTTTGAGTATTTTTTCACTTTCTTTTATTTTGTTAAAAAACGGTTAAAATGGCTGCCGTGCCTATTCATTGAAAGGGGTCGCATTTTTGAAAACTATCGACGGTTTTGTGATATAACCACTATTGGTGTATCTCAAAATGATTTTTTAAAATTTTCAGAGCAAACTATCACACACTTGTAGTTCAAAATTCAATTACTTTCGGAAAATAGGCATAAAGTCAATTAAATAGGCGAAATTAGGTAGAAACCAAGAAAATTCCTAATATTGCTGGATTATCCATAAAATATGGTCTACTTTGTGTGATAATTGGATGGGTGACATTTTCCACCATATTTTTTGTACTTGCTTCACAAAAAAAGTCATTTTTGACAATTAAAAATGAAAAATGATATTTATAAAACTAATTTGAAAACCCTCAGTTCTGCAACATTGTTTGCCATACCAAGATACACCTATGTATCAAATATGGGCACATTATCACAAACTATGGCACGGGAATGGTCATACCTTGGTCATTTGACTCGAAACTTATACATGTTTATAGATGATTGACCTTTTTGTGAAGAATTTTTTGAAAACTTTGTCAAAACTCAAGTTAATCATTTTTGCTACCAACTAGTACACATAAAAGGACTCCATGCCAAAGGATTTCATTTTTTGACTATTTTTCACTTTCTTTTATTTTGTTGAAACAAATGGTCAAAATGGACTCTGTGCTATAATTTGTGATAAAGTGTTCATATTTGACTCATAGGTTTGTCTTGGTATGGCAAACATTGTTGCCAAAAACAATTTCCAAAATATTTTTATAAATACTATTTTACATTTTTTAAGTTCCAAAAATGACTTTATTTATTAAGCAAGTACCAAATATATGTTCAAAAAGTCATATACATGATGAAAAAGATGATATGGATGTCATATTTGAATTTCTCTCATTTTTCTAATCGATTTAGACATTTTATTTGTTAAATTTCGATTTACGGATTTAAAGATATGAATTATTTCATATTAAGTGAAAAATAGAAGAAAAAAAATCTTAGCTATGCCGACGGCAACCTATGCCGATGGCTCTTTGCCGTCGGCTTAGCCCTGCTGAACCTATGCCGACGGCAAAGCCGTCGGCTTAGCCCTGTGCCACAGTGCTGTCCTCCGTTGGCTCTATGCCGACGGCCCCGACAAAATGCCGTCGGCATAGCCTCTGGCCGTTGGCATAGACCGGCGTTCCTGTAGTTAACTATATCTTTGTCTATTTTGTAATTATTTTATCCTTTTTCTCGAACAGAGGGATGAAACTGTTGCACATAGCTGATTTATTGTCGTATGTGTTTTTTCATGCAGTGCAAAGTAGTGTTCTATTTGTTCTCAAAGCTTGCATATATCTAAATATTTAGACTCACAGTTCTCTCCATCTAAAGATACATAAAAACTCTCCGTTTGGTGTATTTACGGGAACTCTTATTAGAGGGTTTTATACGGGCTTGAATTGCCTTGATCGGTTAGCGAACAGGTCTCTGCTTGTGTAGTGTACCAGAAATGTCCATACTAAATTGCCTCACCGATCAGGGCCGGTCCAAATATAGGGCGGCCAAACAGGGTGACCGCCCCAGGCCCCGAGTGATGGAGGGCTCAAATAATGAATTATACTCGTAACCACCATATTATTATACTTTATGTCTATAGGATTACTGAATGTGTGAAAAGAATAAAAGTCTCATTTGCATAAGCAAATCCACCCATGGGGCATATTGGGTTTAGTTGGATGTAGTCTCTCTCTCTCTCAGCTGGAAATCTAGGTTACCTTCTAGCTTTTATCGAAAAGGGGAAAATACCCTGGTCTATTGCATCAGTCGATTCATACAACCATTTTTATTGCAACATTATCATTCAAAGTATTACAAATCACGGGGAAAAGAGAGTGGATACAAAAATCCATATTTAATCAAAAGTAGAATATGAAGCAACTTTATTTTCATTAATTATTAATATAATATGCACTATTCAATATCATGTACATAACCCACACACATTGTCATTGAATCCAACTTGGAAGACCCATTTTCTCGGTGGTTAAGTTTCCACTCTAGATGTTTGTATAATTGTATTTAACTAAGAGTAGTACTAGAACCACTACTAAGATATTTGTTCAAATGTACATTTTAGAGGTCTCTATCATGGTATTTCAGGATATTAAAGTATATACACTAACACGCACACATACATATATACGCTACATAATTTATGCAACTGTAAGAAAATAGTGGAAGGAGAACTTTTATTACAACATACATCACCAATAAACTGTGGAGTATAGAAATTACAACCTTGTAATAAATTAAGAACACTAGAGCTAATGTCCCGAAAAGTGGTTATTTGGTTAACTATCTAAGTAATAAAAAAAATTAAAATCATTAATATGTTAACATGGTAAGAATAAGCATAAGGGAAGTATAAAAGTCTAGTATAAAATATAATTACTTATGTTACTTTGTCATGAGTCCTAAAATTGTTTGGACCGGCCTTGTCTCCGATATTATCTCTACCGTAACCGATCATAGGGAGAAGTTGCAGCGTTAAAAGACCTAGCCACGATGGTGTCGCGACAAATAAAACGGTTGAATACATTCTCTACTTGACTACATCAACCCTCAATCAGGCTCACATGAGCAGCTCATCATAACCACTTCATTTAGTCATAAGAAAAACTCTAATCTTATGTCTAAAAGTTTATTAGGTATTGCAATCTTGATCAGTGCATTTTAATATCACACTTAGTATCAAATTAAATTCAAGCAATGATACCCTAGATGAATTCATCATCTTAGAGCCCTAATTATGATTAGGGGATAGTGTCTAAAGTATCGTGTTTTAATGGTGTGATCATATTTATTGTAATTGCTCTGGGTCGTTATTTGTTAACATGTTTTAGTCTATTAATTAGCGTACGTTCGTGATTTTGTTCAGTCAAGGATTGATTGATAAAAAATTGATCATGTATTAGTATTGTTTCAATTTAATTTAACAATTATAGTGAGGGGAATCGAACAAATAGAAAAGAAAGTTTCCGAAAGGTGCCAAACCCCCACCCTAGAAAAAAATCACGAGTTTCTCAAAACCATAAATTTTAAATTGGAGAAACCCTAGACCCCGAATGGAAAAACATTGCACATGTTTTACGGTTCAAGGATTTACCTGATTGATGTTGAAATGTCGCGTCCCCCTTAGGGCTCGTGGTGCATCTAGTGCTACTGATGGAGGTATGTGCGGAATCGACATCAACATGGTTGGCATCCATCATCAACGTCGCCAAAAGGTTGGACCAGCTTATCGCCGAGTAGTGCACCCGGACTCGTTGCAAAAGTATCGCACATGCATGTAGTCTTGCTCGACGAGGAGCATGTAGGGGAGTCTCTTGCATGCTGCTCTCGTATGGCTTAAAGGGTTACCAAACGACTTCATCTCATCAGGAAAATCCGTCTCTGATTGGCGAGTTAGTTATTCGAGTTTCCAATGCTAGGTCTACCGATGGTAAAGCAAGTGGTAAAAAGTGTGTACCCAATGGATATTGCGGGTGCGTGTATGGTTAAGTAGTACCCATACCCAATGGGGGAGTCTGTTGTTGTCGTCGTCGTCGTTGTCGTCGTCCAGGTCTACGGATGGTAAAGCAAGTGGTAAAAAATGTGTACCCAATGGGTATTGCGGGTGCGTGTATGGTAAAGTAGTACCCATACCTGCATACCACATACCCGGCTATTTTTTAACTTCTAGATCCGTGGTACATAGGGTTATTCTGTAAAAAAAATCTGAAATACTAACCAGCTATGTAGTTTTTGCTTGTTTCCCATACGTGCGGACACTTAATTTTTCTCTGATTCCTAAGCAGTTATCAACTTCGACCACGTCATTTCTCTCAAGTATCCACTACCTTTAGATCGATCTCCTCCCAACTAGACAGCCACCACCCTCCGCAAGTCTGCCATCCCGCCCTCTTCGTACACACTCCCTGGGACACACTTTTTACTACAAAGTTTGAACTATATTGTTATGGTTATGTTTGGGTGTAATAATATTATTTTCATATAAATACTCTGTTATTTTGATATCTATAGTATATTGCTATTTGGTGTTATTTTTCATATATGATGAGTTGATTTGTTGTTCATTTTCATATACATTATGTTATTTTATTGTTTCTTTTCATATATGTGTATTGTTTGCTGAATTGGTGAATGGATGAGGATACATGTCGATGACTTTCTTATAGGTTGGATTGTTATATAGTCTCGTTGACTTGTTTTGTGGGTTTACCCGCGGGTTTTTAGCGGGTATGGTAAAAATCTGTACTCAGGCGCGGGTGCGGTTAGGATACGAGGACGCGGGTGCAGGTTTGGTTAAGCTCTACTCATACCCAACGGGTGCGGGTGCCATAAGCAGCACCAGGTCACACCACTAAGTTTGTGAAGACTAGACAAGCGATATTCTTTGAGGACACGGAAATTCTGGAAATTGATCTCGAGGAAAAAACGAGTGTGTGCACCATCCCCGACTATCTAAGAGATTGTTTTCCAATGCTTAATGTGACATCCAATGGACAACCTACAAGTAATAAAGATCCTCAGCCAAATGGAGATCGAGAAGCAGATGGAGGATCCCGAGCCAGAAAATGATCCTCAGTTGATGATGATCCTCCAACACTTCCCTCGTGTGAGAAGGCCACAACGGGAAAAGAAAGAAAATCATCTCAGATGATTATATCACTTATATGGTTGAGGATGTACTCGTCCATTGTGTAGTTGCCATGGTAGTCAAGTTGAAGTCCATGATAAAAAATTTCATATGAAGCTAAAAAGTAGGCTGCAAAGTGCAACTAGGATCTGCGATGGCTTCTATACTGTAATTGTTGCTTCTCAGAAAATAACTGAATGCAAAATAAGACTGAAGAGAGCTAAATACAACGAACCACAGTGTATGGAAATAAGAAGCAGAGAGAGAGAGAGAGAGTAATGTGCTGGAAACGTTTTGTCGACCGCTGCCTATTTGACAACCCATAAACGGTATTACGGTAGAGAGATGCATTCTCCAAATACACACATGTTCCATCTCCCATCGAGCCATTTCGGCCGTGCTCATACGCGAACCAAACCGTGGTTAATTCTAGAAGGAAAAAGAAAAGAGTGACCGCGACGACCGAAGGTAAAATCTTCAGTTGACAAGCACGGTGCTGTTGGTGCCGAGCAGCTCTTTCTGGGCCTTGAACTGCTTCCACTCGTCGAGCACGCCGACGAGCTTCACTGTCTTGAAGTCGGCAACCTGGAGTCGGCGGAGCGATGCGTCTGAAGCCTAGGGTGGCGACGCGCCGGAGGAAGGACAAGTTGCGCCGACGCAGGGAGCCCCGGTCGCCCAAGGCAGTTGCGGCGGCGGGGGGCCGTCGGCCGGAGTGCTGGGAGGAGAGCTCGTGCTCGGAGGTGGAGGAAGACTGGTCAATGGCGGGGCGACGGAACGCGGTAACTCTCGGGGAGTTTCTGCCGTGTCATCTCCGGGAGGCGGGCTTGCCAGATCTGAGCGAGTGTGCTCAATCTGGGATGGAGCCAGCAGCCTCGGCGGCCGGCGGCGCTAGGGTGGCGCGGCTGGCGGAGGAGGACTTCCCGCCGCTGCCGGCGTTGTCAAGCTCGGGGCTCGGGCAGGGTCCATGTCGCCGTCCGTTGCGGCTCCAGGCTGGGAGCTCAGGGTGGGGGCTTTCGTGGTGCTGGTGCGGCCGGGGTCGCCGACGGCGCCGCCGCCATCGCCGCGGAGCTCGGCAAACCCTAGGTTGGGGACACTCCTAGGGTTTCTGCCCTCGTGGGCTGCGGGGTCTGTTGGGCCAGATCGGGCCGAGGGGGCCCATCTGGTGGCAAAGGCCCAGCCCAATTCTGGGAGGAGATTGGGTGGTCTCACGGATGTGAGCCACGTGGCGTCTTCGGGAGATCTGACGGTGGATAGCCTTGGAGGGGCAAATATGGAATTTCCCAAGCCGTCCCGGGACTATAAGTGGTGGTGGCTCCCTCGCGGAACCCTAGATCGCGCATTAGGGTTTCCAGCAAGCAAGAGAGATATTCGCCGCCACCGAGCTAGGGCAAAACTTCTGTTCTCTCCTTCTCTCCTTTCCGGTCCCCCTTCCCCGCTGTTGGCGGCGATGGATCGGAACTGGAACGGCGGCGGGCATCAAGGGCAGCGCGACGAAGCTGGTGGCGGCGGCGGGGGCCGTCGCTACAACCAGGAAGACCTC
The DNA here is from genome assembly GCA_947311845.1 of Poa pratensis. Lineage (NCBI taxonomy): Eukaryota > Viridiplantae > Streptophyta > Magnoliopsida > Poales > Poaceae > Poa > Poa pratensis. The sequence goes on along the minus strand of CAMZMU010000097.1, from coordinate 11,670,301 downwards.
CGTGTCAAGTTGGACAGGGAACAAGAGGAGTATAGGCGGCAGCGCGAGAGATCTGCGGAGAGGCGCAGGGAAGAAGACAAGCGGCAGAACATTCCTCAAGACCGCCGGCACGGGAGGGACCCTGGCCGCGCTCGGTGTCTCCGCTGCGTTTCCCTCCGCGAGCCCGGGATCCACCTAGGGTTGGTGGCCTCAAGCGCCCAAGGGAACATGGAGAGGGTCCGAGCCAGGTGGCACCGGCGGGGGGGGGGGGGGGGGGGGGCGTCGGTAACTGACATCTCGCAGGTCATGTGCTATAACTGCGGGGAGCAAGGGCACTATCAGTCGACCTGCACCGGGAAGCCATTCTGCCATAAGTGCAAGGTCAAAGGGCACCCTACGGCGGTCTGCACGGCCGGAAAAAGAGAACCCGAGCTCAGATGGGCCGGGTTTGGGGTGGAAAACAGGGGCTTTGTGTACCTGGAAGTGTTGGAGGAAGAAGCTGAGAGGAACCCAACCAATGCTACGGTGCTACACCTAGATTCAATAGGGTTGTCTGATCTTATGGTGGAGGAGGAGTTAAAGGATCTGGTGCTGGAAAATGGGACTGGAAGGTTAAACAAGTGGATGCTTGCACCTTCTCCGTGGTCTTCCCCTCGATGGAGAGCCTGCGCATGGCAACCCGCGGGGGCGGGGTGTGCCTTCCAGTCTCCAAAACTAGGGCAGTAGTCGAAGAACTCTCGGTCACACCCAAACCGGCTGAAACTCTACAGGTGGTCTGGGTGAAGCTGCACGGGGTGCCTAAGCCATGGAGGGACACGCACAAGCTGCTAAGGGGAACGCTGGAAATCGGCAGACCGCTAGAGGTGGATGAGGCCTCCTTGGCCAAGAAAGAAGACCCAGTTTGCATGAGGTTCGGGTGCAGGTCCCCGGTGCAGTTACAGAGTCACATCGTGTTGTTCGTGAACCTGAAGGGCTATAAGGTGCGGGTTGAAGTGGAGGGTGAGGGAAAAGGGGAGAAGGGTCTCCCTCCACCTCCCCCACCTCCGGAGAACCGTAAGGAGGATGACAAAGACAAGGAGCGGGACAGAGATCAAAGCTCGGATGATGATGATGATTGGGAAGAGCGCCACCCCAAGAAACTTGCCAAGTCAGACAAATCTAGCTCTCCGAAGACAGGCAAGGGTACGGGTGATGGGGGACACCACAAGAACGCGGGGGCGTCGATCTTGGGCGCCTCGGTGGTGCAAAGTCAGGAGGTGACAATCCCAGTGCCATCTATGGAGCCTTGCAACCCCGAGCCGGTGTTGTACCAGTATGGGTCCTTCGTGGACAAACGGGCTGCCGGGTTGAAGACAGGGCTTGCTCAGCCTCAACTGGCGGAATCATCTTTGCTGCTCTCGGGGAACAACCACCAGTGTCCCCTTCGCACACAGGTGTGCTTGCGACACCTGGGGATGGTGGGACGGTGGAGGGAAGAGCTGGGTCGATTCCGGCAGGCGAGGAGGTGGATTCTGCTGAGAAGAGGAGGCAAAAGGAGTTACGTAGCAAGAGCAATGCTGATCGGCCATCTAGGAGGCTTGCGACTCAAGAGGATGATCTTGAGGACTTTACTGACGAATCAATCAAAGTGGTGACCACGCCTGTGAAGCGCAGCCTGCCGCTGGACGAGTCCGCTCGTGCCTTCTCTACGCCGGTGGCACGGGCCCCTCGCAGCAAGGCGCTCACGGTGGGCGTTACCAGGAAGAGTGAACGTGGGATCGGCGAGACGGAGGGTCCGATCATGGACAGAGCCATGCGTCGCACCAAGGAGAAAAAGTGCCAGGTACTCTTTCAATATCCTACTTTGCTATTCTTCAAGATACTCCTGTCAATACGCTGTTAGGTGTAGCTAGGGATTGTTGTGTGGTGTTTGATCCGGCGGCGGGCGCCGCAGAGGAGGTGATCTCCATGCTTCAAGCAAAAGAACTTGCACAAGCGGAATTGGCCCTTGCCAATGCTCGACTTCAGAAGGAGAAAAGCGAAAAAGAAAAGAAGGAGAATGAGGAGAAGGAGGCCAAAGAGAAGAAGGATAAGGAGGAGAAGCTGGTACAGGCTCAAGGGGAGCCTGGGACCGCTGTTGAGGAAACTCAGGATGGCGTAAACAAAACACCAGGAGGGCATGGTGCCGAGATGATCTTCTCTGCTTCAGGGGAAGCAGGGAAGAAGACGCTAAAAAGAACCAGAAAGCGTGCAGTCAAACCGGTAATAACTATGGGCAGGGGCCCTGTTACCCGCCAAGCACGGGCTAGAGGAGCGGTGATCTAATGCGAATCCTATTTTGGAACATTAGAAGGTTCGGGGTGCGGGGCCGCCAAACTCTTCTTAAAGATTATCTCCCCAAGCACAACATTGACATAGTTTTTCTCCAAGAAACCATCAAACAGGAGTTCACAGACGCAGAGCTGCAGAGTTTAGAATGGGGGATAGGTTCTTCTGGAGTTGGTTGCCGGCTAACGGCCACTCCGGAGGCATGCTCATGGGACTAAGGGATAGTCTCTTTGAGGTTGGAGTGGTGGACAAAGGGCAGTTCTACATTAGTGCTACGGCTATTCACAGTGTCTGGGCTGCCCTACGAGTTTATAGGGGTCTACGGCCCTACGCGAGATCGAGTATTTTTCTTGATGAAATTTCGGCTAAGGTCGCAAGATGCACCCACCCGTTTGTCATGTGGGGGGGGGGGGGGGCGGAATTCAATCTCATCAGGTCCGAAGAAGCCAAGAATAATGACGGTGTCAATTGGTCACGTATTGACCTGTTTAATGCACACGTAGGGTTGTGGGCATTGAAGGAGTTACCTCGTACGGGCGCGAGGTATACTTGGACAAATAGACAGTTCCCGGCTTGCTCTCTTACTGCCGAAACCAGTCTTGGATCAGACCATACGCCGCTATTGTTTGACACGGGAGAGGGCTCCCTTGTTCGTAGCAATAGATTCTTTTTTGAAACTAGCTGGTTTGAGCTGGGGAATTTTAAGGCTATGGTGCTGAACAGATGGGCCGCTTTAGCGGCAAGTGTACGAGGCAGGGACATTGTGGACTGGTGGTCGTTTATGAGCGCTAACCTCAGACAGTTTCTGCGCGGGTGGAGCCGCAACTTAAGGAAGGATGCGAGGAAGGAAAAGGAGCGGCTGTTACGCCAGATTAAGGACCTTGACCTCAAGGCAGATGCTGATGGCCTTGAGGAAGAGGATTGGGCCTTTAGACTCCACTGGAAGAACAACTGCTGAATATTTTGAAATTGGAAGAGGAGTATTGGAGGTAGCGAGGCCGTGTAAGGTGGGCCTTACATGGGGACGCAAATATGGTATACTTACATGCCATTGCAAACAGGAGACGTCGAAAATGCCTTATTTCTTCCCTGGTTGCTCCTCAGGGTACTATCAGCTCCAAGCAGGAGATCCAAGAGCACGTCTACGATTTCTACCATGCTCTAATGGGCTCGGAAGCTCCTCGTGTTTGCGTGTTGGCACCTAACACCTGGGGGGTGCTAGGTGTGTGAACGAGGATGAAAATGAGGGACTGGCCCTACCTTATTCGGAGGTGGAACTTGAAGCCCTAGTTATGGGGATGAAATCGGATACGGCACCAGGGCCGGACGGGTTTCCGATCCTGTTCTTCAAACAATGCTGGCCCTTGGTGAAGCACGGGGTGCTCCACATCTTAAAATTTTCATTTTGGGCAGGATTGATATCTCGAGGCTCAACTTTGGGGTGCTATCGCTTATTCCGAAAGTGCAGGGGGCTGATCATATTGCTCAGTTTCGCCCAATTGTGCTCATAAATGTGATCTTCAAGGTGATCTCGAAAGCCTTCGTAGTCAGACTGGACCCGATTGCTAATCGAATAATCAGCCCCAACCAGACGACTTTTATCAAAGGAAGGTTCATCCTTGATGGGTCGCTTGCTTACAGGAAATTGTCCACGAATTGAAGAGCAAGAAGCTTGGGGGCATCTTGCTTAAGCTTGATTTCGAAAAAGCTTACGATAGAGTTAACTGGGGTTTCCTCACGGAGGTGCTCCGGAGGAAAGGCTTTGATCCCGGGGTGGTACACAGGATGGAGCAGCTTGTGCAAGGTGGACAGACTTCGATTGCGATCAATGGTGAGATGGGTCCGTTCTTCCGAAACAAGAGGGAGTGCGTCAAAGGGACCCACTCTCCCCAATCTTGTTTAACTTTGTGGTGGAAGGGTTGTCTGCGATTTTGTCGGCAGCCGCGGGGGCTGGTCACATACAAGGAGTGGTTTCGCACTTGATTCCAGGGGGGATTACTCACCTTCAGTACGCAGATGATACCCTGATCCTGATCCAGGATAATGATACTACGATAGCCAACTTGAAGTTTTTGCTTTTGTGTTTCGAGGACATGTCGGGACTCAAGATAAACTACCACAAAAGGGAAGTGATCGTAATGGGAAAACCTCGTGAGCACCGCCAGCGGGTGGCGGACATGCTCAATTGTAAGCTGGGATCCTTCCCTTTCATTTACTTGGGTCTCCCGGTTACGGATAGAAAGCTGACGATCGATCAATGGAACTTCTTAGTTTGCAAACTGGCTGATAGGGTTGAGCCATGGGTGGGCAGATTTTTGTCCTCTTGGGGGAGGCTCATTCTGTCCAACTCGTGCCTCGCTAACCTTCCAATGTTTGCCATGGGACTGTTTCTGCTGCAAGACGGGGTGCATGACAAGTTTGATTCTCAAAGGGCGAGGTTTTACTGCGAAGGGTCAGGTCCTAAAAGGAAATACCACATGGTGAATTGGCCGGCGGTTTGCATGCCGCAAGAGTGTGGCGGTTTGGGGATTGTCAATTCCAAGCTGATGAACAAAGCTCTGATGTTGAAGTGGGTCTGGAAACTGTACCAGGAGGAGGATGCCATTTGGGCTCAGTTGCTTCGAGCAAAATACTTAACCAACAATAGTGACATTTTCACGAGCTCGAGCCGGGGGGCTCGCAGTTCTGGAAAAGTTTTAATAAGATCAAACAGCTCTTCAAACTGGGGGCTCGACACTCCATCCACAACGGCCAGCGGACTTTGTTTTGGCTAGATAACTGGCACGGGGCCGGTCTTCTCAGAGACAGATTTCCGCTGATCTTTGCGGTGTGTGCCAACCCTTACGCCTCGGTGACGGATACGGTGTTGAACCAGATCCAGCTCAGATGTACTCTGAATCAGGCAGGGGCCGCGCAATGGGTCGACGTGAGCCAACTCATTCAGCAAACGAACCTTACAACAGAACTGGATGTGGTTTCATGGTCATTGGAGGATCATGGGAGCTTCAGTGTAGCTTCTATGTACGCAAAACTGGTGCAAGGGGCGTCAGTGGCGCATTTTAGAGAGGTGTGGGCGGCTAAACTCCCACTGAGGATTAAGATCTTCTCTTGGCAACTTGTGCTCGACAAGCTACCTTCGGGACAACAACTTGCTACTAGGAGGGGTCCCTCGGATGGGAAGTGCACTCTGTGCCAAGCTGATGAGGACGCTTCCCATATGTTCTTTTCTTGTTCCATTGCTAAGTTCTCTTGGAGTGTGTTACGCCAGCTGTTAGGGTGTAGTTGGTGTCCTGCAAATTTTGCTCAATTCTTTGCCATTCTCTCGTCCTTGTTGGAGCAAAGACGTAGATTTGTTTGACATCTCTTTGTGGCCCAGTCTTGGGCACTTTGGAATGTGCGCAACAAACTTTCGATAGAACACAAGCTCCTCAAGCATCCGGCTGATATCATTTACAAAACCTTGATCTTCTTGCAACTTTGGTGCCTAAACGCCAAGCTGAAGGACAAAACAAGACTCGAGGAGATGGTAGGATGACTAAAGCTGTTGTATACAGCAAATCGCCCGAGAAGATCGAGTAGGCCATGACCAGTGGTGGGTGGTGACAGGGCGCAGGACGGCGGCCCTTAGTCTTCTTATGCTGTTGTGTGGTTTTTAATGTTGGCTAAGCTGTATGCCGCAACATGTCTCGTACTTTATGTCTCTTATGTCTAAGCTATACGCCGCAGCATGTAATCCGTATGTGTGAACTTGGTGGCCTTATTAATTTAAGGTTGGGCACCTAGTGACTTTTATCTAAAAAAAAAAGCTTCACCGTCTTGTTGTGCAGGCCGATGAGGCAGTTGGCGTGGAAGGTGCACAAGTTGCGGAAGTCCATCCAGGGCTGGCAGTTGCTGCCGAGGTAGACGGTGTCGACGTACTGCACCATGACGCCGTGCCGCGCCGTCAGCTCGCGCTTCACCACGTCGAACACGTTCTGGTCGTGCAGGAACGGGAACCGCGTCCTCGCCTCGTACCAATCCCGGAAGAAGGCCAAGTTCCGAGCGTTGGACTTGGCGTACAGGAACCCGCCGTTGGAAGACTTGCTGAGGTCGTAGGGGCTGTCGCCGTAGAAGGCGTCGCAGGAGATGGCGATGTCGGAGGCGACCGGGATGCGCAGTAGCGGGTTCCGGAACCACACGATGTCCACGTCGGTGAAGACGAAGCCGTGGCCCATGGCGAGGACGCGCGCCTGGAACTTGTTCCGCACCCACATAATGTCGAGGTAGTCCTTGCTGATGAAGGACTGCTCCGCCGTGAAGTTTGTGTTGGCGGCGGCGAGGGAGTAGCAGAGCGGGTGCACGTGCTGGCACCGCTCGAAGGCCTTGGCGTCGATGGCGACGATGACCAGGTGCTTCATCAGCGGCCGCGTCTTCACGCCCACGCGGAAGCTCTCGAGGAAGATGTCCAGGAGCGAGCCGGGCGCCGTCCACGCCTCGTTGGTGAAGGTCATTATGATGGTGTTGTCCTCCATTGCCGCGCTCCGAAGCAGCTCAGCGAGGTTATCATATTTATTTCCGTTCGCCGCCTGCAGCAATACACGCACAACGTTCAACTCAGACATGAAGACAACGGGCCACAAAAGGATAGTGGTTCAGGAGAAAAGAAGCAAGATGGAATGCAGAAAATGTACCGTGTCGAGCTCCTTCGTCTTGGGATCTGTTAATTGGCCTCCACTGTCCAAGGCCAGCTCATGGTCTGCCGGCACGAGCACGAGGGCGCACGGAGACGGCGGCAGCAGCAGCAGCATGATTAGGGCTTCCGTGATCGCCGCTCGCAGGAAGAAACCCAGTAAATCCCTCAGCGTGTACATGGTGGACTGAAACCTCAACACCCTCAGCCTAAGTTTTCTGAGTTCTCGGTGCAGACTGAAGAGCACACTGTGAGGAGTATATACGTACACGTGAAACGGGCTCGGCCGGTGACATTTTTACCGATCCGTACCAAGATTGCAGATCTTCTGTCAGAAGAAAATCCTGGAGTAATCAGTAAGAGAATCGAGAAGTTGCTCCAACAAAGTGTACTGCACGTGATGCAACTGGTGATTAAGAACATGCAGGATGATAAATATGAATGGGAATCGTTGACGCGCGCAGCCCAGGTGCAAGTTAACTAGAAGGGTAAGGCGCGCTTTGCCGCGCCCATGTATATGTGGCGAGTCGGCTCGCGAGTGACACTTCTTACATTCTTTTTTATAGAACTATATATTGTTCAACTGACAACTGGTTTCCCACACACATCATGGTACTATTATGTAAACCAATGTTATCACGTCAGCAACATTGGCGAATTCTTTTGATTATAAAGCATCAAAGACAACGACAACTGTAAAACAATGGAACTACATAACATATGCATTTCTTGCCAACATTTGGAAAACGTGTAAAAAGTGACAATATTAACCAATAAGCATGTGACAAAAATAAGAGGGAAGTAGACTTCATGGATATTACCATCCGACTGCACAACAATAGCTTGTCCATTTAACCTCACAGCCACAAGTTCAGGCTTCTTTTGAGACAACCTTTCCTGAAATGGACTGAGACCATAACCACCAATAAGCATGTGGAAAAAATAACACGGAAGAGACTTCATGGATTTTACCATCCGACTGCAGAACAATAGCTTGTCCATTTAACTTACAGCCACCAGTTCAGGCTTCTTTTGAGACAACCTCTCCTGAAATGGACTGAGACCAAAACCGTCTTGCATGTATTATCACTGGTAACACCATTTAAGGACAGAAAAACATAACCATTTTTTAGTGTCTAGAATGGTAATATTGTTAGAATGCTAAGCATCAGAAGTAGTTAAGTAATGGATGGTGAATGAAAGTGATTTTTGTGCTATAGGCAGAATAAACCAAGAGATGTTATGGTTTAAATGGAAATATCATCAGATAAGCACTGGCAGGTAGCACAAGGCAGAAAGTTATGTTCACATATAGGAGAAGCCGAGTCAAACCAGAGGAGTAACACTTGCATACTCTGTTATGTTTCCGAATATATATGGTTTAAGTGGGGATTTCATTACGTAAAGAATTAGGTATATAAAAACTCTCAGGCCAACTGAACAATGAACATGCAACAATAGGTACTTCAACCTCTCCTATCAGGTTCGTCATTTGTCCTCAAATAAGAGATGTGGTGTGATTATTATGTGCACGGAATATTCCAGGGACATAACGTGAAGGTATACACTTGAAAGAAAACGAAACAACCTTGCACCCCTGGTGTCTCTGTGTGTTAGCATCGTATTACAAAAAGGTGTGGTATTCCTGTAAAAAAGGTTATGTTATCCTAGAAGAGAGAAAGAAAGTGAAGAGAGAAAGAAAGAAAGCTTCCTAAAGATGAAAATGACAGCTCATTCAGACAACCGTAAGATGAGGCAAAGTAGGTCTCTATAGAAGAACTGCGCATCAGATGATACAATAGTAGTCCTCCGGTTTATGGCAGTCAGGTCAATTAGGCTTATATTCTATTTTCTTTATCTATTAACTTTATTTCCAAGAAGTGATAACCGAGAATGGTTAGCTACTACTTCAACTAAATTTATCATTTGTACAGCAAGCGTCTATGCTGGAAAATAAAATGTGATGTTGAAGGTTATGTTATCCTAGAAGAGAGAAAGAAAGAAAGCTTTCTAAAGATGAAAATGACAATTCATTCAGACAACCGTTTATTTAGATGAGGCAAAGTAGGTTTCTATAGAAGAGCTGTGCATGAGATTATACAATAGTACTCTGGTTTATGTCAGTCAGGTCAATTAGGCTTATATTCTATTTTCTTTATCTATTAACTTTATTTCCAAGAAGTAATACCGAGAATGGTTAGCTACTACTTCAACTAAATTTATCATTTGTACAGCAAGCGTCCTATGCTGGCAAATAAAATGTGATGTTGCTAGACATCACAGCTATTACGCAGCTTTACCACTGTCTTTGGTCACATGGAAGCTGGTTTCAGAAGTTAAAGATTACTTCCAAAAGTGTTTTATCAGTTTACTCCTAGAAGAAAAAGTTACTGCTAAAATGCACTACCAGTTTGCTCCTTATCGATCTCCTGGTCTAATGGCAAAGCCCAAGGAAATTTAGGGAATATGCAAATTGCAAGACATGCTGTCTAACAGAGAGGATAATTAATAATAAAATCCACCAGCTGCCAATGTTGGTTCAGTGATAGCTCTATTATAACAAAATAGGTAATATAATCAAAAGGGAAGAGTTTAAAAAAACAGTATAATCTTGTGGCAACAGAAAATAGGAAACTGTGTCATCAGAAATAATTAATATCTAAGAAAAAACATGGAGATGAGATCACAAAATCAGTCTACATGTTTCCCAGTGCGGCTCCCACTTCTCTACAATGGCCTTCCTACCATTTTCTTCCTCTACAACCAGTAGGATTAGCCGAGCATTCAAACAAATCCATCTATTGTACCACTGCCAAAATCTTTTTATTTTTAGTATTTAACATTTGGCTACATAAGCATGACCAACACTATGTAATCATACTGCATATTAAGGTTCAGAAACAGGAATTTGTTCATACTCAATACTTAAGACCCAAGCCTTACTCTACATTAAGATTGATAGTTTAGCAGTGATGGTGGCTATTAGATGTTTGTATATGGCTATCTACTCATGCGAACCTCTGAAAATGTTGGCGTTCTTAGTTCTTACCAATGTAGAGGTGTATTGTTCTTGGAGCTTCAGGTAGGCTGGCAGCATAGGAGGCGGGAAGCTCAGCGGCAGTGCTGATATTGTGGACATCGTGCAAGGACTTCCAGGCGCTGCAGATCTTGGGCAGCAGACTCAGCGGCAGATGGCCATCCAGAAAGCTGTCCGGCGCCAGGTGACCGGCGGCAACCAAGCTGCGGTCAAAAGAAGGATGGTGACAAAAGCGCAGATGGAATCGACCCTGCCATGCCCCGAATCCAATGTTTCGCCCAGAAAAAGGAGAGATATGTTGTCGGTGGTGTGGATTTGGAGAAGACGATGTACCACGTGGTGTGATGGTGACGGCTTGGTACGCGGAACGGGGATGAGGAGAAGGGGGTGCCAGGGAACCTACCTGCAGACCGTAGGCGCCGGCGCCGCCCGATGGCCAACGCCCAAAACGAAGATGCGAGTGGCAGATCCGGCCGCCAGCGAGAAGGGCACAACAACAACACACTAAATCCGGCCACCACCGCCGCGAACCGAAGATGCCATGAAGAGCGACGCAGCCAAACGAGGATCTGCAGAGGATTGGAATGAGGGAAGATGAGTATATGGCAAATGGAAGCCCAGATCAACACAAACAGAGAGCAAAACACGCATGCACACACAGATAGTCCCAAGGCGAAAGAAATAGATTGGCACGCTCAGCACATCAATCAGTCTAGATAATCAGAAAGCAAAGAACGCTAGAATCCAGGCACGTCAACCACATAATGCATAAACCCAATCACAAAATTTCCCCAATCCAACGAACCAGCGCAGCACGGCAACCACCGCCGTAACACAAGCAAGCAATGTGATTAACCAAGGCTAAAACACAGATCAAGAAAAGGGGAAACAAGAATAGAAGCAATCGTCTCACCAGAAGACACCAGAGTCGCCGCCGGCACAGATCCAAAGCGCCCACGCTCCAAATCCACCAATCCAGCTAAGACGCAGACCTAAAAACAGAGGCCGCGAGGTCAGGAGAGAAGAGCACGAAGAATCACACCGGAAAAGGAGCAGAGAGAACGCGGGAGGTAGAGGACAAGCGGCGTGCCACCGCTGCAGCGCGACGACCAGCTGCTGCGCGCCATCGGGGAGCAAGGCTGCCACCGCTCCTCGCCGGTCAGGTCCGGCAGTTCCAGCTACGGCGCCCATCCGGGAGAAGGGCGACCGGTTCTCCAGATGCGCCGCCGCCGCATCAAAGAGGCCGACCTGCTGCTGCCACTGCACGGCGACGACCGGCTACTGTGCGCTGTTGGGGCGAGGAGCTGGAGGGGAGGAGGAGAGGGAGGAGCACGCCCGTGGCGGCGGCAGTGCGGGGCGAGGAGGGAGGCGTGGGCTCGAGTGGGGATTGGGCGAGGAGAGAGGGCGCGGTCAAAGGCAGAAACTCGGAACGTCGGTGGATGCCCATGTCTCAGCGTGTCATCGCGTTACTGGTGCTGGCAGGGGAGCAAGCAAACCGACTATTTCTAGTCGCTGACATGTAGGGAACGAGATACATCTGAACCATCGAATTACTGATCGACGGTCAAAACTCAGCGATCAACTACAGGCTAGCAATTCCAGCAGGAATGTATGTTGTAGAGATTAGGTCATCTGTCAGTTCCCGATCTAGATTGCAGCCAGACTCCGACACGCAATTTAATTGGCAACGTTACTGGGATCATGGTCAACTACTACTAATTTATGCCATGCTTGACAGAGATGACTATGATCAAATACGTATGGTTAGCCCCGGAAGTAAAATGGTGCTGTCAACAGTCGACTGTGCACAATAAACTAAAACCAACTATATATGTATTTACAGTAAGGGTTTGGTTAGAATGCCCGCCGATGATGGTTGAATGCGAGCGTTCCATCTGAAAAAATAAGTGGTAGACATCTCTCCGCCCGGCTTTAACAGCATCTCTACTAGGCCCCGAAAATGGGTCCACTTTTGGGAATGCCGGAGACTTGTCCGGCCCAAGGAGGGGGCTGGGCCCCAGCGAGGCAGCGAGGTCCGCAAAACCGAACACCGGAATAAATTAAGCCATCAAATTTAAATGAAAATTTATATTTTCATTCAAACTTTATTGATGATTTATAAGATTTTGAATAAAATTTAAACTACTCTAACCCTAATCCTCGCCGTTGATAGGGCCGAAGTCAAAGTCGTCATCGTCGATGTAGATGACGGCGGAGTAGGGATCACGGGAGGAGGAGGCGGCCTCTTGCGTCGTGGTGAGAATGGCGTTCATCAGGCAATGCTGACTCGCCGCAAGGGCACCTATAGCTCACTAGGTTAAGCCAAGTAATGTCACTGACTGTGTCGTAGACATGGTTTTTGTCAGGGACGGAGCTGGCTCATGGGCAATGGGGTCAGCTGACCTCAATAAAAATTAGCAATTTCTTCAGCAATTACTACTAACTAATATTGATTTGTAGAGGTTGACCCCTCTACCATAGAGAGCTGACCCCATTGAATTTTTTTTCTAGCTTCGTGACTCGTAGATAGCTGCTACGGCAGCTTGGAGAATGATGGAAACTGGCAAGCTAGAATCTAAGGTGCTAGAAGCTAGAAACGTTCAGGGCACCACAGTGAAATTTATGTAGGATTGCAAAGGGAATGGAAAATAGTTATCACATGAATGGCACGTGTGATAATAGACCAGCACTTGACGGTATCTGTATTTTGTTGGTCAAGTGCATACTCGGTAAAGTTTCTATTTACCGAGTAAAGTCGTTGTTTGTTGAGTTCTGAACAAAAAAAGCTTGGCAAACAGACAGATACTCCGCATTTATGAATTTTCCGGTAGACGGGTGAGAGCTCATAGATCGCATCTTCGCTGAACTAAAACTTAGCTGAAAATCGCTAATAGAAAACGGCTAAAACATGAACCAAACAGTATCGCTGCAGACTAATACCAGAAGTTTGAGACAACTACTGAACTGAAACTACTGTCAGAGCTGAGTGCAGCAGTGTTTGAACAACAAGAGAGCTATGAACTCGTTGAAACTGATGTGTGGGAGGTTGGGAGAAACATCGGAACCACCAAATTGTTGCTAGCTAGTTATAGATCTAGTTGGTGCTTACAGGAGGGAAAATCTTCAGTTGACGAGCGCGGTGCTGTTGCTGCCGAGCAGCTCCTCGTTGGCCTTGAACTGCTTCCACTCATTGAGCACGGTGATGAGCCTCGCCCTCTTGTAGTCCAGACCTTTGAGGCAATTTGCGTGGAAGGTGCACAACTGGTGGAAGTTCTTCTGGGGCTGGCACTGGCTGCCGAGGTAGACGGTGTCCACGAACTGTACGGTGACGCGGTGCCGCGTAGCCAGTTCGCGCTTCACCTCGTCGAACACGGGCTGGTCGTTGAGGCCGGGAACCGCGTCCTGGCCTGTACCAGTCCCGGAAGAAGGCCGACGTCCGCGCGCTGGCCTTCACGTGGAGGAACCCGGTGTTGGCCTGCTTGCTGAGATCGTACGGGATGCCGTGTACCAGTCGCAGGAGAGGGCGATGTCGGCGCCGACGGGGATGCGCAGCAGCGGGTTCCGGAGCCATATGATGTCCACGTCCGTGAACACGACGTTGTGGCCCAGCTCCACGACGCGCCCCATGAACTCGTTCCGCACCCACACCATGTCCAGATAGTCCTTGCTCATGAACGTCTGCGCCGCCGTGAAGTTGTCATTGGTGGTGGCCAGGGAGTAGCAGAGCGGATGCAGGTGCTGGCACCGCTCGAACGCCTTGACGTCGACGGCGACGATGACTAGGTGCTTCAGCAGCGGCTGCGTCTTCACTCCCACACGGAAGCTCTCCAGGAATGTGTCCACGAGCGAGCCAGGCGCCGTCCATGCCTCATTGGTGAAGGCCATTATGATGGTGTTGTCCTCCGACGCCGCGCTCCGAAGCAGCTCCGCAAGGTTGTCATCTTTATGTCCATTCGCTGCCTGCAATTCGCGCGTGACGTTCAATCCAGACATGCGATCGAGGCACCATACAAAAGGAAAAGTTTTGCAAGAGGAGAAAAGGTTCGAAATCAGTGAAACGTACCGTCTGGAGCTTCTTGGTGCTGCGATGTGCGAGTTGGTTTTCATAGCCCAACGCCAGCCCCTGGTATGCCGGCACGACACCGCACGGAGAGGGCGGCAGCAGCAGCACGACAAGGGCTGCCGTGATCGCTGCTCCCAGGAAGAAACCCAAGAAATCTCTCAGTGTGTACATGATGGACAGAAATGGTCCTCAGCTTCCAGGCACACTGAGCCGGGGCGGTGAACTGAACTTTGTGATATGTCGGTATATCTTATATCTATATAGGGAGTGAAACGAACTCGGCAGTGACAAACCCATCGATGCCAAGATTTCAGATCATTGTCAGAAGAAAATGTTAAAGAGAATCGAGACGTTGTGCCAATAAACAATACACTCCACATGATGCAACTGATGATTAAGAAGTAGAACCGGCACAAGTACATATGAAGATTAATTATCACGATCTAGATTGCAGCCAGACAGACGCGCAATTAGTTGGCACATTACCGGGGATCATTGTCAACTACTCGGTTCCCGTGGCATTAATTGGATCCGTAATCTGGTAGGAGCCTCTTCTCATGGAGTAGATTAGATCATCTTTGAAAACTCTACAGATCTAACTAGCCATGGTGTTTCTTGTTATGGTGTTTCTTATTATGGGTCAGTCCAATGGGACATGTATTCGGCCTTTTCTCTTGGACCCTTCTTTTTTTGAACAAAACGGGAAAACATTTTCATGGTATACATCACATGTAGAGAATTATGAAGTGCATTTTCAACTAAGCAAGTTAAAGTCTCAAAGCAGAAATTGCTTCAGGCCTGAAGTCAATCCGAAGCCCTAAGAGGCTAAGCCCTCCTCACCTCTACGGGCATCAGCATTATCACCCCAGAAATCTTATGCATGCCGAGTCGAGCCGAGTCTTTTTCCTCCTAATTTTAACGAGCTTGCCAACAAAACCAGCTATCATACTAAATATCGTATCGTGCGGACTGTGCTTAGTGGCAATCATACTAAATCCTGCTTCAACAAAACCAGCTATCATACTAAATCCTGCCCCCAAAAAATCAGCAATGTTCTGCAGGATTTAGTATGTGCGCAGTTGTCTTTACTACCTCGATCCATAGGCTTATTGGTAAACATGCCTGATTAAGCATAGTCCGCACGATATCATATCATTGCGACCTTCCCACACCATTTTACAGAGCTTCACAAGGCACATGATGGTGTTGTCCTCCGGTGGGGGAGTTGAGGGCAGCAGCATGGTGGTAGGCTTCCGCTCGAGCGAGAGGATGGTCCTATTTTTCACGGACATGTGCTCTCATGATCTATATTGTAATTGTTGTTTCTCATGAAATAAAATGGATGCACAATAAGATGAAGTGAGTTAAATACCGGAAGAGAGAGGACTTTTGGTTCTCGAGCTCGAGTGCTCCTGGCTTATAAAAAACCGAAAATGGTATTTCGAAGTTTCAAAAAATCCCAAATAAATCATGGATATATATACATGGTATCTACATATCTGCATAGTTTCGCTCAATAATACGTTATATTGTAGGCTACACAAAAATCACAAAATCATGATCTGAAAAGGGTGAAAAATAACTCATTTTACTTGTAGATTTGTCTTTTTTGTACAAGTCACGTATGACGTATGAAAAGATATTTCTCTGAAATTTGGGCATACATAGTAGACATGTATATGTACTTGTAGGATTTTTTTCATAATTTTCTGAGATTAAGAAAGAAACTTTAGGTTTTTTCAACCGAGCAGTGGAGCTCGGGATCAAGAAGTGTTTTTTGCGAAAGTGTTCTTTGCTCCCGAGATTCAGTGCTCCCTTACTTAAAAAAAATCGAAAATTATATCTGTGAGTTCAAAAGATTCAGAAAAAAATTACGGGTGTAGCCAACGGTGTATCTCATAAACGTGCAAAATGTCAATTTGAAACACTTCATACTATGGGCTACACAAAATAACAAATCTTGTAAAACTTAGAGATTTGAAAATATGCATATTTAGATCCACACTTTGTATTTTTGTGTAGCTCAAAATACAAAAAAATTGAAGTTGATATTTTGCAAACAAGTAATAACTAACATAAAAATTGAAGTATACATTACTTTATGTAACAATTCAGAGTCAGACACGCAAACAAGTAATAACTAACATAAAACAAGGCGGATATGCAACTATCAAGCGATCACTACAGAAGGAGGAAATGGCCAGTAGGCTATGAACTCATTGCAACTGATGTGTGTGGGGGTTGTGAGAAACATCGAAACCACCGAACTGTTGCTAACTAGATCTAGATCTTGTTGGTGCTTACAGAAGGGAAAATTTCAGTTGACGAGCGCGGTGCTGTTGCTACCGAGCAGCTCCTCCCTGGCCTTGAACTGCTTCCACTCGTCGAGCACGCCAACGAGCTTCTCCGTCTTGTTGTGGAGGCCGATGAGGCAGGTTGCATGGAACGTGCACAACTGGTGAAAGTCCATCTTGGGCTCGCACTGGCAGCCGAGGTACGCCGTGTCCACGAACTGCACCGTGACACGGTGCCGCAAAGACAGCTCGTCCTTCACCCGGTCGAACACGTCTTGGTCGTGCTGCCACGTCGGGAGCTGCATCCTGGCCTCGTACCAGTCCTGGAAGAAGGCCGACGTCTGCGCGCTAGATTTTACGTGTATGAACCCGGTGTTGGGCAACTTTTTCAGGTCGTACGGGCTGCTGCCGTAGAACCAGTCGCATGAGAGGGTGATGTCGGCGCCCACCGGGATGCGCAGCAGCGGGTTCGGAACCACACCATGTCCACGTCGGTGAACACGACATTGTGGCCCAGCGCCACGACGAGTCCCTGGAACTTGTTCCGCGCCCACACCATCTCCATGTAGTCCTTGCTCCTGAACGACTGCGCCGCCGTGAAGTTTTCATTGTCGGTGGCGAGGGAGTAGCAGAGCGGGTGCACGTGCTGGCACCGCTCGAACGCCTTGGTGTCCATGGCGACGATGACTAGGTGCTTCAGCAGCGGCCGCGTCTTCACTCCCACGCGGAAGCTCTCCAGGAATATGTCCACGAGCGAGCCGGGCGCCGTCCATGCCTCGTTGGTGAAGGCCATTATGATGGTGTTGTCCTCCATTGCCGCTCTCCGAAGCAGCTCTGCAAGGTTATCATCTTTATGGTCATTCGCTGCCTGCAGCTCGCAAACGTTCAATTCAGATATGTGAGGCGTAATCACAAAATGAAAAGTGGTGCGAGAGGAAAAAAAATTAAGATCAGTGAAATGTGTACCGTCTGGATCTTCTTCGTGTTGGGATATGCAAGTTGATTTCCATGGTCCGACGCCAGCTCCTGGTCTGCCGGCATGACGCCGACGCCACACGGAGAGGGCGGCAGCAGAAGCACGATAAGGGCTGCCGTGATCGCTGCTCCTAGGAAGAAACCCAAGAAATCTCTCAGTGTGTACATGATGGAGAGAAATGGTCCACACGCTCGGACTGAATTTTGCTCTGATTTCCCTCAGCTTCCAGGCGCACTGAGCGGCCGGTGAAGTGAACTTTGTGATATTGGTATATCTTATCTATATAGGCGGTGAAACGAACTCGGCCAGTGACATACCCATCAATGCCAAGATTTCAGATCTTCTGACAGAAAAAAATGATAAGAGAATCGAGAGGTTGCGCCAAATACACTACATGATGCAACTGATGATTAAGTAGTAGAACCGGCACAAGTACATATGAAGATGAATTATCACGATCTAGATTGTCAACTACTTGGTTCCCGTGGCATTAATTGGATCCCTAATCTTGT
Source organism: Poa pratensis (assembly GCA_947311845.1). Taxonomy (NCBI): domain Eukaryota; kingdom Viridiplantae; phylum Streptophyta; class Magnoliopsida; order Poales; family Poaceae; genus Poa; species Poa pratensis. Next base: position 11,652,464 of record CAMZMU010000097.1, on the reverse strand, counting down.
ACTCCCTCCGTTCCAAATTAATTGACTTCCATTTGCCCACATGTGAATGTATCTAGACATGTTACAAGTCTAGATACATCAACATATGGGCAAATGGAAGTCAATTAATTTGGAACGGAGGGAGTAGGAGCCTCTTTTCATGGAGTGCATTAGATCATCTTTGATAACTCTACAGATTTAACTAGCCATTGGCCAAGTTAAACTGCTCTCGGTTTTCTTGTTCATGGCCTCATGGGTCAGTCAATGGGACATGTCTTTGGCCTTTTCTCTTGGACTCCTCTTTTTTTTTGAATAAAACGGGAAAACATTTACACGGTATATATCACATGTAAAGAATTATGAAGTGCATTTTTAACGAAACAAGTTAAAGTCTCAAAGCAGAAATTGCTTCAGGCCTGAAATCAATCCTAAGCCCGAACACCCTCCTCACCTCTGCAGGCGTCAACAGCCATGTCAGATGGCCAGCATTATCGCCCCAGAAATCCAGTATCTCAGATACACGCTCAAAGTTCAAAATGGTTGACATCTGCGAAAGCATTGAGAACTTGTCGCGGACTGGTCTCTGTGACATCTCTGAGAAATGATTAATAAGGGAACGAACGTCCTTGTCGAGCTGCAGGCCACCCAGTTGACTGAACTTCTTCTGCATCATGATCACCTCAAGTCTCTTGACAATGAAGTCGATGATCAAGTGAACAAAAGAATCATAGTTGTTCGATGTCATCATTGGCTGGAGCCATGCAACATCAGTGTCAACTGCAAGGAGAAGCTGTTGTTAGGACTCAGTTGTAATGTTAGTTATTTAGTAGGTACTGATATGTAAATGTATTATGTATATACACAATCAGGAAGAGAAGGAAAGACAAGGAGATTCCAGAAAATTCCCCAATCCTCTTCATGGTATCAGAGCGGGCGACGCTGGGTGGCTGCCGGCGGTGAATCGGCGGCCAGGTCTGAAGTCGTGGCTTGTGCTGATTGGGAGCAGTAGCAGGAGGGAGGCGGACGCGCATCCTGGGTGTGGACGAGGCGGCGACCGGTGGCGAGAGGAACGGCAGTGTTCTTAGTTGTAGTGGAGGTGAAGTACCAATTGGTGGAGCTCCTGGTTGTGGGAGTGAGTCGTTGGGAGGAATTGCAGGCGAGCTGCTGAGACTGAGAGTAAGAGCAGAGGAGAAGTGCCCGTACAAGGAAAGCTCCAGCAGGGACAAGCGCGGCCGGCCGGCCGGAGCTGGACGAGGCACTGCGGGTGCACGACCAAGGTGAGCGCGGGAGCAGTGCTCGGGTGAGGCAGTGCACAGGTGGATACACGGTGCAGGTGTGTGGCGCACAGGGCAGCAGAGGAGGCGTCGAGGACGACGTAGCACGCCGCGTGACACAGGGCTGTGCTGCGGGTTCGCGCCATTCGATTTCGCGGCGACATTGGCTGGCTTTGCCGCAGGCTTGGCAGCGCGGCCGAAACAAGGAGCATCAGGCCAAGAAGGTCAATTTCTGAAGTCTGCCCTCTACTGCAGTGCGGTGCCCATTGTTGTCTGAAACGTAATACTCAGAGGATTGGAGGCAGAATTGGTTCCTGCAGCTCAGAAATTGCAAAGGTAAAATTGGAGAATTTGCAGTTGTGTTGTAAGCTATGGATTTAAAATACCGAACTGTATTTGGTGGATTTGGTAAGCACATGATGGTATTGGATAATGGACTAGGCAAATGTAAAAGATTTGGTGATGGCGCTGGAAAATCTTGGCGAAGAGATGGTGATTGGTTGTGCCCAAATTCAGACTGTAAAAATTTGAATTTTGCATTCCGTAAATTCTGTAATTGGTGTGGGGTTGCATGCCCTGTTTGTGCTGGTGGAACATGGGCAACCGAAATTGGTGGAAAAGCTCATAGTATTACAGTCCAGATGACTCCAGATGAGTTACAAAAATGGTACCAGTTCAAGGGAATGAAACAGAGGGATAAGGAAAACTGCAAAGAAAATGCTTCATGTGGAGGTCAATGCGGTAATGTTTCAACTTCTGTTAAACCACCTGGATGCAAGGGGGCACCATGGCTGATTGATTCAGGTGCATCTCGACATATGGCTGGTTCATATGAGGATTTCATGAAATATCTCCCTGATTCAAAAGGAGAAATTGTTAAGCTTGCTGATGGTTCCACTCAGAGTATTATGGGTTCAGGGATAGTTGTGTGCGGTCCTGATATTTCTCTACCCTTTGTACTACACGTTCCCTCCTTTCCCATTAATTTGTTATCCATCAGCTGCATTACTCGTGAGCTCAATTGTGCTGCCATCTTTCTTCCAGACGGGTGCATATTTCAGGAGCTTGGAAGTGGAAGAAAACTTGGAACAGGAAGCGCGCATGGTGGTTTATATTACCTGGACAAAGAAGTATCACCGTCTGTTGCAGCTGTGTTATCCTCTTCACCATTACAAGAATTTCTACTACAACATCGCAGGTTGGGTCATATGTCATTTGCCATTTTGGGTCAGCTCTATCCTGATCTTTTCAATAAGGTTAGAAGGGAAAATTTGTCTTGTGATGCATGTCAATTTGGAAAACAAACTAGGAGTTCTTATATGTCATCTGATAACCGGAGTGACACACCACTGGAAGTTATACACTCTGATGTTTGGGGTCCTAGTGGAGTTTCATCTTTAAATGGTCACCGCTCTTTTGTTACTTTCATTGACTGTTGCACTAGAGTCACTTGGCTTTATGTGCTGAGGAATAAGGATGATGTGTTTGAATGTTTTGTTGACTTCCACAATATGATCAAGACACAATATAATGCATGTCTGAAAATATTCCGTACTGACAATGGCACAGAGTATGTGAATAAGCAATTTGATAATTACTTGTCTAGTTTCGGGATTATTCACCAGACAACCTATCCAGGTACTTCTCAGCAGAATGGTTTGGCGGAAAGAAAGAATCGACATCTGCTAGAAATCACTCGTTGCCTAATGACGACTATGAATGTTCCAAAATTTCTGTGGAGTGAAGCTGTGATGACAGCTGCTTATTTGATAAATAGAATGCCATCCAGGGTACTTGGTTACAAGACACCGATAGAGTGTCTCACTGGAGAAACAACTTATGTGGTTCCACCTAAGGTTTTTGGATGTGTCTGTTTTGTGAAGGATTACAGGCCATCTGTTGGCAAGCTAGATCTAGGCATGCAGACGGACGGGCCGGCGGACAAGACGGACAATCCGCCAGGCACCAACCAATCGTTGCAGCCGGTTGATAATTACCATTTTGTTAAGCAAATTGGTGACATGCTGAACGTGGCGGACGTATTTTTAGTTCTGGCGGGCGTCCGCCTGCATGCCTAGCTAGATCCAAGGGCCCTAAAGTGTGTATTTGTAGGGTACTCGGGAAAACAGAAAGGGTATAAATGTTGGTGTCCATCTGAGAGAAGAATGTTTGTGAGTATGGATGTAGTATTTAGGGAATATGAACCATTTTATGGCCAACCAGTAGATTTAACTGATGTTTTCCCTGATTTGTATGTTAATGGTGTTACAGATTTGGACAACGAGACAGGGGGAGATAAAGGAGAAGAAAATAGTGATGCAACATCGCAGAAGATGATAGTTGGAGTTATACCCGCAGATGGTGTACATGATGATGAGGCTGTGATAGATGCAGAGCAAGAACTGGTACAGGGGGAGCAACAAGGGGAATCAAATGATACTATTCGGTGGCCAAAACCAAATGAGGAACGAGAAGTTCGGGTGTATGCACGAAGACAGAGAACTGAGGAGGAGCAAGAGCATGGAGATACACATGGTTCAGACCCACAGATCTCAGACTCCTATGATGGTACACCTCTTTATCAACATGATGATCTAAATGTTCCTATTGCTCTTAGGAAGCAGCCCCGCATCACTGCTGGGAAACTGCCATCAAATCTATCTCCTTATGATGTCTCAAATTATGTGTCATATGCATCGTTGGGTTCCCAGTATAAGTCATTTATAGCTGCACTCGATTCCACTCTACCTATACCACGTGATTGGCAGGAGGCGAAACAATATCCGGAGTGGAGAGCTGCTATGATAGAGGAGATGACAGCACTTGATAAGAATAACACTTGGGTACTCACTACTCTTCCTCCTAACAAAAAAGTTGTTGGTTGTAAGTGGGTGTTTACTGTGAAACAAAATTCAGAGGGAAGGGTAGACCGATATAAAGCTAGACTTGTGGCAAAGGGGTACAGTCAAACATATGGAGTTGATTATGATGAAACCTTTGCTCCGGTTGCAAAAATGAACACTGTTAGGACTTTAATCTCAATAGCAGCAAATAAGGGGTGGAAACTATATCAAATGGATGTAAAAAATGCCTTCCTGCATGGTGATCTACAAGAAGAGGTATACATGGAGGTACCACCAGGATTTGGTAGCAAAGAAACTGAGGGTAAAGTGTGTCGGTTAAAAAAATCTCTTTATGGACTTAAACAGTCACCTAGAGCATGGTTTGGGAGATTTCGAAAGGAAATTTGTAATCTAGGGTATCTACAAAGCAATGCCGATCACACCTTGTTCTTCAAGCATAAAGGGGAGAAAATTACAATCTTGGTAGTATATGTTGATGACATGGTGATTACAGGTGATGATGACGTGGAGATACAATGCTTGAAGAAAATGCTGGCAAAATCATTTGAGGTGAAAGACTTGGGTCATCTACATTATTTTCTGGGAATTGAAGTTGCTTACGGAATGCAAGGTATTTATCTCTGTCAGAGGAAGTATGTGTTAGATTTACTTAAAGAAACTGGCATGTTGAAATGTAGACCAGCACCAACTCCCATTGAACAAAATCATCGTATATTAGCAGATTCAGGTGATCCAGTAGATAAATATCAATACCAAAGGCTAGTTGGCAGATTAATCTACTTATCACACACTAGACCAGATATTTCTTATGTGGTTAGTGTTGTAAGTAGATACATGCATGATCCTAGATCAGGCCATCTAGATGCAGTGAACGGAATTCTAAGATACCTCAAAGGTTGTCCTGGTAAAGGCATTTTATTTTCAAACAATGGTCACCTAAACATAGAAGGATATACAGATGCCGATTGGGCTGGGTGTCTAGACGACAGGAGGTCTACATCAGGTTATTGTGTATTTGTTGGCAAAAATATAGTCGGATGGAGAAGTAAGAAACAAAGTGTGGTGGCAAGATCGACAGCGGAGGCTGAGTTTAGATCCATGGCATTTGGAGTGTGTGAATTGATATGGCTTAAACTCTTGCTGGCTGAACTTCATCTTTATAATGATGCTCCACTCCAACTCTTTTGTGACAATCAGGCTGCTATAAAAATCGTCAATAATCCTGTTCATCATGATAGAACTAAGCATGTTGAGATTGATAGACACTTCATTAAAGAGAAATTAGAAGAGGGAACCTTGCAGGTTAAGTTTGTGAGATCAGGGGATCAACTTGCTGATGTTTTAACCAAAGGTGTGTGTGTGACAAACCTTACTGAAATCTGTAACAAGATGGGGCTGTTAGACATCTTTGCCCCATCTTGAGGGGGAGTGTTGTTAGGACTCAGTTGTAATGTTAGTTATTTAGTAGGTACTGATATGTAAATGTATTATGTATATACACAATCAAGAAGAGAAGGAAAGACAAGGAGATTCCAGAAAATTCCCCAATCCTCTTCAGAAGCTTCTGCACCCATGGGTCATTCACTTCATTTTCCCCATATTCGGCATCATCCAGCTCATAGCTAACAGTGGTAACAATGTCAAGGACAGGACGCATGCGGGGGGCGACAGATGCCACTAAATGCCCTAGTCCAGAATAAAGGATGTTCTTGAAGGAAGCATTGATCTCGCCTAGCTCTGATAAACAGGACTTGATCTTCTCCAGGTCAGCAGGAGCATGAAAAATCTCTGGACAGAGCTCTTCAATCTCCTGGCGGAGCTTCAGCACATACTCTGAGCTCACATCCATGTTGTTCAGTGCAGTTGCAATCTCCTCCCCGGTCTTCTGAACACCAACACCACCTAGGAAGAGCTTTGCACCCAGGCTTGGCTCTCTCATTCTCCACTGCAGTGCGTCCTGGTACTCATTGCTTAGTAGGCTTGTTGCCCCACCAAGCACAGCAAGTAGTGAATTTATGCTTGCAGTGGACGCTGCGCGCCGGCAGCAACTCTGTAGTCGAAAGAACACATCATGCACCATTGATGTTGTGAGACCATCAAGCACTGGCTCATCGATCCGGATGGCCTTCCTTATGTTTTCCACCATGAAGAACTCCTCCAAGATTAGATAAAACCCAGTCAAATCCTTCTCCATCTTACTGAAGCTACCATTACGGATGGCCTTCATTGCTTGCGGCCCGAGTTCAGGCTTGACATCTGTCAGTCCACGGATCTTGTTCACCATATACTTAGTATAGGTTTCACCAAGTTGTGTCAATGCAAGAATCTCCTCAAGATAATGCTCAGCCTCCCTGGGGTCAGGCCCTTCATTACCACCCGCAGAGTTGGCGACAGAGAAGAGGTTCTGGGTATAGGAGTTTATATCCGACGAAAGACGAACAAGCTTCCGGTAATCAGCATAACGGCGAAGGATCTGGGTGCCCCTTGTGTCGCATTCCCCCTGCAGCTCAATTATGGCATAGGTGACAGCATCTTCACCTCGTAGCTCACGAAGCACCGCATCATTCTCCTCAACAGCAAGCACAATATCCTTGAAGAGACGGGTGAGGCAGCCGACGAAATCAGGGCGGCGCTCCGGTGTTGCTGCAGAAATTAGCTCTGCAAGGTGCTCGAAGTCTGCACGCGCGCGGAGGGCGACGACATTCTTGAGGTAGGCAACGTAGACCTGGAGACCCTCGTCCGCGAGAGCGAGGAGGGGGAACAGGCGCACGAGGCGCAGCACGGCAGGGTGGTCCTGAGCGTCGACTGCAGCAGAGAGCCTTCTTCGCGCCAGCCCCTCGAGCCGGCGCTTTATGTCTAGCAGGTCGCGGCGGAGGTCATCGTCGGTGGGGAAGCGCGAGTCGATGGCCAGGAATCAGTGCGCCGCGCTGGCGGCGGCTGTGAGGTCGTCGGCCGCCAGGGCTCGGCGCGCGGCGTCGAGCGCGCGGGAGCGGTCGAGCGCTGCCTCCGCGCGGGTCAGCGTGGAATCGGCGCGCGAGTGCGCCGCGTCGAGTTGGCGTACGCGGGAGGAGAGCGCGTGGGCTAGCACCGCAGTGGACGACGAAGAGTCCCTGAGAGCGGTGGCGTCCGACGCGGCGAGCGAGAGGAGCGGCGGGGCGGATCGGAGCAGAGAAGCGCCGGCGCCGGGCGAGGAGCACGTCGAGGCGGGCGTCGAGGGCGCGCTGGTAGGCGACGCACTCGTGAAGCAGGTGGGTGGTGGCGCCGGCGTCAGTGAGGCCGCGGAGGGTGGCGAGGGATGCGGGGCCGCCGAAGTCGAGGGATGGAGGGCAGTCATCGGATGCGTCGGGCGGCACCGCTGGGTCGGGGCGAAGAGAGCGCGGGGAGAGAAAGGGAGACGACACGGCGATGGCCATGGCCGCCGGGGCAGGGTGGATGGGTGAGATCTCGATCAGAGGTGCGCGGGATCTGGGACTCTTCGCTTGGAACAAGAAAAGAAGGGAATATTTCTGATTTAATTGTGCATTAATTATTTTTTATACTATCAATATGCAAGCTATACATATCACTCACTATTTTAGCCAATAATTGTCCATGTCATATCTATTAACCATTATTAATAATAGTTTTCATTCAACCTATGCATGTCATGATTTTTCAGCCAGATAATTGTCCACAAATTTTCAACAATTTCGCACGAATTAAATTTAGTGTCTCGACTATTGTGATCAACTGAATCTTGACAATTGGATATTTCATGCCTGATGCCTCTTATACCCATTTTATTTACAATGTAATTTTTTAAAAAAGATTTCCGCTTCAACGCGCGGGGTATTCTTCTAATTTCTACATAGTTGCTACTCAAAATTTTAAGAGAAAATTCCACGTAACACAATTGTTTCGTGACAAAGTTGTACAACGGTACCTATAATTTCCGACCGACGATTACAACTTACGGAAGGCAAATACAGATTCCGTCAAATAGTTGTCGGATACGGTTATGGATATGGATAGTAATTTACGGATACAGAAGATAAAGTGGTTTAACTAATACTTTTGCATATCCAAAGATATAAAATATTTCACAGTTATATCCGAAAATTATCCGAAGCAACTAATAACTTGTCGGATACGGTTATGAAACCTATGTATATTTCACAACTAATAACTTGAACCTCATGTGATTGAGCGATGGGAAAGATGAAACCTATGTACTTACACAACTCTAGCAAAATCTTATCAAGGCACTACCATATTTGTGAACCACATTCCTTGGAGAGTCATTCATAGGAAAAATTAAGTAGGCAGTTGAAAATGAAAGTATGAGTTATTAAACATTCTCTCTTAGAATATCACAATACATAAAGTAAATTTGGAGTAAGTTGGTTTAGAATATTTGCTTATGTTGACATCGGACAAAATATTATCCGCAACCGAACCGTATTTGCCCCATATTCGATCATAATCATAACTGGCAGGATCCGATTCCGTATTCGTACCCGCACACTATATATTCGGAAAATATATTGTGGGGACATGGTTTCACAAATATTCGACAGTCCTCAGTTTTCATCCCTATGTGTATGTATCCACACCAATTTTAATAATCTTGAAGCTTTAAAATACCATTTTCGAATAATTTAAAATATTGAGATCACCGGAGACCAGGAGGTGACTCGCCAATTTTGTTGATTTTAATGAGACTGCTCAGAATTTTAACGCGGGTCGAGCTTAGTTTTTTTCCTCCTTAATTTTAACGAGCTTGCCGAATTCATGGTAAACGACTTGAGGGGGCATTGGTAGATCCTTGTGCTGGCTAGTGGCTATCTTGCTTGTACTTCAGGTGAACACAGCCAGTGCGAAATATGATCTCTATAGGTATTAAGGGATGTTAAATAAGAATGCAGAACAACAATGGGGATGTAGCTCAAATGGTAGAGCGCCCGCTTTGCATGCGGGAGGCACGGGGTTCGATCCCCCGCATCTCCAGTTAATTTTTGCTGCGATGTGGACTCAACAGGGCCCTGTTTTCTTTTTTAGGTAAAAGATGGAACAAATTCAGTGCGTAATGCCACCTAGACCCACATTTCGCGCCATCTCTACGGTCACCAGATACTTTCAGGTGATCAGGTCCTTATTTTTCGAGAAAACGCAAAAAACTTTGCGTTTCATCTCATTGAACAGGAAGATAACACTGGTACAACCTCCACAAAGGAGGGACGCACACGCGCACACACGACCGTCCTCACCAAGCGACTATAACTAGGTAAGGAGGCGCCCTCAACTACAGACCATAACGAAATCAGGTCTCGCCAGTCTTGCCTCCAGCCAAGAATGGCAAGGTGTCGAGGCTCGGAGCTATAGGGCAGTAACACCGCCGTTGCCAGACGCCTCCAGGGACGATTTCAGCTACTGCCCAGACCAACATACCTCGCGCCCCTGTGATCCAAAACCAAGCAACAAACTACAGCATTTAAGGTCACCAAAATGCAACAGACATACAGCAGGTTACCCCAAGGCTAGTATTAGTTGCACATGAAGCACATTCAGATACCATGATACAAGCTAAAGCTCCACTGGGTCACACAGCCACACGTTCTCGCCCACTACATAAAAAACATCCGTCTAGGAAACATGATAGCACAAACACAAAACGTCCATCTACTGTCCTTAGCTGCTCAAAAGGTTTCAGGCAGAGCTCCCGACCATGCTCCACATCTTCCTCCTCTCCTCAGTCTGTTGAGTTCTCGTGGAGCAACACATACTCCCGGCTGCAAGCGACACAAACATTGACACCGTAAGTTGAAGGCTGTTAACAAGAGGTTGCTCGCTCTACTTGTGTATAGCCCCTGCCACTAGGCTTCAAAATTCTCAAGAAGGCATTTGCATGGTTTAACTTGCAACCCAAGGCACATAACCTAGGCATCGTTTGCAGACTGATTTTTTAGAACTCCAATCTAGCACAGGTTGAAGATATAATAAGAGGATAAATGGAGATGGTACATTTTCCTTGAAGTTGTCTCTAATCAAAATATAGTGGGAACAATAAAAGGCGGAGTTAGTAACGCAGTTACACATACTTGACAATTCAATGTTCACGTTCTTAAGTGTTTTAATGGGTACAAACAAAGCAAGAAAAAGAATTTAACCAGCAAGGGGTATAATAAATTCTTAAAAATTGGCATGACCATACCTACTATTGCCAAACTTAATGTTGTCCCTTTCAAAGAGTTCGTAGTAACGGTGAGGCTCAACGCGGTTCTCCTGTAGCAATACAGCATATTTGAGGAAAAATGAAATTGGCGTAAAAAGCAAAATATAAAAATGATTAAATATTGAAAGTGTGTCTAGAAACTTACATTAATGAAAGTCCCATTCGTACTACCAAGATCCATCAGATAAGGACTATTAAAAAGCAAAACGAAAAAAAATCATTTAACATATGAAGTACTGAACTAGGATAAGCATGAAGATTGATGACGACATAATGCTATATACTATAGCCTAGTACCTCACTTTCTTTGACATCATGCCATCTGGTTGCTCCTTCTCTACAAGTCTGAACAGGGAAAAGATTAGATAATCACAGTATGATTTCTCAACATACGAAAATAAGAGTGTTAAGCTTACCTATATTGAAGAACCGCATGTTGCTTGCTGCAGGAGGGATGATCTGTGGGGATATCTGCAATTCTCCTTTCCCTTCCAAAAAGGTAGTGGCTCATGCGATGAACATACAATGGTTCTGTTCAATTAGATAGCATCATCAGAAACATTCAAGCCTAACCGGAGTATTATATCATCAAGAAACACATGCCACTATGCCGTCGTCGACACCCGACACATCGTATAATCACCAATGGAATTTTTTTGTTCCTTCGGCTAGCCTAACTACTGGGCCAGGCATTCCTTGCTAAGGAAATCTACTGTCAGACTGGGGAACTAAAACATCCATCCCGAATTCCCGTGAACCTTGCTAACCAGGGGTAAAGAGGTCGAGCAACAGAACCAAACATGCCCTAATGTTTTTATTAACTTGCAGCTTATTGTCGTTGACTTCCGTGCATTCACTTCATTTCAACATCGAATCTAGTGAACTATTTATTAAGCATGAGGGTGCAAGTGGGAGTGGGCCTAAGACCATGCCGTGTAGCTCGTACCACGTAACATAGTCCGTGCGTACCCATGGGTATACACTGAATATATGTGGGATTTGCGGGTCGTCCTGTTTGGCCCACACCTTAGCCCAGTTGGCACTCATGGTCTGCCTGGCCGGACGATGAAGTAGCCGCTGGCCTGTTGCAGCAATTCTTCTCCATTTTACAGTAACTCATATCTCAGCATATACGTGAATACACAATGATTTTTCTCTACGCATGCCTCATGCTGTGAACTGATTTGTTGTTGATCATGTGTGTTACTGATCAATTCATGTTCAGATGCAGCAGGAAGATTGATCATAAAATGTATTGATATTGATTCAAAGATAGTGATGCTAACTATGTGTTTCACCACTTGTTGACCGGTTCATGTTTAATTAGCATGATGTTACTGTGTATATAGTACGGACAGGGGCATCATGTACCTAGCAGAAACAAATAGCTACTAAAAAAATGGATAGCATGACATGAAAGAAACGATAGTGAATTTGAAACTGGAATTTACAGGCCACAATACAATAGCAAACACTAAAGTTACCATATTAATTTGAATTGAAAAGTTAAATGACTACTAATTATGTCCAACAGAATCTACAGCCGGGAGGATTGAAATGGATCAATTTTAGTGTATGGTATGTATAGTAAAGTGTGAGCTGCTGGCTACACAAGTTGCACCGGGTCCAATTGATATTCCAAGGTATGAAATGACTTTTTGACATCCTGTTCATTTAGGTGGAGCTTATTAGAAACTGAGTAGCACCAAGGAACATACATGCAATAAAAGAAGACATGGATCCAAGTAACATAGGAAATTAGGGGGAGATGTAAGGAGAAGTGTTGGGCGTCACCAAGTCACCACACACCTCAAGACGTGCTGCACTTCTGGATGGCCTGCCCCTATGTCTATGATCTTCTGGAGAAACTGATTGGCCGCCTAGATGATCTTCCTGATCCGCCATTGTTCTCATGCCGATCTGCCATTCTCTCTCGTGCAGAATCCCTACTGTCATTCTGGTCCGTCCTTCGCTCTCTGGAAGCACCTTTTCGGTCAAATGGATCTGACCCTTTCCCTCTTGAATCATGCCTTTCATCATCCCGTCCTGACGGTGCCTCTCTCGAAGCACCTGACCTATCATCCCTGTCAGCCCTTCTATCTCTTGGGTTATCCCTTCCATCATCATTATCCAGTCTTCCATCCATAAAGGCACTCCTACCACCTTTCGGCTCCACATTTCTATCTCTTGAGACATCTCTCCCCTCATCACGCTCCATGTGCTTCCGTGTGCCCTGCTCTTCCCTGCTGGGAGGCTTCCGACGGTGGCCCTCAGTTACTTCTGCCCCATCCCGCTCATCGTGAGCTCTCCTTAGTCGCTTGGAACGTGGTGAGAGGGACCGAGAATCCCGTTTCCCAGCAGGTGATGGCGACCGTGACAGTGCCCGTGAGTGTTTTGGTGACCTGACCCGCTCTTTCACCTTCTCTCTCTGTGGTGACCTCTCCCTGTGTGAAAGGCTAGCCTTAACAGGAGACCGCCTGCTAGGTGCGCGACTCCTCTCAGCCTGTGACCTCTCCCTCCGAGCTAATGAACTCTGCTTGCGTGGAGGCGATACAGGTTCCCTCACCGGAGAACGGGATCTTGTGTGCCTCGATGTCCTGGAGGATTGATCCCTCCGCTCCACAGTAAAAGCCATTTCTCACCTGAAGCATCACAAAATCAATTCAGAAGAAAAACTAATGGAGTGACCGTGAAGGTTAATGAATCACAGCAGTGGGAGATCCAGGGATTATGCAATGAGGGGTGCTAACTTATGACATGCTAAAATTTCTGATATGTCACATCCAAATGTATTCTACAAAAGCATACTACAGAAGATAAACATCTTTTGGTACCATATAACATGCAAGGAGGAACAATCTCTTCCACTGCATGACAGCATAACTGAGGATGCCCAAACCTTTAGTTTCATCTTTTATGTGCTCATTCTATTTTTGGTCTACACTTACAAAGTTCCTCGTGATGCTGTGACATGAGCAGACATCATACATTTAAAAGCCTATTTGGATTAAGGGTAGTTCATACTTCTCACTCTTTTTGAAAAATTGGAATCTCAGGTGGCACACTGACATACTCATTGGGAAAAAGAATCTTGGATCTGCCAGTGTCAATAATTCATTTCCATCCTTGAGTGTGCAAGTCCAATTAACTTAATGTTGAACTTGAAAGGATTTCAGTTAGCGGTGGAAGCATATTTACCAACAGAAATTTATCTGTTATAGTAAGGCACATTTTGATATGATGTATCGGAACTTTTAGCGTGTCATAAGTTTCTTGTCCATCTGTTGCATTTAAAGTTAAATCGTTGCATACGAAATAGCAGGTTGTGAACAATTATGTAAGTACATGGCAGATTGCATCCATCCCAAATACCATACAACCAAGTACAGGAATCTTATCATATGTATGCCATACAAGCAATCTATCATATGCATTACATGCAAACAATCCCCAACCAGTACAAGCAGGTATCCAGTTCATCCTCCTATTGTATGAAGAAAGAACAGAGAAAAAGGAGATATACCTTAGCTTAGACCGTGATGCAGAGGGGCGTGGTGTATAGGGCCGCGAAGTACGAGCACGGGCTGCGGGTCGCCGTCCCTGGCCGCGGGTTGTCGAGAGGTCGCCGGAGAAGGCTCTTGGAGGAGCTGCCCGGGTTACAGGGTAAAAAAGCAGTGGGGTAGCGGATACGTAGAGGAGAGTTCGTGCCGGAGGTCGTCGTCCCGTCGCCGCAGGGGGTGGGAGGGGGAGGAGACGGACGTCGCCGGCGGATTCCCGGTGACCGACGCAGATTTCGGGAGGGTTTCCCAGAGGGGTTCGGGCACGGCTCGCCAAACAGTGGGCAAGCGGCCGGGAACCACGGCCCATGGACGCAGCAACATCTCTTCTCGTGGGCTACTCCCGGCCCATGATAATACTCCGGGCGCTCACCGGCACACACGCGTTCGAATTCGCCGTTCGTTCTGCTTTGCATTGTTTTTAGTCCCACATCGCTCGCGTAAGCTCGATGACACATGTTTATAACCTAGCCTCGCACGATGGTTATCACCGGGCGGCAGGCCTGGTCAGCACTTCAAATGGTTATATGATATTTTCTTGCACCCATTAGAAGACCACATGACACGTGTGGTTTGCTTTTTCGTGGCCCTCTCCCAACCACCCGATCAAAGTTACCGAGAATTCAGCCCAAAGTATTTTTTTTTCAATTAAGAAGAATATAGTTGCTCTACGAAAACTGGGCAAAACTTGATACCTACACCAACATCGGCACCAAGAAGATGCCCTCCAAATGCACAAAAAATCAGGTGAGGCCCACTCAGCGTCCGATGGCCTACACCATCGTCCGAGAAAAGACGCCTTGATTGCTATGAGAAGCAGATACATGCATGATGCTCCAGCAACAACAAAGGTGAAGCCGACCCTTACAAGAAGCATGACAATACGACGACCAACATCCAAACTATAAATCTCGATGCATCTCCGCAACCTTGCTACTCAGTTCCTCCAATCAACCATCCAGTCGCACTCTCGTCATTGTCTCCCCGTCTCCAAGTGGTGGATGGATGTGTAGATTTCCAACTGCCTTTGTGACTGCTGGTCACTCACCAATCGTCTTTAAACTTAGTAGGTGGATCGATATCAAATTTGCTTCATTTTCTTTAGGGCGTTAGACCATACTGAAAGGATTAGATTATTATTAGCTTTGGAGTAGGCAACATTCGCTAGTTTTTCAAACTAGACACGGCCTAAGCTTGTAAATGCCTCCTGCCCATACGACAACTACATGAGTCCTTACTCCGCTAAAAGGTTGACCCAACAAACATTGGTAGTGGAACCCTCTTCTACCTTGGCGAGCCCGATGGCAGAAACTATGAGGATAATGGGTCGATGGCCTCTCTAAACATGGATTGACCCTCGGCGCCATGGCAAAGCGAGACAGAGTACGATGGCAACTAGATTAGGGGTGGGGGAGAAGGCTCGATGAAGAAGTTGGGGATCTAGGTGAAACGATGGATGCCTAGAGTTAAGGTTTCTTGAAAACTTGGGTTTCATATATGGAATACTCGAGTATAAATTATATGAAGTACTTGAGTATAAATAACTCTGCAACTTTTCTATAGCCCAAAACCTTATATGAGAAAACCAATAAAGAATTATGCTAGCTTTCAATTTATACTCTGAAAGTTTCTAACATGCATTTACACTAAAATATCTATTAAGATATTTCGACCCATATGCTCTAGATATCTCTACCATCTATGTGTATCACTATGTAATTTAGGCGGTTATTAGAAATTAATTCATGAATGAAATCAGGTTACAAATAATGGTTTAAATTTAGCACAATGCAAGTGTACTTTTGAACTATATGCATTATAGCAAAAACAAATGCTACAACAAATATTTTGCTACTTTGTATGTGGTTAAGATAAACTATGCCAAATAATAAATAAACCATAGCATGCTAAAAAAAGTTTAAAATAGGTATAAAAATTTACTATAAATTATAATTATTTCATTGCGCGTTAGGTCCAATTTTCTCTTAGTCCGACCCTATTAAAATTTGTAACCTACGGGTTTTTAAGATTATGTTAATATAATAACGCCAAAATGAGCGAAAATGCACTTTGACTCACGAGCGCCATTGTTCTCTATATCCTGTCCGTTTATTTTGCTCTCCGATGCATCATGTGCTTCACATAGAAGATGTGTACTTCCTGTAAATTAAATGTATACCTTGTGTATTTGCTTCCATGGAAGACTTGCAGGCACATTTAGTAATGTGAAGGCAAACTAGCATTTATGTTGTCAAGTCATATGGGCGTGGCTGCTGCACACGACACCTACTTTTACCTATTTAATTAATCCATCCAAACATGAACTAATTTATTTAAGCACATTTATTTTGTGATTAACATAAACACTGATACATACTCATATTTTTTTGAACGTATCAAAGTAATTCTATCTGGTGACTTCATTAGTTGATGCAGAGGGTCCAAGCAATTAACAATGTCTACTAAGTGTAAATAAAATGCGAACTTGGTCTATACCATCAATGACGGAACACTCATCATCCATTTTCATTGACGACCAAGAACAAATATGGCCACAAATGCACACTGCATCATGTTCTCCAAAATCTCTTGGCATTTGGCGAATTTGGTCCGTCCGCCTAAATATATTAAAAACTAGATGATACCCCGCGCGTTGCTGCAGGAATGCCTTTAAAGAATTTATAAATATGACCTACGAAATGAAATAAATAATGCAAAGGAAATGTAAGATTGTTATTTATTTGCATTTTAAAACAATAAAAAAGAAATCAGGTAACAAAAAGATGTATACAATGTGAAGACCTTGCTGACATTTTTGGTACATGTTGCTCATTTTAGTTAACTCAAGTGTACACCCAAACAAAATACTACCAAAATACCAAGACAATATGCAAGAAATAGTTCTGTCTTCGTACTTATCAAGTCTCCTTTAACCTGTTTTACTGTATTATCAATCTGGTCAACCATCGTCCACACTGTTCTGCTACAAAAGGAAGAGAAAGTCACATGAGTGCCACTATAAATGGGAGCCTGTATAAGCACAAAATGAATTATCAACTGTACCTTGAAAAATCTGTAGTGCACCATCTATAATCCCCAATGTAAGCTACGTATAACCAATACCTCCAAGTCAGCGGACGTGTCTCTTATATGATTAGAAAATCTATTGCTCTTGCTCAGGGGTTGTGCCTCTTAATCTGGAAGTAGTGACAAATATTCTTCCACAAAAGTTAAATGTCAGCACAACAGTGGACTGAAAATGTTTGTACAGTCAATAAATCCAACATGAGCTGGGGAGGGGTTTGCCGGTTTTTATGCCTGCATGAAGATTTCTTCTTTATAACACCGTGGTTGAAGGTCAGATTTGGTGGTCATTGACATATATAGTGAATGTCCCCATGTATATATTGTTGATTGATGGATCTGAAAAGGAGGATGACATTTAAGTTACCTCTGTTTCCTATATGCATCCAAAAGTTGTGTGTGCGACTGTAGTAGGAAGCAGCAGATGGCGATGTTTCAAGGTTTAGATTAAGAAGTGAGTCGTAAATTTAATTTGGAATTAGGGGACATGAATGGAGAGTACGTACCAAATCTTCCAGGATGGCTGTTTCCCAATTCTAGCGGAAGGGATCATGTACAACAATGAACTACCAAAAGTATTGCCGGGATACGAATGGTCTGAAAAATAATATACTCTCAAGAAACAATAGCTCGGGGCTTGACAGCAATGTAACCATCTTGTCATCCGCTGGCAACCAGAGAAAATCGGATGAAAAACTTGCAGAACGTTGAGAAGAGGCAAGGGATTACTCACCGGTCATCAGATTTGAGGTCGCCGGTGATCAGAACTGAGGGACGTTTGGTCTGCGGGATGTCAGGACTGGATTTAAGGACGACGATGACTGCTTGGCTGCCTTGATCAATTTCTTCCGCGCGGTTCGCTACCTTCATCCTTCTGTGTTTATGATTGTGGAGGGGCCAATAGGGAGGGGAGCAGACAGAACACGGGAGATTCGTTCACAGGAGCATGTACGTCGTACGGGGCAAATTCCTGTGGACTGCAGCATTGGCACGCTCAAGACAATAAAATGGACGGCTGAAGATGAAAATCACACGGCTGTGATTGCTTGATGATGTGGCTATGTTGCATGTGGAGATAGAAAATTCATAATGACACTTAGTGGGGTTTTACTTTATAAGAGGTATAGATATGCACGCATGCCAAACCGTGAACATTTTTTTTTTAACTTGTAATTTTTTTTTACCCTTGATTTTTTTAAGTCCATGAGCGTATTTTCCTAACTGTGAACATTTTATCGAACCACGTACTATTTCTTGAACCCGTGGACATTTTTTTCAGACTTCGGTCAATATTTTTTTAACCTCTGAACATTTTTTGAACTCCGGTGCATACTTTTTGAACCCCTGAAAACTTCCCTGAATTATGAACATTTTTCAAACTCTCTTGAACACCTTTTTGAAACCGTGAATATATATTTTTCGAACTCAGGTGAACATATAAATATCTTTTGGCGCCATATATTATGCAAGGAGGAACAATCTCTTCCACTGCATGAGAGCATAACTGAGAATGCCCATAACTTTAGTTTCATCTTTAATGTGCTCATTTTATTTTTTGTCTTACACTTACAAAGTTCCACGTGATGCTGTGACATGAGCAGACATCATATGTTTAAAAGCCGTTTTGTATTAAGGGTAGTCCATGCTTCTCACTCTTTTTGCAAAATTGTTATTTCAAGTGGCACACTGACATACTCATTGGGAAGAAGAATCTTGGATCTACCACTGTCAATAATTCGTTTCCCTCCTTATCTGTTGTAGTAAGGCACATTTTGATGTGATGCATCGGAACTTTTAGCATGTCATGAGTCTCCTTGCCCATGTGTTGCATTTCACGTTAATCATTACACACGAAATAGCAGATTGTAAACATCCCCAATCAGTACAAGGCTACAAGCAGGCATCCGGTCCATCAGGTCCATCCCCCTCTTGTATGAAGAAAGAACAGAGAAAAAGGAGGTATACCTTTGCTTCGGCCGTGAAGACCGTGATGCAGAGGGGCGTGGAGGACGAACACGTGTTGCAAGTCACCGTCCCTGGCCGCGGGTCGTCGAGGGCACCGGAGAAGGCTCGGGCGCAGGAGTTGGCGGAGCTCGCCGGGTCACGGGGCAAAAAAGCAGTGGGGTAGCTGGGACATAGAGGGGAGTTCGTGCGTGAGGTCGTCGTTCCCACCGCGCGGTGGGGAGGTAGGAGAAAGGAGATGGACGTCGCCGGCGGATTCCCGGTGACCGACGCAGATTTCTCGAGGGTTTCCCAGGGGTTCGTGGGCTATTATGGAGGAAGTTGGGCCCGAAATACAGAGCCCATGATAATACTCCGGGCGCGTACCAGCACCACGCGTTCGAATTCCCCGTTCGTTCTGCTTTTGCATTGTTTTTAGTCCCACATCGCCCGCGTAAGCTCGACGACGCATGTTTATAAGCTAGCCTCGCACGCTGGTTATCACCGGGCGGCAGGTCCGGGCAGCAATTCAAATCTTAAGAAATTGATTATCAGGTTCATTTGAAGACCACACGACATGTGTGGTTCGCTTTTTTTTTCCAGGCACGGAGTGGTGTTATCTGGTAAACGCTGCATGCGGCTTGCTTGACCTAGACAAGCCTTTGGCCGCATTCTAAGTCTAATCTGGCCATATTTGAATGCGTTTCCAAGTCTAATATGGCGAACGAAGATGAAATTATTTTAAATAAAAAAAAGAGTTGGCCACTTTAACGGAAAACCCAAAGGGAAAGGGTTGTAATCATCTGGGATTGTTGCCTCCGCGTCCTCCGCCTCCATCACGTGACGCGTGGCTCCGGCCCACGGGCCCACGCGAGCTCTTCCTCTCCTTATCCTTTCCCATCCGCTCTCGATCACACAAAATTCCCCATCGTCTACCTCCGCTGCTGCCGTTCCTCCTCCTGCTCTCCTCCCGCCGCCGCCGCCGCCCCTCCCCGACCTCCCACGCCGACGCCGCCCTCCACGACATCCCGCCCCGGCGCCGCTCCTTCCCGACCTCCACTACTTCCCTGCTCCAGCGCCGACCGCCGGGACCGGCGACTACCTTCCGTCCCTCCCGCCGCCGGCGTACACCCATGTGCTGCAGCCGCTTCAGGCGACCACGACGACGCACTTCAGGTTCCCGCTAGAGCCCACGGTGGGCGTCGTGACAGCGTGCCTAGGCGGGGCCCGGGGACCGGAGGGGGCGAGGGGTACCCGTTCCGGTGCTACCAAAGGTCCACGGCGATAGTGGTGGGTGTCGGCGCTGCCACGGGTGAACGATGGTGCCACCGTTGTTGGTCGCCGATGTTACGAGGTGCAGGCGACGGAGGTGCTACAAGGAGCAAGCGGCGGTGCTGTCGAAGGTGCTCGTATGTGGGAGGCGGCGCTGCCGAAGGTGCTCGATGGTGCTCCCATGGGAGGGTGGCGGTGCTCCCTTGGCAAGGCGCCGGTGTCGCAGTTGCAGGCAGTCGACATCGTCGATGTTGCTTCTGCTACGATAGTGTAATATTTACATTTTTTGCTGCAATAGTTTCGTGGTTTTGCTAAAATAGCACAATGTTTTTGCTACGAGGTTCTGTTCATGTCTGAATTTTTGCATCATACGTTCTGTGAATTTGCATTATAAAAAGAATTTTTTTGCTACAATTTGTTCTGCTGTTTTGCATCATAAGTTTCATCGGAGAACCTCGCCGGAAGAATTTTTGCTACGAATGTTGCAATATAACAATTTTTTGCTATTATTGTTATGTGATTGTGCTACAATAGAATAAAAATTTTGCTATGATGCCTCCGGCGAGGTCTTCATCGATGTCTCCGGCGATATTTCCGGCGAAGTCGATTTTGCTACAGTAGCATTTTTTTTGCTACGAAATCTCCGGTGAGGTCTCCGGCGAAGTCAATCTATTATTTTTTCTGTTTTCTGTGCGAACTGTTTTTTGCTACATAGATAGCAAAAGCGGGCAATTATTTGCTACGCGGTAGCAAAAGCGGGGTTGGTGAGAGTGACGCGGGATCTGACGGCTCCTGTCGATCTGATCGGACGGCTGGCGACCCGGGGATCGGATGGAAAGATCTCCCGGGGGACGCCTAGTCATGTCCAAACCCGAAGCCATCCTCAAGAAACACGTGCATCCCATGCCGACAACCAACATCTAAACTATATAGACAAACATCCAAATTATAAAAATGATTATATGAGGCCATACAAGAACTTGCATTGTGCGAGTAAATTGGTGAAACGACTTGAAAATTGTAGTAAGCTGGTCCACAAACTTGTAATTAGGTGCAAATTGGTCCAAAACAGTTCGCCTTAAATTAAATCAACCGGATTATCTATCGATATCTGACGTGGCGCGGTTTTTTGCCTCTGTACGACACTCCCACTCTGGCCCCGGTGACGTAGGAGTATCATACAGTTGATTAGACCGCGTCCGCAATTTTATTGCTATTGGACATGCGGCTGGGCAGTCCTTTATGTGCGACGCTCCAATATCATTTGGGACGCCGCTGATATGCTCTTATCTATACTTAGTATTAAAAGAGCAAACTTGTGTTGATACATTGAATCTGAGCCCTTCAATATTTGGCCAACGGTTCAGATCGCTCCAATGTTTGACAACTCAACACAAATCCACTTTTGCCCGTTTTACCCTCCAACCAAATCACATAATACTGCTAATGCCATCGTACCGGTTCGTTTTATTTCGTTTCGTGATAATTACGAGATTTGCCACCGCTAAAAGAAATAGGTCACGTTTGATTCGTATATGTACAGGGAGAAAAGGAAACGGTCCCGATGGAAAATAGCAATCTCAGATCGGAATCAATTCGTATCGGCCATGATCAGCCCAGAGAAAAAAAGAAACCCCATCGTTTGATTCGTGTATGTACAGGGAGCAAAGGAAACACATGTCCCGATCGTCCCAAGGCTACGATCTTAATTGGGTCTCTAGCCCGAGGTAGCTCTCGGCACGGCGACAGGCGACGACATCAGAGGCGAGGATGGCTAGGGTTTCGTCCCGAAATTCTTGACTCCCCTACCCGTAATCCACCCCGGCACCCCCTCCCATCCAATGCGATTTCCAATACGCCCTCCATGTTGAGGAGTTGCTGCACGGCGACGTACTGGTCCGCGTTTGGCAGCCCGGATGGCCAGATTGTCCATGGCGAGGACATGGTCGACGTTCATTGTCCGGGCGTCGCGGCAATGGATAACTTCATGATATGGAGGTGGAGCACGTGGCGATGGAGGCAGAACATGAGATCGACGGATTTAGCGAGGGCGCGATGCTGATTCGGGATGAGGAGTTGCTGCACGGCGACGTACTGGTCCGCGTTTGGCAGCCCGGATGGCCAGATTGTCCATGGCGAGGACATGGTCGACGTCCATGGTCCGGGTGCGGTTAAGGAGCAGGACATGCAGCTGCTACCGTCACGCAGGAGGAAGATCTGGTCATGCACGGTGTGCTCGTCGCTGGTACCAGCGTGACCAGCACGTCCGTAGCGAGGACGTGCCGACCCGACGTGGTCGATGTCCATGGTCCAGGCCCGGTGAAGGACCAGCATATGGAGCTTCTGTTGTTGGCACAGGAGCATGCGCTCCGCTCATGCACTCTGTGGTTGACGGTAGCCAAGGCGATGTCCATGGTGGTTGGCGCCGGTAGTCAGGGCGACGTCCATGGCGAGGACGTAGTCGACGTCCATCGTACTGGAGCAGTGAAGGACTAGGACTTTGACAGCACCCTGCTCCTCACCACCGCTAGGTCGGCAAGTACCAGGCTGAGGACTTAAAAAACAACCAGCTCCTTGACACCGTCAGGTGCCACAACTCTTCTCTTCTATGCATGGTTCATTGATGTAATTGCAATATGAATCACTTCGTTCTGGCATGTTAATGTTAGTGAAAGCAATTTGTTATTGGGCTATCTGAAAACTTGGGTGCAGTTTCAATTGTGGATTATTACTCTGCACTTATACCTGTATCTGAAACTTCATTACTAGACAGTAAAAACCTATTGGTTTCAGATACGTCGGCTTTATTTTACAAGTTTACTTTTATGCAATACTACTAAATACTAACAGTACATTAAGGATAGCTTGTATCAAAGTATAGCTTGATATGTTAGACAAAGGTTCTACTTATTTGACATATGGCTTCTATTTCTGTCTTCCGATGCGAGCATGACAAAGTGGTCATTGCACAGGAAAATTTAGTACATTGGCATGTTTAGCACACTACGGAATTGTATTATTCTTAATCATAAGCAGGTTACTTTGGCTTTTGTGGATGAATCTGAAGCTTAGAATAAAATTTGAAGGATCTCTATACAAAATGAAGAGGCAACATGACCACGCAGCTTCCAAATTGTTGTTTTTATAGGCTGGGCACAAAATTTATTCCCGGAGGTGACATTTTAGTTACTTTACACCTCAGTTTCTTTATGTTTGAACATCGTGCCCTTTTGTTTAGGCTTTTCGATTATGTGATTTGTCGACCAACAAAAGCTCATTTCCAGTACTTAAAGATATAGCTAATGAGGTCATTGTTGAACGCGAATACATTTCATGTGGTTGTCATTATGATATAAGCATATATCAGTGTACTTGCTATATTTTCTTTTTTACAATACTCGGTTTATGCATATTTTGCTCAATGTGTTCCTTAAGCTTTCTGTGCTGGTCTACTTACAAAGTTCCTTCTTTTGTTGTTGATCACTTGATCTTCAGTCACCCAAATTATGTGATAAATATGATGAGAAGAGTTCAGAGATTGACCTGAATCCATCAGAGAGGAGGGCTACGATTTTTTTCACGTTCTCCTTGAAAGGCTTCACTATAGCTTATAGTTGTTCTTCTAAAGTAGTTTGTGATGGTGAAAATATTTTTTTTGTATTATTCATCATACTCTTTGTATGCTCCAGGAATGGTAGACAACTCCTTGGTAGAAAAACTACTTTTTTTAGTTCTACAATCTTTGTACAGCTAGAGGCCCAAGGCGTGCCACGAGAGTTTTAAAAATAAAGTCATATTATTTGAAGGATTCTGTAAATAGCATTAATATATTTTATAGTTGAATTTATGGAATTGTATATACGTTACGGGAAATATTGTCTCACATGAGAATTTTTAGTGACATGTGCGGAGATGGCTGTGTTGCACATACTCTTACAGCGTTGTACCATGCATACTATTTAACCGTTTTGGTAAAAAAAACTCAATGAAAAATATATAGTAGAGATTATGAGACGTGCATTGCACGTGCACGTTAACTAGTCTAACAAGTTGACGTAATTTTACGCTAGGCTGAGTCCCCGCTCAGATATGATTAAACATGCGGGTACATGAGACGCATATGCAGTTGATTCACATTGACACATGGCATATGTGGGATGTAATCAATGAAGATGTTTTACAACGATAACGATAGGATGTGACATCTTTTTCCGGTTTATCGTGGACATTCATGGGACTTTTTTAGTTTGGTAGTGGATGTAACTAGCTTAAAAGGCATTTATCGACCGGGCTACATGTAGGACTTTATTTAAAAAAAATTTAAACAGAATTTTGAAGTTTCAAAAAATTCTAAAATAAATCTGAAGGTAGGCAATACTGTATCTTATAGTTGTGCAAAGTTTCAATCCGAAATTCATTTATTTTGGGTACGTAAACAAGATAAATTCTGACAAGATTTGGTGGGTACTATTCACACACCCAGGTCTATAATTTTATATTTTTTGTCTAGCGTATAATGCAGCATATTCAGGATTGGGATTTTGCTGACTTGTAGGATATATTCGTGGCTACATCTAAATATTTTTTCCAGATTTTTTAGAACTATAAATTTTATTTTTTGAATGACCAAAATAAAAGGCTACATGTAGCCCGAGCTACAAAACATCACTCTCATGTAACTAGCTCTTTTTGGATGCATCATATGATATTCTTACGAATATAACGTGCACAACCAACATTTTTTTTTGCTGCAAGCATGATTTTCTTGTTGATTTTTGAGTGGATCTATCTTTCTGTCTGAATTTTTTCTAAATTGAGTACTCCAATGAAGCATAAGGTCCAACTATATAAGTACTAGGGTGATGTTATTTTTAATTAGGCAAAATTTATTCCTGTGCAAGTTATTGATCCGGACCTAGAGAACTCCTTGGGAAATTGCTCATCACGTGATGTTATGTTGCCGCCGAACTAATTGTATGCAGTCTACCATTAAATAAAGGGTGTAACTGATTCTCAGTTGAATGAGGGCAATGTTAGTTCTCAGTCAGGTGATGTCAGCAAATTTTAGTCACAGTCCATGTTGCAACTCATGAACGATACGAAAGATGAAGAAAATTAACAGTTTTTCTTAGTTTTTTTTGCGTGTGTTCTTAGTTACTACCCCAGCTGCAACTGAAATATTTCAATTACAACCCAGTTGGCAACTCATAAGTGCATGAATCGCGATGCATATCCGATGGTGTAAGACTTGACTGAGCATTAACTTAATTCTCATCTAGTAAAATCATTGAATAAATGAACTTAAAGACTGGAATTCAACTATTTAGTTGTTTCTCTAATCATCGAAGATTGCCCTTGTTTCTGTTTTGAGTGTAAGAATGTTGTCATTGTAACTTTATTTGTTTTCCTAATAGGACATGTCTGATTGATTTTGGAGAAGAAGTAAAGAGAGGCATGTAAACTCCAAGGAGACACATATACTCTGGAACATCAGTGCAATTAGTTGAGGTGTTAACTGTTAAGCTGTTTTTCACACCTGTATATTGGGAATTCTAATTTGTTATACTCGGCCTTAGGAAAATGCATATGATCCAAAATAAGGTCATTTTCAGCTGACTGAAAGACTTCGGTCATTCTTCATTGCTAAAGAAAATATGTGATAGATGGATTGGAAATGCGGAATCTTTTATCCGATATCTGCTGCTGCTCGGTGTCTTTTGTGCAAGTTCCGCTTGTCTGAATTCCATGCAAGCATCAGTTCTCTTACCCCAATGCAAAGATAATTTGCAATTTATGATGTTCAATCATAGCGCATGCAAGTAGATATATGAGCTCGCGAGTGAATGCAATTAAATGTGCATGATGCATCCTATACCAAATATTTTTTTTACATAAATATACCAAATAATCAGCCTCTCGAAATGGAGACGAGCAATGATAAACTGTCACTCCTTTAAAGGGGTCTGAATCTGATCAACACAAAACTTGAGAAGTAAAAGGAAGTTAACGAGCAGCCCATGAAGAGATGCGAAAGTGAAACAATGATTCAGGGAAGAAATAGTTAAACATTCCCTTGAGAATTGACAGGAGGAAGCAATGCAGAGCACCACCCTACTGTCAATGTCCTCTCAGCGCCCATGCATCGAGCGTCCCGCAGAGCACGAAGTTAGAGATCAAGGTGTTAACGATTATGTGAAGTGTGACGGTCATACTTGTATTTGGGTTACCTGAATGCACTCGGGAATTCATTACTTCACTATTCTGACTGTCATGTATCAGATCATTTTATGCGTCCGGAAGTAATCACAAATTATACAAAGCATTAGGATTCTTCTTCGCAAATAATTTTTTGCAAGCATTTATTTTATATTGTTCTAGCTTTTGTCACAACCAAGCAACATACTTTTATTTGTTGGAACTTCAACTTTTTATCACTGTGCCTCAGGAGTCAGGATTCACCAATGCGAAAATCGACTTATTACTTTTCCATCTACTTTTCTTCCAGGGACCAGGGGTACAGTCGCCTCATCAAACTGTATTGTTGTTTTTTACCTAATTAAAATTCAGCTAATTTGTATCCCATGCAATCTTCTCTACGTATGTTTTGTTTAGTTTTTTTTTCTGTCGTTCGGTTGCGGCATATTAGCATATTGGAGACCCGTTTCAGGACAATTGATCCATGTACTCCAAATACAAATATTGGAGTATAACTCAACACGGACAAGTACGGACAAGCAACAGACTGGAATAAAAAAACTAGACACGGTAATAAACGGCAGGGTAAGGCGCGCATGTGGCTATCTGCCTATCTCTAGTCAGTACTAGTGATAGTGTGATACTATGCTAGTGATAACACATTACTCACTAGTCCCTACTCTTTAACACTAAACTACTAGATCATGCAATGTGCGGTGGGCACTTATTACTAGGATTCTAGGAAGAAAGTACTGGTACAAAAGAACAGATAACTTGGCGGGGAGATAATTAAGCATACTCCCTCCGTCCTCAAATAAGTGGACATCTAGAAATTTTAAGACAAATTATGGAGAGTAGTAAAAAATGCATTGGGAAAATGCAAGCCACCATCTCTCTCCTATTTAATTATCCCACCTCCAATGAGCTAAGTGCATGTAGAAAAAAAGGAGACCATGTGTTGAATGTTATTGGGCTTGATTCCCGTGCGATGAGAGAGAATCATTATTATCTACTTTTAAGTGCATTGGGAAGGTAGAAGTACACTCTTTTGTGAAAAAAATTGAATGCTAAACGTCCACTTATTCGAGGATGGAGGGAGTAGCTTATGAAGGTATGCCTGTCTCTATAAACGAGCTAGCCTTGCGTGCTTTTCTTTCCGGTATCCTCGCTGCCGCTCCGCGTTGGAGTTGGGGGCAGGCTCTTCGGACCGTCAGAATCTAGAGAGGATACAGAGTCATAGTTCGGAGTGCCAGCTCGGTCTTTGATGTTGACGGTTACTACACAAATTAAATTATATAGACAATCACTAAACCCAGTTATGAATACATACACTGCTAATGAATAAACAAAGACTCGTATGTTGTATAATACTTACGTTCATTTGAAGCGCGGTCCTTGTCCCGTTTCTCTTTGTCCCAAGCTGTGTGAATTGATTTGGTTATATACACAAAAATGTACTCGACAAAAAATATTCATATGTATCTAATTGTTGACCATTTTGGAAGATCTCGAAAAAAAAATCTCAATGTAGTCTAGTAAGTCAGTATGCAATACTAATAACTTGTGTTAACTAACATTAACACTTGCCTTTCTTAGACTTCTTCTTTTTTGAGCCCTCGGCTATCTCCTTCCTAGGATGGATCTCTTTACCTTCTAATAGTTTGTTCCCTCCTTCACCTCCACCCCTGCCCGAGGCTCCTCCTTTCCTATCCATCTCTTTCACTCTAACTTCTATGTTCCTTCTATCTCGATGAGACAAGTATAAGACTATCTAAACTCTAGGGAGTGGCCGAGAGTTTGTTTTATAAGGGTGTCTCAAATAGAAATAAGAGGATGCCATAAGCAATGAAGTGACTTAAAGACCCACCCTTATAAGTTGTGTCACTAGACTTAAGCTTTAAGAGATTAAGACCCACCCACACCCCAGTATGGACTGGCCATAACACATTAATACAAATCAATGTTTCTCTCACTTGTTTTACATTCTTTACATGTGGCGATTCAAAAAATTCTGCTAGGTGGGCTCCATCCTAGATTTCAAGTGGACTTTAAACATTGTAAAGATTTTAGGATTATATATATCACATGTTGTGTGGCCCAGCATACGGGCCGACTGCCCAATTATAATTAAACAGGCGCGATGTTGCGCTGAACTGCGCCGACTGGTGTTCCTACACATAGAGAACATCTCACCAGTCGAAGTCTGGCGTGTAGCACGAGTTCCAATGACTAAAGTACTAAACCGTTCTTAGAGATTGAAGCACTAGTGGAAAAGGGGTCTTGCATCCCTGTCCAGGAAAGAGCACTAGTCCCCACTGTGTATTGGGCCGGGACTAGTGTAGCACTAGGCTCCAACGGCTAGGAGGCCGGGGAGCCTCCAGTCCCGGGCCGTTCCTGACATCTAGTCCCGGGCCGTGATACCGCCCGGGACTAAAGGGCTCGTGCCCAGCCAGCCCCACAAGCGGGGGCCTCTAGTCCCGGGTCGTATCACGGACCGGGACTAGAGGTCGATCACTATATAAATTCGTCCACTGCAGCTCGAGCTCATATGCATGGTGGCCATTTTTCCTCTTCTCAAGCCGAGTTCATGCCCAATTTTTTCTCCAAGATTTGGTGGTAACCCCTAAAACCAAGGTTTTAAAAGGTTAGCAACTTTATCCTTTCATCTCTCGTTATTAGTTTGCCTCAATGCTCTAGAAGTAGAGAGGGATTTCATGCTCTAGAAGTAGAGGGAATTTTAGATGTGTAATTTTAGGCAAATTTTGATTAGGCAAAAAGTTACTGAAAGTTGAAATATGTAATTTTACAGTTTCAGAGCTCAGAATGGAATGAGGTTTTCACTGCTAGATCAATAATTAAAAGTTCCACATTTTTCATGTTAATTGTTTTGTCCAATTCAAAAATTGGTGCATGTAAATTTTTCAAAATTCAAATTTTTAGATTTCAACAAGTAAATGAAGTGAAAATGATCCAAGTTCACATTAACTTGTTAGTTTGCATATGTCCAGATGTTTTTTACTTAGTAATTGATCAAAATGAGTATGGAGTAGAATTTTTTTTAATTAGTTAATGTGATGAACAACTTGTATAAAATTGGTCACTGATCTCTATTCATGATGTTGTGTAATGGTTTTTGATATACTTATACAATAATGCAGATGGTCCGGGAATGGATGTACGGTACTGACCGACGCTCTGGCGAGTTCATGAATGGCTTGCGTGAATTCCTCCGTGTGGCTGATGCGAACAAGCGGAATGGTTTTGTATTATGTCCGTGTAGTGACTGTAAGAATACGAAGGATTACTCAGACTCAAAAATCCTTCACATCCACCTGTTTCGGTATGGTTTCATGCCCAGCTATAATTGTTGGACCAAGCACGGAGAGAGGGGGGTTATAATGGAAGACAATGAAGAAGAAGAGGATGATGACAACTATCATGGGTTCTCTGGATACGGTGATACTTCCATGGGGGAAGCTGAAGGGGAGGCACATGATGAGCCCGCTGATGATCTTGGTCGGACCATTGCTGATGCACGGAGAGACTGCGAAAGTGAAAAGGAGAGGGAGAAGTTCGATAAAATGTTAGAGGATCACAACAAGTTGTTGTACCCAACTTGCGAAAATGGTCTGAAAAAACTGGGTAGCACACTGGAATTGCTGCAATGGAAGGCAGAGAATGGTGTGAGTGACAGGGGATTTGAAAAGTTGCTGCAAAAGTTAAAAAAGATGCTTCCAAAGGATAACGTATTGCCCGCCAGTACGTACGAAGCAAAGAAGGTTGTCTACCCTCTAGGTTTAGAGGTTCAGAAGATACATGCATGCATTAATGACTGCATCCTCTACCGCGGTGAGAAGTACGAGAATTTGGATGCATGCCCGGTATGCATTGCATTGCGGTATAAGATCAGACGAGATGACCCTGTTGATGTTGAGGGCGAGCCCCCCCCCCCCCCCCCTCCCCCCCCCCCCCCCCCCCGTAAGAGGGTTCCTGCCAAGGTGATGTGGTATGCTCCTATAATACCACGGTTGAAACGTTTGTTCAGAAACAAGGAGCATGCCAAGTTGTTGCGATGGCACAAAGAGGACCGTAAGTCAGACGGGATGTTTAGACACCCCGCTGATGGGACGCAGTGGAGAAAGATCGATAGAGAGTACGAGGACTTTGCAGCTGACGCAAGGAACTTAAGTTTTGGTCTAAGTACAGATGGCATGAATCCTTTTGGGGAGCAGAGCTGCAGTCATAGCACCTGGCCCGTGACTCTATGTATCTATAACCTTCCTCCTTGGTTGTGCATGAAGCGGAAGTTCATTATGATGTCAGTGCTGATCCAAGGCCCGAAGCAACCCGGCAACGACATTGATGTGTACCTAAGGCCATTAGGTGAAGAACTTCTACAGTTGTGGGCCAAACCAGGTGTACGTGTGTGGGATGAGCACAAACAGGAGCCATTTGACCTACGAGCGTTGCTGTTTGTAACCATCAATGATTGGCCTGCTCTTAGTAACCTTTCAGGACAGACAAACAAGGGATACAATGCATGCACGCACTGTTTAGATGATACTAAAAGTATATAATTAGAACATTGTAAGAGAATGTGTACCCGGGGCATCGTCGATTTCTTTTGGCGAAGCATCCCTTAAGAAATAAAGGCAAGCATTTCAACGGTCAGGCATGTCGCCAGCCGAAGCCTAAGGAACGTACTGGTGCTGATGTATTTGATATGGTCAAGGATTTGGATCAAATAGTAACCTTTGGAAAGGGTCCTGGCGGACGATCTGTTCCGAAGGACGATGACGGACACGCACCCATGTGGAAGAAGAAATCTATATTTTGGGAGCTACCCTACCAGAAATTCCTAGAGGTCCGCTCTGCAATCGACGTGATGCATGTGACGAAGAATCTTTGCGTGAACTGCTAGGCTTCTTGGGCGTGTATGGGAAGACAAAAGATACACCGGAAGCACGGCAGGACCAGCAATGTATGAAAGACCCAGAAGGCCTGCATCCAGAACGGTTTCAAGGTTCTGCCAGCTACGCTCTTACCAAACAAGAGAAGGAAGTCTTTTTTGAATGCCTGAGCAGTATCAAGGTCCCGTCTGGCTTCTCGTCGAATATAAAGGGAATAATAAATATGGCAGAGAAAAAGTTTCAAAACCTAAAGTCTCATGACTGCCACGTGATTATGACACAATTGCTTCCGATTGCATTGAAGGGGCTTCTACCGGACAATGTTCGAGTACCCATTGTGAAGCTATGTGCATTCCTCAATGCAATCTCTCAGAAGGTAATCAATCCTGAAGATCTACCACAGTTACAGAAGGATGTGGTCCAATGTCTTGTCAGTTTCGGGTTGGTGTTCCCACCATCCTTCTTCAATATTATGACGCACCTCCTGGTTCACCTAGTCGAAGAGATTTCCATTCTTGGTCCTGTATTTCTACACAATATGTTCCCCTTTGAGAGGTTCATGGGAGTCTTAAAGAAATATGTTCGGAACCGTGCTAGGCCAGAAGGAAGCATCTCCAAGGGCTATGGAACAGAGGAGGTCATTGAGTTTTGTGTTGACTTTGTTCCTTTTCTTAAGCCGATTGGTCTTCCTCAATCACGGCATGAGGGGAGACTGAGTGGAAAAGGCACTCTAGGAAGGAAATCAATAATATGTAGGGACGGACATTCTTACACTGAAGCACATTACACAGTTCTACAGAATTCCACCTTGGCGGCTCGGTATATCGAGCAACACAAGAAAATTGTACGCTCCAACAACACTGGAAAGCATGACGACTGGATTAGAAAAGAACACATGAAGACTTTCGGCGGTTGGTTGCAAGCACATATCGTCAAAAGCAACACATTCCATGAGCTGTACTTGTTGTCCATGTCACCATCTTCGACTATATGGACTTTCCAAGGGTACGAGATAAATGGGAATACATTTTACACGATCGCCAAGATAAAAAAAAGCACCAACCAAAACAGTGGTGTCCGCTTTGATGCAACAAATAACGATGGGTCAAAGACCACATATTATGGGTACATAGAGGAGATATGGGAACTTGACTATGGACCTACTTTTAAGGTCCCCTTGTTTCGGTGCAAATGGGTCAACCCGAGAAGCGGGGTACAGGTAGACCCGCAGTACGGAATGACAACAGTGAATCTCAAGAATCTTGGTTACAGGGACGAACCATTCGTCCTAGCCAATGATGTGGCTCAGGTTTTCTATGTGAAGGACATGTCCTCCAGACCGAAAAAAGAAAAAAAATAAGAAAACGAATACATCAGACGATGAGCCAAAGCGTCACATAGTTCTTTCAGGGAAAACAAACATCGTGGGAGTCGAGGACAAGACAGACATGTCAGCAGATTATAATAAGTTTGATGAAATTCCGCCCTTCATAGTGAAAACTGACCCAAGCATCCCGTTAAATAATGAAGATGCTCCATGGTTACGGCCGAAGCGATTATAGGCAAGGGACATACGCGAAGAAGGGTTCATGGCTTTTATATAAATCAATGTAATGTATTAAACCTTTATGTGATGTGTAGTAATGTATTAAACCTTTTAGAAAATAAGTGACCATATGTAATGCATGGTTCCCGAGCATTCTGAATAGTTCCCAATACAATCTCCGCATATAACTGATGTTGGTGAAAACCATAATACATAGCTCGGGTCCATTTTTATTTAACCATAATACATCACGAATAATATCACTAACTTTTGCCGGGTCCTAAGCCACGGGGTGCTGAGCGGCCGGCGCTGCCCACCCAAAGAGCAGGAACCATCACTGGGTCAATACTCACGTGAGAAGGATCCCTATGAAGAACCATCCATCTACTGTCATACACCGCTGGCGTATCCAACATAAACACATAGCGATTGACGTGCTCGTCCTCCTCCCTGATACGGCGACATACCACCTCCTCGGGAGCCGGCTCCCTCTGCACCGAGTGTGGCCCACGCGACTTCCACCAAACAAGATCGGGTCGACGACGTCACCCGGATTCCTCACCAAGCGACGCGTCCCGGAAGATACCACCTCCCAGTGCCAGCCCGGCGGAGCCCAGTCCGGACATCGCCCCTCGCATCCAACAGGCCGGACATCGTCGCCGAGATCTGAAAAATGAGTGGGGAATTTGATCAAACACCTAAGGTGCATGCAACCTAGCTAGGTAGGGGAGGTAGGGGAGGGAGAGGGCAGCACCTTGGGGAGGGAGAGGTGATGACGTGAAACACACGTTCGTTGGGAGACCCCAAGAGGAAGGTATGATGTAGTCAGCAGCAAGTTTTCCCTCAGAAAGAAACCAAGGTTATCGAACCAGTAGGAGCAGCAACTCTTCAGAAGGTTGTCAACGGCGCCAGAAAAATAGCTGTGCAGGGAGTCTGGACTGTTGACGTGGAATCTGCACACAACACAATCAAACTACTTTGCCCCAACGAAACAGTGAGGTTGTCAATCTCACTGGCTTGCTGAAAACAAAGGATTAAACGTATGGTGTGGAAAATGAGTATTAAATTGCAGAGAATGAAAAAGGAACAGTTTGCAGTTTGTGGTTGTTTAATCAGTGTAAAAGAATGGACCGGGTCCACAGTTCACTAGTGGTGTCTCTCCATAAAAGATAACTAACATGTTGGGTGAACAAATTACAGCTGGGCAATTGACGAATAGTGAGCGCATGACAATGCATATACATGACATGTTGACTACTATGATATTTAATTGGGCATTACGACATAATACATAGACCGTTATCCAACAGCATCTATGACTAATAATCCACCGCCGGGTTGTCATCCGAGTCCCCGTTGGTATTAAGTTGCAAGCAACGGATAATTGCATTAAGTAAAGTGCGTAATGTAAACAAACACATATGCCGTGGACATAGCATCGTTAGGTTATCCCTAGTGGCAACAGCACATCCACAACCTTAGAACTTTCTGTCACTGTCCCAGGTTAAACGGAGACATGAACCCACTATCTAGCATAAATACTCTCTCTTGGAGTTACAAGCATCTACTTGGCCAAAGCATCTACGAGTAACGGAAAGCATGCAAGATCTTAAATAACATATAAGATAGATTGATAATCAACTTGACATAATATTCAATATTCATCGGATCCCAGCAAACACAACATGTAGCATTACAATAATATGATCTTGATCATGTAGGGCAGCTCACAAGATCTAAACATGATGGCACAAAGTGGAGAGACAACCATCTAGCTACTGCTATGGACCCGTAGTCCAAGGATGAACTACTCACGCATCACTCCGGAGGCAGGCATGGCGATGTAGAAGCCTCCGGTGACGATTCCCCTCTCCGGCAGGGTGCCGGGAAGAGGTTCTGAACCCTCCCGAGCTAGGGTTGACGACGGCGGCGTCTCTGGAACTTTTCGTGGATATTTGCTCAGGTACTTAGGGTTTTCGCGTCGGGGGGAATAAGTAGGCGAAAGGGCGGCGGCTGCGGACCCCCGAGGGGCCCACACCACCCTAGGGCGCGGCAGGGGGGCCCGCGCCCTAGGTGCGTGGGCCCTGGTGGCCCTCCTCTGTGCTCCTTGCTCCGTCAGGTGTGTTCTGGAAAAATAGGACCCCGTGTAGTTTCGTCCAATTCCGAGAATATTTCCAGACTAGCTTTTCTGGAATACAAAAACAGCAGAAAACAGGAACTGGCACTTCGGCATCTTGTTAATAGGTTAGTCCCAAAAAATGTATAAAAGTGATATAAAGTAGATGCAAAACATGTAGCAATTGGTATAAAACAAGCATGGAACATCAAAAATTATAGATACGTTTGAGACGTATCAGCATCCCCAAGCTTAGTTCCTACTCGTCCTCGAGTAGGTAAACGATAAAAACAAAATAATTTTTGAGGTGACATGCTACTATCATAATCTTGATCATATAATATTGCAAGGCACATGTAAATGAATGAAGTGATCCAAGTCAATGGTCTATAATTTGCTACCAAATAGATAATGAGTAAACAATGAATCACACAAGCTAAACGTTTTCATGAATAGTACTTTCGAGACAAGCATCAAACAGTTTTGCATAAGTGTTAACTCATAAAGCAATAGTTTCTAACAAAAGGTATTTAATCAACACAAAGGAAGAATTTAGTTTCAGCATTTGCTTCAACTTTCAACATATTTATCTCATGGATATTGTCAACACAAAGTAGTATAACAAGTCCAATACATTGCATATAACGCATGTTGTAACAAAGTTGACACTAGTGTTTGCTTGTGGAAGACAGAAAGAATAGGAAAACTGACTCAACATAAAAGTAAAAGAAAGGCCCTTCGCAGAGGGAAGCAGGGATTAAATCATGTGCTAGAGCTTTTAGGTTTTTGAAAGCATATAGAGATTGCATAAAATATTTGATACTCCTCCCAACCTTGCTAACACAAGCCATGGCTAACCGAATCCTCGGGTGCCTTCCATCAATCACATACCATGGAGGAGTATCTATTTTTGAGAGGTGTTTGTTAATTGTCAACGAATGGTAGCGGGTGAGAACAGTATTCTACCTGTCGAACGGACTTTTAAGAGCGGCTCCCATGAAGGACGTTATTTCTACCAGCAAGGCAGATCATCCCTCTTTCTCTTTGGTTTACACACATTCAGGTATTTCACTGTTTGTCATTGCTTACTGATGAATCAGGGCAAAAGTGTGAAGAGAATTAATTGGTTAAAGTTGTAATTAATTGGGACTGGGCACCCCGTTGCCAGCTCTTTTTGCAAGTTATTGGATAAGCGGATGTATATGCCACTAGTCCAGGTGTAAAAGTCCACTCGACAAATAGAATAAAGAATAACCACACTAATTCCTCATGAGCTAGTAAACATTGACACAAAAAGGGAATAATAACATTTTGAATAATTTAAAGGTAGCACATGAAAAATTTACTTGGAGTGGCAAGGAAATACCACATATAGGTAGTTATGGTGGACACAAATGGCATGGATTTTGGCTCAAGGATTTGGATGCACGAGAAGCATTCCCTCTCAGTACAGAGTTTAGGCTAGCAAGGTTATGTAAGCAAACAAGAATATCAACCCGTACACCAAGTTTTATATGACAAACATATTGCAAACGTTATAAGACTTCATACCGTCTTCCTTGTTAACCAAACCCTGTTATTAGAAAATATCTAGACCTTAGAGGTACCACCGATGCAAACCAAATTTTCAACAAGCTTTACGGTAGTTCTTCACTAATAGGCTTAACTCATGTGATGCACAATTTAATCATGATCTACTTGTTAACTCAAAACAATTGACAAGCATCAAGTTATCCATTTTAGTGATCTACAAGATTAAGCAAGTTTTTCCTTATACCAATTACCACATGCAACATTTTCTGAACCAACCAAACACCAATCAATTTATTTCATCAACTCTCCAAACAAATATAAGTGAAGCAAGAGAGTACTTTCTACAAAAGAAAGCTAATAGCTCTGACAAGAGATACATGAAAACAAGAGCTAAAAGCTGAACAGCGCTAGATATGAATACTCAACAAATATAAGTGAAGAATAGGAGTATTCTCATGAAAAAGCGGAGCGTGTCTCTCTCCCAATCAAGAATGCTAGGGTCCAGTCAAGCTTTATTGAAAATAAAATGCAATACTGAAAATAAAAAGCACACAGACGCTCCAAGAAAAGCACATATGATGTGAAAGAATTAAAATATAGTTTCACTAGAGATGACCTGATAATTTTGACGATGAAGAAGGGGATGCCTTGGGCATCCCCAAGCTTAGACGCTTGAGTCTTCTTGAAATATGCTGGGGAGATCCATGGGAGCCTCCCCAAGCTTAAGCTCTTCACTCTTCTTGATCCTATTATATCATCCTTCTCTCTTGACCCTTGAAAACTTCCGTCACACCAAACTCAAAGTAGATCTCATTAGAGGGTTAGTGCATAATCAAAAATTCACATGTTCTATAAAGACGCAATATGATTTGTTACTTTAAACATTAGCTACAGCCACTGATGTTATGTGAAGCTCTTCCACCCAAAAAAGAATTTCACTCAACACTAGTAAAAGAGAGAATGCAAAAATAAAAAGGCATAATCTGTCTAAAACAGAACAGTCCGCAAAGACGAATTTTTTCGAGGCACTTACGACGCTCAGATCGAGAAACTCTGAACTAATGAAAGTTTCAGACATTCATAAAGATTACGCACAAAAATTTCAGATTTAATTAACAATCTGGTGATTTTAGGAATTTCGTACAGTGAACAGCAAAAATCTGTTTCTGCGCAGCAATCAAAATTAAGCATCATCTTATCATTAGAGGCTACTCTTGGCACAACAATGCGAGAAAATAAAGATACAAAGGAGTTGCTACAGAAGTAAACAAACTCCTTGACTCAATAAAAGAAAAATTGCAGAAAAATAAAATGGGTTGCCTCCCATAAGCGCTTTTCTTTAACGCCTTTTAGCTAGGCACAAAGCATGCATCAAGTATTACCAAAGACATTGAAATCTCCAACCTTTCGGTGGGATCGTCCTTCTTAATTGGAAAGAAGAACCTTCGATTAATAGGGTATTGAATTTCATAAACCCATACTTTGCATTAATAAATACTCCATTGTTCTTTAAAAAGGGTCTTCCAAGGACAATATTACCAGGAGATTTTGCAAGAATCATAAAATTAACAGGGACAGTCTTATTCTGAATAGTAACCTTAACATCGTTAATAATCCCTATACTTTTTATGATTGTTCCATCCGCATGAAAATGAAAAACAGGGTAACTAACCATATTATCATATTTTAATAAATCATAAACCATTTTTGGCATGATGGACATTGTAGAACCAAGATCACAGTAGGCACGGAACTTTTCATTACCAATATTAATCTCAATGAATGGTTCCCAATCATTTTTTAACTCAACTAAAGGTTGTTCTTTAAATTATGGCTCAGAGTTAAATCATCAATTGACTTTTCTATTTTATCTAGCTTAGCGAATACCCAGTTTCATCCACCATTGGAAAAATTGCCAAACCACTCAAAATATTATGAGCTTTCATTGAATCAATCTCAGAAAAGGTTTCCCCTACCATGGTATCTAGAGCAAGTTGATAGACAGAAAATAAACCATGGTAGAAATTTTTATAAGAACTCTCAATCCATCTTAGGTTGCACCTTCTTGTGCAATTCCAAAATTCTCGCCCAGGCATTCCTAAAGGATTCCCCACCTTTCTGCCTAAAAGTAATAATTTCTCCCACAGGTGGCACTACGGAAAAGGAGCAGAGCTAGACATGATAACTAACAGAAAACAAAACTGAAAATAAACTAAATGCAAGTAACTAATTTTTTTGTGTTTTTGATAATTGAAAGCAAACAAGATAAAATAAAATAAACTAAGCAAGACAAAAACAAAGTAAAGAGATTGGAAGCGTGAAACTCCCCTTGCAGAAGACTGCTGTCTCCCCGGCAACGGCGCCAGAAAAATAGCTTGATGACGTGAAACACACGTTCGTTGGGAGACCCCAAGAGGAAGGTATGATGTAGTCAGCAGCAAGTTTTCCCTCAGAAAGAAACCAAGGTTATCGAACCAGTAGGAGCAGCAACTCTTCAGAAGGTTGTCAACGGCGCCAGAAAAATAGCTGTGCAGGGAGTCTGGACTGTTGACGTGGAATCTGCACACAACACAATCAAACTACTTTGCCCCAACGAAACAGTGAGGTTGTCAATCTCACTGGCTTGCTGAAAACAAAGGATTAAACGTATGGTGTGGAAAATGAGTATTAAATTGCAGAGAATGAAAAAGGAACAGT
This sequence comes from Poa pratensis, assembly GCA_947311845.1. Lineage (NCBI taxonomy): Eukaryota > Viridiplantae > Streptophyta > Magnoliopsida > Poales > Poaceae > Poa > Poa pratensis. The sequence continues at coordinate 11,613,285 of CAMZMU010000097.1, read as the reverse complement.
TTGCAGTTTGTGGTTGTTTAATCAGTGTAAAAGAATGGACCGGGGTCCACAGTTCACTAGTGGTGTCTCTCCATAAAAGATAACTAACATGTTGGGTGAACAAATTACAGCTGGGCAATTGACGAATAGTGAGCGCATGACAATGCATATACATGACATGTTGACTACTATGATATTTAATTGGGCATTACGACATAATACATAGACCGTTATCCAACAGCATCTATGACTAATAATCCACCGCCGGGTTGTCATCCGAGTCCCCGTTGGTATTAAGTTGCAAGCAACGGATAATTGCATTAAGTAAAGTGCGTAATGTAAACAAACACATATGTCCGTGGACATAGCATCGTTAGGTTATCCCTAGTGGCAACAGCACATCCACAACCTTAGAACTTTCTGTCACTGTCCCAGGTTAAACGGAGACATGAACCCACTATCTAGCATAAATACTCTCTCTTGGAGTTACAAGCATCTACTTGGCCAAAGCATCTACGAGTAACGGAAAGCATGCAAGATCTTAAATAACATATAAGATAGATTGATAATCAACTTGACATAATATTCAATATTCATCGGATCCCAGCAAACACAACATGTAGCATTACAATAATATGATCTTGATCATGTAGGGCAGCTCACAAGATCTAAACATGATGGCACAAAGTGGAGAGACAACCATCTAGCTACTGCTATGGACCCGTAGTCCAAGGATGAACTACTCACGCATCACTCCGGAGGCAGGCATGGCGATGTAGAAGCCTCCGGTGACGATTCCCCTCTCCGGCAGGGTGCCGGGAAGAGGTTCTGAACCCTCCCGAGCTAGGGTTGACGACGGCGGCGTCTCTGGATCTTTTCGTGGATATTTGCTCAGGTACTTAGGGTTTTCGCGTCGGGGGGAATAAGTAGGCGAAAGGGCGGCGGCTGCGGACCCCCGAGGGCCCACACCACCCTAGGGCGCGGCAGAGGGGGGCCCGCGCCCTAGGTGCGTGTGGGGCCTGGTGGCTGATAACCTACAAGTATAGGGGATCGCGTGTAGACTTTTCGATAAGTAAGAGTGTCGAACCCACGGAGCTAAAGGTAGGATAAGTATTCTCTCAAGTTTATCAACCACTGATACAACTCTACGCACACTAAACGTTTGCATTATCTAGAAAATAAAACTACGGTAGCAATGCGGGTATGAGAGGTAGCTTTGCGAGATAATAAATGCAAGAAACTAAATGTTAGTGATGCAGCAATAAATACACTAAGTAACCATATACTAACATACAGAGTGTGGAAAAGTGGTGGTAATTGTGGTGGCTTTGTCCAAGATTAATTAGTGAAGGTACTTGGTTCATTGTCTTCGATACAGTTTTCTATGTGGGAGAGGCTAAATATACATGCACTCCACTACTTGGATTACAAGTACTATATGATTGGATTGTTAGAAAGCATCCGCAAATACTAACAATGCATTAAGGTTTCCCCAACCATAGCCTTAAGTTCAAGGTCCTCTTACTCCCATACGTGCAACTAATCGGTTCGCGTTCTCAGGTTTCTGTCACTCGGCAGAACTTCCCCGCTTCGTTACAAATACTACCAACCCTAGGGTGTTTGATCCATGCGCGCACAAATATAATGGACACCAAAGGACATCACCATATAGACATACAACTCTAATGAACCTCATGCATTCAATTAAGCAATCAAAAGACAAATAAACTACGGAAAACATGATGTAAATCATAGGATAGATATTATAGCATCAAACACCATGTTTACATAGGACGGTACAGAGGTTTGTGGGAGGATGAACCACTGAATACAAGGAGGAGATGGTGATGGAGATGGCGGTGAAGACGGCGGAGAGGGGCAGCGCGGCGGCGCAGGGCGGCGGCGCCGCCGGCGGTGCGGGGAACTCCTTTCCCCGCCGCCGGCAAGTTTGGGGAGCGCCGCCCCTTAGCCTCCCTCCTTCATGGCTTCTTGGGAGCCCTCCCCATGGAGATGGGATCCATGGGGGAGGCAAAAACGTGGCTTTTGGTGGCTGAAATTCGTGGGTGGAGGAGTCCTCCACGAATTAGGTTTCCTCCTTTATATATCTTCTCGGATTTCCGGCACCCCCTTTTAGGGTTCCACCAAAACGGGTCTACAGGCCGCGTCCGAACTCCGATTGGGCTGATCTCGGGCTTAAAATCTTCGTATGGAAAATTGTGAAAACTTTCGTAACAGCCAGGTCTCCATATAACGTCATCTTCGAGGGTCAAACTGGCAATCTTCGTAAAAAGTTCTCAGACAGATTTCAGGAAAGTCCCAATTCGACTCCAACAAGGTTTCCTCTTGTATTCTTGATAATTTCTGCACATCAAAGAGTAAAACAAGAACATTGTGCACTTTTGCAACTATTAGTAGGTTAGTCCAAATAAATAATAAACTTAATATAAAACAAGTGCTAAAAGCATAAAAATGGCATGAAACAATCAAAAATTATAGATACGTTTTGGACGTATCACTGGCCTCCTCTGTTGCTCCTTGACTCCGTCAGGTGTGTTCTAGAAAAATAGGGACCCCCGTGTAGTTTCGTCCAATTCCGAGAATATTTCCAGACTAGCTTTTCTGGAATACAAAAACAGCAGAAAACAGGAACTGGCACTTCGGCATCTTGTTAATAGGTTAGTCCCAAAAAATGTATAAAGTGATATAAGGTAGATGCAAAACATGTAGCAATTGGTATAAAACAAGCATGGAACATCAAAAATTATAGATACGTTTGAGACGTATCAAAAGGGCAGCACCTTGGGGAGGGGGCGCGAATACAAACCGTATGTTTTGACTATATGCGAATGATTTGTATTCGGTCGATGAACTGAAAGATTTTGTAGATAGAACAAAACATACGGTTTCCCCTGCATACAGCCGACGGTGGCTCGTGACTCGTGAGTGCCCGCATATCAAATGCACCGTCGGACGTATGCAGGGAATCCGAATGCTTTGCTTATGAAATGGACTGCAATGAGTATAGAGTGAGTGCCAAACATGTCCGAGAGGTGGGCTATATATAGGGTCGTGGCCCCTTTAGTCCCGATTGGTGGCACACAAAGTGATCCAACAGCTCACAAGCCCTCAAAAGAAACACACCCCTGATCCAACGGCTCACAAGCGCTCGAAAGAAACACACGATCCATGTGCTTCTTCCTTATTGGTGGGATTCCCTTTAGACCCGGTTGGTGGCTCACAAAGTGATCCAACAGCTCACAAGCACTCAAAAGAAACACACCCTGATTCAACGGCTCACAAGCGTTCGAAAGAAACACACGATCTGTGTGCTTCTTCCTTATTGGTGGGATTCTCTTTAGTCCCGGTTGGTGGCTCGAACAGGACTAAAGGTCTGTTTCTTCCCGCGCTTTCCACCGCTTCCCGCCTCCGTCTTCCCGCCATTTCTCACTATATATATGTAGTCATGGCCTCCATTGGCATAGCACATCTAAACTTATATCTGCAACCTCATAACTCTCCCATGGCTTCCACCGTACCCACTCTAACCTACTCGGAGGCGGAGGCGCTTTGCGCCTCGAACTACCCCTGCCCGCCCGGCTACGACGTCCCCGCCGGCTGGAGGCTGAGCACCGGAGGCGTGCCGGTCCCTCCTGTCCCTCAAGGTTTGGCGTGCCGGGCGGCCATCACGAACCACTACTACCTCGAGCTCACTCCGGAGCAGCGGATGGATCCCCGCTGGGATCCCGACTACCGCCCGACTTGGGATGCCTTCTTCATCAATCGGCGTGAGAGGGCGCTCGCCAGGTACGAGGAGGACGGCCCACCTCCTTCGAACTTCAACGAGGCCGGCCGTCGGCTGTGGTGGGGCGGCCGGACTCTCCAGAGCGTCATGGACTACATCAGGGCCGGCGATAACCCCCGCCTGCGCTACCCTCACTTCCAGTCCAGGCGAGCACCGCCCGACGACAGCGACGACGACGGCGGCGACTACGACGACTACGAGGACGAGTATTATAGGCCTAGGCAAGAGTATGACTAACCTGAGCCACATCATTGGTTAGGACAAATGGTTCGTCTATGTACCCAAGATTGTTGTCATTCCCTACTGCTTGTCTAGCATCTGAATAAGTAATCTGGTTTTGATTTATAAAATAGGAGCTATGAATTTCCAAAGTTCTTATTTATTTGAATGTATTTTGAATTGAAAATGGCACAGTTGATACATGATGCAAACAGATGTATGGATGATATATTCAGATTCCTTATTTTTTTCTGATAATAATAGACATATTATTTGTATTATTTGGATTTATAAAATAGGAGCTATGAATTTCCAAAGTTCTTATTTATTTGAATCATATAAACTACAAAATACCTTTTGTCGCGGGTGGTGCCACGGCCGGTACAAAAGGGTCTGGACTTGCGCGCGAAAATTTTGGCGGTCGAAAATGATCTCTTGTCCGGGTGGTGCCATGGCCCGGGACAAAAGGATCTCTGGTCCTGGGTGGTGCCACGGCCCGGGACAAAAAGGTCATCCGTATATATCTCCTCCCCTTCGCCTTCACCGAATCGAGGCGATCCAGAGGAAGAAGAAGAGGCGAGGTGCTGCCAGATTTTTCCGTCACGCCTCCATCGCGTCCTCGTCTCCGGCCGCCGCGCCCGTCCATCGCGTCCTCGTCTCCGGCCACCGCGCCCCTCTCCCCCTCCCTAGCTTGTCGGTGAGCACGCCACCGCCCGCACCGCCGCCGGAGAGGAGCGTCGCCACCGCCCGCACGCCAACGGCGCACCGCCCGCCACCGCCCGCACCGCCGCGCGCGCACGGCCCGCCGGAGGCGCCGCACGCCCGCACGGAGGCGCCCACCACCGCCCGCACGGCCCGCCGGAGGCGCCGGTGAGCACGCCGGCAACGCCCCTGCCGCCCTTTTTTTTTACTTTAGAAAATTGTTAGAATTAATTTTTGTTAGTAGTAATTTTTTAGTAGTAATTGTTAGTAGTAATTTTTAGAAGTTGTTAGTAATAATTTTTAGTAGTAATTTTTAGAAGTTGTTAGAATTAATTGTTAGAATAAATTTTTAGTAGTAATTGTTAGAATTAATTATTAGTAGTAATTTTTAGAAGTAATTGTTAGTAATAATTTTTAGTAGTAATTTTTAGAATCGGTAATTTTTAGTAGTAATTTTGTTAGTAGTAATTTTTGTTAGTAGTAATTTTTAGAACCGGTGGGGGGGGGGGGGGGGGGGGAGCTCCGGTAGTTTCTACTTAGAGTAAAATTTGTTAGAGTATCCCTTTGTAATTTCTAGTTTCACCTTTACGAAGATCACACCAACCCCGATGGCGAAGATGGTATTTTGCGCAGGACCGACGTCGAGGGCAATGCCATGATTTTGGACATTATAAGAGGGGAATTTGCTCTTGATGGAGGTGAATGTGGTCTTGGTGGACAGGAGCTAGAACAGAAGCTAGACCAGGTGGACGAAGATGAGATATCGTCATTTTTGAATCCATCCGGTGATGGAGAGGAGGAAGAACAGGTGGACGAAGGGCAGACAAACAACAATGATGGCCCCTCGACAACAACCGGCGAGGTATATATATATTAAGCCTCTTGTGGCTAGATGCATTAATTGACCCGTATATATATATAATCACTCTTTCTTCTTTTAGACCTCCGGATCGAAGCAATCGACAGCTAGAACACGAGGCCCGAACAAAACGTTGGATCCTAATCAAAGGTTCACCATCGACGAAATAAATGTTAATGGACAACCGATGGCTTCAGAAAAGCACACGAGGCTGTTTGTAAATCAATGCGGAGTGATTGTTAGGGACAACCTTCCGATCACCATCCAAGAATGGATTAAGCCAAAGAATGCAGGTGAAGAATTCACTAGTTATGTCGACGATGATGCCAAAGATGACCTTTGGGAGAAGCTCATAGCACATTTCATACTACCTCCAGAGTATGAAGAATTCGAGGCAGATGGTATTACCCCAGTTGAGGGTGGGCTTGAAAGAAGAGAGAGAGTCAAGCAGTGGGCTCTATCGAAGATGGCCGAACAGTTCCAGAACTACAAGAAAAATTTATACTTGAAATATGTCGCGAAAGGCAAAACTCCAGAATTCAAAGGAGCGCAAGAGAAATTGCGAGAATAGTGGCCCGCTTTTGTAAAGTACAAGCAATCTTCTGAGCCAAGGAAAGGTCGGCAAAAAATAAAATAAATGCTCACAAAAAGAAACACCACCATAAATTGGGGGCAGGTGGCTACAAGAGTGCCGTGCCTAAGTGGGAAGCTATGGAGGCCGACCTGAGGAAGAGAGGGATCACTCCAGGTACAAATGGATGGCCCGAGAGGGCAAAGCACTGGTGGTACGCGCATGGGGGAACGTTGGACCCAAAAACAGGGTAGACAATTTTTCGAGAACAAATTCTAGAACCCTCCAAAGCAATTATTCGAGCAATGGAAGATGCTGAAAAGGGATTGTTCCGGCCCGATAGAGAGAGACGAGCTGTGGCGTGCCCTCAGGAACGATGAAAAAGGTGGACGAGCACGAGGCAAAGGCAGTGTCCCGTGGAATAGAGCGTTTCCCCAGGACGCTGACAGTTACAGAAGCCGTAAGAGAGCAAAGCACCGGGAGGCAGACCGGATCGGGAAGTTAGAACAGGAACTAGCTGGGGTGAAGAAGTTTGTAGAGGAAGCACTTAGCCAAAGGTCATCTCAGTCGCAGGAAGATCCTCCATTGGAGAATAGCCAGCGGAGAAGCAGCAGGCTTCCACGGAGGTCCAGGTTGATGATCATACAGTGCTGGATGATGCACCGGCGCCTCACTACCCAGTGGATGATGCACCGGCGCCTCACTACCCCGTGGATGATGTCAGAGGGATGACAGAATGTGAGCTACATCAGCCAATGAGCAACCTGTCCTTCAAGGTGGCGACCGGCACTGCTTTACCTTGTCTACCTGGATTACTCCACCATTCACGTCCGATTCCACCTGGCTATGCTCGTGTCTCGGTGGATAACCTACTGGAGGAGTATGGGGACCTAGAGATTGACATCGCTACACCTGAAGGCCATAAGAAACTGGGAGATGTCAAGCGCCAGATCATTCTATGGCAAAAGAAGTACATCAAGTTTCCAGGCTCGGCGCCAAGGCCACCGAATCCGAGGAATCCAAGTCTACCCCCCCACCCGATGATCGTCGACCTCCAAGTCCACCCCTCCCCCCATGATCGTCGACCTCCAAGTCCGCCTCCGCTCAATACTCCCCCGCGCCCCATTCAGAAGAAACGGACCGACACCGCTCCCCCGCGCCCCACTCAGAAGAAAGGTCGCACTCAGAAGATAGTCGACATCCCGCCGGTTCCTCCCAAGAGACCTTATGACATGACTGAAGCGAAAAACGCCGCGGTAGTGGCTGCCTACAATAAGGCTTTTTTTGCACCAAAAAAGACCGCCAAAGAAGGTATATGATGAAAAAACCAAAAAGTGGGCTAAGTCCTTCCTTGAGCAGCCATCCCAAATATCGATGAATCTGCAATCTGACTATGGTCATGAACTTAATAAGCAGGCACGTGAGTCTGAGCAGAACAAGGAAAGAAGTGCAAAAAGCGGGAAACAAATTGCCCAGCTCGGACAGCAGAAAAATCAATCGGTCCCCCCGCTCATAGTGTGTTCTGATATCGACAAGGAGTTCAGAGCCGATATGGATAAGGACCTGAAATTATTGGACCCCAGAGCCATAGCTGCTGCTACAGAACATGGTATCACTGTATCGCAGGCCAAGGAAAATGCTACCGCCATGGGTATGACTCTTGGTCAACTTTTAGGCTATGAAGATCAGCCAATGTTAGAGATAGCACGGAAATATGTTAAAGGGGAGTCTATGGTCAGTAATGAGGAGCTCACGCGTCTATGAGCACATATGCGAAATCTGCACAACTGGTACATGGTGCACACATCAAAGAAGAACGCGAAAGATTGGATTGCGGTGGACGTTAGAGTGGAGCATCACTTCAAACGTTACAGTATACAGGTTCAAATGACTGAACTGTTTCAGTTATTCAATCAGCGCGCCCTCGACAAATCTATCCTCAGTTGCTATTGTCTGTAAGTGATTTATTTTCGTAATTAAGTCTCTAGCTCAGCTCGTTCATTGCATGTATTATATTATCCTGACTATATATCCTTTTGTACGCTATTATGCAGAACGAAGATGATGGAATGCAAAACATCTAGAGTTTATGAGGTTGGGTTCGTTGACCCATATATCGTTAATGAATATACGTTACGCAATCACCCCAGAGACGTGGAGCATGACCTGACCACCTTTTTAATCAAGCAAAATTTCTGTACGAAATACTATTTCCTTACAACTTCAAGTGAGTGTTTCTATCTTGTACATATTTTTATTTGGCTTTCTCGATGTTAAGTGTAATTGATGAGCTATGCATGTCTGCTTTATGTAAACGTCCGCAGGTTCCACTAGATTCTGCTAAGCATTCAAGTTGACAAGTCCATAGTTGAAGTCCACGACTCATTAAGTTGGGACCAAGCGACGTGGACCGACATGAAAGAAATGCTCAATAAGTAATTTCAATCATTATCGCATTATATCGGCCTCTTTCGTTCGTTTCCTGATATCAAGTAATTAATAACTCCTTTGTTCATTTTCTTTGCCAAAGAAGGTGTTGGACACATTTCAAACAGAATGTAGAAGGTCCATTCAAAGATGAGCTAACTTATATAACGGTGAAAAGTCCGCAGCAGCCACCGGGAGTAATTTATGTGGATTCTACGTTTGCGAGTACATTCGCGAGTTGACCACTGAGCGGAGAACAACTTCTATGAGCGAAATGCGGGAGAAGCTCGACCCAGAACGGCGCATACGAGCAATTCAAGAGGAATTGGCGGGATTTCTGCTTAGGGAGGTCATCGATGAAAGGGGAGAACATTATGCTTCGGACGATGAACTATATATGTGATCTATCTCCATGTAATTAAATAGTTGTATTCTCGCAAGAGATCGAATATTAATTATATATGCATCAACGTGTACTGTGTATATAGTAGAGCGTATAATATGCGTACGGAAACATGTTTGAAATTATATATAATGAAACCCAAATTGAAAAAGAAACGAAATGGAAAAAGAAACGACCCTAAAACCCTAAAATGGGAAAAAAAGGAAACGGAAACTGTTCCGGGTGGTATTACGGCCCGGGACTAAAACTCCCCAGCCTCCGCCGCGTCTTGCCGCTGCCACGTGGTGGCCTCTGGTCCCGGGCCGTAGCAGCCGGGACTGGAGGTAGGGGCCTTTTAGTCCCGGTTTCGCAGTCCCGGATGCGAATCCGAGACTAAAGCCCACTACCGGACCGGGACTATATGTCATTTCTCCACTAGTGAAGTCTGAAGGTCCGATAGACATTGGTTTAATTTTATGCAGATGGAAGCAAATGTTTGGATATCTTCCTGAACAAGTGGACGCTCATATTGTACTTAGATCCATTTGTAGCTTAATTGTGTTATACTACTTCTATGGGTTAATATTCACTTGATTACCCTCTGCAACCATTGGTACCTACTCCCTCCGTTCTAATTTAATTGACTTGATATATACCACATGTGGATGTATCTATACATATACCACTGAGATTCAGTCTATAAACTGGGATCAGCTGCACAGTACCTTCACTGAGGTTCGATCCAGATTTTATTGTCAACTCTTATTGTTCAACAAACAACACGTCATGTACTCTAGGTAACATGCCACCAATAAATAGTTACAGGTGACATAGCTTCATAAAGTCTCATACCAACTTAGCAATCCAGTCTCTATTCGTGTTCGTTGCGGATGGAAAGATTATTTGCCTCCAATTACTTCAAATATAATGGCTTAGGGTGCCATGGGAGACATTAGACTTTAGTTACTTATTCCTTTTGTGTTCTGCTTAGCAGGGCTGTCTTTTATGCAATTTTTCGAAATTCAAAAAATAAATATGAAAACATTTTAACAAAATCTGTAAAAAGGGACAACAAACACATGACAGTGTACCAAGTATGTGCAAAGTTTCAGGGTGAAATGACATTTGTTTTGCTCTGTACGAACAAAACAAAATCAGTACTCATTTGTGAGAACAAACATATCCCAAAATGAGCACAAGTTTTGTTTTTTGTACCGATAAAAAAAATGTCATTTCACCACGCAACTTTGCACATAATCAGTAAACCGTCATTATCTATTTTGTTCATATTTTTTCGAAGTGTTTTCATATTTTTTTAAATTTTGAAAGCGGGCAGGAGCATGTGACCTCGGCAGATTTGAGAAGAAGAATTATTGAAAAAAAGGATAGGTCCGCGAAACCCTAGCCGACCTGATTTTTCCCCTTCCTACTCTGCACCGCGTCGCCGCCGCTCCCCGCGAGAGTGAGGGGGGAGAGAGAGAGACAGGGGCTATGGCCGGCGAACGTCGCGTCCGTCGTGCCATTATCGATGGTCTCGACCACATGGATCGAAGACCGGAAGGCATCCAACACAACAAGTCCGTCGCGATGGATCACATCCTCGATTACTACAAGAAGGCGCTCGATCGACTCCCGCCGGAGCTGATCCCGAGCCTCCTCGAGGCCGGCTTCTGCTTCGGCTTCCTCGACCCCGTGTCCAACATCATCGCCAACACCGTGTCCCACGAGCGAGACACGAGGAAGAAGGGGAACAAGAGACCACGACGGACCGGCGCCGGTGCCGCCACCACCAGCACCAAGAAGAAGACCATCTCCGAGATCATACGGTCCAGCAAAGACTTCTCCTTGACACCACCCAAGCGCCCCGACATCCAGGGCGCTAGCATCGCGGTACGGTCAATCCGCGGCCTCGCCACCTTCCTCACCTCCTACTTCCGCTACCTCACCGTCCAGGACGCGCTGCGCTACTTGCGTCTGTCAAAGGCAGACCTTCTGGTTGCCGTGCATCTCATCCAGGAGGATTACTCCACACACGGCTTCACCATCCACGACATCACCGCCAAAATCGCTCTCGGCTGTGCTGCCATCTCTGCAAAGCATCCCGGGGTCCCAGCATTTGTGTCTAGATCGCTTCTGCTGGCTTCCCGTGTGGACGAGGTCTCCAACCTCCTTCTGCCGCCCACAAAGGTCGGCCATTCCACTGTGAAGAGACTCTCCGAACTATTCACCTTGACAACCGGTACGATATACGACCCACGGAGGCCTATGCAGCATGCCATCTCAAGGATGCAGCAATACAGGACAAGGAAGGCTGCAGTCGTCCCATTTGGGCTGGAGTATTCTCTCAAGCTATTGCTCCTGGATAAAATCCATGTGCTGTACCTCGAGGCGATTTCCCGAATTCCAAAGCATGAATTGTGCTCGCGCCACCACCGTGGCCTCCTCAAGGCTGGCCACTGCTACGGTCCTTTTGATGATCCTGTCACCAACATAATCCTCAACACCATTTGGTATGACACAGTGTTTCCTGCCCAGCGACAGTTTGAGGTTGAAATGATCTGCACAAAGAGGCTTGCGCGCACCGAGCGCCTCTCCCTCGAGGGTCTTGTTGCCTACATCTGTGCCATTTTCCCTGCCCTTTCTACATATGAAGCTATGAGGTACCTGCTTATCAACAATGCCCAACTTGATAGGACCATTATGAGGGCAAAACAGGATGGTCATGATCAACGCTTCCCCTCTTCTCAGTCTGAAGCCTATGATGCTGCCTCTCTTGCAGCATGTCATCCCAGCCCTTCTGCGTTTGTTGAATTTACAACAACAGTAATGCCACTGATGGGAGAAACCCTGCGTTCAACGCTTAAGGTTAACCGGATGCTCTCCTCCAGTAATGTTTGTGCCATATCTGAAGCTTTATCACAAAAGTTTCCGCCTAGTAAATCTTCGAAGCTGGTTCCAGAGTTGAACATGCACGCCTCTGATATCATCGCAGGCAAACGTAGGAAATTTAAGGCTTGTCAGAGTGCAATTGTCAAGAGGGTTAAATCTGCATTACTCAGATATGCACAACAAGTGGTAACTTCATTTTCTGGCCCTGTTACATTTTTCTCTCTTAAAGTACTAGCTAGCACTGCCACTACCTCTGCTGATTTTGTCCTTACTGAATATAGGGACAGGAATATGAGCTTCATGTTATCTGTGATGTAAACGCTGAAATACCTGAGTATGGTATACGCTACATCCCGGACGACTACAAATACCCATTTTCTCACATGAACATCTTGGCAAAACGAAGAGATTCACAGATCGCTGATGCTGATGCAGTTCCCACACTCTTCTTCATTGAATGTAGCAATATTGATGAAGACATGACATCTTTATGCTGCCCTATATTAGAGCCATCAAAAGATGCTGGTATGCTCTCACTCATAATTTAGATCTGGATATATCATTTTTCCACACATGGCTACTTAGGCTTATGTATCATAATCCTTTGAAAGGATGCTTACAATGCTGCAGAATATACAGAAAATCGGAACACATGTATTTGACAAATTATAAAATCAACTAGAAATTTTGTTTGTTCTGCCCCTGATGAGTATCCACAGATTGGTGATAAATATCTATGCTTATTCCACAGTATGGGAATTTAGTTGCCCATAATCATACTAAAATCAGTTTGATGCACTGTGAGGAAGTTTGTTTGGAACCTATTGTTTCAAATTATGTTGAACTTTTAACATATGTCCCATTTGTAGGATAAAGTTTCTTGACATCTGACATGGTGTATTTTCAAAGAGTTCAAATGTTAAGTTTACTTTAGTGATGATATTATATTTACCCATTTTACCAGAAGCAAAACTAGTTTGTAATTTATTTTGTAATACAATTACATGATTGGTGATTTGTAGTGGCCAGTGGCCACAGGGTATCATTACCACCATGCATAGTCAATTGCCAATTTACCATCACCTCCTGGCCCCTTTGCCATCCTCTCTAATGCAAGCAGGGACCTTTCCAAATTTCTGTGATCACTGCAGTATGATGCATTGATGCTAAACTAAGAATAAGATGCAGCAAAGCAAAACCACCTCAAGCTCCTCAAGGTACAGGAGGCTGTTTGATGTGCAATATCCAATCTTCTTTGCCTATGACCATGCACCTCTTCCTGATTCTTCGCATTGCTTGCTAACCTGGCTGGTATCTGACTGCTCCAGCCCAATTCCTTGTATCCTCGTGGCTCATTCGTTAAGAGTATTCTCGGAAGTGTGTATTACACCTTTTGCGCCGCATCTGACATGTGGCAAGGATGCAAAATTTGGATGTGCATCCCGGATAGAAGGACCCATTGATTACCCTCATGACCTTATTCTGGTTACTTTAGTAGTATATGCCATATGCAATGCTATATGCCACTCTTAATAATTAATGTATTGTGCATAGATGCCCTCATTCCTAAGTGGTTCTTGATCCTGCACAAATCTGATATTCCTGTATGACCGAGGGGTGGTTGCATACTGGCATGTCCTAATATGAAAATTTGTTCAGTTAATTCTTTTTTATTGCTATTATTACTCGTTATCATTGAAGTGATGTAGTACATGTTAAGTTGACATGATCATTTATTTTGTTTTGATTTTGAGAATAGGCCGGTGCTTTCATTGCGAGTGTGAAGGGATCAAGGTTATCCATCCGCCTTCAGAAACATACCGCGGGCGCTGCACGGAATTCGAGGATATGGCTAGTGGAAAAAGTCCAGTGTCCAACGAACAACTTATTAGTCGAGGGAAGTATGGGAGTCTGTTTGTAGATACAATGGAAGACGACTGTGTCTATTTTGATTCAGCATGGGACGCTGACTTTGCTGTATTCGTTAACGAGATGGAGCAAGATGACAAGGATGAAGAGGTGGACATGTCTTGGTTAAAAAAGGAGTTGCAAGACTACTTCTTGTCTTACAACAAGGGTATTCCTGTTCGTAGTTAGCTCTTTCTTTCTGTGGTTTGTGTTGCTAGTTGGCTGTTTTTTCTGGTCACTAGTTTGCAGGGAACTAAGTTGTGTGGGATGTTTGTCTGAGTGTAATTATATTTATATGGTTCTTACGTACGAGGACCTTGTTTCTTCGCTCTTCCATGACAAATATCACCCTTTTTTCTTATTAACATTCAGATGCACTACTCCATCTGTTCTTATTTAGTACGTTGTATATATGTTTAGCAAAGGCATGAACCTTGTACAGGACCTGGATCAACCAGAGACCTCACTGCCACGAACTTCCCCTATTGCCGGTAGAGAGCACGCCCTCTAGAGCAAACGTCGGAGATGGGGTCCATTGGTTGGTGACGCTGACACGCTGCTAACTTAGGAGATTTGTTGGAGACACGCTGTCAATGACATGGTTCACCGTGACTATGGAGAGGTGTTTCTACAGTTTGTGACATGGTATTTTTCCGGTCGGAAACGGGCTGATCTAAAACAGATTGAGTACGTGACCTATTTGTTCACAAAAAGAACCTTCCCTTCTACGTCCATTTTTCCCTGTCGCCTGCTCTTTCTCACGTAGCATTGTCTCTCTCAACATCATTACAATCATGTTTATTTGCTTGAAAAAAAAATCATGTTTATTTCTTTGCTGCGATTGTGCTCTGGATATCTATCCATTGACGACTTCCTTGAGGGACGCCGTGCCACTTCCGGGAAGAATCATGTGCATCCTAGATTCCTCCTAGTACCATTCCTTCCGCTCCAGTGATGCTCTTTCTGTAAGATCCAATGCTGTTCTTTCTGCAAAATATACACCAGAATAATTTAATTGACAGCTATTTTTGAGGAATTGCGCCAGTTGTTCTGCAATTCAATTAAGAGGGGACAAAAAGTTCAGTTTACAAGCTAGGGAGGCACTAGCCATTAGAAAAAAGCAGCTAAAAGGATGGAAAGCACAGGCGCCTTGCCATCCGAGAAAACTAAACTGACTACTCGCCATCGTATGACCCTTCGTCAGGTAACAGTTGCTAAGCCACAGAGGCTTGCCTCGCCAAGTGAGTGCCCAGGAGGAGCATGTCATCGCGCAGCAGGTCAACTAGCTGGAACTCGAAAGGTTGGCGTGTTGGAAAATTCTGTGGCACCTCTCCTTCCAAATGTGCCAGACACCATAGATCGCCACCATTAGCTCGAAAGCTTCTTCGTCATGTGCTCCACCAATCTGCCGGATAGAACTGCGATCTCTGAACCTGAAGAGTAGGGTGCCCGTCCATTGTGCAAGCAGGGCCCAAACCGATCGAGCAAACGTGCATTCCAAAGCCAGATGGGTTGCAGTTTCTGCTTCCTGATCGCATAGCACACAGTGGTCAGTAAAATCCAGTACCTCTCTTGGCAAGGTTGTGGTCCGGGAGAATGCGCTGCCAGAGCTAAAGCCATAGTAATAGCTTGCACTTAGGCTGCACCTTTGATTTCCAAGTTTGTTGAAGTTGATAGCCGAGAAGGATCCAGGAAACTGCAATTTGTACGCCGATACAGCGCTATATTCAGCTGAGGTGGAGAATTTCCAATGAATTTGGTCCTCTTCGTCGGAGAGATGGATGCCTTACACTTTGATCCAAAGGGAGGTGAATTCGCATAGCTGGACCTCGGTGGTGATTCTATGCAGCCCCTGCATCCACTTGTCCGCCACAAAAGCTTGGGCCACCGATAGCCTCTTGAATCTAGACAGCCGAAAAAGGTTGGGGGCAAGATCAGCTGGAGCGGTGCCATCGAGCCATCGTGAAGTCCAGAATTTTGCCTTGTCGCCCCGGCACAGGGCAATCTTGGTGCAAGCATCAAACAGCGAGGAGTCGACATGATCGCAGGGCACTTGAGTTCCAATCCACGGCCTGTGCGTATCTTTCCATTCGTACAACTTCCACCTTAGCCTCAGGGCCCGGCTGAATTTCTCCAGGTCCAAGACTCCAAGTCCCCGCAGGCTTTTGGTTGGCAAAAAGTCCTCCAGTTGACTAAGCAAATTCCCCGCGCCAAAAAGCGGCACCGCGTCAAAAATATTTGGATTTCCAGAGGAAGCCCCGCAGGCTGTTGCAAATTTCCCTCATATTTGGATTTCAGAGGAAGTCCCTCCTGATCTTGTCTATTCTTTTTATAGCCCACTTCCCAATTTGAAGCACAGTCAACATGTAAATGGGGATCGCCGAGAGCACGGAATTGACCAGCGCAAGCCTGGCTGCAGTGTTCATCAACTTGCCACGCCATTTAGGTAAGCGGGCTGCCACCTTGTCAATCATAGGCTGAAGCTCAGCTTTCGTCAGTTTCCTGTGATGGAGAGGCAATCCTAGGCACTGGCGGGGGAATTGGCTAACCGGGGGTCATGATCTGAGCAATGTGCTCGGCTTGACATCGAATAGGGAAGACATCACACTTTTGCAGATTGGCCCGAAGCCCAGATATCTGACCGAACAACAGGGCTAGAATTTCAGCCACTTGAGATATGTCTGTTGCCGTGGGGTTGACGAAGAGGGCAGCATCATCTGCGTAGAGGCTCGTGCACAGCCAGGCAGCTAGAAGCGGGATCGGCGTGCTGTAGCAGCCAGTGAAGCGGAGCGCTCGCGATAGTGAACAGCATCAGTGCGAGTGGATCACCCTGACGGAGACCCCTTCTATGTCTGACAGCACGACCTAACCTTCCGTTAGCGAGAACACACGATGAAGATGAACTCCAGATCAGCGAAAGCATGTCCCTCCAACAGGCCCGAAACTAAGTCTTTGCAGCAACTCGAGCATGTATTCCCATGAAACAGAATCGAAAGCACCCGCAATGTCAAGTTTCAGGAAAAGGCAAGCATGTTTCTTATGACGCAGGTTCTTGATTGTATTCCTCACATATAAATAGTTGTCGTGTATGCTGCGGGTCTTGATGAATGCACTCTGACAGTTGGGGATCATGGCATGAAGGTGAGGCGCAAGCCTGTTGGCCATCAGCTTGCATACCACCTTAGTGATCGAGTGCATCCATCAGAGCCCTTGGGCAGCAAGGTAATGTGGGCAGAATTCAACAGGTGCCATCTTCGTCCCCCCAAACTGTGCAGCTGGTTGATGGCAGTCAGCAGATCGGTCGATATCAGATACCAACACTTTCTGAAGAAGCTGACAGTGTGCCCATCTGGCCCCGGAGCCTTCCCTGTAGGCAGGCCGAAAATAGCCTCCTTCAGTTCATCCATGGAGAAAGGCTGCTCAACAGAGGACAAGTCCTGCGCGGGAAAATCAAAAGCATCCCAGTTCAGAGTGTTGGGGCGAGTCAATGTGGTGCCAAAAAGCTGTTGGAAATGCCTAGAGAGCTCGGCATGCTTGTCCTCTTCAGTGGAAAGTTGCCCAGAAGCAGAGTTGATAACCGGGATGTAATTCTTGCGTCTGCGGCCGTTAGCTCGGAGATGGAACAACTTGGTATTGGTGTCGGCCACACCGACCCATAGCAGCCACGATCGCTGTCGAATCCTAGAGCGGGCGATCGCCGCCAGCCCATAATTGACAGCTATAGCTCGGAGAGGGAACAACTTGGTATTAAATGAAGCAACAAAATCTGCATCAAAGATGGAGAAGAGTTTAAAAAAAAGCAGGAGTGCAATCATCCAAGAAAAAAAAATCACATACCAGAAAACTGCCAACTGTTTGCATCATCTGAAGAAGATAAACCACATTCAAACTGAAGATGGCGATGGTGGCTGCAGCCTTCCGCTCCATCTCACATGTGCCCCGCAAGCCCTTCTCTTCGAGATATTCACAATACTGCATGACAGCAATCTCAGAATCCCACTCAGATATGTATCAGAACAAGAGCAAATCTGCTCGTACAGAACCCTCTTCTGCAGAAACTACTCAGCATATAGAGCAACAATTACCTTCAGCTCTTGAGCAGTAACTGTTCCTCTGACACTGCGGCACAAGTTTATGAAGCTCTCCATGGCATCAGGGATAGCAGCATCAAACCTGGTTTGAAATGTCAGTGCACGTAGCATGTCCTCAGATTCATCACGCCGTGAATCAGTCAATGTACGCTCTACTTCAATATGCTGAAACGAAACACAAGTTAATCTCAAAATTGGGTAAAGGCAATTGCACCATCTAAAAATGCAAAGGAAAAGGCCTATGCCAAGGTCCAACCAAACCTTGCCATACTTCTACCAGCTGCAGAAGTATATTTTTTTTCACGGTCAGAGCTTCTGCTGGATGGCAAAGCAGGCGGAACCCATCCAAATTAACATATTTAATACACCACTGTCACCGGATAGTCAATATGCACATGACAATAAGTAACAGAATATCGCTCTGCGGTTGGGGCTTCTGCTGGATGGCAAAGTATCGCTCTGCGTCCAAGTTATATTGGTACACTGATTCAGTGATTCCCATATAGACAGCGAAAAACAAGAGAACAAGCTGAACATAACATACTTGCCATAATTTCAGCAACCTAAAGATTATTCAATTTGACCAGTTAATAGGATGTCACCATGCAAAACATGTATACTGGAAAAATGTCATGGTGATAAATAAATAAATCAAGTTTATGTATCTGTATTACAACAAATGATAACATGAGCTTAGTGCTTTACTAGTATCACCATGTCGAAGAAGAAAGGACACTAAACAGAAAGGACACTTAAACGGATAAACATATACAAACAATCTTCTATGTTATAGATAGATAGCATCAGGAATGTAGCAACACAAAAAACAATGGATACCTGAGCGAAGGGGTATAACCTCCAACCATAATATGATGCTCTTTTGATTGATGATTCAAAAGGAAGCTAAATAAAGAATTTCTCCATAACAAATTCCTCGAAAGAAAACCCACCATCAAGTACAAACAGAGCCATTGTGTCAATCACATGCCTAAGATGTGAATCATCTGCCGGAGGAACAACCATATCAGGAAGGCTTGGACTAAATACCTGTTAAATATTCGGTGGAGTGAAATTAGAATATGGAAAATTGACTAAAAAACCAACATGCCAACATCCTTATCAAGGCAAAACTACTTGGATTATATCTATGCTTATAAGATACTAAACAATATAGCTGCCAAAGATACATATAAGACAGTGCTGGTGATTAAGCTTTGGCAATCCATAACCAAAAAAAGAACCCACCCAAAATGATATCAGAGGAACAAGTCTTCTCCCAATTGGTTTCGATGTCCCAAAGACAAAACACAAATTTGAATCTGACCATAGAAATACTATTCATTCATTTTTTTTCCCATGTCAGTTTATTTGTAGTAGTCACTGGGATATTTGTTTCTGTGCTGAACATATGAGAACGTACTACAAAATTGATGTCCCAACTGAGGAAAGATGAGAATATTCCAAATGTCAATTTTTATGCAGCAAGCGAACTTATGATTGTTCTCTTCCATCGCTTAAGATAATATCTGAAAAAGGAACTCAAATGGGCAGCATTATGAATAATGAATCATTTATCCTTCAAAGTTTGTCTCGAAGAAAACATGGGAAGAGTTCAATGATATTGCTTTAGTCCTGATAACATGGATAGCAATGCTGCCATTTAACACAAACAGATGAATATGTAAGTTACCAACCAGCTCTGAGGTTTGTGGTGTAACATATGCAACAGCCAACATGTGTACCTTCAGGGAAGCCTGGATATAGTCCAGGGAAGAAGGCCCAACCTTTTCAGATTTTCCTGCTCCCCTACTTTCTCAGCCTCTGATATGGCTTTTGAAGTTGTCTAAGGCTGTGCACACTAAGGAGGACGCCACATGACTATTTCTATCGCAGCGCCATATTACTTTAACAGCATCAAATCTTTGTAACAACGCTACTGAGCCTGATTAAAAACAATGGTGTACCAAGTGCTCACCTCCTGGCTTGCTGGCGACATTCATTTGCTATATGTCGATGCGAGGCTTTCATGATATTCCACTTCCTAAGAAAATATGAGGTCAAAAATAATACCAAATGGACAACAGTCAAGTAAAAACTAATTTACACAGTGCTTACCTCTTTATAGCGAATGAACTTCAACGGCCTAAGTGTAATGTCACTTGCTCGTACCATCCCAAAGCCACCGTTTCCATCATCAGTTAAACAAAAGCTTTCCCCCCATGAATTTAAGAAATGGTAGTAATTTGTTTTCCTCCTCCTCCCAGCTCCAATTAACAATATAGCATGACCAGTGTCTTTTTTATTTGCAGTGAACTTCTCTTTCTTGGGCGCCTTATATATTTGACCTGGTTTTAAATGTCGGAAATTTTTTCCAGGAACAATACCAGTTGTCAGAGGGTGTCCATCTGCCAACACCTGGCAGATGTCATAGAAATTTTTGTTGACTGTCACATAGAGACCAAGCTCATGTATTGTGTGCTCCTAAAATGAAAGGAAAAAAGTATTAAATCCGTTATAAATGTCATATTGATCAGTTACGAACATGGATAATTAAATTAGGAGAAAAGATAACAAAAACTACATATTTTTATAATTTTCATACTCTCATACCATTAGCTCTACATACTACTCCCTCCTTTCGGAAAAGGATGTCACAAAAATGGTCTATCTATAGTTTATTTTTGTGACATCCTTTTCCGAACGGAGGGAGTACTACTTTTTACAGTCTGTACAACATTATAGTTAATCATTAAAACGCAGTTCTTGAAAGAAACAAAATTGTTCTGTACCTAGTGAAGAAAGAGATATAATGGCAGATATAGAGTAGATATGTCACAATAATAAAAAAGTCTCAATAAGTGAATAAATATACTTTATGGACAAGAAATCATTCCAAGTTACCTCAGTTACAGCTCCAAAAAGTCCAAGTCCAATAAATAAAGACTGAATTGTCTTATAATTCCATTTTTCTTCAGGACTATTGTTGATTCCATATTGAATTCTAATGAACTCGTATTGATCTTCAAGCTGACCAATATCTATCACTGGTTTATTATCTTCAAGTTTTTCACCAGAAAGTATTTGTCTCATTCGCAGAGTAGCCTCAATATTAGAAGCTGTTGAAAAGACAGTACACTTACCTGCACAAAGTTAAACAAGCATTAAATATTGATAGATAAGTCTGCAAAGGGGGCAGCGCGGCGGGTGCTGGAGTCCACGTCGGGCGAGCCGGTCAGCTGTCCAACACCGGTCAAGCACTCACGTGAGGTGTGAACACTAGCTATATTTTGTAGGCAACTTAGCAACAAAGTAACAACAACTCTGCATACCGACTGACCTCAAACTAACCTCCATGATTATATATATATGAAGGCAGTGTATTAGCTGCAGCGTGAGCAGCACTACAATTATATCTAGTTGCTTACATGTGTGTGCGTGAGAGAGAATCAAATATTACAATAATAAGAGCAGAGAGGGATTACTATACGTGGACATACGTTCATTTCCTTGATTTTTTACATTGACCACTGGGCACTCTCCATTGACTTCAACATTAGCTATGGAGAAGTCAAATTCAATATCACCCTGAAAAGGTAAATGGAAGGTTAGAATCATAGTTCTTTGCAATAATAAAACATTTTATATATTTTACTTTCTCTAGTAACGTGTTTGCATGTTGCTTGCAAAATTCTTCCATGGTCTATAAGAAGCGTTGTGGGAACCAACAAAAAGTATCTATTGTAGGTTTATTAGGAGGATGAAAAATAGTATAATATTGTTTGTTCACCTCCTCGCCGCATTCACATTGTATTACTGGTAGATCAGTCAACACATAGCGCCTGGGATAACTGATCCTTTTGCACTTGCTGCACACCCACGTCAGCAACGAGGGATCTTTGTCCTTGAGGCTTCTGGTGCCCATCTTTAGCCTGCGGGGAAGAGGTTGGGGAACATGCGAGTAATCCTTCAAGTGACTCATGATCTCGTGGAAAAGTTTCTTCCCCTCCAAGTTATTTAGCCCGCTACTTAGCTTTCTCTTTCTGGCTGGTGGACTATGCGATGCCGATGTAGCTGGAGGAGCCGCTGAGGCCGCAGCCTCGGCCTCCGCCTTCCTCTTTGCCTGCTTGCTGGACCTGCGACCCATGTGGTGGGAACCGCCTTGCGGGAGGAGCTGAGATGGGATGTTGGGCGAGGCGTTGTCGGCAGAGGGATATGAAGGAGGCTATGCAGCCTCAGTCCCACGTCCCGATTGTGATTCCCTTGTTCGCTCCTGCACGGGACAAAAAAGTTACAAAGTTAGCCTTTTTCTGGAGCTGTTCACGCAGGGACAACAGTGAAACAACAAAATGTCTGCTAGGATTTCACACAGATAAAAAAGGACAGCTCATTTCTTGTTTAGATACCCATAAAGAATCAACTCATCACAAAATATTGTCTTCATATCTACTACTTCCGACCCAACCTTTCGAACACAGGTGTTGCCCAAATAAAAAATCGATGTATAGCATTACAGGTTCAATTACCACCAGAATGCACATAAATCAGAGACGTGGTAGGCAGTTTAGCCACAATGGTAGGAAACTATGGAAAGAACATTTAGGCAACTTTGCAGAAGCGACTTTCATGGGCATTGTAGGCAACTTAGCCACAATCGTAGGCAAATTAAAAGTATTGCTAAGAAAGTTCATTGGTCCCCGCAAAAAAAGCAAGTTCATCGGTGCAAGCATGCATAATGTGTTATAGATAACTTAACAACAGTGGTAGATAATACAAGTACGATAGGCAAATTTGCATGCACCACTGCACATAATATGTTGCAGAAATTTCACATAATAAATAGACAATTTGGCAATGTTGTTAGGCAATTCATAGGCACTAGTACACACAATATCTTATAGGCAACTTAGAGGCATTGACATGCAAGTTTGGAGTACGGCTAGGCAAAATTACAGACACTAGCCTAAAGTTATTATAGATATCCCCTTATATGTTTGCATAAGTAACCTCCTACCAGATTGGATAATGTATCAGGATCAGACCCCATCTCTGATAGTTAACACACAAAACTTGCAAGTTACAGTTCACAGGGGCAGCAGCACAACATGCCCTGTTCGATTAGTGCACAAGCTCACCTTGAACGGGCTACAGGAGGGAGAGGTCGAGAAGATTGGACGATGCTGCTGCTTGAGGAGGGGGCTTGAGCCTTGAGGTGGAGGAGGTCGAGGACAGGGAATCCGTCCGCCGCTGTTGCTACTTGAGGAGCACCGGGGTTGAGGAGGAGGTCGGGGACGGCGGCTGCTGCTGCTTTAGGAGGCCGGGGTTGAGGAGGAGGTCGAGGACAGGGTAATCCGTCCGCCGCCGCTGCTGCTACTTGATGAGGACGGGCTTGAGGAGCAGGAGGTCGGGGACGGCGGCCGCTGCTCTGCTGCTTTAGGAGCCGGGGTTGAGGACCGAGGTCGGTGACGACCGCTGCTGCTGCTGCTTGAGGAAGGGCGCGGAGAACTTCGAGCGGAGCTCCGGGTGCGGGCGGAGGCACAGAGGTTGCGAAATGGTGGCCGCGGCGCGGCCGGGTTGGCGCGCGGGTAGGGCTCGGCGGCGGACGGGAGATATAGGGGCGAGGGGGAGGGAGCCGGTCGCGCGGAGGAGTCTGGCGGCGGCCAAGTTGACGCGTGGGTGGGGCTGGGTGGCCGAGGAGAGGACTCCGGCGGCGTCGGGGTCGCGCACGGGTGGTGGCGGCGGCTTGATTACGTGACGGGGTGGCTGGGTCGAATGGATCGGTGACGAGAGACGGGGAGAAATAGGAGGGAGTGCGTGGTTTGGGAGATCGGGGCTCGATGGAGCCTGTTTTTTCAAAAAACAAAAGTAATTAGATGGCATTTGTAGGTTTCAAAGAATTCAGAAAAAATTAGAAGTAGATAATGATGAACTCTACTGGCGCGAAAAAATCCAATATACGAAATTTGTATTTTAGGCAAAGCAAAAAATGACAAAAGTGTGGATCACGGGAGGTGAACTTTGCATATTTTAAAATTTTGCCAGCTTTGTCATTTTCTGTAGCGCAGATACAAATTATTTCGTGTACGCTTTCTGCACAGTTCGACATTATCTATAGGTAGTAGGATTTTTGTTTAGAATTTTTTGAAACTTTGAAACAGAGATTTTATTATTATTTTTTTTCAAAAAATGGGGCTCCATGCAGCACGTGTTTATGCACCATCTGAGGTGTGTAGGGCTTTTTAGCTATGTGCTTTGTTTGTGAAATTGTGCCATAGAAATGTCTTGTTCTTCTGAATGAATGTAGTCTAATGCATGCTCGACTGTTCTAGATCGATTGCTTGTGATACAGTTCTTTGGATTGCTTGAGGGCACATCTCCGAATGTTGTCGTTTGATTCCACGATTCCTTAACATCTTGATATTGAAAAGGTGCAAATAGGTTTAATATGATTCAGTATCGCTCATTAAGGAATGACACAATAGCAACGAACCAGCTCATTATGGCGAATTAAGACATTAGAGGCTCAATCATGTACTGCCTCAGCTGAAGCAGTACAACGACGGTGATATTTGAATGACACGAGCTTGCAATCATTTCTAAAATCTCCAGTCAGGTCTAAAGCCAGATTACTTGCTCCAGTCATGGCTATTGCAGGATATCTAGCTTCGATTCTAAAAAAATAACAATGTATCTTCTGAGTTCACGTTCATTTCCCAGAAGTGTCTTCCTGGTCCACTTGATGCTCCATCCAGTCCAGTGTACCCACATCCTTCTCCATTCTCCAAGGATTAAGCGCGCAGATATCCTGAACCAGTGTTGAGCCATCAGTTGTCTGTGCCGAAGTAGCGATCACCATACTCTCCCAAACCTGGGATGACCCTGAATTCCTCGTTCAACCCAGAATCTATCTCAGACGTTACAATCTTCAACCTTGGAAATCGCTTGCACACACAATGGATCCCTTCAGGAGCCTACAAACAAATTGAAAAGCACTAAAGCAACAGAAATAAAGAGAACAAGGAGCAAAATCAATTCAGTAAGCTAAGACGTTTACCGAGATAAGATTAAGGAATATGATCCTCTCCTCAGGAACACCTTTCCTTATGAGAAGATCTATAGCTTGATTTGCTGAGTTTCCTACAAAACAAAGGCGAAGGTTGAACACTTCAGTCACGAACAAAGCGAAAGGTTTAGCTGGTGCAATATCAATTCAACTGCAGATGGCCCGACGAATTACGGACTTGTGATTCTAAAGAACACTAATCATCTACTCCCTCCGTTCCAAATTAAGTGACACAGATACTAAACCTGCGTCACTTAATTTGGAAGGAGTACAGATACGTATAGAAGCAAATCTTCCAAAGCGAACAATGTGTCACCAAACTTCCACCAAAGAACAAGCTTCTTAAATCACTGGTTATACATTACCAAAGGAAATAATTATCGATGGGTGTAGTGATTTGGTATCATGTAACATCTAGATACTATTGTGTACATACATTCCAAATGCATAACTGCATCGAATAAAAAAACTCATATATATAGAAGAATACAAACCTAGGTTGTGCCAACAGAAATTTTACCCAAGACAGCCTAGATCACTTAACTTTAGCGCCAAACATAAATGAACAAGAATATAATGGGCAAACATAACTGACCTGTTCCAAGCACCGGATCCAAAAGCAGAACATGCCGTTCAGCTATATCCATTGGCAGTTTGTGGTATATGAGCTAGATGCATATAGTGTATTATAGTTATTGAGACCATAGAAACTTCAATTATTTAAAGAATTCTCGAGGTTTTCGTTAATCACGAGATATTAATGCTTACCTGCTGTCCGTTATCTCCAACACGATGAATCAGAATCTTGCCAATTTTTATTCCTTTACAGCAAGCACGCAGTGCATTCTCCATACTTTCACCACTGCAATGACAAGGCTGTGTTTACAATTGTGCTATAGTTTCACTGTCATATTGCAAAATTGTTTTGCTCATCATAGCACAATTGTGCTGTGTTTACAATTGTGCTATATGTTAACAGAATGGATGAGCAAAACATCTGGAGTGACATGATGCACGATATCATGAAATTCTATGCATAACATGCCTGGTATGCAAAATAGTAAGACTTACGTATTTAGAGACATCAATTCCTGATGATGAATTATGATTCCGGGTCAAATGGGACATGGGTTCAAACTTGCAGTCTGGACTCTGGACTATAAAACTTTCTTGCAACTAGAAAGATCATGGCACATAGAGAAAACTAACATGCCAGGACATAAAAGAATGTAGAGCTATACTCATAATTCTTTTGCAGGATTAACTAGCATCTCCAATAGAAGGATCGAAAGAACAGGTTCTGTACAATAGTAAATTAATTAATTCACTCTGTGTGCCCGTCGTTCAATGAATTACTTCTGTCAAAGGTGTGGGCTCGCATGTTGGGTTGACAATAGCTATTTTCAGAGTTTACCTTCGGACAATAGACACTCCACATAGCTTCTTGCAGAAATCAACTCCCATATAAACAGATCCTGGAAACAAACAAGTAAAGCATGGCATGATGTTCGGCACAAATAAATATCTAGAAGCACGTGTACACCTAGCATTCTGGAAAACAGCTGAAAACAGATAAATATATGAAATTGACAGGATCAGACACAAACATCCTTATATCTAAAAAAGTTCCAGTTTTCCAAAAGATTAATTTTCTATGCATATTAAATCAGACCATTCAAATTCAAATGTTTACAACACAGCACAAATTGCTGCTTCAAAGGAATATATACTATTTTATCGACATATAAAGCTAGGTGACAAATTCCACAACTCAATAGTAGAAGCATTAGTAGGTGTGACTCGCCATATCAACAAGTTTCCGTTTCTACCCAGTACTGTGCAACATCAAAGATATAGATATGAAATAACTCTATGGAATAAATTCTCCATATCAACAAGCTTCAGCTTCTACCTGGTACTGTGTACGATCAAAGATAAATCTGCCAGTGGGGAGAAGCAACTCTATACCCACAAGCTTCTGTTTCTATCTAGTACGGTGTAACATCAAACCTATAAATTAAACTATTCCAGGAAGAACAAGATAGCATTTCGTCAAAACATTATGTCATGCCTCGATTAGATTTTCCTTCCCATTATTGTTCAAGTGGAAGTCCTAGTCTTTGAAACATTTCAGAACTTACGCTGTAAACTGTTTAGCAATAAAAAAAAGTACAAGAAAGATGTTCTAGTTGATCAAACAGTTATTTTCTAGGAAGTTTTAACCAGAGCCAAATATTCCCTGAACAATACATGAAGTGAAATCAAGATATGCAATGCCATTTGCAAGTTACCTGTTGGAGTAATAATCTGCTTTTCTGTAAATGGCAAATGCCCCAGACCATGCTCAACTACCTAACATGACATTTTCCATACAAACAGCAGACCAGTCAAATCAATTTATAAGTCGATGCAATTTACTACGCATGAAATCAACAAAAAGGGATAAAGGCTATGCAAACAAGAGAGGTACCAAACGTATTAACCGGTCTGAATAAAAGACAAAGTCAGGTGTAGTGACGTCCCTGTCACGAATCAGCGTATGCATTCCTCGGATCTGACAAATTAATCATAAAGGCATAAAGAACTTTGAAACAAAGTGAACAAATGGCTTACAATCAATAATGATGATAAACATTACCTGGAAAGTTGATTGAACTACATAGACATTAGGGAAGATTTTGCACAAGTCATGCATACCAAGCTTTGTACGAATATGTTGAACGATCAGGTCGACTGCAACATGGTTATCACCGCCTCGTGGTATGATCACATCAGCATATTTCTTTGTAGGCAGAACAAAATCATCAAATGCTGGCTTCACAAACCTACCATACTGAGATGCCAAAAGAATTCCATATTACATCACAGGCATTTACATATTATGAAAATGAAAAAATATAGACGGAGTCTGCTCGCAAACCATAAGGATAAAATCAAAACAATAACGCGAAATATACAATAGTTAACCTACCTGGTCAAGCACCGAGATAACGCTTCTGCCTCTTTCAAGATTGTCACGTCTTATTCGTCGGGCAAGCCTAATATCCGCATCTGTTCGGATACAGCATGAAATAAAAGCAAATATGATGTTAGGGAACAAGAAGTCAACTACTATGATTTGTTTTGAGCCCAATCTATTAATTTGTTATAAGTACACTATATACCTAACACAGACCTGTGTCCACAAATATTTTCATGTCCATAAGATTACGAACCCTTTGATCATGGAAGACTAAAATGCCCTCCAAAATTATGACATCTGATGCATTGACCTTGCAAAATGAAAAATTACAAGTCATTTAGTTGGCAAAAAGAATTCATAATCAGACCAGTTTTCCTGCTTATCCAGTACTTAAACTAACAATCTCTTGGTTGACGTTTCCAGGTACTAAGAAAAACCAATAAACAGGGTACTAAAATATATTATTCTTATACTTACATATTTAAACAATATATATAGCATGATGATTCAGTAGTATAGTTCAAGGGTTGTATTCTTTAGCTCATTTTATACAGTTTACTTCAAATTGAAGAAAAAAAATACTGGGTAACTTTAAATTTTATATCCTAGAACATCTAATCTGGTTTAGTTCATAATTCAGAATACTGCATAATTTTGGAAGCAATTTGCCCATTCATACAAAATATCTGAATTCAGAAAGCATGCATGCAAAGCTGTAAATTATCAGCTTGTAGAAATGTTGTACAATAAAAATGTCATACTCAAACTAGTATAATTTTTCAACATCTCACTCAAGAAAGAAAATAGCACCCTCTGCATATTTAATATATCCCATTGAAAGCATAGGCTTGCACTCTACTATACGTTATACCAGATGGTCATATCGTTGCACAGATAGAAAACAAGGTTTCACATCTAAAGTTATTTAAATTTCAAATGAGTTGAATTCAAAATTTTAAACACCGGAAACTTCTTCATATCAAGAAGTACATAAGGCATAACTCATCACTACCTTTCTGAACCTTTCTGAGCACCTTCGGTGATTCTTAAAGTCATATATTGGAACATTTACAGGCAATGCACGTTTTAGTTGCCCCATGCATTCAAGAAGTTGTTCTGTATCAAACGCATCTGTAAAAAAAATAGCGGACAACTCATTGTCTGATCACTAACAAAGGTAGCATACTTCCATCGACAAGGCAAGTGAAATACCAGGATGATCGAAATTGTAGTCTTGAGCAGATGCAGATTCTTCAGCAGTTAAGCCACGGTAGAAAGAATCCTACAAGATTAAAAGCCAAACTGAAACCAGGCATGTCGGAAAATGAAGATTTCTCCCATTGATATTTTCTGTAAGATTGTGTGCGACAAAGTCGCGACTTCATTGTTCAGTTCTGAAGGTGCGAGCGGCAGCAAACCATTTGTTTCTTGTACACCCAACTAATCCCCAAGAAGATTTAAACCCAAACAGATCATTACCCAAACATTATTACTAAATGCAAGAACATGCATTTGCGATCCGAAAACATAAGCTACGACATTGATCCAAGGAACTAACGAAAAATCTATCCCGAACTTGCCAACTCTGACCATTGATGTAAACTAGCTCTCCTGACAGCCTACACACCAACGGACAACTCCAAGGAAGCATTCACATCTGATTCGTAACGACCTAAAAACTCTTCCAAGCTAAGTAATGACACAGAAACCTTCAAATCTGATGAACTGCGTTATTCGGACACATAAAAAGAAGCTAGCGACAGCTGAGAAGCCCTAGTGGCAGTGGTCTGGTAACAGAAAGCACTCCAATCGCAGAGGCGAGACAGTGGGCACACCTGGTTGATGAGCACGACGCGGTGGTCGTGCAGCTGCTGGATGATCATGTCGCACACCGTGGTCTTCCCGGACGCCGTGCCGCCCGAAACCCCTTCAGAAACCCACGCAAAAACTCATCAGTTAGGACCTAGAACCACCACCACATTGAGCAGCTGAACGGGGAGGCCGAATTAAGTTACCGATGACGAAGGGCTGCCTGAGCGCGGAGGGGGAGACGAGCTCGGCGCCGTTGGCGTGGAGGGCCCCGTTGGAGTGGAGGCCCCGTTGGAGAGGGCGGCGGCGGCGCCGGAGGAGGAGGAAGGGGAGGAGGGGGCCGAGGGGGAGGGGAGGCGCAGCGCCTCGAGGCGGAGGCCGCTGAAGTGGGCCCCCACCGCGGACTCCATGGCGTCGTCCACCGCCTTGTCCGGCATGGTCGGTCTCTGGTCTCGCCGCCGCCGCCGCCGCCGCTCGCCGATCGACCGGATTCGGTGGCTTCGGTTTTTTTTGTTGTTTTCCCCGACCCGACTCCGCTCGCGAATCGCGATCAGGCTTTTGATCCAGACGGAAAATAAAAGGAAACGTGATTGCCGGCGGCGCGTGGTGCGTGACTGACGCGAGACGGATGGGGATGGGAGTGGCAGTGCACGTTCAGTGGCCGGGAGGCTGTACAGAACAATCACAATGCTTTTTCTCGACAGCAACAACAAAAATTGTTACATACGGAGTGCCACGTTGTGATGAGTATTTAACTAAACAGGACCTATGTTCCAAACAGGACCTAAAAGGTCAAACCATTATGTATTTAACTAAATCTCACTCTGGCGAGGTCACTCAAATCCACTTACATCTTAGTTGTAACTCATATGCAATTTTTAGTTTAGCACGAATCACGACGCAAATTCAACAGGTTAAATATTTTTGTCTCTGCTGTAACCCATGTGCAATTGCAAAATCTCGCTGCAACCCATCATATGACACAGTACAAATCAATTCCATGGCACATGAGTCGATTGGGATGCTAATTCTTAGTCGAATGAGATTTAATATGGTTGCAAACTGCATTAGTAGTGTAAATGTATCGTTGCAAATTGCGTCAGTGGTGTGAATGCAATTTAGTATGGTTGCAAATTGATTTAGTCGATTAAGATTCTAATTCTTAGTCGAATGTCCCTAGTTTGATCAGGCTCACATGATGATCCAGTTGGCAGTGTTAAAAAAAAGACAAATTTGATTTCCTTCCCTGTGGACAACATGTGTTGCTTCGCCGTCGCCGTGTCCTCACGTTTGTTAGTTTGAGAGGATACGAGGAATCGGAATTTTTTTAAATAGTATTTTTTTTAAACTTTATTCGGAAAATAGCACGCGATTTCAAACTTTTTGAAGAATAGCGCGCCGTCGGCACGGCCCGTGCCGAAACCTAGCTTTCGGCACGGCCCATGCCGAAAGCACCCTCTGCATGGCCGCAGACAAGCCGACAGGCCTGGGCCCGCTGGTTTCGGCGCGGGCAGAGACGAAAGCTAGCTTTCGGCACGGGCCGTGCCGAAACCTGCTGGATAAGCATACCCGTCCCCTTCTTCCTTTCTCCTTCTCTCTTCTCGACCTGCTTTCCTCCTTCTCTCTTCTGCTCCTTCTCTCTTCTGTTCTTTCGATTTGCACCGCTCCTGCCCCCAAAAATCAATACAAGCCCACAGATTTAAGAAATAGAGAAGAGGAGGATTGGGGCATCTCCGATCTGTTGATGGGATAGCTTTTTGTGGAGGCGTTTGGTGGTGGAGGTGGAGCAATGGTGGGCAACAATGGTGAAAAGTGGTGGTCGTGCTGGTGTTGGGGAAGCTAGATGCGTGGTACAGCGGTGGCGGTGGTAGATTGAAGCTGGGCAGCGGGGCTACGCACGCGTCAAGGGTAAACCCCTAATCTCTAGATTTTTTAGGTTTAATTTAATTTGTCGGTGGATGTGTAAGGATTAGTGTAGATATATGTGGTGGGTTAGATGTATTGTATATTTTGATTAGGATATTTATTTTCGGTGGTCGTAATATTTAGATATATTCGCTGTGTAGTATTTGATAATGGAATAAATTTTGTAGGTAATGGAACTGATCGATGTTGTTGTGCACTATGGTGCCAGTACAGTCCGTGCAACTGAGTCAAGGGTTGATCTTGGTGAATTTGAAAATGTGGAGATTCAGTTGACGGAGCCAGAGAAAGTGAAAATCAGTGTTGTCCAGTACTATTTGATGGTGAATTTCGGGTTTGATCCTAATTTCTGGACTGTTAGGATTCAGTCGTTATGGACCAAATCCCGATCAAATATTCGCTGGGAGTTTAGCTTTTACCCATTGTCGTCCAGTGCTCTGCGTGGACGGCACGTTTCTCACAGGCAAGTACAAGGGGTAGATCCTGACCGCAATAGGTGTGGACGGCAATGGGCAGATCGTCCCGATTGCCTTCGCCTTTGTCGAGGGTGAGAATTATGATAGCTGGATATGGTTCTTCAGGCAATTGAAAATGGCAGTTGTGAAGACTCGGCCAAATGTGTGCATCCTTCACGACAGGCATGCTGGTATGCTTAAGGCTATAAAGGCACTGCAGCACTGATAACCCCCAAGAGCAGGGGATCATTGTAGCACCTCTCAATGTGGAAGTAGGTATCGATCCGCAGGAGCAAGAAGGAAAAGTTATCTATTCCCTACAACTAAAGTGTCACAAGTTTTAGTTGATTATGCACTAAACAAGTTTAAGGAACGAGATGGTTGATTTAATGGATGGAAGTTTAATGTAACAAAACAAGAATGTAAAAGTGTCCCAATCCTCTTCAATGCAAGAGGACAAGACAAAGGTTTTCTCTTATAGGAACAATGGACATGGGTTCATGGGTTCACTTAATCCTCTCTCTCTCATCTACGGTGATTATCATGTTATAGATAAAGTACACACAATTGTCATGTTTTAATGGTAGCTTTTATGACGGCTATATGTCCTAAAACACATAGTTGAAAGAAGTACTCATTTGTGTTGCTAGGTCACCCTCGTAAGGCTAGCGTGGTTGCTCTCACTCCCACATCATACTCTTCCTTTTTACCCCCAGATAAAGGATGTTGGGCTGTATTTCACATGTCACTCAATACATATGCCGTTGTCACATCGGCCATCCCGTACCTACATACATCATACTTCATAATGGACAATATTCTAAACACTAGTGCAATGATTCATATTTCGTGTGCATGACCACATCTCTCTCATCTATCCACACTTGGTGGTGTCAATCACCTCATGACAAGGATAAACAAGGCATTATGCATAAATCAAACCATCACATGTATCATAGAATATCTCCAAAGTATGACAAATCATAAAAGCTCCAACACAACGGTAAATGTATAACAAATCATCTCATACCACAATATCCACCATAAGAATTACATAGATAGATCCATACTTATGCAAAGCACATCATATGGACTCCAACAATGATCATACATAGAGAGATTAGATCAAGTTACCACCACAAACCCAAAGTCCAGGGGGTGGACTACTCCCCCTTCATCATGGAGACGGTGGAGAAGTCGTTGGAGAAGATGGAGAGGTTGATGAAGAGGTGCAGCCCGGAGTGGAGGCGGCGACCCGCAGCAGCCCACGGTGGCGGCGGCGGCCCTTGGGGGCGGCGGCGGCTGCCCTTGGTGATGAGGATGGTGTGGAGGAGGTTCTCCTCCCCCAGACGGCTGCCTGGGAGGAGGAAAATTCGTGGTCTTGGGTGCCTCTCACGACCTAGGGTTTCCTTCTTTATATAGACTCTCGGATTTCCGTCACCCCCTTTTAGGGTTCCACCAAAACGGGCCTACAGGCCGCGTCCGAACTCCGATTGGGCTGATCTCGGGCTTAAAATCTTCGTATGGAAAATTGTGACAACTTTCTCTTTAATTTGATTTCCATTGGACGCCATCTTCGAGGGTCAAACTGACAATCT
Organism: Poa pratensis; assembly: GCA_947311845.1. Lineage (NCBI taxonomy): Eukaryota > Viridiplantae > Streptophyta > Magnoliopsida > Poales > Poaceae > Poa > Poa pratensis. The sequence continues at coordinate 11,579,649 of CAMZMU010000097.1, read as the reverse complement.
CCGTAAAAAGTTCTCAGACAGATTTCAGGAAAGTCCCAATTTGACTCCAACAAGGTTTCCTTTTGTATTTTTGATAATTCCTACACAACAAATAGGAAAACAAGAAGATTTTGCACTTTGGCAACTATTAGTAGGTTATTCTAATAAATGTCATAATATGATATAAAGTGTATATAAAACATGTGCCAATTGACATAAAACATGCATGGAACATCAAAAATTATAGATACGTTTGGGACGTATCAAGCATCCCCAAGCTTAGTTCCTACTCGTCCTCGAGTAGGTAAACGATAAAACAAAATAATTTTTGAAGTGACATGCTACCATCATAATCTTGATCATATAATATTGTAAGGCACATGTTATGAATGAAGTGATGAAGTTATTGCTACATACAGTCAAATGATTCATTCTTCAAAGGAGTAGCAATGTACAAGATAGATTATGAAGTGATATCAAATACTCAATGTAAAGATGTTCAATGATAAATTCACAAAGTGTAACATAGAAGAAAGTACTATGGACCAAATGTATGCATAATGAAAAGTAAAAACATCCTATGGTGGTCATAGAGTACTTCTTATGAAAACTGAGTATAAAAGGTGGACACTTTGGATAGATAAATAAGTAGAGGTAAAGCATGAATAAGTTTCATCTAACTTCCAAACACTTCTACTTAAGTTAATGCTTGCAATGTGGTAGTCATTGGTGTGGAGCTCTCATTACCCCTATCATAGCATCTTGAATGATTAATGTTTAAAGTGAAAGCAAATATGAGTGGTGTGCTTGACAATGTATTGGTTGAATGTCTCATGTCCCTTGAATACAAGTACCTACACCATGTGTTACTCACTTTGGTCCACAAAGTAAATTCAAATAAAGGTCATTGCAAGTAATAATAGTATCATCAAGAACTGCACTGGGGTACCTCTTGCCCCTTGACATGAACAAGCCCATGTCAAAACAACAAGACAAACAGACAATGAACAATCTCAGCACTCTTTTATTTACTATGGGTATAGCTTTTTATTATGAGGTGCATCACTGAATGAACATTATGGTTATGCTGTAAATTTCCACCATGAATGATGCATGGCTTAGATTAGCGGCCCAGCATTTCTCTAACCATTTATACAAACTCTTTGAACTTACTAAGTATCCTCATTCATTTCACCCATGATAGGCATCCATAAACAAAAGTACATGACATCAACTAAATATAAATAAGTGCAATGTTGAAAGCTTGCCATGTGACAGCACATATGGGCTAACTCCCAACCAAAACTATTGTCAAGCCCACAACTTCATAATTTTAATCACAATGGTTCATGCTTATTAAATGCAATAAAAGTAAATTGTGCATCAAGTTCGTGAGAGCTTTTAACCAATTTTTCCCATGACAATCAATAACATAAGCATTTAAATTCAGAAATGTAGATAACACAATATAACATGATAAACATACTTGGAATAGCATAAAGCTAATAGGTAGATATGGTGGACTCACTGGAAAAACTTTGGTTGAAGGTGTTGGGAAACAAGCTTTTTACTTGTTGTAATTTTTGGGCTAGCAATAGGGAGAAAGTTGACCATCTAAATGCATGCATAAGTGTCCATAGAACTAATCAATCCATGTTAAACCAAGTAAAGTTAAAATTCAACATCTAAACATGGTAAAAGATAGCTCTTGACAACACACTTGCAAATTAACATTCATTCAAAGCACATGAATTATGCAACTATATGTATCTTTTAAAATCAACTCAAACATCCCTATCCCAATATATTTAATAGCATCCAACATAATTCAACCCAAACTTCCAGTAGCTCTCTCATATATAAATGATAGTGGTGGTCTTATTAACAAACCGAAATAACAAAAGCAAAAAAAAACAGACGCTCCAAGTTTATACGATAAAGTGCTTTGATCGAAAAACAGAAGTTAGACGTGTGCAAACCGAGAGTGTGTCGGTCTAGTGGGGTTGTCTTGACATCCCCAAGCTTATGGTCTTCACCATCCTTGGATAGCTCTTGGTGCAGCTCCTCTAATCCCTGTGAAAAAACTTCAAAACACCGTTTCTCCCATTTCTTTTTCTGTGGGGCACATTAGTAGTGATAAACAAATAGATTTCTTGCTGCATATAATCCTTAGACAAAAATTCATATGGATGTCCAGAACATGTATAATGTTGTATGCCTACTCATAAACTCAATTGGATCAAAAAGATTCATGTTAAAAGTTCTAAGCATGCATCAAACAAAATGGGACAGAATCTGTCCAGAAAAACAGCAGCAGCAAAACGTATTTTTCTACCCTACTTAACTTTGTCGGAAAATTCCGAAAAAATTCATGCATACAGAGGATGAAAAGTTGCCATTACAGTTTAAATATGAGCTCATTCGGAGTTACAGAATAAGAATTAAAAATCATACCGTGCACAGATTCGTGCAGGAATAATATCTCCGAACGCTATAAGCAACTTCTTCATACCAAAATGAGTAAAACTTGGCACTTTATTAAAAATTCCAGAATCTAAACTAAACACTAAGTCTCTTGTTACAGCAAGAGGACACAAAGAAAATCAAAAATAAAAAAACCGGGTTGCCTCCCGTAAAGCGCTTTCTTTATAGCCATATAGCTAGGCTTCTTACTTGATGTTCATGAAGGTTGAAGCTCATGAGGGAACTTATACTTTGATGTGTCCCTCTTCCTTGGAAAGTGTTCATGCATAATACCAGGATCCCATGGTGTTCTCAAACCAATCAAAATAATAGTCAAGTTGAACCCTAGTTGAGAGAAAAACAAAACACAAAAGTAATAACAACGAAGTCTCACTTTCTTTCTATGCATTGGCATTTTGTATATGAATGAATCACCATAAATAGAAGTTTCCCAATGCATATTAACAATTTTACTTGCAGCATATAATTATTAGCATAAAGAGGGTTCTTATCGCCTCCTCTTTCATAATAGTTGCAAGTAGTAGAAATAAATTCAACCATATAACCACAAGAATCATTCAACTTAGATAATTTAGGCACATAAAGAGGATTATTAAATTTATTATGGAATTCATTAGCATGCTTCCCTCTTTCAAAATAGTTAATAAGATCAATATTAAGTTTAATATCATGGTTGCAACAAAGATTTGGAACTAAAGGTAATTGCAAACCACATAAGTATTTCTCAACATAAGCAAATTTCTCCTCTATGGTGTAATTAGGAGAATTTAAGAACAAAGTAGGACTCTCATGAGTAAGAGTACCATCACAAACAGCAAGTATATCATTTTTATCCTCACATAATTTAGTAACAACTAAACATGGAGGTTTATCAATAAGCATAGGACCATCATCTAAAGCATTATCATATAGCATATCTAAACCATACTCCTCATCATTTTTAAAATTATTATCAATAATGTTCTCATTAGGCATAGGTTGATAGTCCTCCTCATCATCAGAATCATAAAAGCAAAGTTTATCATCAACAAAATCTTGAGTGTTACTATCATTTGTTGAAGGTGAAGTTGGGAGATCCAACTCTTCATTCTCTAGTTGTTCATCATTTTCATCATCCTCTTGGGGTTGCACGGGCATCCCCAAGCTTAAGCTTTTGTCATCTTCTTCCTGCAAAATATTAGACCTTTCTTGGGCAGCTCTCTTCCTTGTGTCAACAACATAGATATTTTCATCAAATTCAAGTATGCAGAGATCAAGGATATTGGCAATAAAAACTTTAAATTGAGAAGCTATAGGGCAGGTTTCATGTTCATTAATGAAGGTGTATAATTCATAGGCTGCCATAAAAATAACAAATTGCTCTACTTCTTCCATCCCTAAGTGAGCATAATTCCATGTATGATAAGTTGCAATAACATGTTCTCTATTGGAAGGGCATTGGAATTCAAAGTGTCTAAAGTATTTAGAGCAACAAGTTTCTTCCTTATGATAATTAAGCAGCACATTAGCAATTTTATTTAGAAGCTCTATGTATTCTCCTAATCTTTTCCCTTCATTTGATTTTCTAAATTCAGCAGCCATCATTGCGTTTTCATAACAGTTTTCCATTTTCTAATTTTTTTGGGTTTTTGATATATAAAACTGAAAGTAAAACTAATGAGAAACTCACAACCAAACAAGTTTAAAGGAACCTCCCCAAGCTTAGATGATTGCAAGATATAAAACAAGATAAAATAAATCTAAAGTCTAGTGCACACAAGAATAGAAACTTAAGCGCTACGCTCCCCGGCAACGGCGCCAGAAAAGTGCTTGATAACCCCCAAGAGCAGGGGATCACTGTAGCACCTCTCAATGTGGAAGTAGGTATCGATCCGCAGGAGCAAGAAGGAAAAGTTATCTATTCCCTACAACTAAAGTGTCACAAGTTTTAGTTGATTATGCACTAAACAAGTTTAAGGAACGAGATGGTTGATTTAATGGATGGAAGTTTAATGTAACAAAACAAGAATGTAAAAGTGTCCCAATCCTCTTCAATGCAAGAGGACAAGACAAAGGTTTTCTCTTATAGGAACAATGGACATGGGTTCATGGGTTCACTTAATCCTCTCTCTCTCATCTACGGTGATTATCATGTTATAGATAAAGTACACACAATTGTCATGTTTTAATGGTAGCTTTTATGACGGCTATATGTCCTAAAACACATAGTTGAAAGAAGTACTCATTTGTGTTGCTAGGTCACCCTCGTAAGGCTAGCGTGGTTGCTCTCACTCCCACATCATACTCTTCCTTTTTACCCCCAGATAAAGGATGTTGGGCTGTATTTCACATGTCACTCAATACATATGCCGTTGTCACATCGGCCATCCCGTACCTACATACATCATACTTCATAATGGACAATATTCTAAACACTAGTGCAATGATTCATATTTCGTGTGCATGACCACATCTCTCTCATCTATCCACACTTAAACAAGGCATTATGCATAAATCAAACCATCACATGTATCATAGAATATCTCCAAAGTATGACAAATCATAAAAGCTCCAACACAACGGTAAATGTATAACAAATCATCTCATACCACAATATCCACCATAAGAATTACATAGATAGATCCATACTTATGCAAAGCACATCATATGGACTCCAACAATGATCATACATAGAGAGATTAGATCAAGTTACCACCACAAACCCAAAGTCCAGGGGGTGGACTACTCCCCCTTCATCATGGAGACGGTGGAAAGTCGTTGGAGAAGATGGAGAGGTTGATGAAGAGGTGCAGCCCGGAGTGGAGGCGCGACCCGCAGCAGCCCACGGTGGCGGCGGCGGCCCTTGGGGCGGCGGCGGCTGCCCTTGGTGATGACGATGGTGTGGAGGAGGTTCTCCTCCCCCAGACGGCTGCCTGGGAGGAGGAAAATTCGTGGTCTTGGGTGCCCCTCACGACCTAGGATTTCCTTCTTTATATAGACTCTCGGATTTTCGTCACCCCCTTTTAGGGTTCCACCAAAACGGGCCTACATGCCGCGTCCGAACTCCGATTGGGCTGATCTTGGACTTAAAATCTTCGTATGGAAAATTGTGACAACTTTCTCTTTAATTTGATTTTCATTGGACGCCATCTTCGAGGGTCAAACTGACAATCTCCGTAAAAAGTTCTCAGACAGATTTCAGGAAAGTCCCAATTTGACTCCAACAAGGTTTCCTTTTGTATTTTTGATAATTACTACACAACAAATAGGAAAACAAGAAGATTTTGCACTTTAGCAACTATTAGTAGGTTATTCTAATAAATATCATAATATGATATAAAGTGTATATAAAACATGTGCCAATTAACATAAAACATGCATGGAACATCAAAAATTATAGATACGTTTGGGACGTATCAAGCACCCCGCCGAGGATGAACCAGCACCATGGACTGACATGCAGAGCCGCTGGTGTATGCGCCATCTCGGCGCTAACTTTTACTCATGCTTAAAGAGTAAAAGGCTGATGAATCTGATGGGGTTCGTAGCAGAAAACAATAATTTTTCTAACTATCGCAACACCGTAAACTTAGCCAGGATCTATCTATCTAGTAATGCGGTAATGGAGAAGTCATCGGAAACATACCCTTGTAGACCGATAGCGGGAATTACGCTCCCGCACAAGCGTTACCGATGAAGGCGTACGTAGCCGACCTCAAGGTCGCGGAGAACTTGGCGCGACGAAGAAGAAGGAGACGCGGCGATGAAGAAGCTCCTAGTGCCGAACTCGTGAGAGAGCAGCACCTCCGAGTACTCGCACACGTACGGACCTTGATGATGACCTCCGTGCTCCCCGATCCAGCCGGAATAGCGGAAGCGAGAACTTTGGGTGGAAACCCGCAAAACAACGGTGTGATGCGGTTTATAGGTCTCCCGTATACGCTGTCCAGACTTGGGACCGCGCACGTCGAGAGATGGGGAGGGAGGAATTGGACTAGGGAGAAGCCTGGGCCAACCGGAATTAATTCCTGAATTTTCTGTGTATTTTTCCAATTAATCCGGGTCCCTATTTATTGAGAAAAATGGTGTGCAACTCTCCTCAACTATCCATGTGGGATGATACATCCATTTCACATCACTATTTTATAGCATAATTTACTGTTATTCAATGATATATTTCATATTAAGAGGAGTTACTTATGTTATTTTGTCTTATTTTGCATGTTTGATGATCATTGGATAATTAACTGCCGGAGTCAGATTTCAGCTGGAAAAAGCAACGTCAAGGCACTATATTTCTGGAGCACTAAAAATATTTCCGAGAAGACAGATGTTCCTATTTTATCAGAAGATGGACTAAGCCAAAAGGGGAGGCTGAGATGGGCCAGGAGGGGCCCACACCACCCCTGGGCGCAGGGCCCACCTTGGCCGCTGACGAGGGGTAGACTCATCAAGACCCATGGTTAAGGTCCCTAGGTTATGAATATGGGGGAGAGAATGTGGTAGAGCTGGAAGTATCGTCGGCTGACAAGCAGGGCAAAGATTTTACCCAGGTTCAGGGCCCTCGTGTGGAGGTAACACCCCTACGTCCTGCCTGTCTGTTATTGATTTGTGAATATGATGGTTACAAGGATCCCGGCGAGATGTCGATCTCGCTAGGGTTTGTGGCTCTGGTTGTTCGTTGTCTGGTTCGATGGCCCTCCCAGTCCTTAAATAATAGGCTGGGTCTCGGGTGTTCGTAACCGACTCGATTTACAAGTAAGGAAACTCTAAACCGACTATTGCTTCGCCAAACTTGGAGGATACTCCATCTTCGTGGGCCTCCCTTCATGGGCTTCATGTAGGCTCTGATAGTTGGGCCTAGTCGATACGTGCACCAGGTACCCTCATGGTAGGGTACCCGATAGGCATACCCATGTCAGTAGCCCCCGAGTACTTGTCTGATTCGAAGAGTCGGGCATGGACTCATACATCATGCACGTTATATTTTTACATCTATATTTAGAATTCTTATGAAATAGCACATGTTGGCTATGTCGAGTGTTTCATCGACTATGATTTTTGCTTATGATAGTCAAGGGATATTAGCTTAGCAGGCCCGGCACACACGACGGATCGGGGCCAGTTAACTACCATTTGTGGCAAAACCATACTAGCTTTCAATCAAACTCGAGTCCCCGGACTCGAATCTGGAACAAACTGGACAGACTCGAAACAGCCGTTGAGGTCTTACGGAATCGAACTGCAGTATAATTTTGAATCAACCCAACGCGTCCGTCGGGGATAATTCATCATGTCTGCTGACACGGAACATTTAAGGATAACGCTGCTGGAGCGGTCCTTAGCCCAGCTCGACTGATCGGCGGGTCTTACCTTTGCACTATGCATGCAGCATCCAAGGATCGTCGGATCAACTCGGGAATATTTTGAGTGTGATTTTGCTTATGAACTTAGTCGAATGTTTGTCGACTGACACTTTTGCCATTATTCTATCGGGTGCGCGACAGCGCTCCCGATGGGAGTAGCCCCCGAGATTGTGCTTTATTGCTTGCAATGGAGGATAATCTCAAAATCTTTTACCCTGCACATTTTAGTCAAAGAAATTTTTTGATACGCTCCCGATGGGAGTATGATGCTGCAGTCGAAAGAATTTCGACTGGCCTCTATGACTTTGCTAAAAAACCAACCAAGACTTATGCGAGAGACCACCCGAAGATATCATCGAGTGACTTTTATGCCAGTTGTGAAAGAGAGAACAACGTCAGCAATGACGCATTTTGCGACTGCTATCTCTGACAACGGTGGCGTGCTTGGAGAGGCTTTGATAAGACGTGACCCTGTTTTGTGGGCCCGTTTTTGCAGAGCTGACCAGGGATGACGCCGCGTGGACTTGATTTGACCGTTCTGGCGCGATTTTCACGGGGCGTGATGATGGCTTCCTGGATTCTCGTGCGTAGTGGGCGGAGTGGCCGGCGACGGTTGCCTCCGTGGCTGCCACGTGTATGGCCAGATTTCGCGCGGAGCGTATGGATTTGTTTTAACGGCTACGATCGTTTTTGCGCTCTGTGGTAAATAGGGGGGACGGCGCTGGCAGAGTTTTTTACTTGCCATTTGCTCCTGCGCCGCCCCTCGTCTCTTCCTCGCGCTGCCCCTCCATTGCTCTGCGCCCAAGTTCTTTGCCCCACACTCCTCCACTGTAGCAATGGCGAAAGGTGGAGGTGCGAAGCGTGGGCTGCCGCCGCCGCCGCGACCGATGCGACCAAGGGCAAGAAGGCCGTGGCGGGTACATCTGCATCCGCCGCGCTGAAGAAGGGCAGCGGGGACTGGGCGAAGTCCACCATCAAGGACGCCCATTTGGTCAAGTTCCGCGAGCAGGGGTATCTGCCACCCGCGGAGCAGCTCGCCGTCCGCGCGCCGTCGCCCAAGGAGGTACTCCCCGAACCACGCGCCAACGAGCGTGTTTGTTTTGCGGAGTTTTTGCCTAGGGGCTTTTCGCTTCCCCTCCACGATTTCGTTCGTGGTCTTCTTTTTGCCTACGGGGTGCAGATCCATGATCTCACCCCAAATGGCATTATGCATATCGCGTGTTTCATCACGCTGTGCGAGTGCTTCCTCGGCGTCGCACCCAGCTGGGCGCTGTGGAAAGCCATCTTCATGGTGCGGCCGAACAGAGGAGGTGGTCGCACCTACCCGTTGGCGGCTGTGGAATCCAGGTGCGCAGCGACACCCGCTACTTCCGCCTGAAGACCGTCGACTCCGCTCAAGGCTGGAGGAAGGGGTGGTTTTATGCGACTGTCGAGCAGGATGCAGCCGCCCCTTTCTCGACTGCTGCTTTCACCAGGACCAAGGCGTGGGATCACCAACTCTCAGCCGAAGAAATGGAGGAGGCAAGCCCTTTGCTGGCTCGGATCGGAGGCATGCTGGACAAGGTCACAGGCATCCATTTGATCGCCACCTTTGTGAAGAGGCGGGTGTGGCCCATCCGTGCCCGAGCGCACCCCATGTGGGAGTATGAAGGCGCGGGTGACATCACCCGAATGAACCCAGAGGAGCTTTCAAGGAGTGAGCTGCTGACGCATGTGCGGCACATCACCAACTTGACGACAGGCGACACTTGCAACGTCGACTGCCCTGTTGCACCATATGGGTTGGAGAACCCTTTGCTTGAGGTATGTATGTGTTATAGCCTGCTTGCAATGAAGAGTTTGCCACTCGCATGTTCTGCGATATGCGATTTTTGATTCTGACTTTGCAATTTGTGATGTATGCTATGCAGGGTCACTCGACTGCTGCCTCCCTTCCTCCTCTGCCTGAAAATGGCGAGACTGAAGAAACACAGGCACAGGTGGTGGACCCGAAAGGGGATCAGTCGCCCATCCCTTCTGCCACCACTTCACATGTGGAGGATGTCGAGGAAGAAGCAGCAGAAGAAGTCCAATCTGAAGACAAGGCCCCTCTGACCAAGAAGTCGATACCGCGCACCGAAGCGGCGTCGACTGGCCAAGAAGGCGCCTTCTGCTGCAAGTTCACCCGCGAAGGAGCAGGGCTTGGAGGATGACGAGGAATCAGGTTCACCACCTGTTTTCCAAGCCGCTCCTTTGCGTGCGTGCTCAACAAGCTCGACTCTTCCGCTTCAGTCGAGTGGTACCCCAGCCTTTGGGGACCAATTTTTGGCGACTCCGAAGATGAGGAAGATGAGGAGCACAGGTATGTGTTTTTTGAGTATGATATGAAATTTTGTGCTGTCACATTTTGTGCTGACCATCTTTTGTTTTGTTGTGTTGCCACAGTGCTGAAAACAATCAGCCTGGGACTCCTCCAGTCGAGAATGTTCCAACCCTGGAGCACTCGAAGTCTGCACCGACTGGAAACGAGGCTGCCCAGCCAATGGCCACTGACGCTGTCGTTGAGACAGCCAAGGCGGCAACTCCAGATGTCGGGACATCAGTCGCGGCTCCTGAGCCGTGGATGAACCACGTGAGTAACTTTTTGCTTGACCCGTTTAGTTGTAGGTCTGTGAGAGTTTTGGATTTTTGCTGAATCGTGTGCTCGCAGCCCTTCTACCACACCTTGGCAGATTCTGCCAAGGCTTATGTCCAGGTGGAGCAGGAGAGGGACACCATGCGCGCCGAGCTCGAGCGGCTCAGTCGTGAGTTCTCCTTTTTGCTTTTGTTTTGCCGAACTTCTTTTTGCAATGCTTGATTTTGTCGAGTATTGAATGCACGTGATTTTGCTGGGCCAGGCGAGAAGAAGGAGCTGGAAGACGCACTCGCCGCGCAGCGCGAAGAGTCGAAGAAAGAGCTGGCTGCCGCCACCAACTCAGCCGCTGCACGCGAGCGAGAATATGCTGACCAGCTCGCGGCACTCGCGCAGGTCATGGGAGGTGAGTAATCTTTTCTCCTTTTGATATGACGATATAACTTGTCGAGTGTCGTAAAATGACTTATGCCTGTTTTGAATTGTGCAGAAGCTGTTGGCGCACCGGCCTCTGCGGACGTGGCGAGTGACGATCTTTCGCTGGAACAGGCTGTGGGCGGCTTAGGCGCTCTATGCAACCAGGCGAAAGAAGCACTCGCCAAATCGACGAGCACACTTGGCGCTGTATACCAAGTGGTGTTCCCGACTGGCGTGTGCCGTCGACGGTGGATGACTTCGCCAACGTGTTTGGCCCCGGGACGTCCACCATGGCGGGTTTCGCTCGCGCCAACACGGTACGCGGATCCGAGTCCACCATCAAGCTTCTTATGGGACATGGGATAGATTGCGACTATGAGGCAGCACTGTCTGCGTTCCCTCAGAAGCCAGATGGGAAGCCCATTTCCTGAAGGGGGTGAGCGGAGCCGCCGCGCGACTGGCCGAAGTTTTTATGAACACCATGGAGCGCCGGGCACTCGAGACTGCCAATCGTCTGCTTAGGAAATCGAAATCTTAGGTTTAGGGTAGCTGTACCCTTTTGCTTTTTTATGCCTTGTAATGATACCTTCTGAACTGCGCGAGTCTGCGCTTTGTTTGTGCTACCTTGTTTATGCAAACTGTCTTTTGCTAATGTCTTTCACTCGAAGAGTTGTATGCTTATGACATGAGTTTAGCTTCTGACACAAACTTTGTGTTTGTGATTATGCTCTTTGAACAGTCACGAGAACCTGCTACTGCGACTAGTTCCTCGCAGGCTCCAATCACCACCCGATCCCAGGGTCAGGTGGCAAATGATGCCAAGGTGATGGAGTATATGAAGGCTAAATTTGTGAGAATGGAGCAAGATCTGAAGGACGCCCAGGCTGAGCTGATCGATTGAGGGCCAGACCCGCGTTGGCCACCCAACGCGAGGATTATGTGCTCGGGGAGATGGAGCTTGTGAACAGGCAACTCGAGTGTAAGTTCGAGTCTTGCTTGTTTACAAGCTTTTTGCGTAGCTTTTGTCCTTTTGATCTGACTGGTGCGCCCGTGTTTGTAGGCTTTGTCGACAACTTCCAGGCTGAAAGATTCGCGTGGAAGGGCGTCTGGATAGCGTGGTTGACGACCCTACGACTGGGCGTCAACACTTTTGGCTTGATAGGTACCATGCCCGCATACTCGCCACCCTGAAGGATCGCGTCTGGCGAAGTGCTGAACTGCTGGAGTTATGCCGGGCAGCGTTTATTCGCCTGAACGAGACTCTTTTTCCTTCGGGGCCACAACCACAAGGGATTCGTGCTGTGTTGAACATCTTCCGCCAAACAAATCCCATTCGAGAGTTGCTGTCTCAAGACTTGTGATTGGAGCCAACGCTGCAATGGCGTATATGCGTAGTCGAAAACCAAGGTTGGTGTTGCGGACACCTGCAGCCGGAGAGGTTCTCGAACAAAAAGACCTGGATGACACGATCCAAGCTGCGGAGACACTAATCGAGTGCACTCGCGAACAGCTTTGCGGTCCCGAGCTGCCCGTAAAGGACGAGCCTGAGGATTAGAATAGTTTGCGAGTGCAATTTTTGTAGGGGGCAGCCCCCGAGTGTAATTTTTGACTCTTTGTATATTGTATAGTTTGTATACTTTGATTTTTTGTCGAGCCCCCGAGTCAGTCGAGCGGGGTTTGTGAAATATGTGTTGGTTGTGAACCAATGACTGTGCAGCCCCCGAGTATTCGAGTGCGGCTGCAGAGTTTTTGTGTTCTTTGTTTGGATCCTTGTTACGCAGCCCCCGAGCATTCGGGTGCGGCTAAGGCATTGTGTTTCTGCAAGAGCGAGAGCTCATTTGATCGATAACACAGCCCCCGAGGGTTTCGGGTGCGGTTAAGGTATGAATTATGCGGGTAGTAGCCACAAAGAAGTCGAAGGAACATTGATTTTATTCCTCTTTTGAATGTTAGGCTGCAGGCCGCCTCATTAAAAACCTTCCAGTCCCCTTAGGTACCCTGGTAAGGAAAAGAGCGCGTCTGAAACCTGCAGCCATCCGACATATAGCCTATTACATTGTATGACTGTGAGCACTTTATGCGTAGAAACGGCGCAGATGCGCAACGTTCCAAGGATTATGAGAGAGTTCGCCTGTCTTCGCGTGCTTCAGTCGATATGCGCCTCCACCAAGGACCTCCGTGATGATGAAGGGACCCTCCCATGGGGAAGCGAGCTTGTGCACCTTCTTTTGCTTCAGTCGAAGAACCAGGTCGCCAACGACGAAGGACCTGGTGCGCAGTCGACGGCTGTGGTAGTTGCGAAGGTCCTGCTGGTAAACAGCTGTGCGGGCCAAGGCCGTGTCGCGCGCCTCATCGAGCAAGTCGACTGCGTCTTCGAGTGCTTCTTCCGCGTCTTCTTCATTGTATGCTTCAACTCGTGGCGCATTGAACCTTACGTCTGATGGCAGAATTGCCTCTGCACCATAGACCATGAAGAATGGGGTGAACTGCGTAGAAGTGTTGGGAGTTGTGCGTAGGCTCCATAGCACAGATGGTAGTTCTTCGACCCAAGCACCCGCAGCTCTTTTGAGTGGCACCAGGAGGCGCTTCTTGATCCCACTCGTCACAAGTCCATTGGCCTTTTCGACTTGGCCATTGGATTGTGGATGCGCCACGGATGCGTAGTTGAGCGTAATGTCCTGCTCTTTGCAGAAGGTTTTGAACTCCTCAGCCGTGAAGTTTGTGCCGTTATCAGTGATGATACTGTTTGGGACACCGAAGCGGTAGATGATGCTCTTTATGAAGTTGACTGCCGTAGTAGCAGTCGAATTTGTGATGGGGACCGCCTCGATCCACTTTGTGAACTTGTCGACTGCCACCAGAGGTGAGTATGCCCGCCATGCGATGATTTTTTGAGGCAGTCCTGCATCATGCGCTGGTATGTTGCACCCGCATTTTTGAGCCCAAAGGGCATAGTTGTGTAGCAGTAGACCCCGAGTGGGGTTATGAACGCCGTCTTTTCTTCGTCTTCTTGCTTTCTTATCTTATCTGGTGATAACCTGAGTATGCATCCAGAAAGGAGAGTCGTGCGCATCCGGCGGTTGGAGTCGACGATCTGGTCGATTCGGGGTAGCGGGGAAGTGATCCTTTGGACAGCACTTGTTCAGCGCTGTGAAGTCCTCGCACATCCGAAGGATGTCTGTATGCTTCTTCTCTACCAGTACGGGGTTGGCCACCCATTGTGATTTCTTGATTTCCCTAATGAATCCTGCTGCGAGTAACCGGTCGACTTCAGATTCGACTGCGGTTCGCTTTGGGCCGGAGATTCGACGCATCGTTTGCTTGACTGGCTTTGCTCTGGAAACAATTGGAGAGAGTGCTCGGCGAATTCCCTGCGAATACCTGGCATGTCGGCTGGACACCACGCAAATATTTCCCAGTTCTCACGGAGGAATTCGACGAGCGCGCCTTCCTATGCGATTAGGGAGGCTCGAAGATATGTTGACTGTCTTGGAGGATCGGTCGGGTGCACCTGATGCGACCTTGTGTCATTTGTAGCATTGAAGGATCTGTCAACTGCCAACTTCTTATGCTCCGGAAGGAGTGTGCGGTCGTTGGAAATCGCCAAGTTAGCGAGTGATTCTTCCACCCGAACATCTCGGAGATTTGCTGAACTCGCGGTCGCAAGCATCGGACCTTTGAAAGTTCCTCGGACAGTGATGACTCCCCTTTGGTCCTGGCATCTTCAGCGTGAGGTACGCGTAGTGTGGCACCGCCATGAATCGAGCAAACGTCGGGGCGACCAAGAATAGCATGGTATTGTGATTTCCAATCGACGGACCTCGAACTCAATCGACTCTGTCCTGAAGTGGCATTCTTCCCCAAAACGTAACGTCGAGTTGTATGGTGCCTTCTGGCTAATTGCTTTGCCAGGAACGATACCGTGGAAGGTATTTGAGGAATCTTGGGAGGTTTTCGACTGACCTGTTCATTTTGCGGAGCGTGTCGCGAAGATGATGTTTATGCCGCTTCCTCCATCCATGAAGACCTTGGTCATGGCGTAGCCTCCTATTTGCACATCGAGTACAGAGCCGCATGCCCTGGTCGAACTACAGCTGGGGGATGATCTTCTCGACTGAAGCTTATGATCGTTTCCGATCCCTTCAGAAATTCGGGCACGGCTGGAGGTGCATGACAGCCATGTTCACCTGTCGAGTGATTAGTTTTTGCTGCTGTTGGAGGGGCGACCCTTTTGTATCATGTACATCTGCCCGTGGGGCTGTGGATATTGATCATCTTCCGCCCGTAGTACAGGTTGTATGGCACCTGCGAGATTTGCGCCTGGAGCAGGCTGTGGTGCGGGTTGCGGTGGCGGCTGTGGCGCCATGAGAGCGGGCACAGCGTTCGGCTGTGGTACGGGTACAGGCATGGGCTGAGCAGGTGCTGGGCCATTCCTCTTGAGTCGTATCACATAGTCAGTCGCCATTTGGTCGAATTCCCTGCAGTTCCTTAGGGTGTGATTGGAGCGTAGTTTTCCGTCGTCCCCCTTGAAGAGGTGGAATCTGCACCAGTTGTCCATCTTTTCCTCGAATGACCGCTCGGGTTTTGCGTCGCTGCGTTTGCGCCACTTGCCTTTTGTAGCTGTCGCTCCGCTGCTCGCGATCTCGACTGTCGCGTCGATCATCCGAGCGTCGATTGCTTCTATCTTGATCCTCCGAGATTGTGTGTATCCAGCGCCATGAACTCGGGTCTGTTATCGTCGTAAGGACGTTTGGAACGTTTTTGCGCCTGCGATCTTCTCTATATGAATCTCTGCGGCCTCGACTGCCGCTTTCGTAGTTGTCGCGTGGTGGTGAAGCACGGGATTGCGTACAGAATCCTCTCCATCTGCCCACTCAGTCGCAACTTTGATGAGGTCAGCCAGGGAGGTTGGCTTTTCACGACCCAGTGCCTCTTTGAAGTCTTTCCTGGCGAGTCCTTGTGTGAAGGCATCCATGGCCCTGTCTTCTGACACTTTGCAACCGAATTGCGTATTTCGGTCCACCCGCCGTATGTATGTTCTCAACGACTCGTCTGAGCGTTGAGTGCATGCCCTTAATTCTTCGAATGTCTTCGGGCGCTCACATAGAGGCTCGAAGTTTTTGATGAAGTCTCTGCGGAACTCGTCCCACGAGTCGTATGATGATGGAGGGAGCGCCTTAGCAGTCGCGAGCAGTTCCTTCGAGCATGAGTCGTATGTACTGCATCGCCGTGGTGTTTGTGCCACGCTGGCATGCCACGGCGAGTCTGTAATCTTCTAACCACCGGAAGGTTCTTGGCGGCCATTGTACTTTGGTTGTTCGCACTGTCAACTTGAATCCTTTGGGCATCCGCGTCTCACGGATGCGTCGGGTGAAGCACAATGCTCCACATGGCTCTGATTCGCGATCAGAGTATGAATCGCTGCTATAGGATCTTCGAGATCTGCTTCTGCTGGACCTGTGCCGGCGCGTGCTTCTCCTTCCTTCATCTGAGTGGTGGCTGTGACCACTGCGATGATGTGCTGCGTGTCGTGAGTCGACTATGTCGCGATCGCGATCCCTTGCTGGAGTTTTGTCTTCTGGCTGTATAGCCTGTGCCGCTAGAGCTAGCCATTTGAGTTGTTGGCGATGCAGGGCTGCGTTAGGATCATTCGCCGGAGGCTGTATTGCCTTGAGGTAAGCACCTACGGAGAATAATGCACCCGCAGCAGTTTTGGGCACTGGGATCCGTTGGCGTCCTCTGTCATGAACGACAGGTTACGGGTGATTGCTACCTTTCATGTTCTGGAAGGCTTGCCAACCGCGACCTAGGTCGTGGGGTTGGTTGCTGTGTGGACCCGAGGGACTGCTCCTTCTTCGGGCACTCGAAAGGCTGGCCTGCCTTTTGCGCTCTTCGAGCGTTGCTCGGTCATTTTGCAGTCGAATTGACTCCTACCAGTTGAAGTACTGGAAGGTCAACATCTCCTCTGGGGTCGAATTTGGTGGCATCATTGTGCACTCCTTTATGACTTTATCTGCTTTTGCTGCCATCTCCTCCGTGATTATCAGGGTTGTGACCCCATCCGGCATGGTTACCGTGCATGGGAATTGTGCGGGCCTGCGAGCGGCTGCGTCTGCGGATGATTCTGCGGAGAAGGCCACGTAGACCTGATGGGGCGTGACCCGTGGACAGGTGTATGTGCTGTCGATTCCAGTCATGGACTCGACGTCGCCGTCGAGGCTCATGTCAGAGCCAGTGTGTTCATCGAGTAGATCTTCGAGGCGAATCTCGTTGTCGATGTGCTCATCGCCTATGCTCATCTCGGTGTTGGCGAAGCCATTATGGATTTCTGAGTCGAGGTTGGTGTTGGTGAAGATCTCCGAGTCGACGTTGCTGTCGTTATGAATCGCGGGCTCGTAGAAGTCATCGAGGGAGATCCCGCAGTCGAAACTCTCGTCGAGTGGTAGGTTGAAGTCGATGTTGCTTGTGTTGTATGCTGATTCTGCTTCCTCGCCTTGGAGCTCCGTCATCATGAACCTGTCGAGCTCGCCGGTCGACATGGTTGTTGCAGGCGAGCAGGCTTCAGGAATCGATGATGGGGCGAGAGCAGTCGACGGAGCCTCGAGTGCACCCAGCGCCGGTTGTTGCGGATCTGTCGAGTCCTGCGTGCCAAGATTGTTTACGTAAAAATTGAATGCTCCAACAGTCAAACTCAAACCTGAATCAAGGCCGGAAAACGCCTCCTGAAGCTCTGGCGAGTGCGGATTGAAATCCATTGGAAGAGCAGATGCGCTTTTTGCGGGTGAAGCGGGCAGGCCGCCGCTTTCCGAGTGGATCGGCGAGTCGCCGTGTGTCGTCTGGATCGGCGAGTTGCTATTTGCAGACATGGCCGCGAGTTGCCGTTTGCAGATGAGATCGGCGTGTTGCCGTTTGCTGGTATGATCGGCGATTTGCCGTTTGCTGTGGGGACCGGCGAAACTTCGAGTCCAGCGCTATTCCTTCCCACAGACGGCGCCACTTGACGAGGGGTAGACTCATCAAGACCCATGGTTAAGGTCCCTAGGTTATGAATATGGGGAGAGAACGTGGTAGAGCTGGAAGTATCGTCGGCTGACAAGCAGGGCAAAGATTTTACCCAGGTTCAGGGCCCTCGTGTGGAGGTAACACCCCTACGTCCTGCCTGTCTGTTATTGATTTGTGAATATGATGGTTACAAGGATCCCGGCGAGATGTCGATCTCGCTAGGGTTTGTGGCTCTGGTTGTTCGTTGTCTGGTTCGATGGCCCTCCCAGTCCTTAAATAGTAGGCTGGGTCTCGGGTGTGCGTAACCGACTCGATTTACAATTAAGGAAACTCTAAACCGACTATTGCTTCGCTAAACTTGGAGGATACTCCATCTTCTTGGGCCTCCCTTCATGGGCTTCATGTAGGCTCTGATAGTTGGGCCTAGTCGATACGTGCACCAGGTACCCTCATGGTAGGGTACCCGATAGGCATACCCATGTCAGCCGCGCCCCGGCCAGGTGTGGCGCCCCTGGCCCACCTCAGGCGCTCCCCCTTCGCGTACTTCATCCCCCAGAAACCCTAAGACACGGGGAGTCCGTGAGAAAATATTCCGCCGCCTCCACGAGGCGGAAACCACAGAGAGAGAAAAAGCTCTCCGGCAGGGAGAAATCTGCCGGGGAAATTCCTTCCCGGAGGGGGAGATCATCGCCATCCTCATCGTCATCGCGCTGGACTTCATCGGGATCATCATCATCATCATCTCCACCACCATCACCGCTGCACCATCTCGTTCCGCTGTAACATCTAGGGCTATACTTTGTTTAGTTCATAGGGGAAACTCTCCCGGTGTTAATTACTCCTTGTGGTTGATGCTATTGAGTTTTATCGGTGAATTAAAGTATATGTTCAGATCGTTATCCATCATTATATCACCTCTGATCATGATCCATATGATGTCTCGTGAGTAGTTCGTTTAGTTCTTGAGGACATGGGAGAAGTCACGCTGTTAGTAGTGGAATTATGTTGAGTAATATTTAATGGTTTGATATTTAAGTTGTGGTGTATTCTTCTAGTGGTGTCGTGTGAACGTCGACTACATGACACTTCACCTTTATGGGCCTAGAGGAGTGCATTGTGTATTTGGTTGCTAATTGTGGGGTTGCCGGAGTGACAGAAACCTAAACCCCCGTTAGTATACCGGTGCACAAGGGAGCGTAGGATCTCAGAGTTTAAGGCTGTGGTTAGATTTATCTTAATTACTTTCTTGTAACTGCGGATGCTTGCAAGAGGTATAATCACAAGTATGTATTAGTCCAAGTAAGGGCGGTGCATTAGCATAGGTTCACCCACACAACACTTATCAAAACAATGAAGATTAATCAACTATGTGAAGCGAAAGCACTTGACTAGAATCCCGTGTGTCCTCAAGAACATTTTGTCATCATAAGTAAACCAACCGGCTTGTCCTTTGCTCTAAAAAGGATTGGGCCACTTGCTGCAATTATTATTACTGTCTTTTACTTACTCGCATTTTATTTACCTGCTATATCAAAAACCCCTAAAAACTTGTCTGCTAGCATTTACAGTGAAACCTTTACCGAAACTCCTTGTCAGCACCTTCTGCTCCTCGTTGGGTTCGACACTCTTATTTATCGAAAGTACTACGATACACCCCCTATACTTGTGGGTCATCAAGACTATTTTCTGGCGCCGTTGCCGGGGAGTGAAGCGCTATTGGTAAGTGGAATTGGTAAGGGAAACTTTTACTGTAGGTGCTATTTTTATTTCTGCTTGCTACTTTATTTTATCATGGAGAGATCTCCATTTGAATCCCTGTTTGGAAATACTACTACCACTGCTAAGGTAGTAGAAGAGGAACCACCTGATCAAGTAATTCCATTTAAAATACCTATGAAAATTGTTGAACGAGTTACGAATAACCGCTATGCAGGAGATGGAACTGTCCCTCCTGGGGATCATTTGCTATTTATTCATGAATTATGCGAGTTGTTCAAGTGTGCAGGTATTTCAATGGAAGAGGTCAAGAAGAAATTGTTTTCTATATCGTTGACTGGTAAAGCTGCAAAATGGTATAGGATGCTGAAAAATGGGCGTTCTATTGGCTGGGAGGAGATTGTGCCTCTCTTTTATTCTAAATTTTATCCTCCTAGTGAAATTCATCAAGATCGGAATCATATATATAATTTTTGGCCTCATGATGGAGAAAGTATTGCCCAAGCGTGGGGGAGATTGAAATCATTAATGCTCAAATGCCCCATTCATGAGCTTCCTGGTAATGTTGTTATTGATAACTTCTATGCAAGGCTTTCTCTTCAAGATAAAACTCTATTGGATACCTCTTGTGCTGGATCATTTACGCGTAATAAAGAGGAAGTTAAATGGGACCTTCTTGATCGGATTGAGGAAAATACTGAAGGATGGGAGAACGACAAAGGTAGAGAATCAGGTATAAAGCATGATTACGAATGCATTAAAACTTTTATGAATACTGATAATTTTCGTAATCTCTATGATATGTATGGTCTTGATTCTCAAGTTATTGCAAACTGTTACAAGGCTTTTGCCTCTTATCTTGATGTTCCTAAAGAAAGTTGCAATAAGTATCATTTGCCTTACAAAGATAATACTAATTCTGCCAATATTAAAAACATTGAAGTTCATACAGTTGATCGTATCTTGCCAGAACCTTATATTGAGAAACCACCTTTTCCTGTTAAAATTAGGGAACATTCTATCATAGCTAGTGTGGTTAATAAAAGTGCAAAGAAAGCTTTAGAACCTGCTGAACAAATAGCGGTAGAACCCACAATAGCAATAGTAAAGGATTTGGTAACTGAAAATGTAGAAGGAGGACATATTATCTTTTGTGAAGATGCCTCTAATATTGTTTCACATCCCGTAGAGCTAGGAAAACAAGTGTTCCTGTGCTTTCAGTCAAAATAGGAGAACATTGCTATTATGGTTTATGTGATATTGGTGCAAGTTCTAGCGCTATTCCTTTTGATCTTTATAAAGAAATTATGCATGAAATTGGTCCTTGCGAACTTGAGGAGATTGATGTGGTTATTCAGCTTGCTAATAGAGAAACTATCTCCCCAATTGGTATTGTGAGAGATGTTGAAGTTTTATGTGGTAAGACTAAATACCCTGCTGATTTTCTAGTACTTGGTTCTGTTGCTAGTAAAGCGTGTCCCATTATTTTTGGTAGGCCTTTCTTGAATACATGTGGTGCCATTATAGATTGTAAGAAAGAGAAAATTTACACTAAATTTAATGGAGAATCTTATGAGTTTAATTTCTCTAAGTTTGGTAAACAACTTTATGAAACTGAATTACCTAATGAGAATTTTCAAGTTGAACAACTTGCTTCTATTGCTGTTGCTCCTAACAATGCCTTGCAGCAATTCATGGAGGAACACGAAAGTGAAGTATTTATGGAGGAGAGGAATGAGATTGACAATGCCTTTCTTCGTCAACCACCAATACTTAAGCATAATTTGCCTGTGGAAGATTTGGGTACCTCAGCGCCTCCTAAGGAAGATCCTGTCTTCGATTTAAAACCGTTACCTGATAATCTTAAGTATGTTTATCTTGATGAAAGGAAAGTATATCCTGCTATTATTAGTTCTAAACTTTCAGGTAATGAAGAAGCAAGGTTATTAGAAGTACTAAAGAAACATCGAGGAGCTATGGGATACACTTTGGATGATTTAAAGGGGATTTCTCCTACTATATGTCAACATGCCATCAACATTGAACCCGATGCAAAACCTGTTGTTGAGCATCAGCGTCGCTTGATCCCTAAGATGAAAGAAGTGGTAAGAAATGAGGTATTAAAACTTCTTGATGCTGGTATAATTTATCCTATTGCTGATAGTAGATGGGTAAGTCCTGTGCATTGTGTCCCTAAGAAAGGAGGAGTTACTGTTGTACCAAATGAAAATGATGAACTTATTCCTCAAAGAGTAGTAGTGGGATATAGGATGTGCATTGATTTTAGAAAGGTCAATAAAGTAACTAAGAAAGATCATTATCCTTTGCCTTTTATTGATCAAATGTTAGAAAGGTTGTCTAAGAAAACCCATTTTTGTTTCCTTGATGGTTATTCTGGATTCTCACAAATTGCTGTTAAAGCACAAGATCAAGAGAAAACAACTTTTACTTGTCCTTATGGAACTTATGCTTATAGACGTATGCCTTTTGGTTTGTGTAATGCTCCTGCTACGTTCCAAAGATGCATGTCTGCTATTTTTCATGGTTTTTGTGAAGAAATTGTGGAAGTATTCATGGACGATTTTTCCGTCTACGGAACTTCCTTTGATAATTGCTTGCACAATCTTGATAAAGTTTTGCAGAGATGTGAGGAGACAAATCTTGTTCTTAATTGGGAGAAATGTCATTTCATGGTTAATGAAGGAATTGTCCTAGGGCACAAAATTTCTGAAAGAGGCATTGAAGTGGACAGAGCTAAGTTGAAGCAATCGAGAAAATGCCCTGTCCAAGGGATGTGAAAGGTATCCGTAGTATTCTCGGTCATGCCGGTTTTTATAGGAGGTTTATTAAAGATTTCTCTAAAATTTCAAAACCCCTCACTAATCTTCTTCAAAAAGATGTACCTTTTGTTTTTGATGATGATTGCAAGGAAGCTTTTGAAACTCTAAAAAAGCTTTAATCACAGCTCCTGTTGTTCAACCTCCTGATTGGACTTTACCTTTTGAAATAATGTGTGATGCTAGTGATTTTGCTGTAGGAGCTGTTCTTGGACAGCGGGTAGACAAGAAGTTAAATGTTATTCATTATGCTAGTAAAACACTTGATGCCGCTCAAAAGAATTATGCTACTACTGAAAAGGAATTTTTAGCAGTTGTTTTTGCTTGTGATAAATTTAGACCTTATATTGTTGATTCAAAAGTTACTATTCACACTGATCATGCTGCTATTAGATACCTTATGGAAAAGAAAGATGCTAAGCCTAGGTTAATAAGATGGGTACTTTACTGCAAGAATTTGATTTACATATCGTAGATAGGAAAGGTGCTGAAAATCCTGTTGCTGATAATTTGTCTAGATTAGAAAACATTTCAGATGATCCTATACCTGTTAATGATAGTTTTCCAAATGAACAATTGGCTGCGATAAAGGTAAGCTCACGCGAAAGTCCTTGGTATGCTGATTATGCTAATTTTATTGTTGCCAAGTATTTGCCTCCGACCTTTACAGCTCAGCAAAGAAGAAAGTTCTTTTATGATTTGAGGCATTATTTTTGGGATGACCCACATTTGTATAAAGAAGGAGTAGATGGCATTATGCGAAGATGTGTTCCTGAGTATGAACAGAAAGAAATATTGAGCAAATGCCATGGAAGTGCTTATGGAGGACATCACGCTGGAGATAGAACTGCGCAAAAGGTTCTACAATCAGGTTTTTATTGGCCTACCCTTTTTAGAGATGCTAGAAAATTTGTTTTATCATGTGATGAATGTCAAAGAGTAGGTAACATTAGTAGACGTAATGAAATGCCTATGAATTATTCTCTTGTTATTGAACCTTTCGACTGTTGGGGATTTGACTTTATGGGTCCTTTTCCTTCCTCAAATGGTTATACTCACATACTTGTTGCTGTTGATTATGTTACTAAATGGGTAGAAGCTATACCAACTTCTAGTGCTGATGGTGAGACATCATTAAAAATGCTTAAAGATATTATCTTCCCTAGGTTTGGTGTGCCTAGATATCTCATGACTGATGGGGTTCTCATTTTATTCATGGTGCTTTTAGAAAAACTTAGCTAAGTATGATGTTAATCATAGAATTGCTTCACCATATCATCCCAAACAAGTGGTCAAGTAGAATTGTCAAATAGAGAGATTAAGTCTATTTTGCAAAAGACTGTTAATAAATCTAGAAAAAATTGGTCTAAAAAGCTTAACGATGCTTTGTGGGCTTATAGAACTGCTTATAAAAATCCTATGGGAATGTCTCCTTACAAAATGGTTTATGGAAAAGCTTGTCATTTGCCTTTAGAATTAGAACATAAAGCCTATTGGGCGGTGAAAGAACTTAATAGAGACTTTAAACTTGCCGGTAAAAAGAGATTGCTTAATTTGAATTCTTTAGATGAATGGAGAAATGCAGCTTATGAAAATGCTAGGCTCTTTAAAGAGAAAGTTAAGCAATGGCATGATAGAAGAATTCTTAAGAGAGAATTTAACGTAGGTGAAAAAGTTTTATTGTATAGGTCTCGTCTCAGATTTTTTGCAGGAAAATTACTTTCAAAATGGGAAGGACCTTATATCATTGAGGAGGTCTATCGCTCAGGTGCGATTAAAATCAATTCACTAGATGGGGACAGACCACAAGTGGTTAATGGTCAAAGACTCAAGCATTACATTTCTGGAGATTCTTATAATGAAGATGTTGATCTTATCAAAGTGGTAACTCCAGAGGATTTTATAAAAAGTCAAATTCAGACAACTGCAAAAGCTGATTTGGAATAGGTAACAGTTTCGGTAAGAAAAAGTTCGCGATTTACTTTTCAACCTAAATATTTATTGTTTTTACATAATATGGAAAATTATGAGTCGGAAAAGGGTAGGAAACGGTGCCCGAGGGCACCACACCACCCCTGGGCGCGGGCCCCACCCTGGCCGCGCCGTGGGTGCGTGTGGGCACCTCGGAGCCCGTCTCCGACCCCGTTTCGTCCTGTACCTTCCTTTTGCGTAAAACTTTTTGCTATATAATCACCCGGATCCCGAGGTCCGTATATCGTGTTTTCGCCGTGTTTCGTTTTCAAGCTGTTCTGACAGGAATTTCAAGTCCCTACATGGCGTCGCGAGGAGTGCGGTGAGAAGTATGCAGCAAGGCGCCGACGTGAACTCGAACGCGATGTGGAAGAGGGAACCTTCGTCGGTTGGGCGACGGAGGAGGAGATTGCTGCTAGGAGAGCTGACATGGATCGAAGCATCAGAGAGGAGGTGCAAGCTGGCCAGCCTCGCCAACAAGGAGAATCAAGGCCGAGCAACTCCACCTTTGTGGGATCAATTAATCCTCAACGTGCTTTTTCTCATAATGTGCAGGGAGTCACCCCACCAATTCCAGATTTGCGGTTTTCCCCTGCAGCCGCTGAAGCTCTCCGAACCACGAACGAGTTTTGTGACCAATTTCGTATCCTGAGAGCTGAGGTGGAAATACTTCAAGATGAGAATAACAGGCTCCGCCGGATGCTCGAACGTTTCCTAACCCCGATTGCCGTAGTACCACCGTCGCCACCAAGGATCAAGCCTAAATCGTCAAGGGGTAATGGCACTCCCTTGGCTTGTTCCAAGCTTGGGGGAGTGCCCAGTATCATCTTTATCCTTTCGTTTTTATAATTTCGTGGTCATATCATGAGTAGAGAAGTTATCTTATAAGATGGTTTGCGATGTGGAGTGTCAATCCTTTAGTTATCCATGTATCCGTTGGTTTGAGTGTGTCTTTGTTCAGAATATTAATGAGAAGTTCCACCTTTACTTTCGGTACATTTTATTTTAGCCTGCAATCTTCTTTATGTGCTGATCTTGCCATTAGTATTGACGCCACTTTTGGGTACATTAAGTAAATTATATTAGTTGTGGCAAACTTAGTATTGGT
The DNA here is from genome assembly GCA_947311845.1 of Poa pratensis. Taxonomy (NCBI): domain Eukaryota; kingdom Viridiplantae; phylum Streptophyta; class Magnoliopsida; order Poales; family Poaceae; genus Poa; species Poa pratensis. Next base: position 11,554,179 of record CAMZMU010000097.1, on the reverse strand, counting down.
CATTAGTAGCAATACCATGAAAACTTAAGTAGAAGGAGGGAATTACATGCAAAAATATTATCCCTTTATCTTTCTTTCTTGCTAGCCAATAAGATTAGTATTCTTTGAGTTAAAACATTTGTGCTTACAGGGAAGATAGCATGGTTGCTTCTATTATATATATTTGTGTGTATCCCCCAACTTTTATGCTTGCTACATGACCTTGCTAGCCTTAACCACCGTACTGAGAGGGAATGCTTCTCGTGCATCCAAATCCTTGAACCAAACCCATGCCATTTGTGTCCACCATAACTTCCTATATGTGGTATTTCTTTGCCACTCCAAGTAAATTTTTCATGTGCTACCTTTAAATTATTCAAAATGTTATTATTCCCTTTTGTGTCAATGTTTACTAGCTCATGAGGAAGTAGTGTGGTTATCCTTTATTCTACTTGTCAAACAGACTTTACACCTGGACTAGTGGCATATACATCCGCTTATCCAATAACTTGCAAAAAGAGCTGGCAACGGGTGCCCAGTCCCAATTAATTACAACTTTAACCAATTAATTCTCTTCACACTTTTGCCCTGATTATCAGTAAGCAATGACAAACAGTGAAATACTGAATGTGTGTAAACCAAAGAGAAAGAGGGATGATCTGCCTTGCTGGTAGAAATAACGTCCTTCATGGGAGCCGCTCTTAAAAGTCTGTTTGACAGGGAGAATACTGTTTTCACCCGCTACCATTCGTTGACAATTAACAAACACCCTTAAAACTTAATTTTTGCTCTCTATATGATTTCAAAAACTTAAAAGCTCTAGCACATGACTTAATCCCTGCTTCCCTCTGCGAAGGGCCTTTCTTTTACTTTTCATGTTGAGTCAGTACACCTATTTCCTTCTTCTTGAGCAAGCATTTGAGTTGTTGTGATTCAACCATATATATCATTAATATTGTCAATCATGTTCTTTATCCTTTCTTGTCTTAGCACAAATACTTTTGCCTCTAAGAATATAGCTTTGCAAGTTATCAATGACTGTGTGAAATTCTGCAATATAAGCTCTAATATAAAGACTCCTTTCGAAAGATAAGTATTGATTGCTTATTGTTCTATGACCAAGAATGAAGTGTGCCATTACTAATCTATAATTTCCTTCGTGTATTTTTATTGTGGTTGTTTCACTACTCATGTTCAAGTTAGGTTATATGAAGAGTAGTTGCTGTTTAAAATGAGTGTGTTGTTTAGTAATTACTGATGCTTCTTGTCCGTATTCTTTATTATCGACGCTTCACTCCATAAACTTTTGTTCTAGTTTACTGAGCTCAGCTTTCGCTTGGGGACAAGCGAGGTCTAAGCTTGGGGGGTTGATACGTCCATTTGCATCACTATTTTATAGCATAATTTACTGTTATTCAATGATATATTTCATATTAAGAGGAGTTACTTATGTTATTTTGTCTTATTTTGCATGTTTGATGATCATTGGATAATTAACTGCCGGAGTCAGATTTCAGCTGGAAAAAGCAACGTCAAGGCACTATATTTCTGGAGCACTAAAAATATTTCCGAGAAGACAGATGTTCCTATTTTATCAGAAGATGGACTAAGCCAAAAGGGGAGGCTGAGATGGGCCAGGAGGGGCCCACACCACCCCTGGGCGCGGGGCCCACCTTGGCCGCGCCCTGGCCAGGTGTGGCCCCTGGCCCACCTCAGGCGCTCCCCCTTCGCGTACTTCATCCCCCAGAAACCCTAAGACACGGGGAGTCCGTGAGAAAATATTCCGCCGCCTCCACGAGGCGGAAACCACAGAGAGAAAAAGCTCTCCGGCAGGGAGAAATCTGCCGGGGAAATTCCTTCCCGGAGGGGGAGATCATCGCCATCCTCATCGTCATCGCGCTGGACTTCATCGGGATCATCATCATCATCATCTCCACCACCATCACCGCTGCACCATCTCGTTCCGCTGTAACATCTAGGGCTATACTTTGTTTAGTTCATAGGGGAAACTCTCCCGGTGTTAATTACTCCTTGTGGTTGATGCTATTGAGTTTTATCGGTGAATTAAAGTATATGTTCAGATCGTTATCCATCATTATATCACCTCTGATCATGATCCATATGATGTCTCGTGAGTAGTTCGTTTAGTTCTTGAGGACATGGGAGAAGTCACGCTGTTAGTAGTGGAATTATGTTGAGTAATATTTAATGGTTTGATATTTAAGTTGTGGTGTTATTCTTCTAGTGGTGTCGTGTGAACGTCGACTACATGACACTTCACCTTTATGGGCCTAGAGGAGTGCATTGTGTATTTGGTTGCTAATTGTGGGGTTGCCGGAGTGACAGAAACCTAAACCCCCGTTAGTATACCGGTGCACAAGGGAGCGTAGGATCTCAGAGTTTAAGGCTGTGGTTAGATTTATCTTAATTACTTTCTTGTAACTGCGGATGCTTGCAAGAGGTATAATCACAAGTATGTATTAGTCCAAGTAAGGGCGGTGCATTAGCATAGGTTCACCCACACAACACTTATCAAAACAATAAAGATTAATCAACTATGTGAAGCGAAAGCACTTGACTAGAATCCCGTGTGTCCTCAAGAACATTTTGTCATCATAAGTAAACCAACCGGCTTGTCCTTTGCTCTAAAAAGGATTGGGCCACTTGCTGCAATTATTATTACTGTCTTTTACTTACTCGCATTTTATTTACCTGCTATATCAAAAACCCTAAAAACTTGTCTGCTAGCATTTACAGTGAAACCTTTACCGAAACTCCTTGTCAGCACCTTCTGCTCCTCGTTGGGTTCGACACTCTTATTTATCGAAAGTACTACGATACACCCCCTATACTTGTGGGTCATCATGGGACTAAAGGGAGGAGAGGGGTGGTGCGGCGGCCTCCTTGGGCCCAGCCGCACCCCATGGTGGACTAGTTTATTCTCCCAATAAAATGACTCCACCATCAACTGTTAATGCAATCGGGAAATCACGATCATCCATTGACTGATGGACTAGTTTATCTAGAGGCTTAACTAGGGACTCTGGTTTGTTTACATACCACACGTGTATTAACAATTCCGATTAATACAGTTATAGCATATGGTATAAAACTATTTATAAACTTAAAGAGATAATGCAATAAATCTTATTTATTTGCCTCTAGGGCATATCTCCAACAGTCTCCCACTTGCACTAGAGTACAAATACACCAGTTGCATTTTCTATACCAATCATACAACCTTATCTTTTATAAGTGTTTATGATAATGCTCGCTCGTGGAAGAGGTTTCCTTCGGCCTGAACCTTTCATAACCATAAGCTCTTTGCAAACCATTGATATCACCTTATTTGATATCAACATGCTATCCTAATAACAAATATACATATTTGGCAACTAAGTGAGACTTTTGTTTCCCTGCGCTTACTCTGATCCAATATCAGTTAATTGCATTAAACACACTCTGTTTTAGAGAATACCTTTTCTCTACCAACTCTATGTACTTTTGCAATATCTTTATACTTCTATATTTACCTAAGTAGATCCTGACATTCTATTGCCAGCCTAATGCCTTTTAGTTTATCCTATAACGACTTGATCCTTACTTCTTTCTGTCATCCAGGTTGATCATTTTAACATAACATTTGTTAAACTCATCATCCTTCACAGACTTGAAATAACCACATATCCTCATTTTCTCTTAAACAATGAGGATAAGCTTGGTTTTACTTGTGATGAATCATAAATTCATCTCAGCACTTGTTCTTCTTGTAAGAATACTAATCATATCTTTTCGAGTATATAATATGGTTAATATGCTGCCACCTTATCATGGCATAGAAGTGCAGCATATTTTACAACCATGATTACTTTATCCAGATTTACAAGGACCAATTCCTCGTTACGTCTTATTCTGACACATCAGAATCTAATCTGGAAAAACACCTCGACTTCTTTAAAATGATCTATGCAAAACAGATGCTCACATTTTAAACATATATGATTTTATCGTAATTCAATAATTACTTCTAATTCATTTTCCTAGTACCTATCTATTATATGTCATTTACATATAAACACCTGACCAAGCTTCCACTCAAAATGTCAATTACATTTGAGATTGTGTAACTTGTAATGCTCCCACTCAAAATGTCAAACACATTTCATATTGTGTAGCCCACAAGCTCCCACTTAACAATATGTCACTTACATATTATTCCGGTAAGCTGTCCTACTCCCACTTAAATTATACGGATATAATTTCCTTCGATATTTCAGTCATAACCGAAATCCTTGATCATGTATCAATTCGAAAATTCCAAATACGATGTATTATACTTGTTAATACAAATCCAAAAGACTTAGGCATGTCTACATCCAATGTACTCAAAACAATTTTGATTTTGTCAAAGACATTCTTCATGACAAAATTAGCTTTATGTCCTTCTCGCAGTTTCATTCTTTTCACACAACTTGTCATGTGAAAAATCAAGTAACCCTTTTACTTAATAAGATTCAAGCAACATTTACTAATACAATCTTGAACGCAACCTTTTGGATTTATGACTCTATAGTCACAATTCGAATTTGGCATCACCCCAATTTCTTTGTATTTCGTAGGTATCCCTTGTTCTAGTAACAAGCTCATTAAATCATGAAATATTAATCTGTGACCGGACAGAAAATATTCTTTAATGCCTACTATTTATAAAAAGCTCCTTGCATGAAAACACCATGATAAAATATCATCATTTTTCATTTTCATTTGTGGAGTTTTGTTGTCGGATCAAATTCCGAAAACAATATTTCTCTCACAAATCGAGTGAGGTCAATTACCCCTTTTAAGCTTTTCTTTATTTCATATCCTTTCTTGAAACTTGTTTTCAATGAATCACCAAGTTAGCAATACTAGTTTTGCCCTTGTTGGTGTTTACCATATGAAACATATATTCATTCCTATGAATATTTTACAAAGAACTATTTCGTACACAGTTTCTTATTATCATATAATCTATAAACCATGACCCACAACTTATTGTCGTTCATACGAATTTTGGGTGAAGACTTCAAAATAGGGAGTTTACTAATTCTAACGGAAAACCTTCTACGTGATTTCTAAAATACTAAGAGATGATTTTAGGACTATACTTTATTCAAAATAGAGTATGATCATAATGTCTACATCAACATGTTTGATAATAGCATCATAGTTTTGTGAACCGAATTTCACAAGTCCTTTTGTGAACCGAATTTTCACAAACCTTCATGATAAAATAAATCTTTAAAATCCTTGCTATTATAATCCAATTATAATGACTTGATTTTATATCCTCCTTTTCTATCCGAAAAATCTTTCTTGATCAAATCAAATAATTTCAGATAATTGTATCTTTTAGTATATACTTATTATTTACTTAGACATACAACAAAGGTTTCAATAATAATTTCCACTACACAATTTAATTCAATAATCATCTTGCATGATTTCAAATCAAATTTCTTCTCATATTGACATATCAATATTTTCAATCATCACGTTGTATGCAAATACACAAGATCAAAATATCCAAAATATTTGCAACAATAATATGATTAAATATTTTGGTAGTGCTATTTTATTATTGATTTAGGATATTTATTTTAACATTCAAATCCACTTTGCTATCAAAAAGATTAATACATGAATAACTTATTCATAATCGAAATATGATCATAAGAAAACTTTATTCATAATAAAACAACTTGCTTGTCTCTTACAAATATGAATAACTTGTCTCATCGAATATAAGACATACTTATTACAATCACTCTCAAAATGACTACAAAACTCTTATTCAAAACTACTAATCAAAACTTGATAACTATGGGCGTGAAACTCCTTGGCCATCAAACGATTTTCTTGCCATCATTCTGCAACATCACGGCGAGCTCTTCATGAAGCCTATTATACTCTGGTGCTGTTTCAATAAACAGGACATAAGCATCAAATACTTATAATATAACCAAGTGTAAGAAACAACAATTATAACTTGTATATCAAATATACCTTGCGTGTTATCTATTTCTCCTTCGATGGGTTCCACCTCCACATCTTTGATTTCGACCAGGAAATCATTGAAAAGGAGTGAATCACTTTTAAGTATATACTCATCGACAAGCTCCTCATAGCCAGGAGGTAGAGAACGCAAAACCGCCTGTATTGCAAAAGTATCCGCCATCCAGTAATCGCATGTGTTTGTGAGATCATCGTGAATGTCAAACATCTTACACAAATGTGTCTCCAAGCAGGTCTGTTCTTCCATCTTGAGTGAAAGAAACTTGTCCAGCTGCTTGTACTGCTCATGCTTCATTCGGTTCAAGAACCGAACCTTAAGAGCATCTATCATCACAATGGGCTCCATATGGAGAAACTCATTTTTCAGCTCATGATCCATGCAGACATACATCGTGATTTGGACACTATTCCAAATGTCACGACGCTGACGAAAATCCTCTTTCGCTTCTGCACTTGCGAAGTTTCCCGGTCCATCTCCTAAGAATTCTCCTATCACGTAAGAAATGTTGTTCTGGTAGAGGACGTCTTTCAGGTTTCTGAACCAGGTCATGAAATTGGATCCATCGTTCCGGAGATTTCCTTTTCTAATAAAATGGTTGAACTCAAGACTTTCTTCCTTAGGATAAGGCATGATCTACAGAGATAATTTGCAAAGACTAGGTAAGGCTAAGTTTATAAAAATATGAGTTTATTTTATAATCACATTATCAAAATACACTCCACTAAGAAATTCATCCCAAACAAAATAACTTAGTGATTACACGATCCTAATCCATTAGGCTGTCCCCCATCATCAAGGCAACAGAATAATTTCAAAGGTAGGCAACGAATTACCAATCGCAACAATCATGCGACTCATGCTCGATCTTTCGATCTTCCCGTGTTCCGAGGCTATGTCTGTACATACTAGGCTCGCCAATCTGACCTTAGTGTATTTGCGTGTGCAACGTGGCTTACACCCACTGTATGCGAACGAAGAGACGAGTGTAACCGCAAGCGGCGTACCCCGTAACGTAGAACTTTATTGGTGGTGCACACTAAGGGCGAACACAATTTTGGCATTAATTTGGGATCATCCTAATATTGCTACCGTTGTATATATATACTTAATATATAAGCAATCAAATAGGATGCACACACAACAAACAATATCAAAATAATGTAATGAAGTGCGATATGACATGGCCTCGCGCCTTGGTCTTCATGGCGCGCCTCCGGCAGTGCTCCGAGTCTACGGCGTCACCTTCTTGCCTCCGATAACATAAAACTTACCGTAACCATGTCATATTAAAATGCCCCACTGCAAAACAAAGTTAGACGTTCTCTACTTTATCTTTTGCATGTTTTACGTGGCTGCTAGGGCTTTCGTGAAGAACCGTTTCTTACCTACGAACATACAACCACAACAGCGATTAAATAATTGTCTCTATTACACCCTTTTCAGGGCCCTCCATTGAAAATGCCATGCCGTCTAAAGAGAGAGAGACAGACACCCGCTAGCCGCATATATGGTACAATCCATATGTTAGTTGCGGAACCAGTCTCGCGTAAGCGTACACGTAAGGTCGGTCCGGGCCGCTTCATCAACTCAATGCCAACAACATTAGCAAGTGCACGCGAGAGGGTAACAATTATAGAATCGATGCCCACATTCAACATGTGTTCTAACCGTACCAGCAATACTACGCATAGATCGGTTCTGATACCACTGATGGGGTTCGTAGCAAAAAACAATAATTTTTCTAACTATCGCAACACCGTAAACTTAGCCAGGATCTATCTATCTAGTAATGCGGTAACGGAGAAGTCATCGAAAACATACCCTTGTAGACCGATAGCGGGAATTACGCTCCCGCACAAGCGTTACCAATGAAGGTGTACGTAGCCGACCTCAAGGTCGCGGAGAACTTGGCGCGACGAAGAAGAAGGAGACGCGGCGATGAAGGAGCTCCTAGTGCCGAACTCGTGAGAGAGCAGCACCTCCGAGTACTCGCACACGTACGGACCTTGACGATGACCTCCGTGCTCCCCGATCCAGCCGGAATAGCGGAAGCGAGAACTTTGGGTGGAAACCCGCAACACAACGTGTGCTGCGGTTTATAGGTCTCCCGTATACGCTGTCCATACTTGGGACCGCGCACGTCGAGAGATGGGGAGGGAGGAATTGGACTAGGAGAAGCCTGGGCCAACCGGAATTAATTCCTGAATTTTCTGTATTTTTCCAATTAATCCAGGTCCCTATTTATTGAGGAAAAAGGGTGTGCAACTCTCCTCAACTATCCATGTGGGACTAAAGGGAGGAGGGGGTGGTGCGGCTGCCTCCTTGGGCCCAGCCGCACCCCTCACATGGGGGGGAACCTTCCCCTCATGGACCCTATGGCCCATTAAGGTGAGCAGCCCCAATTTTCTCCTTTTCTTTAATATTAAATTAATAAATAAATATATATAATTCCATAATTAATATATTTACATACTAATTAATCTCCCGTGACTCCGAAACAATTTCCGGATCACTCCGAACTCACTTCGGTCTCCCCGGAACTCTTCCGGTCTTCCCCGGAACTCTTCCGTTCTTGCCGGAACTTTTTCGAAACCTCCTATCCCTATACCCAAGTCACTCCGATGTTCCCAAAACGTTTCTCCTAGCGTCATCAAGACCTTAAGTGTGTTACCCTCGGTTCGAGAATACTCCGGACATGGTTGAGACCCTCCCGCCAATGACCGTCAGGGAGCCCTGGATGACTATGACGGCCCCCGTGCATTCTAGAATAAATCATCCTTGAATCATCTTTGAACCATCAACATGATATGATCATTCCCTTTGTTCGTTGATACTTCCTTGTCCGAGATACGATCGTCAACATCCTATGTTGTGTTTTATCTCGTTACCGACAAGGTTGCTTTACTCGTTCCCATGAAATTATATCTTCAATGACCTAGTCATATGCTGCGCAGCTTTACAGATATAATCTCACCGAGTGGGCCCAGCATATCAATCCGTCACACGGATGAACAAATCCCGCTCTTGATTACTCGCCCCGACTACTTCCTTCCAATACCCGAAAGTGTTACCTTTATTGTCAGCTTATGAGGCATGACGTTTGATGCGATCAGCCGTATCTTTCAGAAGCAGCGACTTGATGTAATCTCACGGTCTAAGGAATAAGCTACCACGTTATAATCCTATTGCAGTGTTGAACTATGTGATACGATCCTAACTGCAATACTTTGGGTAATGTCCATCAAATTATTCTCCCAATAAAATGACTCCACCATCAACTGTTAATGCAATCGGGAAATCACGATCATCCATTGACTGATGGACTAGTTTATCTAGAGGCTTAACTAGGGACTCTGGTTTGTTTACATACCACACGTGTATTAACAATTCCGATTAATACAGTTATAGCATGGTATAAAACTATTTATAAACTTAAAGAGACAATGCAATAAATCTTATTATTTATTTGCCTCTAGGGCATATCTCCAACAGAATCTGTTTAAAAGACTGTGCAATCAGAATCAGGAGAGGAAGTACCAGTTTCTGTGGGAAAGACTGACTGAATTCACTGGGCAGCAAGTGAAGGAAAGGAAAGCTGCACAGGCGCAAGCGTTAGCTACACAGTTTGCTGCGGCGCAGGTTGCCGCGGCCCAGGTTGTTGCGACACAGGGGATGCGACACAGGGTACTGCGGCACAGGTACGGCATCATGACTACCAACCTAACTGAGGTGTACAATTTTGTACTCAGAGGGAATAGGGTTTGCCACTGACAGCACTGGTGGAGGGTATTTTGAACGGAACATTGACGTATTTCAGAGATAGACGTCGTGAAGCCGTCGAGCATATTGATTATTACCCCAACACACCTTACTGCCGCAAGATAAGACAGTACATGGACAAGAAGATAAAGAAGACACGGATGCACACGGTCATTCGTACTGGTAATGAAGAAGCGAGGTACGAGGTACGCTTACCAACCTCAAGATTTGGTGCGGGTAATGAGCTGAAAACCCATGAGGTCATAATTAGTGCTACTGCACCCCCAACGTGCGAGTGCACGTGCAACAAACCGAGACTGCTTCACCTCCCATGTTCTCATGTCCTTGGTGTTTCTGGCCAGTTGGGGATGAACCCAATCAGTTTTGTCTCTCCGTATTACATGAAGGAGGCAGTGGTTGAAACTTGGACCGGGAGATGACAGGATTTAGAGTAGTTGGCAACTTCAACAAGGTCAACCCAATGGAACAAGAATATATTCCGGATCCTGCTCTTATGAGAACTAGCAGAGGAAGACGGAACTCGCGTCGCATCCGGAATGATATGGACGAGTCTGAAACTGGTGGATGTACTTGACAGTGCTTGTATTGCAATCTTTTTGGGCATAGAGAGAAGTATTGTCCCACATACGGCCTAGAACCTGCTCCTGATCCTGCAGTCGTTCCTGATCCTGTAGTCGTTCCTGATCCTGTGCGTGGTCGAGGAAACCGACGAGGTGGGCAACGTGGCTAGCACTACATTTCAATTTCTATGCACTATGTTTTAATTTGTACGTGTCTGAACTATGGTCTTAATTTGTACGTGTCTGAACTATGGTTTAATTTGTATGTACTGAACTATGTTTTAATTTATACGTGTCCGAACTATGGTTTAATTTGTGCGTGTCTGAACTATGGTTTAATTTGTATGTCTCTGTCACTATGTTTAATTTGTATGTGTCTGAAAATACCGTTTGGGCTTGTTTCGGCACGACCCGTGCCGAAAGTGGTCTGTTTCAGCATGGCCCATGCCGAAAGCAGGTGTTGGCACGACAGTTACGCGAAGCGGTTTGTCTGCAGCTATGCAGAGGGTGCTTTCGGCATGGGCCCGTGCCGCCGTGCCGACGGCACGCTATTTTTCAAAAAGTTTGAAATCGCGTACTATTTTCCGAATAAAGATTTAAAAAAATATTATTTTTAAAAAAATCCGAGGAATCAGATCAAAGGATCCAAACTGCTATGCAGTCAACCAGAAATTGCACTCCTTCGATATCACCATTATTATTATTGTTACAAGCTCCAAACTACCTGAAAGTAGTTTCCAAAAAAAATAGTGCGCAGCCACTGGAATAACTAGCCAAAGAGCACATTTTATTCAGACCTCGCCGATCAATTTCCAGCCCTAAAGCGCGAACTCAGGCTGTGTACGGGCGACGTGCAGATTGGTTCTAGTTTACAGCAGAGACAGCCAGAGTCCACAGCCACAGATCAGCTTTGGTTTTGAGACACCTCGACGCTCTTCCGTAGCACCGATATGACCTCCCCCGGGTCGGCGGCTCCAAATATAGAGCTTCCAGCGACGATGCAGTTGGCCCCGGCGGACGCGGCAACGTCGATGGTAGAAGGACCCAGGCCACCGTCAACCTACAATGTCAGATCAGGAAATGGTTTCAGCAAACAGAATTATCACGAGAGAAGATTGCCTATGAGGAAACGAAACGGTTGAACATGGATCGCATTGTACCTCTATGTCAAGGGAAGGGTACTTCTTTCTCAGCGTACGCACCTGGAGAAATCAAGGTTTCAGGAGTTGGTCACTCAGAACTTTCCTGAATCAGAAAGATGGAGTGTCAAAATGGATACCTTATCCATCATCTCTGGCATGAATTTCTGACCACCAAAGCCAGGCTCAACTGTCATGATAAAACTAGTTCTACAGGGTTTTCTGCTTCCACCTGTCAAAGCAGTTATCAGCTTAACTATTAATAGCTTGAGAGCATCCCTCGACGTGAAATGCAAATCAGCAGGAAGGCTCGGATAATTAATGATAATAATGAATTCAACAAAAACAGGTTTGAGCAGATAATCGCTTATTCATAGGTAAGGCCAAGCTGTACAGTACAGTATGATGATTGTAAGAATGGGGAGTAAAATGCTCCTGGGCAAGTGAAACAGGATGTGTTTGTTGAATGATCATTTGATCAACAAGTCGTACCAGAAGTTAATGCAACACGTTACTACTTTAACGATACAGCACATACGACAACAAACGCTAGTACACTTCCTCAATAATATAAGTAGTACTCCAGAGGAGGACACCTGTATATTATGAACTACAGTACAAATAAAGCTAACCGTAAAACATGAATAAATGCATAAGCTAACTACTCGTGCTAGCTGACATTCTAAGAAAACTTATATGAAAAAATTGTTTCTCTCATGGTTTTTTCTTTATTTCCTTAATGTACAACATGGTAATCTAGAAAAATTGTATCGAGTGTATGAAGTTACCAGGGGGAAAACATCCTCCACGGGTACCAGGTCTCAATGATACTCTGGGCCTCTTTATTTCCTTAATGTACAACATGGTAATCTAGAAAAATTGTATCGAGTGTATGAAGTTACCAGGGGGAAAACATCCTCCACGGGAGTACCAGGTCTCAATGATACTCCGGGCCTCATGCCCTTTGCTTTAATGCTTTGGATGAGCTCTTTCCAGCTATCTGCACCAAGTTTTCCATAAGGCAGTGAAACCCATGAACCATTTACCAACATATGTTTATTTACCTCTTGTTACTTCTATATGGAATGTGAATCCTGAGGCGCCAGCTTTCCCAAATGCCTCTACATAATCTGAAGGATTTGTCACCATGAGATGGCAGTCCAAATATGCCCTACAAATCGAGAACAGATAGCATTATTAGGTGCATACAGGAACACAAGCCATCAAAGTAAACATAAGGCAAGGAAGGTCACCATACTTGGTGTGCTTCCTCAAACTCTGAATAACTGGAGCTCCAATAGTCAAATTAGGAACGAAGTGCCTGCATATGCAAACAGCCAGCTTTAAATTTGATGGCTTTTCTTTGTCATCGCCACAAATGGTCTGTCATCAAATTTCCCAACAAGATGAATGCATCTTCCTTTAAAATTGATCAACAAATAATGTAATAATGAAATTCTTATCTTAGTCTTTGATCTGGAAGTTTTAGAAAGATTTTCAAGGGAACAACCATACGTAAGATCTGTATGATCCTCTTGGCAATAAAAATTACAAGAGTTGCATATGAAGAAGTACTGCAATTTATGTCAATAACTTGCTGTGACACAGTCCAGCTCCTAAAAGGCTTAAACAGCATATTTAGCAAGCATATTCTGTTTTTCACCATCTTCGAAAATGTGGCTATTTTCTATGTTATTTTATTTGTTCAAGGTGTGTGATCTCTGTCCAAGCAGACAGTGGGAATACCATCACCCTATTGATTGCACATACATCTTGTTACCATCATTGACAACTCGAACAAATGTCCTAACGATTATTTTCAAAACACAAGGACCGCATTCCTTTAAGTACGCAAAATTTAAAACTATTTGCCCTTGTTATGACAGTGCAAATTTTAAGCAGTTTTTTTTCAAGTTTGATCACATGACTATCAGGCTAATTGTTTCCCCTTTTATATACATATTTGGAAGCTCATGCTCATTCTGTAAGATTTATTAAGATCTTGCATCCATGTACAGGATGCTCCAATAAGTAAGGTGTTTTAAAAAAAGTAGACAAAGCAATTAAGAGAACATATGTGTGTGTTAAAAATAAAGTTCATCTAGGTAGATGTGGCCTGTGCGCATGTATACAGTGACCTGCATACTTAACTTAAGCACCCACTACCAGCCTGCTATGCTAGAAGATAAAAATGTAGGAGGCCTTCCTACTTCTTAACAAATAAATGAGCAACAAAAATGGGCAAAGATATGTGAGACATCAATAGTTTTTAAGGCACCATCAAGCGTCACGAAAATTCAATGGCAGATCAAAATTGATCTATCGCCTCCACAGTGGAAAGTAGAGACCAACTCACCCATCCTGCAAGGTAGAAAAGGAACAGTGTGAGCATAAAGCAAATGAACTTCCAAGTCTGTATATCCACGATTAATGCATGCAATCCCTGTCTAACAGAAAAGAAATGGAGCGCCACCGTGAATAGTTACTATCTTGTACAGGCATTAGTTTCGCAGATAGAAACTAACGCGAACCTGATGGTACTCTGCAAAACGAAGTTCAGAGTATCCTTTCGGTAGCAGAAGGCAGTCACAATAAGATTGCCAATTCTGAACAGATTATACCGAATTGCCTAAGCTACGCAAGCCCGAATGTTGTGTGCAGAAATAAAAGCGCATGTCAACTCCTCTGATTCAGCAGCTGAATCCTATTATCCCTACCTACCCAACCCTGACGGGCTAACAGCGGCAAATGACTAAGCTGACACAGCAGCGCGCGGCTCGATCCTAATCCTAAGCACCATGATTGGACGAATCGAGGGCCCGTACTGCTTCTCTAGATGGCTGATTGATTGGGCAGGGTAAGGAAACGGATGCGGGGACGGGAGGGGATGGATCGTACCATGACGTCCATGTGGAGCCAGTCGGCGCCGAGGCGGACCATGCGCTCGGCCTCCGCCGCGAGGTTGGCGAAGTCCGACGAGAGCATCGACGGCGCTATCTTCGCCGCCGCCGCCATGGTGCTGGTGCTTCCGATTAGACTTGGGGGCTGTCGGGTGGGTGGTAGCTGAATTCTGAATGTCGGAGTGCGAAACGGACGATGTTTTTCTTCAGAGTTCAGATCGGGAGTCGGGAAGACGGCTTGTTTCACGACTGCGCTTGTGGCAGGTGAGCCGCCGTGGCCCGCTTGTCAGTGCCTGGAGCACCCTTCTGTGAGCGTGACAGCAGAATACCTAGCTGACGTATCTCTCGGGTATCTACCCGAGAGGCGTCGTGCAAGGTTGATTTCATAGGCGAAATAGACGCCGTTCCTAGGGAGTCCAAGACGATGCCACTCTCGGAACCGATCAAGACCTACCATCTACTTGCCATCCTTCTAGCATCAAGGGTGGATGGTGCGTCGACAAGGGAGGTTCAGTTGGAGTTGTCGATCTTCGGAGGTGATCGGCGTCGAGCGAGACGTGGCAATTTTTTTTTTTAGATAAACATGATAAAAAGCCTGTCCTAAGCTTTTGAGTAGTATTGCCACGTCTCGCTCGTTGGTAGCGAGTTGTAGTCATTATACTCTACCGGGTTGTGTTGTTTGTGGTGGTGTCTGCTCGTTCTTGAGCATGTGATTTTTTTTTCTTATTTATCATGTATCGAAACACAAAGCTTTTGCGTTTTTGCAACAAAAAAATCTTCTAGGGGAATATATAGCTCTGTAACTAAAATTTTGAAAAGACGGAAGCCTTATACCATACTTGCAAGTAAACACCAAGTTTCCTGAAAGAAAAGCGAACACACACTCCAGATGGTTGCGTAAGATAATATAGCATCCTACTGTGAGCAACTGATCTATGTCCCAGCCATCATTTTTACACCATATGTTCATCCAGCATGAGTTTATAATCGGGTCATGAAAATTGCAGGCATTATTCACATCTACTACTACCTCCGTTCCAAAATTGAAGATGTTTTGGCAGGCCATTTAAGCCTACAAAAAGTCTTCTATTTTGAAACTGAGGTAATAGGTGACATTACAGGGTTATATGTACTCGTATATGATTATATGAGATGTTCATCCTGTTCTTCACCACATCTTCCTCATATGGTGCCTTTTATTTTTGAACTTTAAGGTCTCAAAGAAATATTGTTCTTGCAATGCATCCGTACACCAGGCACTAAAGAGTAACATGTGACCACCTTTGGGGAAAAAAATGAACTGCACATTCTGCACAACACCAATTTACAGATATTTCTCTCACATTTTGTGTAGTTCCTGAGCCAGAATTAATAACTATGGATCAGGCTTTGCACTGTTCAATTTTTCATCTCAAGAAAAGCTGTGTGAGCAACCCAGCACAGCAAAACCTCGTGTCGGTGTCTAAGCCCTCCGAAGGTGGCAAGCAAGCTTGCAAGCTCGTTCACCGCGTCACCTAGGTGAAACCTCGGTCATGCTAAACTGATTGCTGTTCATGTCTCTGGTCTTTTGACTTGAGGACGTGTCAAGTGTCAAACTACCCATTTTACGATGAGGTTCTTTGAGCGTACCCGGTGGGGCAGCGTTTCCTAGATTGATTTCTGTTTGGTTAGATAGCATATGCACAACCTGCTGCATGGATGGCCTCTGCCGCGTTGTTGCTTGGACACACAGGAGTGCCACCTTGATGAAATGAAGCACTTCGTCCTCTGGGTATTTTTCCAGGTCTGGATCAACAATTTCCAAAAGCCTTCCCTCTTCTCCTAGCTTCCAGGTCTGCAGTTCAGCCCATGTTAAAAATAAAAAAATGTTTGCACACAAAAATGTATCCACGTTGAAACTAAAAAAGGATAATCATCACCTATATTGTGATGCGTATATATTAATATACCACAACCACCACTTTATCTAAAAAAAGTTAATATACCACCAACGGCTAGTCCTGGTTGGGTTCGTTTTTTAGAACCTTGCGCTGGCCTGGTGGCTAGTGCTCCAAGTGTGGAGCCAGCCTGCCCGGGCTCAAGTCCCAGCTGAGGCATACTCGAAAAAATTCGAGTCCCAGCAGAGGTTTACTCGAGGTACAAGTGACTCACCTACCTACCAACGTATCGTTAGGGGAGGGATCATTCCCCCGCTGACAACGTTTTTAATATTGTGATGCGAATCTATCATGTGAAATCTAGTACTGTTCTGTGCAGATGTATGATCCTACAGGTATGAAGAGTTGATGCAATCATGGAAATTGCTGCCTATGTGGAAATGAGAGAGGAAAGTGAGTTACCCATTCCACAAGGACATCCATATCTTCCCCCAAGTCGATTTGCTGCTGCATTCACCACTTATCACTTCAAGAAGGAGCACCCCGAAACTATATGTATCTGCTTTCCTGGTTAAGTGTCCCCTCACGGCATACTCTGGTGCCAAGTACCACCTGCAGGAGAAATCATATACCCAAAGATCAATCTAAGCATGTTGTTACGGACAAAGCAAACTGCAAATAATCATACTGACAGTGGCACATCAGTAACTCGGCTCAACTGAGGGAAAAAGGAATTGAAGGCGGGTGATTAGAATATGTTTGCTTTCATCACAAAAAAAAGTACAGTGCAATATGTTTCTGCAGAAAATGTACACAAGTATTGCAGAAAAAGATTTAGAGAGGTACTGACATTGTTTCCGCAACACGCGAGCTAATGTGAGTGATGGCATCAGGGAAAAGCTTGTCTAGTCCAAAATCTTTAATTTTAGGAAGCAATCTCTCATCGAGTAAGATGTTGCTAGCGTTGATAGCACGGTGGATAATGTGTGGTTTTACTTCCTCATGAAGAAACGCAAGACCAGAAGCAGTTCCAGTACAGATGGCTGCTCTTCTTTTCCAGTTCAGTGGGATACATCTATTCTTTGGTCCTGATCACAAGTTACACATGCTTATGATAGGTAATACACAGGTCAAACTTCTAAGTTCTTGCAAGTAAAGTTCCATTATTGAACTTACCAAGCAAAGCATTATACAAACTGTTGTTCTTCACATATTCATACACCAATAATCTGTTATTCCCTTCGACACAGCAACCCATCAGCTTTACAAGGTTGGGATGCCTGACATTTGAGATGACATCGATCATCGTCAAGAACTCGTTAGCTCCTTGCTTTGATTTAGCTGAAATCCTTTTAATTGCAACTTGAGTGCCATCTTTCAGATTTCCCTAATTGAAGTACAATCATCGTCACTCATTCCATATTTGCGGTTTGGTCAACCATAATTTTTCAAAATAGAACCCTTTGAAGCAAAAGTAATAAGAAGTGATAACACGCGACATACAGTAGGAAGACAACAACACAACACATGAAACCAATACAATGTTTTACCTTATAAACTGGTCCAAAATCTCCACGGCCAATGCAGTTCATCGTGTGAAAATTTCGGGTGGCGTACTCCAAATCTTTTAGGGAGAAGACTTGCACGTTTCGCTGGTTTCCCTAATTAAAGTAGAATCATCGTCACTCATTCCATATTTGCGGTTTGGTCAACCATAATTCTTTCAAAACAGAACACTTTGCAGTACAAGTAATAAGAAGTGATAACACGTGACTTACAGTAGGAAGACAACAACACAACGCATGAAACCAATACAATGTTTTACCTTATAAACTGGTCCAAAACTTCCACCGCCAATGCAGTTAATCTTGTGAAAATTTCGGGTGGCAGTCTTCAACTTTTCTAGGGAGAAGAATTGTACATTTCGCCAGGATCTTGATAATACATGGCCTGAAATTTTTTCAGAGGTGATATTATCATTGGCAGTTAAAAAGAGAAAGGCTAAACACAACTGCACTGAAACATAATTTTTATCTTTGATATTGCCGAACGTATTGGCCATGGTATAGTTTCTGACAGGAACGCATGACCTCGAATGTAGGAAATGGTTCAGTCAAACCTGAATTGCATATGACGCAGCTAACAAGACATAAATGTAGAACACAAAAGCTGGTTTTGTGAGGTGTTATCAGTTTAGGTGAATTTATTGTTATACTCACAGAACATTTATTGTGCCACGATGTTTTGGTATTTTGGGCCTAGACTTTTGTCTTCAAAAGAACATCATGCTAATAACACTGTTATATATGCATAAAATAGCCAGAAATAGCTAGACCCTCTTTCTATTACAAAGGGATTCATGTACAACAGTATGCTGTTAGAATTCCTGTGTACTGTGGGCTGGGTTGTATGCCATCACCAATGCAAGGTGCTTAGACAGTGCTTAGAAAAACAAACCAGTTTTTCTTAAGCTCTCGATCTCGTTGTCTGTGTGTAGGATTTTAAAAAAGAGGTACAAGTGGATTGTAACATTGCTGTGTTTTCCTTTGAAGCTGAGATAAAGGTAATTTGCTATGTTTTTCGTTTGCTCAATTCCTTTGAACCAACATTGTTTCTCCACTTTTCCTTCAAACCAAACAAGCCAGTAAAGTTGCGATAACACCAACGATATCATTGGTATTTTCTTCTTTTTCGTCAAGGCTTACCCCTACTTTATTGGCCACGTGAGCAAGAAACATATTACCAGTTTTGTGGTCAGTAGGAACGAACACAACTGTACAAATATTAACTACTAGAATTCGGATCAGAGTTTTAGGTTCATGTTGGTTGACATTGCATAATCGAAATAATCTCATGTTTAACAAGACAAGAGCTTTTCCCTTGCGGGTTATCCATATGACAACGCATTGGATTCAGCTAAGGTCTTATCTTTTCCCTTTGGATCAGCGGAGGGTTATGGTTTCTGGATGTAACCGTCTAGTGATGGTCGCATAAGATATTTTTGACATGAGTGCATGATGATCCACTAATACATTGCATAATGCATATGTGCTATATGTTAGATATATTTGATGGTTGATTTTTGTTATCGACTCTTTGTGATCCATGATATGTAATAACTTGGGTTTGTGCCTCGACTGATTCAGAGGCCGGGGTATACTCCTTACAAAAAAAATACTAGAGTCTATGCCAAGTAATGTACCTTCGGTAGAAATACCATTCTTCATAGACACCCCCTGAATATCTAGTTCTGTCCTATCATCATGTTCACTATGAGCTGCCGTCTTATGTTTTCCTTTTGCATATTGGTCCTGACTAAAGTGCACACTGGCTTCATCCCAGTTACCCATTTGATGAATCTTGTCGTCCTTGACATATAGTTTTCCTTGTTCTGCTTCTTGCTTTGCATCCAGCGTCACCTCTATCTCAGTATCTTGTACGTTGTGTGCAATGACTCTATCTTGATCCACCTGAAAAATTTGCTCAAAGAAGATATTTTTATTCTCCCAAAGTTCCTGTTTGGGCATTAAGACAGCCCTTTGTGGTGTGAAGATCACACCAGGGATGCCAGCGTTATGTACCTCTCTTGATCGAAAGTCCCTAGCTTCCCAGCTGCCTTTTGCAGTGTAGCATCAGCCACTTGTAATGTCTTAGTCCTGTCACTTGCCTGTTCATCTCCCTCAGTTCCAGCATAGGGATTTCCCCTTTTTCCACTTGCACCACCTACAACAGGGCAGGAACATAATGAGTTGACGGGAACAGACAGCAAAGTAAGAGGGGAGAGAAGATTACATGTAATCTGCATAGATGAGGTGGATTCCAGTGGCGTACAAGTCCTGGTGACAGCAAGCCATTGACATAAAAAAAACAGGAATTAAATTTTGAGGTAATTCAAGTGCAGCAATAGAAGATATGGAAAACTTAATCTCGCGGCACCTCATATCAACTTGTTCCTTCGCACCCCCTCCAAGCTATTTTCTTGAATTCCATGTTCATCTGAGCTTTCCTCTTCGGCCACATCGTCTCTTTCTGGAGTCTGGTTCCATATCCCTTTTTGTGCCTCAATGTACTTCTCATCGTCACCAGAAAAATTCCAATCCACACATTTTACATTGATTATGGGGGTGCTTGGATGGTTGCTAATGGCGTCAATCAACACCGACTTGGCATACCTCCTATATTCATCAGAAACGGGGCCCCCAATTTTTGTGGATATCTCGTTGAGGCTAATCAGGTGCTCGAACCCAGCATCTACCAAGCTGTATCTCACCAGCCTGTTAGCATTGAAGCCTAGCTTGAGCATTCGGACATTGGTCATTGCTCCATCCAAAATCTCTAGGCATGGTGCAGCACACACAAACTTGAAGTACTTGAGAACCGAGAATCCCTCATTGTCAAACACGATCCTTCTTACAGGACGGTCCAGATGAACAACGAGAGAGCAGTGAGGGAAGGCAATCCCTTGAGAATAATAACGTCTTCACTCGATACCTTCCTAATTGCGATCTTTAAAATGCAAAGTTTGGTAAGTTCTTTGGTCCATCCAGGAAGGTTGGAGAAGATGCAGCAGCGCCGCGACAACTCTAGTCCGAAGAAGGGCCGGAGGAAGGGGCACGGTGCTGAAGCCATGCCAGGATATGCTCATGCTTGAAGCAGTGGCATCATCCTGAGTATCTACATGAGGGTAGACTGCAGGTACCAGAGTTACACATTTGAGATTGCTTAGCTTCCGAATTATCAAGCCTAGGCATTCCAAGTTCTTTTCCAGGTTATCAGTCTGTAATGTGGAACATGTCAGACGAAGATCCTGGAGATTGGTCAGCTCGCCAAGGCTCATAACATTTCCTGTCCAGTTCTTGCTGAGATCTATGACTCCCAGAGTGCGAAGAGATGTCATGCGGCCAATGCCAGTGGGCAGGTAAGCCTCGCTAGGAAGGCTGACGTAGAACAAGCCGGGCAGATCGACAATATCTGACGGAACTGATGTTACTTCAGCGTCAATTTCCCATGCCACCAAATCTTTCAGCCGTTGCATCTGGGTTGGAAGCTCCACAATCAAATGACATGCGTCAAGACGAAAATATCTCAGTCGGAAGAGCTGCGAAATTTCAGTGAGGTTATAACTCAGGTCATCGTGTTCATGAGTGATGTTGCCACTCAGGTCATCAGATCCAGTGATGATGCTACTCAGGTCATCAGATCCAGTGACCTTAACACGCCGGCTATCAGGATCAGCCCGTAATTTAAGGATCAGAACCTGAAGAAACCGTAACTCCACAATGGAAGGCATGCACTTCAGAAATCCTGAAAAGGCAATGATCGAACTTTTGACAGTCTCATACACGCCGGTGTGGGCGGTGTGGCATCTTCCACATTGCCGAAGTGGAGGGACAGCCGACGAACCTTGTCAGCGAGCTTCATAGAGGTCTGAGAATGATCTAATGCAATGCTGAAATTCTCTTCTATGGACTTATATCTGATAAAGTCAAGTACCATGTGGTGGACGCAACATGACAGAATTTCATCATTACAGTTGATGTCCACAGGTTGGATTATTCCCCTGCTAACAAGCTCATCAAAATAGCTTCGCGCAACTTCCTCTCCATCGTCCCCTTCCACTCTGCTGATGAAACCTTCGGTTATCCACTGCTTCACCAAATCATCCTTGAGAATTACACAGTCTTCTTCATACATACACAGATATAGCATGCATGCTTTCAAACCATGAGGAAGATTGTCGTAGACAAGTTTGAGAACTTGGTTTATCACTTCCAAAGTGGTCAAGCCGGAACCTAGTGAATCCTTTATGTAATTCCATTGCTCTAGGCTGCAGTCTGGCCGATGTGCCAACAGACTTGCCAATATTTTAACTACTAGCGGCAAGCCACCACTTCTTTTTATAATTTCATTCGAAACATCCTTGAACCGCTGAGGAGACATTCAGCTTTCTGACCAAAAGCTGTACTGAAAAACAGTTCTCTTGATTCATCTTCACAAAGCGGTCCCTTATTGATGATATACCTGTAGTTATCTTCTGACTTCGAAGGGATATGCATGGAGTTATCTTCTTTCTTTGCAGACATAAACTTAGAATTATCTCCGCAGCATTTCTGAGCTATAACGTTAACTTCGGTTGTCGTTAATATTCTACTGCAAACATTTCCCTTTGGCAAAGCACGATTAACAATATCCCAGGTTGATAATTCCCACATATCATCGATTACAATCAAGTACCTGCAAATAAATGGTGTAATGTTATTTCTGATGACAGACAGTAAAACTGCCCATAGTGAGAGTAACATAAGTATTAAAATGCATATTCATGCAATGCCAACTAGACATATGGGTGACATGTCGTATTATTAAATGAGAAAAGAGACAATGGTGGTAACATATTATTCTAACATCAAAAGAGTTTTCGAGAGAAAATAAATTTGCAAGCTAATAAATAAAGTCATCTATGATTCTGTCTCCGCCCCAGTTTAAAGGGCGCAGTAGCTAATTTATTAATAATTTGATAACCCATCCCAATTTAACCCATCCCAATTTAAAGGGCACCGTAGCCAATTAAATAATAATATGATAGCCCTAAACCCTAAACCTAAACTCTTCTCTTAGATTTAGGGTTGTGCCAATGCATTGAATTAGTATATTATGAAACTATAAATTGTCGAACTTAAATTGCAATCAAGTACGTGCAAATAAATGGTGTTATGTTATTTATGATGACAAATATAACTCATCTTGCCTCAATTTCAAATAAGTGTACTTATATATTTATCATAAGTCAAGACAATTTAAGTTCAACTAACATCAGAAAAGATTATAGCAATATGTATGACATTGAATTAGTATATTATGAAACTATATTCGAAAATGCAAATAGTGATAGTAATTTTGTGTGGTAAATATTATTATTATTGTCTATGCAGTTGGTCAAACTTAATAAAATTTGACTTAAGGCAAACCTAAAAGTAGACTTAGTTGTTGGAGGGAGGATGGAGCATGCACCGTGGAGATAATAATATAGAGTTGTTTCATAGCCATAACACAAGTATAAATTGTGAACATTATAAGGAAAACAACCTGTTCAGAATGTTGTGAACATTATAAGGAAAACAACATGTTCGGAATGTTGAATGTCTCCCTCGGCCCTTCAAGATGGAGTATTTCACAGATATATCCAATGAACATATTTGTTTTAATCAGTCATTGGTTTCACATTCCGTTTGTACTACCAATTTGATACTGCTGGAAACTTTACATATGTATAGTTCACTAGTGGAAGTACATTACCATATATGAGCCATGATGTCGTCACTCTTTGGCAAGCTAAATATCTCTCTTAGAGTTTCAAGTCTGGGTGTAATTGGTATCTTCTTGATATCAATATATTCTCTTAATCGTAAAAATGAGATGTTGCCAAACAAAATACCTGCCAATGCTAGTCCCTTCCAACCACGGTGCCGTGAGCTACCAAAAGAAGCAATGAGGTGTAGAGGATCATAGTCTCCAATGCGCCGCCTCCAAAATATGACTCACTTCATTGTTGCTAGATACGACCAATGAGTCCAAGTCCTTAATTTGTGTCCAGGATAATCCCCACAACCATGCCTTTGAAGAAGGGAACACGAAAGAGCATCGTCATTGTTTGGTCCAGACAACCAAACTTGGGTTTCACCTGGATACGAACTGCCGACTGATCATTCAACACCAACATTGTTAGATCCACCTAAGGGCTCATTTGGTAACCGCAATCCCGGGGGATCCCAGCCTTTTCCCAGGGAGTATTTTCCCCTAATCCGGAGGTCGGGAACAGAATCCCGGAGTTTTACACATGATTATTCAGATTCCTAGCCGGGATTAATTTCCCTGGGTTTTTCTCCCCCTGCAACCAAATGAGCCCTAAAGAGACCAACACGTCGTGTCTTGATCTGCCCTGGTTGATGACTAATCAACCAATACTCCTCGGATCAATGCCAGCTACCAAAATACCGACCAATGGCAGGAGTGCCAAAATTGCTTGTAAAAGTGCCTACTGCCGAGGGAAGATAAGCGCGGAACTGTATTCCCTTACAATACCTCCTTTCGAGTGCAAGTCCAGCAATATCTATTTTGTATAACATAAATCACATCACATCAGATGTAAACTCTGAACGATAATCTTTTGGAACGCCCGGATCTAGCTGCCACAACAGTTCCTCCCTCCTGGGCCACCAATTTGACGGCTCCCCGCCTCCCTTCCGTGTCAGCAATTCGATGGCTCCCAGACTCCTCTGCTTGCCGATCCGACGGTGGAGGGGATAGGGTCCTCAGAACCTACGCTTGATGTTGTAGTTAGATCCCTAAGTAGTCTGGTCAATTGGCAGTGACGCTCTGCTGGCTATGGTGATGTTGTGCAGAATAAGAATAAGGTTTTATGTCTCCTTGTCCACCTCATCAGCAACGATCTCAACGATGGTGTTAAGGTTGGTGGGGAATCGTCCGATCGCCCGGTGAAAGAAGACTTCTGGTTTGTCACCAATAAAGTCATGCTGTCCCCGGTAGGAGTAGCGGCAATGGTGCGTCGACATTCTAGCAGCGGTAGTTATCATTGGGTGGTGCAAAGAAGTCGATGTAATTTCTATGATGTTTGGAATTCTTTGTTCTTATTGTGAACTCCTATGACAGTTCTAGATACTTTTCACACAAAAAAACTCTCAAGGATAAAACTTTGCAATAGAATGGTTTTGTGAATCGTTTGATGGAGAGTTGTTCTACTTTTTTTTAAACACATGTTAGTGGACTAATTTTGGTCAAAGCTAAATGTCAAGAAGCTTCGTGTGGGTCTACTAAATTATGAGAGATGGAGTACTTGAAAATATATGAAGACAAAAAAAACAACACTTACGTCTTATCTTGTAAGTGTTTGTTGATCTTGAAGACCAATTCATACACATCGGGAGCGTCGGGGAGCTGGTGCTGTTGAACTTGCGAGAGTATGCTGGCGAGGAGCACTTTCGTGTCTGGTTTTCGCGATGTCCGCACAAAAGCCAGGCAGTCGAACTGACCTCCGAGCTTGCGGCACGTTTCTTTTGCGAGGGTGGTCTTGCCAACCCCGCCAGATCCAACAATGGACGCCACCCTGTGCTCTGGCGGTCGTCCATCGTTAGCCAGCCAGCCGCAAAGCTGTTTGATGGAGGTGTCCAGACCAACAAGACGAATGCCAGCCTCGCTACATGGAGATTGAAGAGGCCGGCGTCCACCCAGACCGCCGCCGCCGCTGCTGCTGCTGCTAGGCCGCCACTTGCAGTCACCCAGATATTCCTTGTGCCATTCAATTGCTTCCTTCACGCGCATCCTGAATCCGGAGATCTCCTCGGTGATCCATTGAAGCCGTTGCAGTTTCTCCGGGAACCGAGAAATCTTGATGCGGGGTGGTTTCCGGACAACAACGCTGATCCGGGCACCGCCGCCGCAGACGTGGGCGAGCTCGTCGATGAAGTCGTCGATGTCGTATGACAGGTCGCGCAGATCCAGCATCCAGGAGCTGGCCGTCAAGGCAGGGGACTCCACCTCTGATGGCTCCATCAGGTAGTTGTTGATGATTCCTTGGAGCTCGCCTTGGAGGATGAGGATTTTCTTCTTCTCTTCCGCTCGCAGCCCGTACTTGGTTCCCGACAGCAAAAGTTCCAGCTTCCCGGGAAGGGATCTCATGGCTCCCTGGGAAGCACTGATGGCGGCCTCCATCTCCCCCGTTCCTGAAGCGAACCATACCAGAGATTAGTCTCTACTTCAACAATAACGTGGGTACGAACGAAGAACACGATAGAATTAATTCTGAACTGTGCCTGAAAGGAAGAAATCAATGGATGGAATAATTGGGAGCTCCGCAGATTAAGGCTCATAAGGGAAGGGTGGACTTACATTCAGTGCTCCATTCAAAGTCCATCCCGATGAGCTTGCTCTCCATTGAGGTCCATCCCGAGGAACTTGTTGATGCATATGGACAAAACACTAGCTTACATGGCGTACAGAGCGGATTATTAGGTGAGCCATGCGTGGTCTTCTTTCTTTCTTTCTGAGGACAAGTGGACATGGTAAACTGGGTTTTTCTTTCAAAACTAAAAGCATCTCCAATTGTGCTATTGGGGCGCGCACCACAAAAATGGCGCTCACTTAATATCAGAAGTTTTGCCGGACGAGACCAATACTGTGCCGACAACCTCACCAGAGCCCAACTCTACAGTGAGCGGCGTGGCGGTGACGGACAAACGCGGCAACCACGTTTCACGTATGTTTTTTAGGAGGGTATTACACGGCAGCGACCCACGCACTGCCCACCTAATCTCTTTCGTGCTCGTCTCCTCTCCCACCCTCGCTGAATCGCCACCGCCGCCGTCCGCTGTTTAAAAAATAGCAAGAAAACACGAAAATATCAAACTAATGGGGACACGAGATTTAACGTGAAAAACCCCTCCAAACAAAGGAGAGGAACAAATCACGGGCGCCAGCCAGCAATATTTCACTATATCGGGTGAGGTTACAAACGCCGTGTATTTACAATGAATGGCTTACCCCAACCGGCGGCTTACAAGATGTATTTATAGCGGTGGTGCAAAACCATAAGTCGGCTGCAGTCCGACTCGGACACGAGCCTCCGACGACAGGCCTCCGCTTCGCTCCGAAGTTAGCCGTTCACTTTATATCGTCATATAAATTTGGATCACCATAAAAGAACATCCGCTCCCTCACACAACAATGTGTAGCGCTCCCATGCTATAGTCGTCGCTCTCGCCGTCGGAAACGTTTGGACGCTCTTGCCGCTCTAGCTTCCCGGTGGCACACTGCAGCCGCCGCTTCCGGAAGCCGTCTGAGCTCCTCCCCACAGTGTTTCCCTGAACCGGCCAATGGTTTTTCTTCGACCGTTGACGCTCGTCGATTCACCGGGCACACTGCTCCGGCTAGGACCAGCTCCAGCAAAGGTGTTCGACCCTTTGCAAAGATTATTTTTTCTAGATTTTTGCTTAGTTAAAATTAGATATTGTCGTTTGGTTGTTTGATTGTTTCATTGTTTTGATATACTATGGACAACGATGATGAGATGATGATGGTCGTCGCATTGCTCCAAGCTCAAGCCATCGCCTCTGCCAAGATTTATGAGTGTTTGACGATCATCACTTGTCGTATTGGTTTACTATCCGAGATGAATGCTACCCCTCGACGTGGAGGTTCGACGAAAGGGAGGAGGGAGAACAAAGATCGTCAAAAGATGGAGAGTCATTTGATGCTAGTGGCCGACTATATCGCCGACGAGCCAGCACATGGACTGAAAGATTTTCGGCGTCACTTTCGGATGAATAAGGAGTTGTTCATGTGCAGTGTGCATGGCTTTCGGGGGTATGATGACTACTTCATGATGAAGAGAGATCGTGCCGGTATGGTCAGTTTCTCTTCTATTATGCGTTGAGGTGTCTGCATATGGAGGTGTTGCAGATACACAAGACGACTACCTAGGCATGGCTGAATCCACATGCACAAGACCATGTACATGTTTTGCAAAGGCGGTAGTGGTTGTGTTTGGACCTATCTATTTAAGATCACCAAATGAAATAGAAACAACTCGGATCCTGGCACAAAATGAAGAGAGAGGATTTCCTGAAATGTTTAGAAGTATCGATCGCATACATTGGCAATGAAAGAATTGTCCATTTGTTTGTCAAGGGTTATATAAAGTTCATGTTTGAGATTGCAACGTTGTGTCTGAAGTTGCCAGATTATGAGCAGTGGATCTGGCACGCTTTCTTTGGCACGACAGAATCTCACAATGAAAACAATGTGATGCAAAACTCTCCGGTGTGTGCAAAGACTTGCTACATGTCATACTCTATAGTGGGGTACTACCTAGCAGATGTTATATATCCAAAATGGTTTACATTTGTGAATGTCCTCGCCGACGCTTTAGATCAGAATCAATCTTGGTTTGCTCAAGAACAAGAGTGGCAGGAAAGACGTCGAGTGAGCAATTTGGTGTGCTCCAAGATCGTTTTGCTATTGTACGTACACTGCTCTAACCTGGTCAAAAGATCAGATGTGGGAGGGCATGACTGCGTGCGCTATCAGACATCAAGTGAGCGCGTCACTCCGGTGATTGATGATCAACCATATGAGTCGCAGGACTCTCTTGGCCAGGTTGATCATGAGGTGCCAATCGACTTTGCCAATTTTCTCGGCATGCTTGCGAAAAGCTGAGCTGAAACAACTCACAACCAATTCCCAAAATGATATAGTTGAACATGTGTGGACGCAAAGTACTCCAACCTTGAGTGTCGATTTAATTTTATTTGCATTATTTTATTTCTTTTCATGAAACTAATTTATATGTTTAAAATTATGCAATGTTGGAGGCATCCGGTCCAATAGGATGACACTGTGTGCCAACGTTCCTAATTACGTATGTCAGACAGTCAATTGGAAACGGCGGTGAAGATACTCTAGATATGCAAACGACTAGGACAAGTCGATTTGGATGTACTACCACTTGTGTTGTCTGTATCAAATTTATCAGGACAAGTAGACCACCGGAGTACGACCGTTTCAAACAAGCGGAAGGTTGGTAAAGGTTCCCTAGGTGCTACGCTCTCACATAGGACAAACAGAAAGGAAATTTACAGTGGCGCATGCGTGGGAGCACTGCGTACGCGCGCACATTATTCCAAAGCTTGTCCTACCAGCTGTAGTTCCATCATAATGGAGTTCCCACGTGGCCCCTCCATGGACGGACCTCCCGGGAGAAAATTCTCACGATGACGAGACATTTTCGCCGCATGCTCCGCTCTCGCTCTGTTCTAATTTAGATGACTTTAATTTTGATAGCAGATAGATATATCTAAACATGTTACATGCTTAGAGCATCTTCATCGGGGGCCTCTAAAGGACCCCAGGTCAAACACCAAAAACCACCGCCAACGGCACCCCCAAAGTCTCGCCCCGGACGATTTTGTGTCCGGCACCCCCAATAGGGCCTCCAAGTTTGGAGGCCCTCCTGGGGGTGCCGGACATCGCCTCAGGCATGGTCCCGACAGCGCTGGCCCGCCCGTCATACACACGACGCGCCGCGCCCGTGTTAATGAAGGCGCGCAGGAGGCCGTTCCGCCGCGTAATGGCGGTCAGTCGCCGGGCAGTCTCCCAGGCGATGGGACTGGACGGGAGGCGATGCGACGAGACGGCGGCGGCAGGCCTGCCGGCACGCGTCACATTAACGCCGGTGACAGCGTGCGCGGCAGTCCACGCGCCGGCGTCGCGGCGTTTCCACGCAACGCATTTACGCCGGCGCGGATGCTCGCGCACCGCCCCCTCCTCTGCCCTTAAATCTCCTCTCCCACGGCGCCCTCTCTCCCACGCCGCCCTCTGTTCTCTCCCTCTCCCACATCCTCCGTCGCCCAGTCTCCCACTGCGTCCATGGCGAACAACTGGGAGTCGGGCAGCAGCAGCTGGCGCACGGTCTCCACCGAAGAGGCGTGGGACCTGTACCGCTACGGCCTGCTGGTGCCACCGGACGCGCGTCTGCCCACAGGGTGGCGCACGTCCCCCCACGGCGGCCTCCCTGTGCCGGCGCTGCCGGAGACGCCGGACCAGATCCGGCGCGACATCGCGCGGCGCCGCTCCTGGTTGACCCCGCACGAGCGCACCCTCCCAGAGTACGACGACAACAACTGGGGGGCGTGGCTGCGGCGGTTCGAGCGCGAGCAGACGGTGGCGCTCGCATTCTTCGACGGCCCGAGACGGTCGGGCCGCCACAACGCGGAAGGCCGCCACCAATGGTGGGGCGGCACAGGCCACACTGTGGGCTTCGCCATCGCCGCCGCGCGCCAGCACGCAAGGACGGGGAACGCCACCCCGTTGCGCCTGCTGCCCGTGCGGCCACAGCACCAGGAGGTGCAGCAGCGCCGCAGCTGCCGCCCGGTGAAGGACGAGCCGCGCCCGCCTCCGCGTCGTGGAGGAGGAGGCACCAGCATCGTCATCCGTGAACGCCGCGAACCACGACGTTCGCCACCACGCGGACGACTCTACCTGCGCCGCCCTAGAGCCAGGACGCCTCCACCTCCCGTAGAGACAATCCCGTACGGGTACGACGTGCCGTCCCCGCTGCGGAACGAGCACGACGGCGACGCGCCGGGGTTCCTGGCCGCCATCGCGGACTCGGTTGCCGCCATCGAGCGCGACAGCCCCGGCTACATGGCCGCCATCGCCACCTCGGTGGCAACGGCGGCAGCCTCGTCCTCCTCCGGCGGCGCCTCCTGCAGCCGTGCACCGCGTCGCCATGACGGCGCGTCCACCAGCCACGGGTCCTCCTCCGGCGGCGCCTCCGGCTACATCGTGGTCGACGACGACGACGACGGCGATGGCAGCGGCGACGACAGCGACGAGGCCTGGCTGGAGGCCAACTTCTACGGCTAGGGTTTAGGGTACGGCGCCTAGGCCGCCCAAGTTCAAATTCATTCAAACTTTTGTAAAATATAATAAATATGAATGAAATTTGAACTTTTTCAAATTTTCTGCAATCTATTTGAACGCCCCCGAGGTGTTCGACAATTTGCTCGCGATTGGGGGTGGGCCTTTGGGGAGTACCGCTGTGGGCAGCCTCTAAATGTTGACCGGACACACATTTGGAGGCCCCCGGTGGAGATGCTCTTAGATATACAGTAGAAAGATACAACACTCCTCATTAGGTACCGTAGGAGTAAAATACACCGCTCCTCATTCAAGTGGATGCGCAAATTAAATATCCCAAGTTTATATCTTTAAATTCGTGAATTTAGAGTCCTATTTATACTTGAGAGTCATGTATTTCTGATACTTATGCAATTATTCTAAGAACGTAACCAAGATAGAAAAATTATCGGATTAGGTCTAGAACTCTCCTTTCTTGCCGGTCAATGTTTTCCCTCGTAAACCATAGACCGACCGCATAAGTAAGCCGGTCTGATGGAGCCTTAGGGCTAAGCACTCATACTCTCACATATCCATTGTAACTTGTAATATGGTGATTTATAGCAACACGTAGGGCTCTGTCACCGTCGTGGAGCCTAAAGTTGGGTAAACTTTCGTGTTCAATCTCGAACCAGACGACGTCACCTTTCACCCCTTCCATCTCTTCATTAGCTAGAGCACCCCTGTCTCTCATGCTGATACAAAAAAAGAGATGCCGATACGATGACACTCCTAGTGGGCCGATACGATGACACTCCTAGTGGGCTTTGGGCTGTGCCGATGAATTTACTCTCTCCCCGACTGGTCCACAATCTACGTTGGCGAGATTTCCCACCGATGGCGGCGGTGTCTCTATTCGATGTTCGCAACATGTTTATGCAATCATGGTTATAGCTCACGTGGCGATGTTCATGTCATGATTGTGCTTCTAAATGGTTGTCTTTGGGTCTGCATGCTGCAGATTAAGTTGGACTATCAAATCTCATGTCCATGGCATGTCCGTACCCATCTAGACTACATCGTCTTCTTTGGCAAGTGGAGGCGGCAACACAAGAGGACTTTTGCTAGATGGTTCTCTCCGAGTACCAGATCTTGAGCCCTGGGGTGAAAATCTTAGCTCTGACCTTCGTTGGTTCTACCTGATAATGGCGGCATTGAGACGTCGTCCCTTGTTGAAGGCATTGCAGGGATTTCTCACACATCCTCTCCGGGGTGAAAACCCATGATCTGACATTCAATGGTTGTATCTGGTGACGGCGACGGTGGATCTTAAAGAATCTTTTTTGCAGTCCATATGTTGCCAATGTCGGTGGATGCTTGCGGTTGCATGCATTTGATCGTGTAGCATAGTTTTCGTGTTTTTTATTTCCTTTTTATTTTCAATACTTTGGCTGTGTGCACCCTCAAAGTTTGGTATCAACTTGGTATTAATACATTATCCTTTTATCGAAAAATATCAATTTGCATATTATACCGTGTTAAAGATAACCAATGGGTCCCACCTAAGGTGAATCATATATTTAAACTTAGATGTTGGTAGTATTTAAGAAGAAAACACAAAAAAAAAACTCGAGATTTGTCAATTGCAATGGTTGGAGACTTGGAGTAGATCCAACAACTCTTCGGCCCTTGTGACAACCTGGCAAATTGATTTGATTGCACTGTTTGAAGTGGATCCAAAAACTTTCGGGTCCCCCTTGAGGACTTCACTAATTGACTAAATTAAGAACCTGAAACAACTCATCATGACAGAGACCATTGGTACAATTATTGGAGTAACATTACGCGACGGCACACAAAAATCAAGACTAAGGGCCTTCCTAACTTATGATTCAAAACAAAAATATTATATTTTCAAAATGGATTGAAATGTTTCGTCTATTCCGATCTTATGGGATTATTTGCACAAAACTTTGCTTGATTGTACCGGAGGAAAATAAAGAGAAGTCCATAAGATTTGAGAAAATGAAACTTTCTTACGAAATGTTTGTACAAATAAACCATAAAAAGTTATTTATGTTTTAATCCTACAAATCTACCCTCCTCCATCCCTTACACATAATTTTGAACGATCCAAATCCTCTGGAATTCCTTGTTTCGACTAGCAACTCACCCAAAATTATAAATCCAATGAAAAGTATTGGAGATATTTTGCAGCTCCAAAACGGCAACCAAGTCAGAGCTGATACAGGAGCAGACAATCCGCGTTGCTCCGTCTACCCACATACTCCGTATATGCTGGTCACTGGGTCAGTGGTGTGTGTGTGTGGGTGCCGTTTATCTGCCCCTGTCCCCTCTCCCCCTTGTTCATCCGCGTTGTCCGAACCAAAGCAATCGATCGAGAGATGGTAGCGCCAATGGGGCCGAAAGCGGTGGCCACTACTTTCGCCAACGTCGTCATGGGGAGACTCGAGAGGGAGCTCGAGAAGAAGTACCAGATGTGGAAGAACATCGAGAGGGAAAGCAAGTCTCTGAAGAGTGCGCTTATTCTCCTGGCTTCTGCCGTTGATGACCAGGAGAAGGTTGCTAGTCACACAGCCGTGGCTAGGGTCTACGGCGACGAGATCCGCGAGCTGACCCATGACATCGAAGACTGCATAGAGCGCTTCTTGCAGCGCATCGCCTGCAAGGCGGGCGTGTCGCGGGCTCGCCGGTCTGCCCACGCCGTCACGACGTTCCGCACCCGCCTCCGGTTCGCCGCTAAGATCAAGGAGCTCAAGAATCGCGTGTCGGAAGCACGCGAGAGAGTGCTGAACGCCGCCGCTGCTGCTGGTGATGCTGGTGGTGCCCAGACCACGAACGAGGCCCTGCAGGGAGTGGAGTATGTGCAGAACTTCACTCCCGTGGGCATCGCGGAGGCCACCCAGGAGGTTCTGACGCTGCTCGACGTCGAACCATACCAAGACGAAGCAGAGGTCTCAAGCCCCCCTGACGCAACTCCCTTGCGGGTGGTCGCCCTGTTGGGATTTGGTGGTTCGGGGAAGACGACCCTCGCAAGGACTGTCCACGACAGAGTCCGGGACCAAGGAAAAATCCCCTGCGCTTGGTTTAGCGGGCACTCGCTGGATGTGGACGCCAATGGGATCGTGAAACATATACAAGATGAGCTCCGTTTGAGAGGGGGGTGTGCCGCAACATCTGGTGCGAGATGCCACGATGATAAGGAAAACAGGTGAGCATCCTTAATTCCAACGCAGCAATTATTTTTGTTTCACCTACGCAGATCACAAGCCTTAATACATGTACTGGTGCAGTTTGTCTACCTATGAAACTTGTATAGGAATGCAATTTCTCTATTAAAGACTAGGTTTGCATTTTAAGGCACTTTGCAGACAACATAAAATTAATCCAAATTAGGCAAAGATATACTTCTTTTTTGACATTTGGCAAAGATATACTTACACTGATGTGCATGTGTCATTGCATTCATGAATTTTCGTCGGGTAATTCGATAAAATTTGCATTTTGATTTCCATATGAGCATGCAATTTGTAGTCCTAGACAATCAATGTGCATTAACATGCCTATGGCTATTGTAGGGAGGAAAGAGTATAATTGTGGCTACAACCGTAACATCACGTAGCGACACCAACTCATACAACCAACACACGTCGGATAATTTCTCGATTAGAATGTTAAAAAGTTATACTTTTCTCAATTCAAAGGTTGACATCTCCATTCCAGAAAATAAGGCACATATTTTTTTGAAGTAAAAAATATAAATTCTGACCAAGTATTAAAAAATATAAAATTATAATGGTTTACAGATATAGTGTGAAAATACATGTAATAATGTATACAATAAGATTGATCTGACATTATATAGATACAATATGAATCCCCCTTGAATCTGCTTGTCGCGCTCCCACCGACCAGCTCGAACCATTCGGGGCAAAGCCCAGACTTTCGGTGCCCGAACGTCCGGACCAGAATCCAAGATAGAGTCCGGAAGAGGTTACAAACTTACTGCCCTCACCTAGACCTATGACCAGACCAAGTCCTGACCAACTAAGAGAGTTCTTACAAAGGCATTGTCAAGGTGTACCATTTTGGCATACTGGAGAGCTTCTTCATAGGGAGGATTTGTGGAACGGGCAATTCTTGGATAATTGATTCTCACAGCAGTACAAAGCAAATTTGAAGATAAAATGATTTGCGTCTTTTTTTTCTATGACTCAGTGCAAATAAAAGATTGCATAACTTTAAATTTGTTGCCTTCTTTGGTCTTTTGACTTGGGGTGTCACACACACATTCCATCCTCAGTTCCTCACTCTGTCATTATGTCTGCTAAACTCTCATTTTTTCTTCTAATTTCTGTATCAGGTTTTTAATAGTTATTGATGACGTTGAGGAGAAGCACTTGACGAACTACTGGGATACACTGAAGAATGCCTTCAAGGATAATGGCAGAATAATAGTCACAACGACCGATCGGTCCATCGCTAATAAATGCTGCAATCATCTCCGCGAAGAGGATAAACGTACCTTTGGTCGTGTGTACACAATGAGAAGTCTTAGAGAACTAGAATCTAGACAAATAGCTCTCCTGGGATTGTCTCCACCACGTGAGTTAGTGGAGGGTGCGAAAGAACTCCTGAAGAAATGTGGTGGCCTGCCGCTTGCTCTTAGTAGTGTGGCTCGCCAATTGAGCTCTGAAGATGAACCCTCGGGGAGATTCTGCAGAATACTGTGCGAAAACCTTGGTATGCATCTGGAAGGCGAAGTGGACGAGCCTAACTTCGCAAGGCTTCGATGTGTGCTTAGGGAAAATTACACCAGTCTGTCTGATTACAATGTCAGGAACTGCATGTTGTATCTAGGTATATTCCCAATGGATCATCCCTTCAAGAAGAATGTCATGATCAGGCGATGGTTGGCTGAAGGATATGCACGCCATAATCAGTGCAAGGACAAAAGTGTAGCTGAGGAGAACTTCAAGACATTTCTGAAGCGGAGTATCATTCTGCCTGTTGCTCCAGTCGGCAATGCCACAGGGAAGACGTGCAAAACTCTTAGTATCATGCAGGTGTTCTTGTTGCACAAGTCCATGTCTAAAAAATTCATCATGCCCTTTGGTGCCGAGCACAAGAAAGTCCGTCACTTCTTTATCCATGGTGAAAACAGAGCAAATTCTGGAACGATGATACCGCTCGTCGATTTGTCTCGTGTCCGATCTCTGACCGTCTTAGGGAATGCAGGTGATGCTATTTCTAATTTCAAAAAGTACGAAATTACAAGAGTGTTAGACCTGGAAGGGTGCACTGATGTGAATGATGGTCATCTCAAACACATATGCAAGCTATGGAATTTGAGATATCTCAGCCTCGGGCCCAATATCACTAACATTCCCAAGGAAATTGCACAACTAAAGTTGCTAGAGACACTTGATGTAAGCAAGACAAGTGTGACGGTGCTGCCCGTGGAGGCTATTGGACTACCCTGTTTGGTTCATCTGATTGGAAAGTTTAAGCTTGAAGACCCAGTCATCACAGAGAGATTGCCAGAACAATGTATGTTGGAGACGGTAGCTGGATTTGTTGCAGACAAGGGTCGGGGATTTTTGCAACTTATGGACCGTATGAAAAAGTTGAACAAGGTCAAGATATCGTGTGCCTCTGGGCAAACTGGAAAAGATCTGGTCGATATGAATAAACACCTTTGCAAGGCCATCCAAAAGTACATTGAACCATATATGTGTAATGGCGATGTTCGGTCCCTGTCCCTTGACTTCCAAGGATTTCCCCATGATTCCGAGTCAGTTATAGATCAACTGTGTGAACCCCGCAGTAAGAGGAATGGACATCTATATTACCTCAGCTCACTCAAGCTACACGGTAACTCCAACCCGGCCACGTTGCCCAAGTTTCTTGCCCTGTTTCAGACTCTGACTAAGCTAAGTCTTTCAACTACCGTATCCCTGACACGGCATATCCTGTCAGTCATTAGCGACATGGCTTTATTGTGTTCCCTTGAGATGATTGCCAACAGCATCGACGGTTTAGTCATACAACATGGGAACTTCATGAGCCTTAGGCGCTTACGTCTTGTGCTGAAAGCTGCGGGACAGTCTTTCCTAACAATCGAAGATGGAGGTGGTCCCGAAATATCAACGCTTCAGCTGATGTGCAAGGATCTGGTTGGTACCTCCGGCGTCGAAATCAGGCACCTCTGTAAGCTGAAGGAAATTGCTCTTCACGTTGAACTGGTGGACGAAACAAAACAAGCGTGGGAAGCAGAGGCGAGGAACCACCATAATAGGCCGTGTGTTCTGCTCATACCAGGTGATCTTGAGGAGGCTAGCTCCAGCCAGGAAGCCACCACCACCAGCACGATTTCTTCAGAGGAAATCGCCCAGGAGGATCACATCCGAGAAGAAGGAGCTGCGGTTGAGGAGGAACCAGCACCAGAGGATGACACCCCAGAGGAACCAGCTACGGCCGAGAAACATGCGGGTCAGACCCGACAGCAGGAAACAAGTGCAGTTGACAAGGAACCAGAACATGTGGCTCACGTCCGAGCGAAACCAGCTGCGGTTGAGAAGGAACGACGATATGAGGATCATATCCGACATGAACTAGTTGCAGTTGAGGAGGTAGGCTCTACCGTGTGCACAGAGGTGGAGCCGGAGGATAATGCTACAGCTCTCGTCAAATCGGGCCTCGCGTTTCATTTCCCTACTTCAATTGAATTTCACGTTAATGGAGCGCAGGAAGGTATGGATTTAGCAATATATGATTCCTTCTGAAACTATATGAGATGCATGCTCCTTTCTTATTACTGGACGGGTCGTCGTTCAGGTGGTGACAAGGAAGCTTTGGTGGTGGGCGCGGGGCAACTGCGAAAGGTGGCCCTTCGGTGACACGCGTGCTAATGGAGCTGAGAGAGAGGGAACGCCCACCGCGAAGAATGGAGAAGAGCAGGATCACGGCCGGGGATGGAGCCTGATAGTTTGCGTCCAACGCGTCTGTCTTCCTGAAGTTTCCTGACTTTTGCCAGCTTCAGCGGCACATGGTGCTGTTGCAAGACATCTTCAGTTTCTCAGTTTGCTTGTTTTTATTTTTGTGCCCATGTTTTGTTCGAACCATGTTTTTGTTCTCGTGTTGGCTGTTAGCAGTGAAGGCACTGCACTACTTATCTGTGTGTGTGTTCTCGGTTCTGAACCTCTGAATCCTACTTCCGAGATTTTCCTTTCAAGGTATCAATCCTTCACCGTTTTCTTTATCACGGGGCCATGGTGAAAAAACCCTCGACAGCCCCATCCCCAAGCAGCGGCGACAATATAGGTCATCGACAAGCTTCTCGAGCCCATCATCACAAAGGTCGACCTGGGCCAAATATTCCACAGGGTCCACCAATGATTTGAAGCCTTCCGTTGGCGCCTGACCCGACATATGGTGACAGCCTCATGAGAAAAAAAAATTGAAAAGGTACAGCCGTTCCAAAGGGAGGTCCTTTAGGACGCTCGTTGCGTCGTTTGCGCAACCTACGCCTGAAGCGGGGCGATATGGGCCAAGCCCACCGAGAAGTAACGGGTGTGCTTGCCCAATGACGTATTTTTTTTCCTTTTCTGTTAATATTTTTTCAGAACAAATCGTTTTCAAAAATGAAAAAATGCGAACCATTTTAAAATAACCATTTTCAAAAATGAAAAAATCTGAACCATTTACAAAAGTGAACCATTCTAAAAAAATGAACCATTTTTTGTTGAACCATTTTTAAAAGTGAAACATTGTCACAAAATGGAAAATAAGAAAAATAAATAAAAAATGAACCATTTTTAATAATGAACCATTTCCAAATATAAACCATTTTCAAAATGAACCATTTAAAAAAGTGAACCATTTTAAAAAGTGAACATTTTTTAAATCTTAACCATTTTCAAAAAAATCAAAAAATCAAAAAACTGAACCATTTTTAAAATTAACATTTTTCATAAAATATGAAAAAACTCAGGAATTTTTAAAAAGTAAAAATATGAAAATAAAAAAGAACCAAAAACATTTAAAACGAACTGAAAAAACAAAAACCAGTAAATCAGAAAAAATACCGAATGGAAAGGTTCTGGAACCTTCACAAAACCAGAAAAAACCGCGCTGAAAACATAATGGACCGGCCCAGTAGTTCCGATTGAGCGCATCGTAGAGGGCATAGGCGTTTTGACGCTAACCGACGCAACAGGCGTCGGTTAGGTTTCACCCCGTTCCAAATAGTGTCCACCAATGATCGTCCTGGGTTGTCACGATATTGCTCTCGAGTCTCCACCGGATTCCCAATTATCTCACGAGAAAAATGAAAACGTACAGCCGTTCCAAATTGGACCGCAACGCCCTTCGAAATTCCTGATGACACCCGTACCTATTGGGTGTGGGTAGAGTTTAACCAAACCCACACACGCGTTCTCATATTTTAACCACACTCGCGCATGGGTACTAATTTTGTACCATACCCGTACCCGACAGGGTATTAAAAACCCGCGGGTATACCCACTAAACAAGTCAACGAGGCAATATAACAACTCTACAATGTATGCTCATTCATCCACTGATTCGGAAAACAACACATATATGAAAAGAAACAACAAAACAACACAATGTACATGAAAAATAGAGTAACTCATCGTACATGAAAAATAACATCAAAAGAACAATATACTATTGATATCAAAATAATAGAGTACGAATATGAAAAATAACATCATTACAACCCACAAAAGTTACATAAAAGCATAACAATAATAATCCAAACTTTGCAGTCAGTACAAGTGTAAAAGTGTAAAACATCCACATGATGACAACTCGAGAAGTTCATAATTTAGCGTTTAAAATAAAGGTTCACATATCACACAATAATATTAGTCGGTTAGTATTTCGGGATTTTTTCCAGACTAAACCACAGACCCACATGTCATAAACAAAAATGCCGGGTATGGGTACGAGTACTACTTTACCATTTGCTTACCCATGGGTAATTTTTTTTATCAAACCCTTACACTAATGGGTAAATACTCTTTGGGTAAGCGGTGATGGGTACCCATTGCCCATTCATACGGAGCTCGGATACTCCGTTTTCAGAGTCCGATGGTGCCGACTGCGTCCGACAGACGGGCCGCCATCCGCACATGTTTTTTGTTCTCGCGTGAGTGGATCCAGTCGCGAAAAAAACAAAGAGGAATCCCCTCGCGTTGGCTTTGTTTCATGAATGATTGCAACACCTTCCTTGGCCATCGTCGCGCGGAGATAAAGCTTGCAACGTTGTCACCTTCGCTCGCCGCCCGCCAACTGCTCACAAGTTCGATGCATGGTCCTTGATGGATGAAAGCATCGGAAGCTACGGCTGGTAGCAGCCGCGCAACCAACACTCATAGCATCATCGTCATTCCCTAGTAGCACCACCACTTTCCATTGGCAGCTCTGGCGACCACCGCACGTAGCACCACTGTCATTTTTTCAGTTACATAGGGATTGCAACTAAGGAAAATTGTCCGTGCAGTTTGTTTTGGGTCATGATTCATACTGGTGTCGGGGGGCTACCCCCGGGTAGGGTCATGGTATGGTAAAAGCTATACCCAGGTGTGGGCCAGGTTACAGTGAAAGCCGGCATACACGGACCTCAGAGGTGACCAGGGGGTGATGTTGGTGCAAACCGACATAAGCAAACCGAGGTAACCCAGGCCAAAAGGGACCGAGGTGCCATGCTGGTGCAAACCGGCATAT
This sequence comes from Poa pratensis, assembly GCA_947311845.1. Classification (NCBI taxonomy): domain Eukaryota; kingdom Viridiplantae; phylum Streptophyta; class Magnoliopsida; order Poales; family Poaceae; genus Poa; species Poa pratensis. The sequence continues at coordinate 11,513,703 of CAMZMU010000097.1, read as the reverse complement.
GCTAACCGAGATAAGGGATCCGAGATATAATGACCGACATATGTATGTCGGTATCTTGTGTGTCTTCTTATGTGCAGGGAAGGTTATTCAGGAAAGAGAATCCGACGTATCCATGCCGGGTTATAGAGATAAGGCCCCTTATGTCGGGCGGAGGTCAGCGTTGCTGTCACTTCCCGTCTGGCACGGGAGCGCGGCGTGCGGTACGGCGCATGTATGAGGTGACTGGGCTTACCTCTGCTGACCAAGGACGCGCATGGGAGCAGGAGAAGGACACCGCTGACCTCGGCTGTACCTAGGAGCAGAGATATGGGACAGGACATGGGCAAGCCACGTCCTGTCCACTGTGCAGAGACAATCATGACGTGCAGGCGTGCGCGTCTGCAGTGCCGGTACAGAGATGTGACCGTTGCTAGTGGAGGGGTACTTCCGTAACTCGGTTTAGCCTATAAATAGGGCCTCAGCCCCTCATGCGTGAGGGACGATGCATTGGGACTCATTTCCCCCCTTAGTTTCATCTTCATCCTTGAGCTCTTCTCCATTGTTGAGGGATATAGCTCAAGGAGCACTTTGTACTTGTGATACCTCGGATATACAGAGAGAGATAGGCAGGAGTAGGGGTGTTACCTCCTCACGAGGGCCCCGAACCTGGGTAGATCGTGGTGTGTTCTTGTGCTTGTGTGCTTTTCTATGTGTGCTTCTTAGCGCGCTAGCCCTCTCCCGGATCCACCAGTGTCCATCGGCCCCATTCTTAGCCATCCTATGGCATCTGCCGTGATACCACCACGACAGTTGGCGCCCACCGTGGGGCCAGCAGCGGCGCTGGCTGGTGTGATCATCCGGACGGGTTCCATCATCGACTCCGGCGAGCGCGTCGTCTGCGGGCTCATCTGCAAGCTCGGCTCGCTGAACTTCATCAGCGACAATGCGGGATGCTTCGGCAGCAGGCCGTTCCCGACGAACGGCTGCCTCATCAGCTTCGGCGCCTTCGTGACCTACGTCGCCACCGAGGTTGTCTGCAAGTACCCGAGCAGGTGCTTGTGGCCGAGGATCCTCCTGCTGTCTGTGCGGCTCGCGGCCGGCGTAGCGCTCGCCCCGGGAGCTGCGCAGAGGTCATGATGACCGGCACTGCGGGTGGTGCGGTAAAGAGAAACCGGCACAGGAGAACCCGGCAATCCTGCCCCCAAGATCACCAGATCGGCGAAAGTGCCGCTGGAGAGGAGGGAGAACCTCCGAGACCAGGCCGGTACATCCGATGTACCGGTTAGGCCGGCTCATCTCGAGGAGATAATCGAGAAACTGGCTGTGCCGGTAGCTGCCGGTACAGATGCTGCCCAAATGGAGGCAGAGTTGGAGGCACGGCGTCAGAGCTTACATCAGGAGGCTCTCGAGATGGCCGAGGTGAGGAGAGAGTTCGGGATAACTCTCCGTGAGTATAACCAAGCACATGGTTTAACCCCGGTAGCTGCTCGCCCTAGTCGCATAGAGGATGTGCGTAAGAGGGGTAAACCTCAATGCCGAGATTGCTAGAGATGGTAGATCTAGTTCCAGTAAGACTCCTAGTAACTTGTCGGTCGAAAAGCCGAAGTATAGTTCCCCTGCTAAGACTCTTAGAGCTGCCGAGGCAGCAAGAGCCGAGTTGTCAGGCTTATCCGGAGAAGCTCTCCGTAGGCAGCAAGACCGAGTTAATGAGTTGGTAGCTGTGGCTACCCGGCAGAATGAGGCCTATCGCAAGGCTAACACAGTTGCAGGTGGGTCCGAGATTGTTCACTCGGCTAGGGGAGCCAGTGGATCTAAGGGGCAAGCTTCATCACCGCATGTCGGTGGAGATCGGGACCGGAGTGTAAACTCCGGTAAGAGCAAGCAGATACAGGTGTATGATCCGGCATGTGCCGGAAAACAGTTAGTTGGGCGAGGCAGTGCCGGCCGGGGTAAAAGCAATCCCGGTCCGGGCGGTCCAGATGCCGGAGTAGTTAACTCGGCTGGCCGAGGCTATCCACCTCGGTATCCGACACGAAATCTCGCCCAGCAGCAGCAAAATGTCGAGCATGTCCAGCAGCCACAAGGTGTTGACCAGGTGGCTAACCGTTATGATGATGGTTACTCGGCTATGGAGAAAGCCGGGTATCCGAGATATGAAGGTGCACTGGGATCCCGGTTGGGACCTCGCCAGTTGTCACCAAATGATGCACGCTACAAGTTGGACAGGATCTATATGTCCGAGATGCTGGAAGAGCAAGGTCCACCTGGCCCTGCATGCTTTGGACCTCGGATCATGAGGGAGCCACCGGTGCGGCACTTTCAGTTGAACCGAGGCGCAAAGACATATGACGGCAGTACTAAGCCGGAGGACTGGCTGACAGATTATGTGTCGGCAGTGCATATCGCGGGAGGAAACCGCCGATGGGCGGTGAGGTATATCCCGCAAATGTTGGAAGGGCCAGCCCGGATCTGGCTGAACAACCTGCGAGAGGGCAGCGTTGATTGCTGGCTGGACTTTGAAGAAGCATTTGTTAGCAACTTCTCCAGCACATACAAGAGACCGAATCGTCCTCAGCAGCTTGCGATGTGCAAGCAGAGGGATAATGAAACTGACCGGGATTACTTGACCCGGTGGAGTACTATTCGCAATTCCTGTGAAGGAGTTGTGGAGGCGCAGGCCATATCTTGGTTTGCCCAGGGGTGCCGACACGGCTCCATGCTCTGGCAGAAGTTGCAGAGGGAGATGCCGGCCACCCTGGCCGAGACAATCCGGATTGCGGATAGCTATGCACTGGGTGATCCGATGCAGCCCTTGCTGAACTCGGTGGAACCGAGTAGAAGATACCCGGTGAATAACAGACCCGGGCCAGTCAGGCAGAACGATCGCCAGGACTTCGGAAACAAGAGGAGAGAGCCGGATTACCGGTATGGCTCAAACCAGGTTGCAGCGGTAAACCAAGACCACCAGATGCCGGCAATAGCCAGCGTCCGAAGAACAACGGCCCAGCATGGGGCCAGAATCAAGAAGGGAAGAGGCCATGGAGTGACCAGAAGCAGTCCTTCACTTATGAGGCTATGTTGGATGGACCTTGCAGTTTCCACACCCAAGACATCCGCAGGCCTGCAAACCATACAACTCGGCAGTGCAGCTGGTATCAGCGCACAAGGGGGGAAGGAGCTAGAGCCGGAGGAAATCAGGGGGGGCACCTCAGAGAATTCCGCCGAGGCAAAACTTACCGCTCACCGGAGCAAATGCTATCCCGGTGAATCCGCCAGCTCCGAGGCAAGCAGATCCGAAACCTGTGAATCAGGTGAATGTCGGAGGGAACAACAACAACATGGTCCCAGCAGGCAGGGAGAGTATCCCCAGGGAGATTACAGAGAAGCTCATCAGAGCTATGTGGTCTTTGTGACCGAGCCAACTGACAAGAAGAGCTTGCATCGGCGTGCACTGGAGGTGAACGCAGTTATGCCGGCAGTGCCGAAGTATGCACTGGTCCGAGCAAGAGATCATTGGAGCAGAAGGGATCATCCCCGAGTTATGCCAACTCCGGGAGGTTATGCATTGGTGGTGGATCCGACATTCTTTGGACCCACCATCAATGTTCGGTTCACCCGAGTTCTCATTGATAATGGGAGTGCTATCAATATCATGTACCGAGACACCATGGTGAAGATGGGTATCTCGGCAAATATGCTGCAACCGAGTAGCACGACCTTTCATGGCATAGTGCCGGGTGTTCATGTGCACCTATGGGCAAAATTTGGGTTGATGTGTTGTTCGGCACCAAGGAAACTGCCGAACTGAGAGCATCCAGTTTGAGGTAGTGGACCTCGAAAGTCCATACCATGCTTTACTCGGCAGGCCTGCGCTGTCCAAGTTCATGATATCAACCCATGTGGGTTACCTCAAGATGAAAATGCCAGGTCCTAATGGCATCATCACATCTCGGGTGATTACAAGCGTGCACTGGAGTGTGCCTCGGCTGGATCGTGCTTGGCCGAGTCACTGATTATCGCTGCAGAGAAGAAGAAGATCCATGAAGTGGTGGCATTGGCTCAGTCCGCGCAACTCGGCATGCCGGGTATGGCTAACCCGGAGCAGAATGCACTTTCGAGGTGCCAAAGGAGACCAAGAAGATCAACGTTGACCCGGCATTCCGGACCACAACGTCATCATTGGTACCGGGTTAACGGAGAAATAGGAAGGCGAGCTCAGTCACTTCCTCCGTGAGAACCGGGATATCTTTGCATGGTCTAATCAGGACCTGCCAGGTGTTCCGAGGGAGTTGGCTGAGCACTCTTTGTTCGTCAGACCGGATATGAAACCGGTGAAGCAACCTATGCGACGTCTCTCGGATGAGAGGAGAAAGGTGATAGGCGATGAACTGGCCAGATTACTTGCATCTGGTTTCATCATGGAGGTGCTGCACCCGGACTGGTTGTCTAACCCGGTCCTGGTGGAAAAGAAAAAAGATGACCCGAACGTGGCCATTGTGTGGCGCATGTGTATTGATTCACAAACTTGAACAAGGCATGTCCTAAGGATCCATTCCCGCTGCCTCGGATTGATCAAGTGATCGATTCCACAGCCGGGTGTGAGCTGTTATCCTTTGTAGATGCGTATTCTGGTTTTCACCAGATACCACTGAACCCTGCTGATCAAATGAAAACTGCTTTTATCACCCCGTATGGGGCTTATTGCTATCGTGTCATGACATTTGGTTTGAGAAATGCTGGTGCTACTTACCAGAGATGTATGCAAAAATGCTTGCATGATCAAATAGGCAAAAATGTGCAGGTGTATGTCGATGACGTCATCAATCTAAGGAGAAATCCACTCTGATTGATGATCTCAGCGAAACATTTGCGAATCTAAGGAAATTCCGGATAAAACTTAACCCGGACAAATGTACATTTGGTGTGCCGGCAGGCAAGTTACTCGGTTTCCTCGTATCGAGCCGAGGTATCGAGGTGAACCCGACAAAAATCCGTGCTATTGAAAGCATGAGGTTACCGACATGTCTCAAGGACGTGCAGAAATTCACGGATGTTTGGCATCCTTAAGTCGGTTTGTTAGCAGGTTGGGAGAAAAGGCATTGCCTTTGTATCAGCTCATGAAGAAAACCACCCACTTCGTGTGGACCCCGCAAGCAGATGCGGCGTTCACCGAGTTAAAAAAGATGTTGGCAACTGCGCCGATACTGGCCTCACCATTACCCAAAGAGCCGATGTTGCTCTACATTGCAGCCACAAACCGGGTTGTGAGTGTCGTATTAGTAGTGGAGCGAGAAGAGATGGCAAAACTGTGCAAAGGCCGGTATATTACCTGAGCGAGGTGATCTCGTTATCCAAGCAGAACTATCCTCACTACCAGAAGATGACATATGGTGTCTATCTGGCTGCTAAGAAGTTGAAACATTACTTCCAAGAGCATTCAATCACTGTGGTATGTGAGGCTCCTATCTCGGAGATCATTGGGTGTAAAGATGCAACTGGCCGATAGCCAAGTGGGCCATCGAGGTGTCCCCTTACACTCCTCACTATGAAAGAAGAGATGCCATTAATCTCAGGCACTGCCGGATTTCTTGGTGGATTGGGCCGAAATGCAATATGAGCCACCATTGCCTGACTCCAATTACTGGAGAATGCACTTTGATGGTTCCAGGAAAATTGGTTTAGGTGCCGGGGTAGTCCTTACCTCGCCTAAGCAGGATCAACTGAGATATGTGTTGCAGATTCATTTTGCGGCATCTAATAATGTGGCCGAGTATGAGGCACTTGTTCATGGGCTCAATGTGGCCAAGGAAATTGGTATTCGCCGGATAGAATGCTTCGGAGACTCGGATCTGGTGGTGCAGCAAGTCTCGGGAAATTGGGATGCTTTAGACGCCAACATGGCGTTATATCGGTTTCATGTCCAGAAGATCTCGGGGTTCTTTGAAGGTTGCGAGCTCACGCATATACCTCGGGCTGAAAATGAAGCCGCCGATGTACTGTCCAAGCTAGGTTCATCTCGGGATCCAATCCACCCGGCATAGCCTTGGAGCATTTGAGGAAGCCATCAATCAAACCATCGCCCGAGTCCGAGTCAATCTTTATCCCGGCGAAACCGGAGTCTGGTGCTGTTCCCATGGACGTCGATGTCGGTGCATTTGGGAGAACCCGGGGACTGCTTGGCAGAACCGGGGACTGGTTACTCATCTCGGAAGAAGCAATGTCGGTTGATCTCATGGAGGTGGATGATCCGGTCTTTCCTGTGCGTCCTGTGCCGGGTGGGCACAACCAATAATGGCATATATGATGGACGGGAGTTTGCCAAGTAATGAAGTTGAGGCCAGGCAAGTGCAAAGAAGATCCAAGGCATACACCATCATCAACCAGGAGTTATACAAGAGAAGTGTGACCGAGGTACTGCAGCGCTGTGTCGAGCCGCAGGAAGGGCAAGAGATGCTCCTGGAGATTCATCAGGGAGATGTGGTCATCATGCTTCATCAAGAGCCTTGGTGGCTAAAGTATTCCGGCATGGTTTTATTGGCCCAGTGCTTTGAATCAGGCAGAAGATATCGTCCGAAAGTGTGAGGGATGTCAGAGATTTGCTAAGAAGATCCACCTGCCACTCGGCACTCAAGACAATTCCAATCACTTGGCCCTTTGCAGTTTGGTGTCTGGATATGGTGGGAGAGTTCAGGCCAGCCCGAGGTAACATGACTCATATGCTGGTGATGGTGGACAAGTTCACCAAATGGATCGAGGTAAAGCCAATCAGGAAGTGTGATGGTCACACAGCTGTGTCCTTTTTGAAGGACATCATTTTGAGATATGGTTACCCCCATAGCATTATCTCGGATAATGGCACAAACTTTGCTGTGGGAGATTTGCTCGGTTCTGTGCGGAAAAAAGAATTCGGTTGGACATAGCCTCGGTGGCACACCCAGAGGCAAATGGGCAAGTGGAAAGAGCAAATGCGTTGGTATTGGCCGGTATCAAAGCCCGGTTGATTGAACCACTGTTGCGAACTCCGGGATGCTGGATAGAGGAGATACCAGCAGTGTTGTGGGGTCTAAGGACCACACCGAATCGTTCAACTGGCTATACGCCATTTTTTCTGGTCTATGGAGCAGAAGCGGTCCTGCCGACCGACATGGAGTATGACTCGCCGAGAGTGGCGCTGTACACTGAAACCGAGGCAAAAGAAGCTCGGGAAAATGATGTTGATTTGCTCGAAGAAGCACGAGAACTGACCTTATCTCGGTCAGCTATATATCAGCAAAATCTCCGACGCTATCATAGCCGGAAGATCAGCCCTCGGGTATTCCGAGAGGGAGATTTGGTGCTGAGGCTAGTGCAACGCAAAGCAGGCCGACACAAGTTGTCACCTCCATGGGAGGGACCATTCATTGTGAGCAAGGCTCTGCACAATGATTCATACTATCTTATAGATGCGCAGGCACCGAGGAAAAATGTGATGGACAAATCCGGAGAGGAGACCAAAAGACCCTGGAATGTAGCTCTACTCCGACCCTTTTACTCATAAGGGCGCAATGTATGTATCTCGGTTTTCCTTTGAATAAAATGTTGGCACTCCGAAAAGAAACTCGGGGACTGCCTTTGTCTATATGCTTGTGTTTTATCTCGTTTTATCTGTGTTGTTCATATGTCGGATGATTTTGAGACCTCGTTTCAAAGTTCAAGTAATGTATGCTATTTTGTTGTGATCTTGTGACTCGACTGACGAACGCCGAAATGGCAGTCAAGAGCAGAGGTTATGGTATATGGTAAACATGAAAATGGACTCGGGGACTCGGTCCTAAAAAGATCCGACATATGTCGTTTACTAACCCGGTTTTTCTTTCCTTTTCTTTGTGTCGGATGACTCTAAACCTTACCTCAAAATTTACAAGTATTGTATGCTATAATGTTGATCTTGTGACTCGACTGTCGAACGCCTAAATGGTAGACAAGAGCAGAGATTACTAAGTATAGTAAACAAGAAAGTAAACTCGGGGACTTGGTGCAAAGTGATCCGGCATTGAGCTGTCTTGTTGAAACTAGTATGATAAAAGTAGCGCTGATAAGAGTAGCACTGTGAAATACTTAAAAGTATATTTACATCTGCACTCGGCATTCCGGGGATTTAATTGTTCAGTTGGTGATAAGTTTAGGCAGCTGCCTCGGAGGAGCTCGGAGCAGTTGGAGCGGTGCGAGCTTCAGGAGATATCTCGGTCGAAGGCTCGACCGAGGTGTCGGTTGCCGGCTTCTCAGAAGTGTCGGTCGCAGCCGGCTTAGCAGTGTCGGTTGCTCCGGCAGCAGAAGTGTCGGTTGCTCCGACAGTGGCAGTGTCGGGAGCTTCGACCTCGATCTCCTCATCAACGTCATCTTCCTCGTCTTCACCCGCTTCGTCATCCTCGTCATCTTCTTCATCCTCCGAGTATGCTGGACCAGGAAGGAAGTGTCGGGTGGGAGCATAGCTGGCCATGAAGGAGGCTGCCTCCTTGCGGCTTGCGATAAGTGTCGGATCTGAAGTCCATTTTGAGCCTTGGCGCAGGGACCGCACGGCATCAAGGTTGATGGCCTCATACCAAGAGAGCACAAATGTCAAGGCTTGATCAGCTCCGGCGCGAGCTGCAGAAGATCTCCACTCTCGGACCCTGATCTCGGCCCCCGACAGGCACTTGGACAATTCTTCAATGCTAACTGGAGGCTGAGATCCTGGCCATAAGGCTCGGTAAGCTCGGATGCCAGCATCAAGAAGATCGATATAATTGGCCTTCAGAGGAGAAATGTGAGTGTTCAGAGCGGTCAGGTGATCTTCAATGTCCCATTCCTCCGGGATTGGGCCAGCTTCTGCTCTTTTTGCTCGTGCCTTGCAGACAGTGTTGATTGCAGCGGCCTTGGAATGGGAGAAGTGATCTGAAGATAAAAAAGCTATCACCGAATTGAGTTATATATCGTTGATGATCCCGAAGAGCAAGTCTTGATGCCTGCACAAATAAACGGGATTAGGTTGAGACTCCAAGTGCAGAGTGTATAGTAAGTGGAAGACAGTTTTCCCCACGAGGGGTGACTCGAGGGTTTAATATCGAACTCTCGGGGAATCTGAAGTGGTAGATTTATCTTCTTATCCTTCTTTTGGTTACCTACAAAACAAGGTTAGATGTTTTGGTCCTCAACCTCACCTGTGGTTGTCAAGCACAAGGTGTAAGAATGATATCAGGATAGTTATGCAATGCAAACAAGAAATAAATATGCAATGATGGTGGATGCAATGTAAATGATATTTTTGGGTTTTTGAATGATGTATGCAAGATGAAAAGTATTTTTGTATTTTCGGATTTAATGATGGCTGAAAATAGAAAAGTGGTATATGGTGTTGGAAAGGTGTTTCTTATGATTAAAAATGGACTGGGGTTCATGGTTTCACAAATGCACTCTCTCTTTATAAAGTGGTAGACAATGGAACACACAAGTTAACATATGAGATTGCAACACAGGGTTTGATAACAAGTTACTTAGATATATGGGCATCACGTCCTAACATAGAGATCTTTTGGTTATTAACCTCTCTTATACTCCACCAAGATGCGAACTAAATCATAACACCTCAGTAATTAAGATAACTCAGAGTATAGCATTAAGTATCATGACATGAAGTGAAAATAAGAACATGCTAGATCTAGTCATGGAGTAGTGGCAATGGTCACGCCCACATCCCCGGTAGCATGGTATTTTAGTTTATCCCTAGTGAGGTAACAAAGTAAGGTAAAGATACCAAAGTGGATCGCAGAACTTTCTCTCACGTTCACTGCACTAGCCACCCCCCGTTACTCCAACTAATGCACACGTTCCCCCACACACGCTCTCATAAACATGCTTGATCAAAACAAGTAGACAAGAACGGGGTACATAATATGCATCTATACTCATAACTGAAACAAACATTGCAATCTCAAACATATATTAACTCATAAAGATCCACCACAAAGGTATTACAACGGTGACCGTAATCATGTTCAGCAGCTCATACGGTGCTAATTAGTGAAGCTCAAGAGAGGAGAGATACATAAGTTACTTCCACAAACCCATAGTCCAGAGGTGGACTACTCCCTCTTCATCATGGAGACGGTGGAGAAGTCGATGGAGAAGATGGAGACCACGCCGGCAGCGCCCCGCCGGAGTTTTCCCCCTCCAATCTGCAGCTCCTGATCTCCGTTTCGGTGTTTCTGTGTTTGTGCGGCGCTCCTTCCAGAGAACGTCGGGGGACCTTTTTTATAGGCGTTTTTAGGTCAAGACGATGTCGGTGGAGCGAAGATCGACGGCAACGGAGCCACGAGGCCAAACGGGTGGGTCCCACGCGGCCACAGTACCTGGCCGCGTGGGCCACCCGTTTGGCCTCGGGCCTCCGTTTGTTCGCTTCCTTCGCCCACAGGTCTTCTTCCTTCCAAATATTGACGCCCGTAAATTTCCAGGTGATTTCGTTGACGTTTGGGTCCCTGAAACATTAAAATAAGAAAACGGGGTTTTCTGCCTGTGCAGGGTTAATTCCATAAAAATAGGAAATAAATGAATATTCCCAAAATCATTATAAAACATTGATATAACCCTTATATGATGCAAATATGATTGGAATATAAGCAATTAAAGTGCAAAGTTCATGTATGCATTTTACATGCATCAACATCCCCAAGCTTAATCCATGCTCGTCCTCGAGTATGAAGATGATAAAACTAACATGGACTTTGCAATTTAATACTTAACAATGATATCAAAGATGATTACTATTGCTACATATAGTCAAATGATTCATTCTTCAAAGGAGTAGCAATATGCAAATAGTTTATGAAGTGATATCAAGTATTCAAGACAAGGATGTTCATTGATAGTTCACAAAGTGTAACATGGTAGCAAGTAATATGGAACACATGTATGCATAATGATAAGTAGAACATCCTACAATGGTCATAGAGTGTAGATGAAAATCTGAATATGATAGGTGTACACTTTGGAAAGATGTATATGTGAGTAGAGGTAAAGCATGCATAAGTTTCATCCAACTTCCAAACTCTTCTACTTAAGTTAATGATTGCAATAAGGTATTCATTGGTGTCAAGCTCTCATTGCCCCTATCATAGCATCTTGAATGATTAAGGTTAAAGTGAAAGCAAATATGAGTAGTGTGCTTGATAAAGAATGGGTTGAATGTCTCATGCCCCTTGAATACAAGTACTTACACCATGTGTTACTCAACTTGGGAAACAAAGCAAGTTCAATTAAATATCATTGTAAGCATAATAGTATCATCAAGAGCGTCAACTGGGGTACCTCTTGTCCCAAGATATGGAACAAGCCCATATCAAAATGACAAGACAAACAAACAAAATGAACAATCTCAACACCCTTTTTATTTACCATTTGGAATAGTTTTTTATTGCAAGGTGTATCACAGAAGGTTCACCATAGTATGTAAGTAAATTTCCACCATGAATGATGCATGGCTTAGATTAGCGGCCCAGGCGTCTCTCTAACCATTTACACAAACTCATTTAAACTCACTCTATTTCCACATTTATTTCAACATGATAAGCATCCATAGACAAAAGCACATGATATCAACTAAATGAGATGAAGAGCGTGTTGAAAGCTTGCCATGTGACAGCACATATGGGCTAACTTCCAACCCAAAACATTCATCAAGCCACAAACATCATAATCTTAATCACAATGGGTCAAGTTTTATTATGCAAATAAAAGAACATTGTGCATCAAGTTCGTGAGAGCTATATAACCAATTTTTTCCATTGCAATCAATAACATAAACATTTTCATTCAGAGGTAAGATAACACAAACAACATGTTAAACATACTCGGAATAGCATAAAGCCAATAGGTAGATATGGTGGACTCACTGGAATAACTTTGGTTGAAGGTGTTGGAAACAAGTTTTTGCTTGTTGGAGTTTTTGGGCTAGCAAAAGGGAGAAAGTTGACCATCTAGATGCATGCATGAGTGTCCATAGAACTAACTAATCCATGTTAAACCAAGTAAAATAACAATCAGCACCAAAACATGAATAAGTGATAGCTCTACAAAAAGAATTTGCAAACTATTACTCATAAACAAGCTCATGAATCATGCAACTATATGTATCATTAAAAATCAAGTCAAACATCCCTTTTCCCAATCTTATAAAAGCATCCAACATATTTCAACCCATATTTCCAGTAGCTCTCTCATATAAATTGATAGTGTGGTGGTCTCTCAAGACTCAAACAAAAACAAAAACGACGCTCCAAGTTTATGCGATAAAGTGTTTCGATCGAAAAACAGAAGTTGGACGTGTGCAAACCGAGAGTGTGTAGGTCCAGTGGGGTTGTCTTCACATCCCCAAGCTTATGGTCTTCACCATCCTTGGATAGCTCTTGGTGCATCTCCTCCAATCCCTGTGAAAAAACTTCAAAACACCGTTTCTCCCATCTCTTTTCTGTGGGGTGCATTAATAGTGATAAACAAATAGGTTCCTTGCTGCATATAATCCTTGAACAAAAATTCATATGACATGTCCAGAAAGTGTATAATGTTGTATGCCTACTCATAAACTCAATTGGATCAAAAAGATTCAACTTAAAAGCTCAAAGCATGCATCAAACAAAATGGGACAGAATCTGTCCAAAAACAGCAGCAGCAAAACGTATTTTTCTACCCTACCAAACTTTCTCGAAAAATTCCGAAAAATTCATGCATACAGAGGATGAAAAGTTGCAACTACAGTTCAAATATGAGCTCATTCGGAGTTACAGAATAAGAATTAAAAATCATACCGTGCACTGACTCGTGCAGGAATAAAATCTCCGAACGCTATAAGCAACTTTTTCAAACCAAAAAGGGTAAAACTTGGCACTTTATTGAAAACTCCAGAACCTAACTAGACACAAAATCTCTTGTTACAGCAAGAGGACACAAAGAAAAATCACACACAAAAATAACCGGGTTGCCTCCCGCAAAGCGCTTTCTTTATAGCCATATAGCTAGGCTTCTTACTTGTTGTTTTATTGTGGACGAAGCTCATGAGGGAGCTTGAACTTTGGTGGTTCCCTCTTCCTTGGAAAGTGTTCCATGCACTTCTTGTGTGGAAACTGAAACTTTACATTCCCTTCCTTTGAATCAATGATAGCACCTGTGGTACGAAGAAAAGGTCTTCCAAGAATAATAGGACTAGAGGTTTTATTCCCCATGTCCATGATTAGAAAATCCACAGGCACAAAAGTCATATGTAACTCTACCATAACATCACTTACTTTTCCCAAAGCATGTTTAATAGAGTCATCAGCAAGTGCTAGTTCAATAGAGCATTTTTCAAGATTTTTCAATTCAAGCACTTCATATAGTTCTTTAGATAAAACAGAGACACTAGATCCTAGATCAAGTATGGCATGGTGTGTCTCTTTTCCAATAGTTACTAGTACCTTAGGTATCCACATATCCCCAAGCTTAGGTGGTATCATAGCCTCTTGGTTGTACCTAGCAATCTTTTCTTTCAAGACATGATTAGCAATATAAGAACCAAAACCTGCTTGGTTAGTGTTGATGGAAGGATCACTTGCAAATTTTTGTAAGATAGATATTAATTCATGCAAGCTACAATTTTCTAAGTCAAGCAAAGGATCCTTGACTTCATTAAGCATTTTAACTTCCTCAACTTCAACCTCTTTCATTACCCCAATAGATTCTTTAGCAACTCTCTCTTGCTCATGAATGTGTTCCCAAGACTTATTGATAACCTCTTGGCAATATTTTATTGTTTCCTCATGTTTTTGGGCTGTAATGATGCTCTTTAATGATGAGACTTCCTTAGTAAGCTGATCTACCCTTTCAAACAAAGCATCTTGTTTTTCAAACTTAGAGATAAATTCCTTATTAAGCTCTTTTTGGGTAGATATAAAAGATCTAATGGTGTTTTCCAAGTCACTAGAAACATTACCACTAGAAGCATATTTATTTGGCACATATGGGGGTTTATTATAAGAGTTATAATTGTTGTTACCATACCCATTATTACCATAGTTCCTAATGAAGTTGACATCAATATTTTCAGAATTGTTTCCAACTAGTTCTTGCAAAGGAACATTTTCAACACTAGGTTTATTAAGCAAAGCAAGAATAGTATCCATTTTAGATGACAAATCATTAGTTTCTTCAATAGAGTTCACTTTCTTAGAAGGATTAGGTGCCCTATCAGTATGCCATTGACTATAGTTTTGTAAAATGCTTTCCAATATATTTTTAGCTTCTACTATAGTCTTACTCATAAAAGCACCTCCAGCAGCAGAATCAAGTATGTTTCTAGACATGTAGTTTAAACCATTGTAGAAAGAGTGTAATATGGTCCATTCATTAACTCCATGTGAGGGACAAGTTCTAAGCATAAGTTTTATCCTATCCCAAGCCATAGCAACATGTTCATTTTCATTTTGCCTAAAAGAAAGGATGTTGTTTCTATTTTGCAAAATTTTAACAGGGGGATAATATTTCTTAATGAAAGCTTCTTTTAGATCATCCCAAGAATTAATACTACCAGATGGCAAGGAATGCAACCACTCTTTAGCTTTTCCTCTAAGTGAAAAAGGAAATAACTTCAGTTTTAGGATATCACTTTCCACATTTTTAAACTTTTGCATGTCACATATTTCAACAAAGTCATGAAGATGCATAGAGGCATCCTCCATAGCACTACCACCAAATTGTTCCCTAGTTATCAAGTTCAACAAACTAGGACTTACTTCATAACTCTCAGCATTTATCTTAGGTGTGGCAATAGCTCTCGTGATAAATTGATCATTAGGAGTGTTTGTGTAGTCACACAACTTAGTTCTTTCTCCCATTTTAGCAAGTTTTTTTTGGTATTTTTAATTTTTTATGCAAAACTGAAATAAATATGATATGATATGCAATGACACTAACAAAACAAATAAATTGCTTTGTAAGTAAAGATGGATAAGATGGTGCTCACGTAGGTGCAACCTCCCCAAGCTTAGGTGTTAGCACAAGTTGGTGACGTTGACTTTGTTGTGAGATGAATGCGATGATGCACACCCTTGGATAAATCTCTCAGCTACGATTCCCCGGCAACGGCGCCAGAAAACGTCTTGATGATCCCGAAGAGCAAGTCTTGATGCCTGCAAAATAAACGGGATTAGGTTGAGACTCCAAGTGCAGAGTGTATAGTAAGTGGAAGACAGTTTTCCCCACGAGGGGTGACTCGAGGGTTTAATATCGAACTCTCGGGGAATCTGAAGTGGTAGATTTATCTTCTTATCCTTCTTTTGGTTACCTACAAAACAAGGTTAGATGTTTTGGTCCTCAACCTCACCTGTGGTTGTCAAGCACAAGGTGTAAGAATGATATCAGGATAGTTATGCAATGCAAACAAGAAATAAATATGCAATGATGGTGGATGCAATGTAAATGATATTTTTGGGTTTTTGAATGATGTATGCAAGATGAAAAGTATTTTTGTATTTTCGGATTTAATGATGGCTGAAAATAGAAAAGTGGTATATGGTGTTGGAAAGGTGTTTCTTATGATTAAAAATGGACTGGGGTTCATGGTTTCACAAATGCACTCTCTCTTTATAAAGTGGTAGACAATGGAACACACACAGTTAACATATGAGATTGCAACACAGGGTTTGATAACAAGTTACTTAGATATATGGGCATCACGTCCTAACATAGAGATCTTTTGGTTATTAACCTCTCTTATACTCCACCAAGATGCGAACTAAATCATAACACCTCAGTAATTAAGATAACTCAGAGTATAGCATTAAGTATCATGACATGAAGTGAAAATAAGAACATGCTAGATCTAGTCATGGAGTAGTGGCAATGGTCACGCCCACATCCCCGGTAGCATGGTATTTTAGTTTATCCCTAGTGAGGCAACAAAGTAAGGTAAAGATACCAAAGTGGATCGCAGAACTTTCTCTCACGTTCACTGCACTAGCCACCCCCCGTTACTCCAACTAATGCACACGTTCCCCCACACACGCTCTCATAAACATGCTTGATCAAAACAAGTAGACAAGAACGGGGTACATAATATGCATCTATACTCATAACTGAAACAAACATTGCAATCTCAAACATATATTAACTCATAAAGATCCACCACAAAGGTATTACAACGGTGACCGTAATCATGTTCAGCAGCTCATACGGTGCTAATTAGTGAAGCTCAAGAGAGGAGAGATACATAAGTTACTTCCACAAACCCATAGTCCAGAGGTGGACTACTCCCTCTTCATCATGGAGACGGTGGAGAAGTCGATGGAGAAGATGGAGACCACGCCGGCAGCGCCCCGCCGGAGTTTTCCCCCTCCAATCTGCAGCTCCTGATCTCCGTTTCGGTGTTTCTGTGTTTGTGCGGCGCTCCTTCCAGAGAACGTCGGGGGACCTTTTTTATAGGCGTTTTTAGGTCAAGACGATGTCGGTGGAGCGAAGATCGACGGCAACGGAGCCACGAGGCCAAACGGTGGGCCCCACGCGGCCACAGTACCTGGCCGCGTGGGCCACCCCGTTTGGCCTCGGCCTCCGTTTGTTCGCTTCCTTCGCCCACAGGTCTTCTTCCTTCCAAATATTGACGCCCGTAAATTTCCAGGTGATTTCGTTGACGTTTGGGTCCCTGAAACATTAAAATAAGAAAACGGGGTTTTCTGCCTGTGCAGGGTTAATTCCATAAAAATAGGAAATAAATGAATATTCCCAAAATCATTATAAAACATTGATATAACCCTTATATGATGCAAATATGATTGGAATATAAGCAATTAAAGTGCAAAGTTCATGTATGCATTTTACATGCATCAACCGGCATATACTTAATGTCGGTACAAGCAATGGAAACAAAAAGAAAGGATAAAGGAAACTTACTGTCCATCTCCTTGTTAAGCCGGGTGAGCTCGCGCAGCAGATGTCGCATTTTGCCTTGAGGGCATCCAGTTCTCCTTGTGCCGAGGTAGCGCGAACCTCGGTCGCCTCGAGGGTTTCCTTGTGCTTCTGTGCAGCTTCCTCCCTCTGCATCAGGGCCTTCTCAATGTCGGTCTTCTCGCCCTGGACCCGAGCAAGTTCATTCTAGAGCCGAGACACTTCGTCTCGTTCCTTCTGGAGTGCAGTGGCGTGCGCGGCGTCCTTATTCTTCAGCACCTCCTGAAGCTGCCTGTGGGAATTCCGGAGTTTCCTGTGATCCAAGAGTAGCTTCTTGAACACCTCGGTCCGGGTGTTGGTGCAATCCTGAAAAGAGAAAATATGTCGGACAAGTGTGAGATTTCACGCCGAATAAGCTTGACATGAGTATCGGGGACTGCATGTCGGAAATTTGTGAAGATTCATGCTGAGTAAACTCGACACGAATCTCGGGGACTGGATATCGAAGTTTGTCGAAGTGGGCGGGATGTTGAATTTTTTGGGAAGATTCACGCCGAGTGGTCTTTACTCGGTCGAGCTTCAATCACTCGACCTGAATCTCGGGGACTGGGGATAATATATCTATGTTCTATTGTGAAAAAGAAAAGGACTGAGTTGAGGAAGATTTACCTCGGTGATCTTGCTGGCATTGAGAACGGCAATCTGCAGCGCATGAATGGACTGCGCGACGTGGCTTGGGCCAACCGGGTTAGGGGAGGAAACTTCGCTGGTGTCAGCGGCGTTCCAATCCATGTTACCGAGCCCAAGCTGTTGCCGCTTTGAGTGCACAGGCGGGGGAACTCCGAGATAGATGTGCCGGCTTTGGAGACTCAGACAACTAGTTGCTGGTGGCTCGAGGAGTGGGTTGGAGTCACCACCACTTGTTTCTCCGGGTTGGCAAGTTGTTTCCCGGTGGCCACTTGACTCTGTGCCGGTTTGGGCAGTGGAGTAGTTTTCCGAGTTACTAGCTCGGTGGACTTTGTGGTGGGCTTCGGCGGTGGCGGCTGCTTTTGTTGCTGCTGCTGCTGCTGTTGCTGTTGCTGCTGTTGCTGCGGCTGTTGTTGTTGTGATGGTGGTTGCTGTGGGCCGATGTTACCGAAGTGTCGACCCGCGGAATGTCGGAGTCCACGGTGGGGCACCGGAGCCAGCATCATGGTCGAGGACCACGACCTCGGGAGTGCTTTGGCCTCCTCCGAGTGCGGCATCAGAAGCCGGCAGCTGTATGACGGATGGGGTGGCGTGTACCCCGGAGTCAGTTGTCCGAGGTTCCGCTGCAGTCGGAAGGGGTGAGCGCATGGAGGAGGCGCTCTGATTAACCGCAAGGGCATCACTGCATTGAAACCAGAAAAGATGTTATCTCGGGGAAAGATTATCCCGGGAAAAGGGGAGCAAGGGAAACGAGCGTATGTCGGCCAATAGTATCTTACCCTTGAGAAACTGGCGGTGTCTTCTTGGCCCGTTTCGGCTTAACCGGTCCTTTCTTCTGCCGCTTCTCTTTTGGTGCTGCTGGATCTGAGGATGTGGAGGTCCCGGTATTCGGGGTACCGGTCTCTGCGCGCTTGCGAGATCCAACTTGTTTGCCCGTAGTAGCAGGGCGTGCACTCGGAGCAGGGCCGCCCGGGTTAGCTGAGGCCGAGGTTAATGGGTGAGCATAGGCGATGGGACGAGCATCAAGTACCTCTAACATTTCGTAATCATCGTCGTCCGACCGATTGAGGCTCGGGCTCGAGGCTTACCGAGGTAGGGGCGCCAGCAGCCGGAATCGGCAGTTGATCCTCATCGTCCGGGTCATCTACCTCGGTGACAGCCGGGGCAGGGATATCTTTGCCCCATTTGGCGGAGGGGTTCTCTCCATCTTCAGTCTTTTGCCGAGTAAACCTCTGCAAGTCAGAAGCAGTAAAACCGAGTTATTTTATGAGCCAAGTATGGAGCCGACATAAGAGTTATCTCGGCAGAAAAAGTATGTCGGTATAAATTGCAAGTTACTTACTTGCTCCGGAAGCCGAGTTCTATCATGAGGTTTTAGACCCCATTCCCATTCCTAGGTCATCGTCGTTCGGGCAATTGCCTTAACGCGCCTTCTGACCTCGGTTTGGTCAGCTCGTGGGTGCTGGTCCGAGTTGGATCGTACTGGCCACTCATGTGGCAAATCTTGTGAACCGGTCTTGGAGGGGTGAGACTCGGCGGCTGATAAAGGTCCTCAGGAGATCATCGCTCGTTAAACCTGCCCCCACAAGCTCCTCGACGATCTTGTGAATTTGATTGATCTCGAGGTTCGTCTCCTTCGGGTTGAGTGACCAGTTAAACCGCTCAGAGGGGGTGCCGATGCTGAATGTCGGCAGATTCAGAAGGTCGACATTGTTTGGGCTCTTCACGTAGAAGAACGTGCGCTGCCACTTTCGGCATGACTCCAGGCCTTGAATCCGAGGAAAGATGGAACCTCTCCGAGGTATAATTGTAGCGGCTCCGCACGGGGTCATCTCCTTGGGGAAGTTCTTGTTTTCCGGATCCGGGACACTCTGCTTCCGGAGTTGGAAGTACTTGGCCCAAAGTTCAACGGTGGGCCAGAGTCCGAGGTATCCCTCGGAGAAAGAAACACACGCAGAGAGCGTGGTGATGGCGTTGGCTGGAAGGTGATGGGGTTGAAGACGGAACCGATCCAAGAAAGATCGGAAGAACTGGCTCGCCGGGAGTCCAAAGCCGCGCTCAAAGTGCACGACGAAGAGCACGCGCTCGCGGATTCCAAACTCGGCTCGGCCTCTGTGCCGAGAATCCGGCATATTACTTGTGCCGGGATTCGCTTGGTCCGGACCAGCCAGTCTATCTCGGCTTGGGAGACATCCGAGCCTTCCCATCCGGCGCGCTCGCTTTCTTCGGCGGGAATGTCGGCAGGCTCCGGAGTATTGCTAGCCGACATCTCTGCAGTGCGGCGAGGAAGTGAGAAGCGGGTGCCGTGTCGGCGGCTGAATCTGCAAAAAAGGACATAAGTTCACCGAGGTTGAGCTTTCTAGCATCTGCGTGACGGAGAGAAACAAGAATCTACAAACAAGAAGCTAACCAGAAGATTTGGAGAAGGATAAATAGAAGATAAATGCAAGATCTATGAGTTGAAACTTAGAACAATCTACGGAGGAACTATTGCAAGGATAATACGAAGCGCGATGGAGAAAATCTAGAGGGGATCTAAGCAAATGGGTTCAATAGCATCTACGGAGAGGAGGAACAAATTCATCGGAGAGGAGGAACAAATTCATCGGAGAGGATGAACGAGTTCATCGGGGAAGATGAACGTGTTCATTGGCAGTGTTAAGGGCGAGGATTTTACCGGAGTTGCGGCGGCGATGCAAGGCGAAGAAGCGGACTCGGCGGCGGCGCAAGAATCTCCGGTCGTGGGCGGCGTGAGTGCTCCGGCGGCGTGCGGTGGCGGAGCGCACTGCGCAGCGGCGGCGATTGTGCAGAGGAGCGAGAGAGGAGAAGAGAACAGCGAAGAAGACAATGTGGGTTGCTCCGCTCCCTATTTATGGGCGCGGGGTATGTGCGGTTAGCGTTTTTACCGCGCACGTTCCCCGTAACGGCACGCGGATTAACCGCGCACGAACTGCGCTGGTGAGGTAATCGCGGCCGCACGATGGGCCACATCGTGGGTTGCCAAGAGGTAACCACCCAGGGCACGATCGTGTGCGCTTACTGGCGCGGGAATCGAGGAGGCACGCCATGGTCAAAGCACTTGAGTGTTCTGTGGACTTGACAGCCCATGGGGCCCGCATGACGTGGGGGGCGTGCGTGCAATGGCACGTCTGTCTGCGTGCAATAACCGAGGCATCGCGCAGTGTTTCTGTACCACGTGCTGTGGCCAAATCTTGGAAGAGATCACGGGAATCTTTTTGTGTCGGAGAGATCGGCACAAGAGCATATCTCGAAGGTTATGGGAAGTTTGGTCCTTGAAGCTTGAGATAAACCGACATAAGAAAGTCGGATATTTGATCAGGTTAAAGCAGTTGCCTTGTGTCGGAGAAACCGGCATAAGGGCGTATGTCGAAAGCAGTTGGAGGTTTTATCCTGATGCTTGAGGTGGACCGACACAATTATGTCGGATAATTGGTTTAATTAAGTTAAGTTGGTTGTGAAAGCTTGACAGGGTCCTTCACCTGAGTTCTTATGTCGGAGAAACCGACACAGGAGCGGATGTCGGAAGGAGTTGGAGGTTGGATGCTTGCTGACTTGACTTGATCCTTTAACGGTGTTCTTGTGTCGGAGAAACCGACACAGGGGCGGATGTCGGAATCAGTTGAAGAGGTTATTAGTGGCTTTACGGTTGAACCGACATAGTTATGTCGGATGCTTGGTGTGGTTGTCTCGGTTGATTAAACCTGCTGTGGCCCTTCATCCAAGGCTGCAGGACCGCACCAGCTTCGGGGACTAATGTCGGGGGGCTACCCCCGGGTAGGGTCATGGTATGGTAAAAGCTATACCCAGGTGTGGGCCAAGTTACAGTGAAAGCCGGCATACACGGACCTCAGAGGTGACCAGGGGGTGATGTTGGTGCAAACCGACATAAGCAAACCGAGGTAACCCAGGCCAAAAGGGACCGAGGTACCATGCTGGTGCAAACCGGCATATGCTAACTGAGATAAGGGATCCGAGATTAGGGATCCGAGACATAATGACCGACATATGTATGTCGGTATCTTGTGTGTCTTCTTATGTGCATGGAAGGTTATTCAGGAAAGGGAATCCGACGTATCCATGTCGGGTTATAGAGATAAGGCCCCTTATGTCGGCGGAGGTCAGCGTTGCTGTCACTTCCCGTCTGGCACGGGAGCGCGGCGTGCGGTACGGCGCATGTCTGAGGTGACTAGGCTTACCTCTGCTGACCAAGGACGCGCATGGGAGCAGGAGAAGGACACCGCTGACCTCGGCTGTACCTAGGAGCAGAGATATGGGACAGGACATGGGCAAGCCACGTCCTGTCCACTGTGCAGAGACAATCATGACGTGCAGGCGTGCGCGTCTGCAGTGCCGGTACGGAGATATGACCGTTGCTAGTGGAGGGGTACTTCCGTAACTCGGTTTAGCCTATAAATAGGGCCTCACCCCTCCTGCGTGAGGGACGATGCATTGGGACTCATTTCCCCCCTTAGTTTCATCTTCATCCTTGAGCTCTTCTCCATTGTTGAGGGATATAGCTCGAGGAGCACTTTGTACTTGTGATACCTCGGATATACAGAGAGAGATAGGCAGGAGTAGGGGTGTTACCTCCTCACGAGGGCCCCGAACCTGGGTAGATCGTGGTGTGTTCTTGTGCTTGTGTGCTTTTCTGTGTGTGATTCTTAGCGCGCTAGCCCTCTCCCGGATCCACCAGCGTCCATCGGCCCCATTCTTAGCCATCCTATGACATCTGCCGTGATACCACCACGACAACTGGTTTGTGAGTTGTAACTCATTAAGGTGATGTCATGTGAATGAGAATTAAATTAATTCGCAGTGGACTGAGTTGCGCTAACGTTGGTGTGGATGCTTCTTGAGACATCCTCTCACCCCTTGAGTTGCTAGTGCATGCAAATCTCATTGACTAGTGTCTTGTTAAGGGTACTTTTGATTCATAGGATTTTAAAACATTTTTGTACGATTGAAATTCTATAGAAATGTTCCTTCGAAATTCATTTGATTTATAGGTCATATCGCATAGAAAATATTAATCCCATAGTATAAATTCATAGGAAAATCACATTAGCTTAGATCTCATGGAAAACTCTTTCACCACAGACAAAGATAAATCATATTCCCATAAGATTCAAGTAGACATGACATCTCAATCATATAGGTTTCCTATTCTACATTTTCCCAATAATATGAATCAAAGGAGCTCTAAATATTTTCACTTGTACTTATTAGCATGTAAAAAGTAATATGCTAAGTGCACATGAGAAATGCATGGCAACATGATCACAAAGAAATGTACTAATATATAGTTGCCGACCCTTTTACTATGAGATACCACGTGAAAATTTAAGTACCAATATGATATCAACTTTATAGATCGTAGGGTGACAACTTTGAGGCAAAAAAAAAATCGCTGAAACATACCAACATAGGCTTAGTTTCGCCGATCTCACCGAGATAAAATCGACAGTGAAAATGATCGTCAATCAGATTCATGGTTCGAGAGATAAAACATTTCGAATTTTCCAATTGCAACGCGACTCAGTGGCGTCAGCATGACTTTGTTTGAGCCTCATCCGTTGTCATTTAACGAAAAAAGTAGTCACTTGACCTATTGACATATACCCATATTTTGGAGGCCACCAGCTCGAGTTGGAAAGCTTCAAACGAGGAGGATATAGGAGGGGATGATACATTGTCATTTTGTTAAGCATGTGGCAAGTGGCACCCCGATCAAATCCCGTCGAGCGGCCGATAGTGAGTTGGACTTGACTTGCGATAGCAGTACTGCAGTAGTAGCAAAAGTGAAGAGTTGCACTAGCCAGTGGCAAAAGCACATATACTCCAGTATCAAAAGTATCTAAAAACACCAGCGAGCTAGGTCGGTTGCTGACCGAGAGAGTATCGCGAGATGATAGGATGGGGCGACTTGTACAAGGTGGTGTCGGCCATGGCGCCGCTCTACTTCGCCCTGGTCCTGGGCTACTGCTCGATCCGGTGGTGGAAGCTCTTCACCCGGGACCAGTGCGACGCCATCAACCGGCTCGTCATCTACTTCGCGCTCCCCTTCTTCGCCTTCGACTTCAACGCCCACGCCGGCACGTTCGCCGCCAGCTACCGCGTCCTGGCCGCCGACGCCGTCGCCAAGCTCCTCGTCGTGCTCGCCCTCGCCGTCTGGGCGGGCGCGTCCAGACGCAAGGCGGCGCGCGCGTCCTACTCGTGGTGCATCACCGGGTTCTCGCTAGCGACGCTCAGCAACGGGCTCCTGGTGGGCGCGCCGCTGATGGACGCCATGTACGGCAAGTGGGCGCGCGACATCGTGGTGCAGCTGTCGGTGGTGCAGGCCGTGGTGTGGCTCCCGGTGCTGCTTGTGGTGTTCGAGGCGAGGCAGGCGTGGATGGAGGTGACGGCGCCGGCGCCGGCGCTGGAAGAAGGCCTTCGGGAGGACGCCGACCGGGCAGCAGCAGCCAGAGATGGCCGGAAGAGGACGGGGCGCGCGTTCTGGGCGCCGCTGCTGCTGAACGTTGGGCTCAAGGTCGCCGGGAACCCGAACGTGTACGCCAGCCTCCTTGGGGTTCTATGGTCTATCGTGGCAAACAGGTACGTACTAATTCGCATGCATGCAATAGCGAATTTGGAAAAAAACAATAGCAGGTCAAATGATCGATCGGGGAGTAAATCAATTGTTCAAGCCGCCGCCGCCACCGCCTCCTTGGTCCCCTTCCTCCGGCTGGCCTCGCCATCGTCGGGAGGGCAGGGAGAACCCGATATATGAACGGAGTTTTTAGTAAAATTAGTGTTTTCAATAGTTTGGGTTAGGATTTTGGTATCGGTCTTCTTCATCAACGGAGATGACATCGTTTTGAATAAGTAATCTTTGGCTCTTCGTTCGACGACGAGATCTCCTTCCCAGCGTTAATGGTGGTGTTGTAAGATTCAATTTTCTAGGTTTTGTCCTCTAGATTTTGCTTCACCAGACCGATTTGGATTTTTTCTAATGGTTGCTGCGAGGAGGATTGTCCTCGCAATATCTGTCCCGGTTGCTACCAGCGACGTCGATCAGGCTGTTCGGTTATGTTTCCCTAAAATTTTGGTTGGTAATCTTGACGATGTTGATTGATTACTTTAATGGATGTGTGCACGCACGTAGCCTTGGCACTGCGGCTCAAAAAACTCTTGGGGGAACCATCGTTGGTATTTACCTTTGTCATTTGTCTACGGCTGCATTCAGAAAAGTACGAGATTGTGTCATGAAAGAACAAAGAGTTTGAAATTTTCGAAATTTTGCTCTTTTTTTAAACTTTATTTTGTAATTGATGTAGACAGCTCATGTATCTGTACCGTATATTATTCGCTACTTTAAATATCTCATGTTACTGATTGTCAACAAAAATTAGCGAATTGCTCCAAAAGAAATATAGTAGGTATCACTAGTTAATTTTTGATTGCTAACTTTTTTTGTTTTGTATATACATACTAGTTAACGTGCACGTGCAAACGCACGTCTCTCTTAGTGCAAGCTGATGCAACATGTAGATATATAAGTTTCGCAACACGATAACATATTCTTCTGTTCTTTCTCCCACTTCAAGCTAGCCCCTAGCTAGTCAATTATCATCATGCAATTTTACTAAATTAATTTAAAAACAAAGATAATTATCTAATTGTTTGCTTGCAATTCCATACCTCCGATTTGTCCCTTACATGTTGTAGGCGAAGGTTTTCCATCATTGGCGGTAAAAATGGTTCATGACTTGACAATAACAGTGGAAGTAAGTGGCAACACAACTTCCTCTCTTCCTGAGAGAAGGATTCTTTTAGAAGACCAACTTAATCGCGTGTGTATTACTTGATTCCCCTTTTTCTTTTCTTTATCCTCTTCCATTAGCCACTCAAGCATCAATCTGATGTTTGGCTTCCACACGAAACTTGACACATTCAGTTTTGAGTTCTTTCTCTTGGCACAGTTCATTCAATTTTCTCTCTAGCTTCAGGTTTAGTTTCTAGAAGCAATTTGATGTATATTACACGCTGCAGAAATACCGACCGATGAATACTATTTACTGTATTAAACAATATGTTCTGGACCAAAACAAATAGGCCCGGTGAGATCTATTGAAGAAAAATGTTTTAAAAGCAATAAAAGAGCCTGCAAAGTAAAGAATCAGAATGTACAAAAAATGGAGCAGATACATTAAGAGGAAAATAAAAGAATCCATGCCAAATTCCTGCATTAGAATTCTATGCAATAAATCGTCAAACAGTTGGCAACCTGCTTACCATGAAATAAAATCGTCCTACCACAAATCTCTATTATTTTCAACCAAAAATTACACCAATTTTAGGTTTGTTTCACTTGCAGCAGCTTTTCCTCCATGATTTCTTCAAAAAAATGCCCACAGTAGTTCAAGCATCATAGACATCAGAAGAAGTAACTTCTGCTATACGCTATTTTGGAATAAAAAGATGCAGGTCCACTGGGTTTATTTGCATGAAAGGGAGTACATGTTTGATGCTTCTGTCAGCAAGATGACCTCAACGAACTCAAGTCCCAACTGTCTTATGATCATCAGTTCAACAACCTGCTTAAAAACATCAATTTCACGAAAAGAAAGCTTCAGATTAAAGCATGGGGACCAAAGTTACTTGTTTTAACTTTCTTCAACTTGAAAAAAAACTTAATGAACAGCGTGCATTGTTTCTGAACTTTTCTGAGGACTGCCTCCTGTCAAATGAAGCAATTAATTAATCGTCTCATCGTTGGCAAAGGAACAAGCCTACCTATCAAAATCTGCCATGGCTTCTTCTAGCAACAGCGCATCAGCACTTCTGCAGTACAGCGAGATCCAGCCCGTTTGCAGTCAATCAGGCAACATAGCACCTCCAAGAGCTCCTTCCAATGAGGAAGGAACAACCTTGGGCATCACAAAAGCGGGCGTGGCACTCACAACTGAGATAACCACGGCTTAGTTTGGAAGAGGCTGACAGTAGAGTTAGCAGGAGACGGAGACGTTACTGAAGGCACGATGGCTGATCGAAGCAGCTTCATCCTTGAAGAAGGGTCCTGACGAACATCGCTAGTCTGTTGTGGGTAAGACATAAATCCTGGCGAACACGTCGATCTCGAACGCATCCAGTGCGTTTGGACATGGTGGTCGGCATGCAGAACCAGCCGTGAGTGCTCGAGATTCAAGCAGATGTCACGGCGGCAGAAACCACGCCCGTGACCACTCCCGACGACGGTGCGCGCCAACAATGGCCACCCTCCGCGTTGACCCGACGTGGAGTAGATCCGGCCTGGCACTCCAAAACCGAGCACACCTCTCATGGGAGTGGCTTGCAGCCGGAGGTACCCCACCGGATACGGAGCGCTCAGCGGCGGCGCGCTGGAGAGAGAGGGCTAGCAGCGGCGCGCTAGCGAGTGAGGGCCGGCGGCGGCGTGTGGATGGTGGGCGCTCTGCGCAGCCTCCCTGCCAGCAATGGGTGGAATTGGGGATTCTTATCTTTCGGCAGTTTTGAGAAGAATAAAGGAACGAAACGGTACGGTGGCATTTTGCTTGTAATATGTGATTTGGTGGGAGGGCAAAACGGTAAAAAGTGGACAAAGACGATCTGAATCATTAATCAAATATTGAACGACTCAGATTTAATGCATCAACACAGCACAACACAAGTTTGCTCTTTTCTCTACTACTCCCTCCATTCGGAAAAGGATTCATTTTTGTGACATCCTTTTCCGAACGGAGGGAGTATATAATATTCCTACAGGTGATGGTACGTTTTTTTTGATTTCCAGTTTTACCCCTCGTCGCTAGACTGTTCTAGAAATTAATTACAGGCCTTTGCCACCCCTAAGTTAGACCTACCGGTTCGATTCTCCCGTGAAAAAGAAACACCCAATCCCCTCTTCTCTCCTCTCAGCGGCGGCAGGCGGCAGCGACCGACAGACATAAGAGTCGCAGCGGCCGCCGGCATGGGGCAGGCCAGACCAGCCGCCGGAACGGCTTCCATGGATGCACGCCGACGAGGCGCCGTACGCCCGTACCTCCAGGTGCAGCTGACCGCGGCCGTGCACGCGCTCAACCACGGCGCGCATCCCTCCGCGCGCCTCGCCGCCAACCAGTGGCCCCTCGGCCAGCGGCGCTCGCCGCACAAACCTGGAAGGAGTCTCGCCGCCCTCATGGCCTCATACTCGAGTACGGCCGTCGCGAGATCCTGGAGCTCAGCTCGTACCCACCAGTTCAAGCGCAAATCAACGGTGAGAGCTTCCTCCACGGCACCATGGCGCGAGTGCGTGGGACAGGCAGTTCCTCTACTTTGGATCTCCAGAGCATGTAACCTTCTTGTGTATGCTGGGCATAGGAACGACTACCCCTGCACTCTGCCGTGCCTCTCACATGCTCCATCTTGTCCACCCATCCTTCGCTGCGTTGCTCCGCCGTTTGCAAGGTTCCATGAGATTTCAGATGCAAGGAACGCGTTCGATAAAATTCCCAAGAGAAGTTCGTACGGAGTAGATCGACTATGATGTATGGGTATCAGAATTTTTTAACCGACTAAAGTGAGGTCGCAAGGCTCCTCTTTGATATGGTAGGCTGTAGGCAGTGGAGTGCGAGGTAACAACTTCAGTTTTGTTTGCCTGTGCGAAAATATGAGTAGGTCTACGCAAGAACCGTTCTGGATCATTGACATGCTGCCAATTTATTACTATTTCATGTGTCCTGCGATCTGGTGGTGTGCAAGCGCCACCACTGATTAGTACAACACATATATCATTGATTGTAATTACCTATTGATTTTTCCTTATTGCTTGTGGTTAGTAGTAGCGCTACTATAACTAGATATAGCATTTAGCAGCAATGGGTTATTAGTGTGTGGTTCTTGTATGTGGTTGATGATTACTAAACGAGGTGATCTGATATGTGCATCTTAGAAGTTAGAAGAATTGATTAATTTGACGTTGGTCTTTTTTCTGCATTACATTGTTATGTCGATCCAATCATGGTCAAGTGGGCAGTTGGAAGATGACAACCAGTTGCATTGTCCATTTCAACCATATGAGCCTCATGATCTTAAATTAAAAAATCAGCCCGTTGCAACGCACTGGCACGTTTGCTAGGTCATATTTGAATTGCTGATGATTTCTCCGTATTGATCCATGTAGCTGCTTTTATATCTTACACTTATATGAGATGTATGCATTTGCAGATGCAACTATATATTCGCAAAGATAGTACCACTCTTACCATATTTAGAGAAAGCTACACATTTATTCTGAGTGAAAAATAATTCTCAGCCCGTAGCAACACACGGGCATTCTGCTAGTAATAGTAGTATAGATATAGATAGGTGGAACCTGGAGATTCCAACTATCATAGATGGCTCAATTTCGGTAATGTCAAAGACCGGCCTCGGAATCGGCATGTTCAGCATGGGTACGTAACAATCGGTACAGGTGTTTGCAACTTTGCATGGTTGGTGCTTGGTAGCCAGACCCTACCACAACATGTCTCTTAGAACGTTATGCTACTGTTTGGTTGGTTGCAGTTTACAGTACTTCCTCAGCCACACATGACCCATATGGTGTAAAAAAATTTTAGCAGAATTGTCACCCGTTTGGCGCCATATGTTTGCAAGTTGTTTTCATTTTACTTGATTCTAAGTCACAAACAACCCAGCTGTCAC
The DNA here is from genome assembly GCA_947311845.1 of Poa pratensis. Lineage (NCBI taxonomy): Eukaryota > Viridiplantae > Streptophyta > Magnoliopsida > Poales > Poaceae > Poa > Poa pratensis. The sequence continues at coordinate 11,484,414 of CAMZMU010000097.1, read as the reverse complement.
TAAAATTCCAATTGTACACTAAAAAGTAATAAAATCCACTATCAGCTATGCATTTCTTGAAGAAACACACACCTGTTGAACTTGCTTGAGAAAAAATAATACCACATTGAGCAATCAAAAATCTCAAATATGTTTCACTGTACATACCCTACAAAATCTACCGAACTTTGTAAAATAATTTATCTCAAATTGTGTAAAATTCTGCCGAACAAGTGCAACTAACCTCATTGCCAAAGCGCCATGTTTTATAGATTCCTAACAAATATGGTCCCATCGAGCTGTCTACCAAGTCAGCTACAACATCATTTAGACCTGTTTGTATGACTTGTAAATTTATGGAAGATGGTAAAATAGGGTACAAGGTGCCAAAAAATCACCATTAGGAGTAAAAACGTGGCAAAATCTTTAAGATGGGTCGAAAGTTGCCACTAGGATACAATAGAGAGTAAAAGCCTAAAAGAATATCACAAGGTAATAATATAAGTCTTATCTGATCGAGAGCCGAATTTTGAATTTATGACTCAAGCATAAATAGCTAAGCTAGTTCCACATATCCCTAGCTTATCTAGAACTAGTGAAGCCCGGAAGGCCGGAATGTTTTACGCCCATACCTCTAATTATAAATGAGTAATTCAAACAATACTGTATTAGGAGAGATCAACTAATTAATTAACTACTCCCTCCATTATTATATGTGGGACATTTTAGGTTTCATAAAGACAAATCATTAACTAAGAATTGTTTTGTCAATTTAAGATTGGCTTGAAATGAAATTGATATCACTCGCTAGATTTTATTTTAGAACTCGCTGATAATTAATTCTGAGCAATTTATGATCAATCGTTTGTCTTGACAAAACTAATCACCCACATATAAGAAAGGAGTGTAAAATGTATGACTAACTGGTAAATGAAATGTTGTGGTTGTATTACAGGATTGTTCATAGGACTGCAGGATAAGATCATCATGACTGGGCCAGGATTGACAACATTGGAAATTTTTTTAAAATAATTTTTTTTTTAAAGTTTATTCGGAATCTAGCACGCGATTTGGAGAAATTTGAAAAGTAGCGCGGCGTCGTCACGGGCCATGCCGAAAGCAAGGTTTTGGCATGGGCAGTGCCGAAAGCAGTAGGTTTCGGCGTTGGCGCTACCGAAACCCTGCTGAGCTGCATGCAATCCTTGCTTCGCGTAACTGCGGCGCCGGCAGCCAGGTTTCGGCCCGGGCCATGCCGAAACAGGCAAAGATTCGGCTTGGGCCATGCCGAAACATGCCCTCCATTTCCCTTTCGCGCCTATTTTTCGCGTCGTCGTCGCTCCCGCCTTTTATTTTCCCGCCAACCTTGCTCCCGCCTGTTTCTCCCGCCAATTATTCTGTGCTCGTCCTATAAAAACCCCGGGAGGAGATGTCGAGTTGGTAAGCATAGTCCACTCACTCGAACATGTCGAGTTTTCCTTCAGATGGTAGTTTCCCGGGTGGAATGTCGGCACTACTTTTGAGGTTTACGGCCGAGTTCAAGGTAGACAATAAGGAGATCCCATTCGAAGATATTGTTAGTCATCCACCTCATCTCCGTGAGCTATCAGCGAAGCTACTTAGGCATGGGTGGCCACGAAGGGATTTGAAGGAAATAGAAAAAGAACTTGTGAGGCTGCATGCTAGGTGGCAGAAGAAGTAACTAACATATAGGAGTGAAGCAGATATGTTGGATGCTCTTCGTAAACCGATTTTATGGGTCGAGGAGAGCGAGGATGAAGATGATATCTTCATGCCGACTGAAGCGAGCAAGAAAGCTGCAGCAGCGGCGGCGGCGTCGAAGGGCAAGGGTGCGGCGTCGTCGAAGGACAAGGGTGAAGCATCGTCGAAGGGGAAGAGTGATGCGGGAGGCTGTGTCGATGGTAGATGACTTTTCTTTTTCAATTTATGTTGTGTTGTCGCTACTACCACTTTTCTTGTTGTCTGTGTAAGTTGCAATGTTTGTTTAATAATATGTCTCGTACAACTTATTTTCCTCTGATATGTCTCGTACATAGATAATAATATGTCTCGTACATAGATAATATGTCTCATACAAACATAAATATGAATATGTCTCGTACATAGATAATATGTATCATACAAACATAAATATGAATATGTCTCATACATAGATAGAAATATGTCTCATAGATAGTAGTACATAGATAGAAATATGTCTCATAAATATGTCTCATACATAGATAGAAATATGTCTCACAGATAGTAGTAGATAGTAGTATCACTCATCTCGGTGAGCACGTGTCCGTGGCTGTCTACACGATCGACGCCCGGAAGGTGACAAGCGTGTCGGAGCGCGGTGGTCACGCATCCCTCGGCCTTGCAACGGCTCCTCCTCCTGTGTCTGGGTTTCCCGCGTCGGGGCCGGCGGTGGAGTCTCGTACATCTGGTCGTCGTACAGCTCCGTGTGTGGAGTGTCGTCACCCCCACCTGTACATGTAGATGTTACGTCAGTACTCCGTCTTGGTGGACATGATAAATAAACGCTAGTATTATAAAGTACTTACCGAGGTGGACCGGAATCTGAGACATCGGCATAGCAGACGGGTTCCACACGGGACGTTGAGGTGGATGTATCCCGTAACCTTGCGACATCGCGAACTGGTAACCATGCGGCATGCCATACCCGTACGAAGGCGACATCCCGAGCCCCCGTACATAGGTGGCGGCTGCCACGTCGAACTACCGGGTTGGGTAGGATCTGGCTGCTCGTACATATGTGGCTGTGATGGACCGGACTGGGAAGGATCTGGCTGGTGGGACGAACTACCATGCTCGTATGTAGGTCGTGATGTGCCTCCGCAATCTCTCGCGCCATATTGATGAAGCGCGCACTAATAGTGTCGACGTGGGAGTCAATGAACATCACCTTGCCGAACAGCCACATCAGGTATGCCTCCAGAGATCTAGTAATCTGCGGTTCAGTCAAGGCGGCATCCGGGTATCCTAGAACTCCAATCTGCATTGATCAGACAAAACGAACTGAGTAAGTACAAATTTGTTGATAATAAAAAATAAAACTCATAATTCTAACAGTCTTACCTGAAACTTGCTCAACCATGAAACCCGAGGACCGTGTGGCTGGTACTCTAAGGGCGGGTTTTCCGGATGTATCCCTGCGAAACGTGCCTGCATTTCTTCACGCCAATTATTTGGAGCCTCTAAAGGACCTACGACCGCGCCCGCCAGTGGGAGACCCAACAGATATGACACATCCTGAAGAGTCGGTGCCATCTCTCCGCACGGGAAGTGAAAAGTGTGGGTCTCGGGCCTCCATCGATCAACTAAGCAGCAGAGCAGTAACCTGTCTGGGTTGATGCGTCGAGATGCATCAATCTGCACATCAACATCTGGGTCCCCGAGCTGATCTGGTGGAATATGTAGCCACTCCCGCCGAGTCGCCTCAACTAGGCGCGCTATAGGTAAGAGACCAGACCAAGATAAACTGCAACAAAATTTTGTATCATAAATTATTCATCATATCATATAACATAACAAAATAATCAATATATTCTCTTATACGTACCGATCAACCCAATCAGGGTGTATCATCCAGTTGTATGCTGGACCCCGCGTACGCAAGATCTTCGGTACGTCACCACCCTCCAAATCTTTGCACGATGTTTTCCATCGATCACCCCACTGAGCAACGCATGTGCAGCCATCTATACAAATTAAAACATAAAAATTAACAAACATACAAATTAAAACATAGTTCGGACACGTACAAATTAAAACATAAAAATTAGCAAACATACAAATTAAAACAGAGTTCGGACGTGTACAAATTAAAACATACAAATTCACGTACAAATTAAAACATAGTTCGGACACATACAAATTAAACCATACAAATTCACGTACAAATTAAAACATAGTTTGGACACATACAAATTAAACCATACAAATTCACGTACAAATTAAAACATAGTTCGGACACATACAAATTAAACCATACAAATTCACGTACAAATTAAAACAGAGTTCGGACACATACAAATTAACCCATAGGGATACACACACAAATTAAAACATAGTTCGGACACGTACAAAGTAAACCATAGGGATACACACATAGAAATAGGAATGTAGTGCTAGCCACGTTGGCCACGTCCTCGGTTTCCTCGACCACGCACAGGATCAGAAACGACTGCAGGATCAGGATCAGGTCCTAGGCCGTATTTGGGACAATACTTCTCTCTATGCCCAAAAAGATTGCAATACAAGCATTGTCTAGTACATCCACCAGCTTCAGACTCGTCCATATCATTCCGGATGCGACGCGTGTTCCGTCTTCCTCTGCTAGTTCTCATAAGAGCAGGATCCGGAATATATTCTCGTTCCATCTCATTCACCTTCTTGAAGTTGCCAACTACTCTAAATCCTGTCATCTCCCCGGTCCAAGTTTCAACCACTGCCTCCTTCATGTAATACGGAGAGATAAAACTGATTGGGTTCATCCCCAACTGGCCAGAAACAGCAAGGACATGAGAACATGGGAGGTGAAGCAGTCTCGGTTTGTTGCACGTGCACTCGCACGTTGGGGGTTGATGACGTGAAACACACGTTCGTTGGGAGACCCCAAGAGGAATGTATGATATAGTCAGCAGCAAGTTTTCCCTTAGAAAGAAACCAAGGTTATCGAACCAGTAGGAGCAGCAACTCTTCAGAAGGTTGTCAACGGCGCCAGAAAAATAGCTGTCGCAGGGAGTCTGGACTGTTGACGTGGAATCTGCACACAACACAATCAAACTACTTTGCCCCAACGAAACAGTGAGGTTGTCAATCTCACTGGCTTGCTGAAAACAAAGGATTAAACGTATGGTGTGGAAAATGAGTATTAAATTGCAGAGAATGAAAAAGGAACAGTTTGCAGTTTGTGGTTGTTTAATCAGTGTAAAAGAATGGACCGGGGTCCACAGTTCACTAGTGGTGTCTCTCCATAAAAGATAACTAACATGTTGGGTGAACAAATTACAGCTGGGCAATTGACGAATAGTGAGCGCATGACAATGCATATACATGACATGTTGACTACTATGATATTTAATTGGGCATTACGACATAATACATAGATCGTTATCTAACAGCATCTATGACTAATAATCCACCGCCGGGTTGTCATCCGAGTCCCCCGTTGGTATTAAGTTGCAAGCAACGGATAATTGCATTAAGTAAAGTGCGTAATGTAAACAAACACATATGTCCGTGGACATAGCATCGTTAGGTTATCCCTAGTGGCAACAGCACATCCACAACCTTAGAACTTTCTGTCACTGTCCCAGGTTAAACGGAGACATGAACCCACTATCTAGCATAAATACTCTCTCTTGAAGTTACAAGCATCTACTTGGCCAAAGCATCTACGAGTAACGGAAAGCATGCAAGATCTTAAATAACATATAAGATAGATTGATAATCAACTTGACATAATATTCAATATTCATCGGATCCCGGCAAACACAACATGTAGCATTACAATAATATGATCTTGATCATGTAGGGCAGCTCACAAGATCTAAACATGATGGCACAAGGTGGAGAGACAACCATCTAGCTACTGCTATGGACCCATAGTCCAAGGATGAACTACTCACGCATCACTCCGGAGGCAGACATGGCGATGTAGAAGCCTCCGGTGACGATTCCCCTCTCCGGCAGGGTGCCGGGAAGAGGTTCTGAACCCTCCCGAGCTAGGGTTGACGACGGCGGCGTCTCTGGAACTTTTCGTGGATATTTGCTCAGGTACTTAGGGTTTTCGCGTCGGGGGGAATAAGTAGGCGAAAGGGCGGCGGCTGCGGACCCCCGAGGGGCCCACACCACCCCAGGGCGCGGCAGAAGGGGGGCCCGCGCCCTGGTGGCGTGTGGCCTCCTGGTGGCCCTCCTCTGCTGCTCCTTTGCTCCGTCAGGCGTGTTCTGGAAAAATAGGCACCCCCGTGTTGTTTCGTCCAATTCCGAGAATATTTCCAGACTAGCTTTTCTGGAATACAAAAACAGCAGAAAACAGGAACTGGCACTTCGGCATCTTGTTAATAGGTTAGTCCGAAAAAATGTATAAAAGTGATATAAAGTAGATGCAAAACATGTAGCAATTGGTATAAAACAAGCATGGAACATCAAAAATTATAGATACGTTTGAGACATATCAGGGGTGCAGTAGCACTAATTATGACCTCATGGGTTTTCAGCTCATTACCCGCACCAAATCTTGAGGTTGGTAAGCGTACCTCTTACCTCGCTTCTTCATTACCAATACGAATGACAGTGTGCATCCGTGCCTTCTTTATCTTCTTGTCCATGTACTGTCTTATCTTGCGGCAATAAGGTGTGTTGGGGTAATACTCAAGATGCTCGACGGCTTCACGACGTCTATCTCTGAAATACGTCAATGTTCCGTGCAAAATACCCTCCACCAGTGCTGTCAGTGGCAAACTCCTATTCCCTCTGAGTACAAAATTGTACACCTCAGCTAGGTTGGTAGTCATGATGCCGTACCTTGCTCCATATTGGTCGTGCAACAGAGACCACTTCACGGGAGGCTCCTTCTCTATCCACTCTTCAAAAAATTTGATTCGTTTTCCCTTCTTTCTCTTCATACCAGGAGGGTCAATTCCAAGCAAGTCACACAACCCAACAGGCTCTGAATCTGTCGTATTTGTCGTACTACCGTGTGTCGCATCACCCTGTGCCGCAGCAAGCTGTGTAGCTAACGCTTGCGCCTGTGAAGCTTTCCTTTCCTTCACTTGCTGCCCAGTGAATTCAGTCAGTCTTTCCCACAGAAACTGATACTTCCTCTCCCGATTCTGAGATTCATCAGCCTTTTACTCTTAAAGCATGAGTAAAAGTTAGCGCCGAGATGACGCATACACCAGCGGCTCTGCATGTCAGTCCATGGTGCTGGTTCATCCTCGGCGGGGTGCTGCAGTCGCTTTATAGCCTTAAGCATACCAGGATGCCTGTCGTGAAGGATGCACACATTTGGATGAGTCTTCACAACTGCCATTTTCAATTGCCTGAAGAACCATATCCAGCTATCATAATTCTCACCCTCGACGAAGGCGAAGGCAATCGGGACGATCTGCCCATTGACGTCCAGACCTATTGCGGTCAGGATCTGCCCCTTGTACTTGCCTGTGAGAAACATGCCGTCCACGCAGAGCACTGGACGACAGTGGGTAAAAGCTTCGATGCAAATAGCGAACGAGAAGAACAGTCGGCCGAATACACCATATTGAGGAATATCCGGGAGCTGTTGTATTTGTACTATAGCATATGTGCCAGGATTCCTCTCCTTCAATGTGCTAACAAGACGAATAACATTATCATAAGAGTCATAGAAAGACCCAAACCTCTCCTCTAGAGCCCTCTGCTTAGCTCTCCAGGCCTTTCCGTACTTAATGGTGGTATTCCATCTTGCCTGAACTGTGCTTATGATGTGCTTTGCTTCCATGTCTTTCTTGCTCACTATCTCACAGAACAAGAGACGTGCAATGAGAGTTGACGTTAGGTTTGGGTGATTTGTCAGCAAACTATCAATTTCACATGTGTGTGGCACGACGTCTGTCACCACCCACACCACGTCATACTTCGGCAAGTGACCATGCACCCGTGCAAGACAACCAATGTCAACACAACTCATTGTCAAATATGTTCTATTTGACACATCAGTGCGGAAAACCCTTTGCGTGGACAATGCCCACTGAATCACGGCTTCCCTTAACTGTTGCTTCGTGCTGTACTGAGCCCCGATTTCAATGTTATTCATGTGGTACTCCTAGGACGATTCATGGACATCAGGCACGACCGTGATGGCAGAGTTGTCCTGATTCCAGTAACTGGGAATAGGCACATCTTCATCATTATTTTCATCCGAATCATCAGAATCAATATCTTCTGCGACGCCATCCTCGTCTTCCACCAATATCTCAGCCTGTACTGTACCTTCGTGCTCATCCGCATCAGCCTCCCCAATTTGGGGTCTTGCTGACAGTGCTGGTTCATAATGAAGAGGAATTTCTGACAGTGATGGTACATAGTCAACAGGAATTTGAGCATGTCCTGCTGACGGTGATGGTTCATAATGACCAGGCATTTGGGCACAATGCGAACTAGTTGCTTCACTAGTCTCTCCAGCCTGAACAGCACCGCCACCTATTTCTAAATTATTCTGCTTCAGAACAAACGACACTAGGACTTCTGGTTTTGTCCCTCGGCGTTTGCATGATGCTAGCCAAGAAACCCACTGATTTGTCCGATCAAGCGGCAACAACTCCCAGCGAATATTTGACCGGGATTTGGTCCATACCGACTGAATCCTAACAGTTCAGTAATTAGGATCATACCCAAAATTCACCGTCAAATACCACTGGACAACGCTGATTTTCACTTTCTCTGGCTCTGTCAATTGAATCTCCACATTTTCAAATTCACTAAGATCAACCCCTGACTCAGATGCACGGACTGTACCGGCACCGTAGTGCACAACAACATCGACCACTTCCATTACCTAAACAAATTTATTCCATCATTAAATACTCCACATCGGATATATCTAAATATTACGACCGCCGAAAATAAATATGACGACCCCCGGTAAAATAAAGACTACTCAAAATATACAATACATCTAACCGACAACATATATCTACACTAATCCTGACACATCCACCGACAAACTATATTAACATTTAACCTAAAAAATCTAACCGACAACATATATCTACACTAATCCTGACACATCCACCGACAAACTATATTAACATTTAACCTAAAAAATCTAGAGATTAGGGTTTACCCTTGATGCGTGCGTAGCTCCCGCTGCCCGGCTTCAATCTAGCACCACCACCGCTGCACCACGCCTCTAGCTTCCCCAACACCGGCACACACCACCACTATCCACCATTGTTGACCACCATTGCTCCACCTCCACTCCCCCAAACGCCTCCACGAACAACTATCCCATCAATAGATCGGGGATGCCCCAACCCTACTCTACTCTATTTCTTTAGTATGTGGGTTTGTGGGGATTTTTTGGGGGTAAGAATCGGTGCTGTTTTCTCTGGAAACGAAGAACAGAGGAGAGGAGATGGAGTGCTCGAGCGAGAGAAGGAAGAAGAAGGCCGTCGAGGCTTATCTGCCTCGTTTCGGCACGGGCGCTGCCGAAAGGCAGGTTTCGGCACGGGCGATGCCAAAAGTGCCACTTTCGGCACGAGCGCTGCCAAAAGAGGTGGGCCACGGCTGCCGCTGCGCAGGCCGACATGCAGACGGCCTCTTTCGGTGCTGGCCGTGCCGAAACACGTGCTTTCGGCGCGGGCCGCGACGAGGCCGCGCTAGAACTCAAATTTCTCCTGAACGCGTGCTAGATTCCGAATAAACTTTAAAAAAAATATTATTTAAAAAAAAATCGACAACATTGGGTATGGTGCTGAGGTTTGTCGCTGCACCGGCAGCCACCGCAAGAGCTCCGTGGTGACCTTCTACGCGTTGCCGTCATACAGGTGCTTCTTCTTTTTGGTTGCAACTTAAGAGACATAGAATATTTCAGTAGCTAAACGCTCCATCTTGTTCCTGTGGATAGGCTGCACTGCCTCAGTCTGTGGGAACATTTTTTTTTTTGAAACTAGTTGAATGCCCGTGCGTTGCTACGGGTTCACAATTTTTTTACTATAAATGAAAAAATGTGCATAGAAAGAAATATAGCCACATAATATTACAAAAAGAAATAGAATTACAATTTTCCTAACATTTAATTCGATTAAAAGCTATAAATTGACATGATGTTCATAGAAAGCAACAATTATCTTTTTGTTGATTAAAAATTGTAATTCCAATTGAATCGCGTGATTTCTCCACAATTGTCTCTGCATGTCTCCATAAAAAAGTTGTCTCGGCGCCTCCACATATGTGTGTTGCAATGGTAAGATAAAAAGGGGAAACAAAAAGGTCATTCAAGTTTGTAAACATGACCCAGATTGGCGATGTTTGCAATCTCTGTTGTTCAACCTTTTTTTTACAAAATCACTACAATTATTTTGTCCAAATCAACTTTGGAAATATTTGAAGAACATCACACATAAACAATAATGATAGTGCAAACTATTTTTGAGAATCATGATGTACCAAATATTTTAAGTACGAGATTTATCATGGAAGTAGTATGTGTACTTTGTGCCCAGGCACACTGCCATTGGCATTACTATTTTCTGTACGAGCATAACAAATAATAGTCTATCAGCAGGTATATGACCCCTGGTAGAATATCTTGCAAGGAATCACAGAGTGTCGGAGCGGCCTTCATATGTACATAGGTCTTCTCCACGACCTCGACGTCAGTGACGATGTTGAAGTTCCAGCACTCCAGCACCTCGCCGGTGGCCTTGCTCTGATGACCAGCATGATCCTCTGCACCTGGCCGAGACAGGACATTTTATTCTTTTGTAGTAGAGATAATGTGCAAAGACATAAAGTTAAAGTAACTTCAATCTGCTCACATTATCAAAGAATTAGCACTACTCGCAGTCTCAATCTGCTGGCCTTGCTAAATTTTTATTGCAACCTTCAATCTGTGTCTGCAAAAATGAAATGCAGTAATTCACCAAAAGCAAATGCCCCTGCCTCTTAATCTTGCAGCATGATCTTTGAATGAGCCATAACTTCCATCTTTATTACTTTTACATACAAAATATACAGACTAAGAGTGAAGCCTATACCAACGACTATGGCGTTATAAAATTCTTCTCATACATTTCTCCTCCATCTATTTTGATAAGTTATGCTGCACACCTGTTTGGTCCACTTGTATTAGCACTTGATATTGTCCTAAATGACCAATTGTTGTACAGCGTAGAATGCACTTTTAAACTATAACTGAACATGTATTCTTTCATGAAGTTTTTTCATATAAATAGCTCGTATCATATTGCAAGAACTATGATACTGAACTTCGTTGAAGATTAGAATTCCTAGTTGACACAAGTAAATGAATTATACGTTTCGTAATTAATTTGAGTGCACATGTATTGCCCGTGATGGCAACAATCAGAAAAGAAACTAAGAGATCAAAGCAAGTACCTTGAAATTCCACTTTGAAACTAACTTGTTTGAGAATGCACCATCTGGTGAGATTGGGCATCAACAAGAATGCCATTGCGTCCTTGCACGGGACCGGGATGTGGTCGACAAACTGGCAATCACAGTTTGGTGCATGCATACCATTTGGATGCCAAGCACGCTCCTGGACGTCAGGTCATCCCAGACGAGCAGGAGCAGCAGCACCCTGACCCTCTCCTGCGACTTCCTCCTGAGCATCTTGCGTAAATCTTATTAGCAGTGTTGAATGCTCTCTCGGAGGAGGAGGCGTCGCCTGCGAAACAAGTATAGCCGCTTGCACTTGTTAGAAAAGGCTGCAGGTGAAAAAAATCATTTCGTGATGGAAACATGCAAGCATATGGTATTACACTCCTTCGAATAATAACTGCTCGGGTAGGTTATTTACAAACAGAAAGAGAAGTGTCGTTGACAAGTTATCTGTATACTATGGCAAATTTAATACAATCAAGTTGCAAGCAAATGATTGGCTATATAGATGATCTGACTGCAAAGCTCGCTTCACTTAACTTTGCTTAGTACCATTGCAAGAAAAATATTTATGTATTTTATTTCACACCAGTATCATCAGCTCATCACGCACCATTCTCTGAAGCATCACATTTGAGAATTTTCTTAGAACATCTCAAGGCTTCAGTGCTGCCACACCTCAACGCGGGTCATCTACAACGAGAGCATGACATCAATTAGTAATTTTCAAAATCATGGGCTTTAAGAATAGAAGAAATCTTATATGATTCTCAAACTCAGCGAAAAGACCATGGCATCAAATCGTGATTTCGCTGTCCAAAAATAACTCTGATGAATCAAATCTGGTACAGCAGCAACCTAATTACACGAAGCAATTGATAAGGTAGGTATTACTCGTGGGGACTTTAGGAGAAGATAGACGATCCTAGCGCTGGCGGAAGTAGCCTTACATGACTGATTAGCAATCAACGTAGATCAAACTAAATCTAGTTGTCGGAGGAAACGTACTCATGGATGGAGGGGCAGACGCAGATGGAGATCATGGAGGTCTTCCGGTGCGGACTGGGCCTGGCTGGTGACATCGAGGCCGCGCTCGTGGACAGGACGATGGGGAGGCGGGGACGCGCGGTGGAGGCCGCGTGCATTTAAAAATACTATGTACTACATGAAAAATTAGCTCTGGTCTCTTCTGAACAAGCATTATATCAGCATGACAAAAATGAATTTCTGAAAAAAAAATCATTGCACATAGATATATTTTCTGTTCAATAGGTTGACTTGTCTTGAGCTAGCTAAATTAAGCCAGTCGCCATATTCTCTAGATACATACAATCAGGTAATGTATCAGTAGCGAGACTGCTATTTATCCCTAAATTGAGCTGTGAAATCATGCATGAGCCACACATACAAACAATCGGGCGATGTGGAGTAACTGTATAATTATACCGTGGATCAGAGGTGATGTTGGAACTTGGAATTAAACACACACACGACACAGAGGTTGAGCGCAGTACCTGCAATGAGGCAGCTCGACAAGGAAGCAGGGACATCGATCCGCTTCAGCTCGATTCAGCCGCTGACGGCATCGGAGGCGGCCACGATAGTGAGGGAGGGAGGAGGTGCCTGCGCTGGAGGACAGGGGTTGGGGCTGGGGCTGGGGCCTCCGCCGCGACGGGATCTGGTGGGGAAGACGCCGCCCAGACTCCTCCCCGCCCTCCTACGCCGAGGCGTCGCCGCGAGCAGCTAGGGTTTCGCGGATGGGGTCGCTGGGATGCGTCGTCGTGGAGGAAATCGAGCGAGCGGCGACTGCGAGGCTGGGTCGAGCAACGCGGGGGTCGAGGAGAGAGGGCGCCCGTAGGCGGCGGAGAGATCCGGTTGTGCGTGTGGCCGGCGGCGTCGAAGGATGCAGAGGTCGAACCCTACGCGGCGGCGTTCTAGTGGGAGCGAGGCGGCCTTATCGGGTATGAACCGGTAAGTGATGACTGCGGGTTGATTCCCAATTTTTAGAGGGACTAAACTGCAAAACGACCTTTCGTCCGTCCGGCAGAAGACAGGACACTCCATACTTTTATAGTAGAGATTTACTGCGTATATTCATAGAAAGTACCACGTACAAAGTACATCGTACAGAAGCCAAATACAAACATACATACGCAGAGGATACAGAGCAGAGCAACCGTCGGCAGCACCTCCGTCGTCGAGGAAGAAGACCGGCGCCCACCTTCTTGCCACAGCCCGAGGGCACCTCATCAGAAGAACGCCGCAGAAGCTGTCCGCGGCGCAGCGACGGAGTCTAGGCCGTTGAACGAGCACGGCGCAGACCCTCCCACTCCAGCACCACCACCTTCCCGCAACCGACTTCGACACCGACACCCACAAGCGCAGCCGACCTCGCTCCGCCCTGAGATCCCACCGCCGAGCCCCCGCCTACACGGACCCGGCGGGATCCAGCAGATCTCGAGCACCCCGCCGGGCCTCGAGCCTCTGCACCGCGAGCGCGACGACGACGAGCCCCGAGGAGCTCCACCGCCGGAGAAGGGTCGCGCCGACACCAAAACACCCATCCGCAGCACCACCTCCTCCAAGGCGCCGCCGACGAGACCCCCACCAGGACCTACCTTATATACATGCCGGAATCGGGGATCCCCACCCTCCCGCCGCCGCAGCGGCCGGCGGAGGGGAGGAATCCCACGATTCGGCGGCGCGCATGGTGGAAACGACGGTGAGCTTCCAAAATCGCCTTTTCTCCTCCTGCAACAATAGACGGAGAGGGGAAAAGGTCAGACGCTTGAGTATGATCTACATGCTGATGTACTCAGTACTGCGTAAGTAACTGTTCATCTTGGTCACAACGTTGTTTGGACACGTTTTGATTGGTTTGTTGGTAGATACCAATAATTTTAACTGTTATTTCAATTATTTTTGCAGGGTGATAGCCGGCACGTTGGTTTCACTGCCTGTGATAACCACATATTATGTTGTTTTAGGGTTCATAAGATAGAATCATCCTCTTGTTTTTGGCTATATAGCGGTACAATACAAACAAGTTGTGTATATCGTAATACCCACCTTTTTCTATACTCAAACACGAATTCATAGTGCTTAGGGGTGTGTTTGATTACTCACACCCACTCCAACTAGACTGGGACGGATCCCATGGGTGCCATGGCACGCCATCCTAAAACAGAAAACATTGTATATCATAGATCTTGACACTAGTTGTCTACATATTAAAATCTATTTTTACGACTACTACACTAGGTGCCATGTTGTTTAGAACAAAATTAACTATCTATAATGTTAATTATATAATTTTTGTACCAACATAGTTAAGTTATGTTGTTTATACATTGTAAGTATAAACCATGGCACCACTAGCGGTAAATTTCTAGATCTGCCACTGCAAACTGATCCAGTAGGTGCAAAGAAGACCGATTGGTTTATACGTACTCGCACAAGACTCATAGCATTGTAGATCCTGGCTCTAGGGGAACATTCGATTCGGTTGTTTCCGTGGAGGCATTTCGAGATGAGCACAAGGGGTTAGGCCGACGCGCGGGAGGGGAGGGGGGGGGGGGGGGGGGGGGGGGGGGGGGGAATGCATTCAGATGGCGAGAAGAGACGAAAATTGTTGGCAGAGTATGACATCAAATCTAGTCTAACCCCCCATTTAGTCGGTCACATTCAACTAGAAGATGAATCCAACCTCCGAGATCTTTGACACCGGGACCAGCTTCTCCCCTCCATTAGTTGCTCATCCTCTTCATCTCTGTCACTGACAGTAGCAAGGTCTACACTCTGCACTTCTTGTGGAGTTGTGGAAACGTCTTCCGTTATTATGTATTAGTAAGTACTCTGGAATAAAACATTGTAATAAATGCTATGTGACTCCGTGTAATCATCTATAGAGATTTGTATGCTCTGGCAAAACGATATTTTTTTAGACAAAGGAAATATATTAATATTGAAGAGATACCAATTACACCTTGTCTCTGCAACAACGAAATATCCTAATGACATTAGAGATACACACAACTCTACAATAAAAAAGAAGAACAAAAAACAAAAGATCCCCCTAGAGTGATCAATTCTTTATAGCTGCAACACAAACCACCACCAAGACAGAACTCAGAGTCCAAATTCTTCAAAAGCGACGCCTCAAAAGAAAACAATGCACAAGCGCCGTCGCCGCCCGATCATAGATCTTAGGTTTTCACACTGGAGAAAGTCCGCACTCACAAAACAATGTCTTCAGGAAGGCCATTGCCAGGCACAACCAATTAAGGTCAGACCTTGGATTTTCACCCTGAAAGATAAGACTCTGTACTCCTCTTTTGCTGCCGCTGCTACAAGTAACGAATCACCAAGCAAAGTCCTCATCGCTTCGAACACACTGTCTGCCATTACTAGACCTCAGACCTCAGCCACCATGACATTCTCCGCTAGTGTTGTCGCCATAGAAATCGAATACCGACATTTCCAATGGTGACAACAGACAACGAAGCTTCACTTCACTCCATCGTGAAGCCTCACGACCAGAAATATGGGTGCACATGACCGAATCACATCCGATCCAGCAATCTCTAGCCATGAGACGCCTAATGGAGCTCGTCGATGATGCCTTCCATAACTCGTCACACTGGCCATATCAATGAGGGTAGGCTTCAAGTAGACCACTCACCACTGTCTCGGCGCGAGAAGAACCCAGGAATAACCACCTCCACACGGTGCCCATGCGAACAGCAGGGCAAACTGCCTTTATTCCGATCGAGGGCACAACAACGCCCAGGCCAAGGCCTGGGAGCCGGCCATAGGATGCAACGCTCCCTGACCACCTCGAACGCCGGAGGAAACGGCCCTCCGCCACGCGCCGCCGCCCGCGACGGGTCCTGATGGGACCCGGATCCACATCGCCGCCCCCTCCACAACACAGTGGGTTTTTTCTATGCGGGCTAGCATGAAAGCACAAACGTTTGGACTTACCCGGATCAAACCACCACAAATTTCAAAACAAATAGGGTAAACACATGACCTACTAATTCCCGACATGTAAAACTTTGAGAATTTTATGTGTTTCTGACAAACCATATAAAATCAAATAGTGGACAACAAGGTATGAGAAAAACTTCTAGTCCATAAAACAAGAAAATTAGGGTTTTCTGCCTTCCTCAAATTATTAGTAGTGCAGTCCAAATAATTAATAAACATAGTAAAAATATTACGAATATGACATTAAATTTCAAAAGAATAGATACATTGAAGTTGAAGGTGTACGAGGCAACTTGGAGAGCTTGCTCGTGGGGTCCAGTTTCTATCGGCGAGTTAGCGGAGGAGTCGAGGAGATCAGCGAGGAGTTGCGACACGACATAGGGAAATGTTCTTTTCTTTTGAACTAGTGACAGGAAGAGATGTGAGTGTTGTACGAGATATTACGTCGTGTAGTTAGGCCTTTCCTAATTCTTGCATCTTAGCGTGTTATCATGACCGATTTGCTTATATGACAATGTATTTAATGAAAAATAGATTGAGATTTTATCTTAGCTAACATATACAGGAAAAAAAAGTTGCTAGCCCAATCACATGCAAGTAGAAGGCCAACCCTTAAATGTGCATTAGAGTGATCATCTCTTGATACACCACTACCGTAGGGACTAATAATGTCATATGTGTTATACAAAAAAATATAAGGTGGCTTTCGCAAAAAATAATTAACGTCACGTGTCGGCACCGGAATGATTGGTACTAGTTTTGCACTGTGTACTAGTTCTGCTAATAGTTCTTCACCGTAGGGAGTAATAGTTTTGCACTATTGAAGAACTATTGGACGACCAGTGTATTTAGCTCAGAATAAATTGCTAAAGTACAATGCATAATGAAAGACCCTAAAGATTGGAGGTGGAAGAGTACACTACCAGATAACTTAAGACCTTGTTTGTTTCTAGGATTTTTTTGGGATTGGTGGGAATTATCCTAGTTAAACCCCAAATCCCCACATATTTTCAAAAGACCGTTTGTTTTTATTATATTTGATCGGTTTTATCCCCACTTTTCCCCAGAATTTCCCAAACTCTAGTGTGTTTTCTTCAATACCCAAAACACTACCCCTCTCTTGTGGATTGGGGATTGATGGGATTTGATGAAGGTTGGGGTTTCAGCTATCCATGCATTCTGACAAAGTTTAGGCAAAGTGTCGTGGATTAGAAAATAATGAATTAGTTGCACTAAGAAAAAGTGCTGCTAACGTGGCTTTTGTGTGCACCATGAAGTTGTGCCACAAACTAACGACCATAAGAGAGTGCACCATGACGAGGTACAAACATGTTGGCCATGCTCTGAGCGTAACAAAATTTCAAAACCTAAACGTACACTTTTTGTTTATATAGGACGGCACAATTTCTCTTTTTGGCACTTCGTTCAGTGCGGCTGATTGCACTAGTTTTCTTACGCACTTTACGCAAAGTGTTGTGGATTAAAAGATAATTAATTTACCGCACTAAGAAAAAGAGCTGCTAATAATGTGACTTTTTGCTGCACTATGAAGTTGTGCCTCTAATTAACGACCGTGACAAGGTAGCAGCAGGGTGGCCATGCTCTGAGCATAAGAGAGTGTGCCGGCGCAGCTGACGAACGAGTAGTCACTTAATAAGCCGAAGCCGATGGATCGGTCGATCGAGCAAGGAAAATGGCAGCAGCAGCTCCCCGCCTTTGCCCTGTTTGACCTGGATTAGCTTGCCGAGAGGAGAATGATAGGGTGGGGGGAGGTGTACAGGGTGGTGGCCGCCATGGCGCCGCTCTACTTCGCCCTGGGCCTCGGATACGGCTCGGTGCGGTGGTGGAAGCTCTTCACCCCCGACCAGTGCGAAGCCGTCAACCGCCTCGTCCTCTACTTCGCCTTCCCCTTCTTCGGCTTCGACTTCACCGCCCGCGCCGGCCCGTTCGGCGCCGCCTACCGCGTCCTGGCCGCGACGCCGTCGCCAAGCTCGTCGTCGTGCTCACGCTCGCCGGCTGGGCCGCCTCCAAGGCCGCGAGGCCGGCGCACCGCGGCGGCAGCGGTGGGCCATCCTACTCGTGGTGCATCACCGGCTTCTCGCTGGCAGCGCTCAACAACGCGCTCCTCGTTGGCGTGCCGCTGCTGGACGCCATGTACGGCAAGTGGGCGCGCGACATCATCGTGCAGCTCTCGGTGCTGCAGGCCATCGTGTGGTTCCCGCTGGTGCTCGTGGTGTTCGAGGCGAGGCAGGCCTGGCTGGAGATGACGCCGGCGGCGTCCGGAGAAGACGCACTCGGAGAAGGCGATCAGGCGGTGCCGGAAAGCGGACCACGTCGACTGGCCAGCAGTAGCAGCTTCCGGAGACGGCAGGAAGACAGCGACGGGGTGGGCATTCTGGCCGCCGCTGCTGCGGAAGGTCGGGCTGAAGCTCGCCCGCAACCCGAACGTGTACGCCAGCCTCCTCGGGGTGGCGTGGTCTTCGGTGGCAAACAGGTGAGGGAAATGCGGTTTCAGATAGATAAATATCGAATTTCTCTCACTAAAGTAGCAATAATAATGCATTCAAATATCCAATCATTCTCTGATTATTAGCTGCACATATATTGATATGTAGGTGGCACCTGAAGATGCCAAGCATCATAGATGGCTCGATTGCGATCATGTCAAAGACTGGCATTGGACTGGGGATGTTTAGCATGGGTACGTATAGTAAAATGTCAGGATGTAATAAAGTACGATTTTGAAAAACAGTTTTGCATTTCGATAATCAAACTTGGGTTAACTATGCATAACCTGTCAGCATGACTGATACTGCACAAAATTTGGCACTGTAGGCTTGTTCATAGGACTACAGGACAAGTTCATCGTATGCGGACCAGGCCTGACGGTGTTGAGCCTGGTGCTGAGGTTTATCGCGGCTCCAGCAGCCACCGCAGTCGGAGCCCTTGTTTTAGGACTCCGAGGTGACCTTATGCGTGTTGCTATCTTACAGGTGACAGTTCACATTTAATTACAACTTATAGCAAAATACAAGTTACATTCTAAAATCTTAATCATATAACTTCATTTCATTCATGTTGATAGGCTGCACTACCTCAGTCTGTCGCATCGTTTAGCTTCGCGCGAGAGTATGACCTGCATGCTGATGTACTAAGCACTGCGTAAGTAACTTTTGATCAATGTCACACTATTCCAATTTTACAGGTCCACATTGTTCATGCATCCCATTTTTAGCTGTGTGTTAGTGGTGTAGACGTATATTGATATATTTAATAACTCGAACTGACATTGGCTTTCTTTTTTCAGGATTATAGTCGGCACGCTGGCTTCGCTACCCGTATTAATTATGTATTATGTTGTTTTAGGGCTTGTAAGCTGATTTTTTTTTCCATTTTTCATTGTTAATCTGAAGGAATATCTACTTAGAGCCGTTTTTCATGTTCTTCAATCCTACTTCCCCATATCTCTTCCTATGCCGAGGGCTGTCTTCAATGTAGGGGAGGGCCTAGCTCAATTTATGGGTGTTCACTTGAATACCCATTTTTAGCCAAGGAATTAGGTACGCCTTGTATATAGTGTGGTAAATGTGTGCAAAAATTAAAAAATAGCACAAAATGACATTTTATTATAGTATTTAGTCCAGATCTCTACTTACTCCTACTGTCCTACATGGCTCGTCTACTAGCCCCGTCACATAAAAAAAAAGGTTTTAGGCTGTCAACAAAATTAGGTTTCAAATTTTGAATAACCACACTTCAAATTCTAGGCCCGTCGCTGGTTGTATTTTGAAGAATTATGGGGCTGCTCACTTATCCCGGGGAGTGGATTGGAATTCATTATGGGGCTGCTCACTTATCCCGGGTAGTGAGGGTTGGAATTCATTGCCCTTGATGTCTTATTTACTTTTTGCAAATGATTGTATGGTGTTTACCCATGCCTCGGCTGATGGTGCCATAGGTAAGGTATTGGATCCGGGCAACCACTAGTAGAAAAATGCCCTATGGTCCCGGTTCGGTTTGGCTATCAGTACCGGTTCGGCAACCGGGACTGGCCAATCGGGACAATGTTGGTCCCGGTTGGGCCACGAACCGGGACCAATGTGTGTCCACGTGGCCTATTCTGTCTGCTCGTGGGGAGACTCATTGGTCCCGGTTCGTAATAGGACTGATGTTTTGATTTTTTTTTTGTATTTAGGGTTTAGGGTTTATTTGGGCCAGCTCTTTGTCCCGTCGCCTATCCTGTCGCCCGGCGCCTCCATCCACCCCCTCTCCTCTCGCCGGTGCCTCCGTCGTCTCCCTCTTTTTCGCATCGCGATGTGCTCTCCATCTCTCACTCGCCGGCTCATCGAGGCCAAGCTTCGATATTTCTGTGCAGGTACTACTCGCCGGCTCATCTCTCACTCGCCGGCTCTCCATCTCGCACTCAATTCGATGGTACTACATACAACAATGAAGGAACCACTATTACACATCATCGTCATGAATATATTACACACATCTCATTCGTCGTGCTTGGTCGAACATATTACATGTACACACGAGTTTCATGCATATATACATCTATTTTACACTCGCATTTTAACCGGCCCATAGTATTCTCCCTTCGGATCTAGGACCTCTGCATCTAAGAAACCCGCAATTTCCTCTTGAATTGCTCGTACGCGATCTTGTGCTAGAAGACCGTCCCGCAACCGTTCGATCTAATTTAAAGAAGGGGTCAATATATATGAATGAAACTAAACACAATTGATGGCAATAAACTAAAATTGTGAATATTGTTTACGTACTTCAAGTTGTTCTAAGAACCGGCTGCCCGTCTATTGGTCGTCTGGCGAATGAACTCGTAAACGTAGTATCCACATAAATTATTTCCATGTTCCTGCTCAAGCACTTTACGAGAACAGAGTTAAATCAAAATAATAATCAAGCATGATAATGGTATTGAAACTAAAATCAAAGAGATGCGCGGAATAATAATCAAGCATGATAACTTACATTTATTTGTTGAAATGTAAGCTGCGGCGCCCAAATACCCCTAGCCTTGGCGGTGAACCGTTTTCAAGCCTGTCCGGCAAAGAAAATAAATAAAGGAGTTATATATTAATTACTTGCTACCAGGGAATGAACGGAAAGTTGCCGATATAGTGTCATAATGATTGAAATTACCCTTGGAGGCATTCCTGCATGTCCGCCCACTCCTCAAGGGGTTTACGTTTCGAGTCCATGACTTGTACTACTCCTTTGTCAGGTTTAATGATTAGCAGAATAAAGTGGAAGCTGCGCACGCATAAGTCATCAATTATACACTTAACATCGAGTAAGCGAAATAGAATGTGTACAAGACAGTAACACTCACCCGTAGTTGTAAGGAAATAGTATTTCCCTTTTGGTTTCGTTAAACCTTAACGCCCTTACCAAGTTATCCTCTGTGTCGATGTAATGACGTTGGAGAGTTTCTTGATGAACGAAATATGGGTCAATGAACCCAATGTCATAGATTTGTCCTCTTTTTCTCTGAACCAGGATTAAAGCCTGGTTCGGCTCTGGACAAAAGACAGGTTTTCTACTAGTGAACGGTGAATAAGCAAAACCTGGCCATTTTCTAGCCCTAATTCAATGAAGCAATGAAGACGTTTGTCCGTGAGGGTATGGAAATCCGAACAGAAGCACTGGTCGAGAAATATTTGGGGCTTGCTACTGCTCTTGGACGATTAATTAATGATCAATATGAACATATTGTATCGAGTATTAAAAAGCTTGTGAATGGATGGCTCCAACTGTTGTCCATTACTTCAACGTTTTGCAGGATATCAATATGTCGGACCAGTGGATTCAGTTATGGTCGTTTCTTCTCACGCCTGATCAACTTGATCTCATGGTTACTGGGATACACGGCACCTGACGGTCGCTCAGAATATTTTCAGACGGATTTCCTGACAGCATATTAGTCGAACTTGGGCTGCCTAGTTGATTTTTGTTGTCGTTCTTTCGTTGGTTGATGCATGTTTCAATCTTAGTGATTCGTGATTTGCAAATTTGATACTTCTAAACTTTGCAATAAATATTCTAGTACGTTAACTCATGATTTACCAGCCCACATTAATGTGATTGTGTATTTCATTTGATAAATACTTATTTGGTAATAAGAATTTATTTGTCAGCCGTGAAAAGGGGAATATAATACTCGGTGTCCAATAATATTCTAGTAATTGAATTCTTTTTTTTTAATTTTTCTAGTAATTGAATTCTGGTTATTGGTTTGTTAATTGTTTGGTGGAGAAGAATAAAAGTATTGTAAGGGGTAAGGGCATGTACATCTTATCTTAGTCCCGCCATTTAATTTAGATATCTCTATCTCTACTTCTCTATCTCTATCTCTACTCCCTTAAAAAAGAATTTGGTTCCACTTTCTGCCTCCTGTTTTGGTCCGCCTCCTCCTCGTCAAATTCCTTGCGCCGACATGTGGGCCTTCGCAGTGTTTCCTTCTTCCTCTATGAGCCGACTCCATCTTACCGCTCAGATCGCGCCGTCGGTTCCCCCGGATGACCGCCTCCTACTCGAGCCGCAACCCACCTGCCTTGGGTCTCCCCTCCCGTGGCCGCATATCCCATCGGCCCCGCATCCCTAGATCCCCGCTTCGCCCGATTCCTCCTTCTTACCGCCGTCTCCCTAATCTCGTCGCCGTTCCCGAAGCCGTCGTCGCGCCGCCAGCCGGCGTGGAGGCTCAGGTGCCGAACTGCCCTTGCCAGCGTCAGGCGTATCCCTCAGCCGTGTCGGCGACCTATGTATTTCTCCACCACACATCCACACCAAACCATCCACCACGTCAAACATGCACACTATGGTATAGGTGGTCGGGGTCACGGCCACGGTGGCCCCCGTCGCAGCAGCATTCATGAGCTCTGGCGCGCAGACCTCCAAGATGGCGGAGGCCATGGCGCCGACGACGGAGCTGCTTGGTTCGCACTGCATTGAGGCGGCCGACTCGCCCGAGCAGGTGTCCTCCGGCGTCTAGTCCACGGTTTGCGTCAGGAGTGCCGTTGATCTGACGACGCTTACAGCGGCCCAACTGGTAAGGGATTGATGCGGTGAAAGGGTTTCATGCAAGAATTAACAATTGTAATCATCGTGTATGTCTGATCAGAGCTGCGAGCGCGACGATGAAGCAGAGAGTGCAGCATGAGGCGGCGAGAAGCAACGCGAGGGTTCTACCGTGGAGCCCTGATGTCTGGTGCAGGGACCGGGAGCTACTCAAATGAACAAGAAAAGGTACAGACTGCATAGCCGTGCAATATTCAGAACATCCAGTAATATTTTTCTTTCCTTTAATTTGCAAGGGTGTGAATCATACCCTTAACCCAGCAGTATGTAAAATTAAGGCTGATCAGGGTAATTAAGGTGGAGAAACTTTTTAAGTGTTTATCTACATCAGCAAAAGGTCTCAGGCAGGAAAACTTTCACTGAACAATCTAAAAAATGTCAATTTTCTCACTACTAAAAGTAAATGGCGTGCAATTAACAGGTGATGTTGAAGCTGAAAAGCAAGCACATTGGAGGTCTTCTGATGCATATTTCACTTTGTATTATATATATATTGTTCTGAGTGGGATTATTTGGTGCTTACCTACAGTTTATCGTACTATCCGATCCCATGTCCATAATGTGATCTTCTGAAGGAGCTTTGCAATGTATAAACTAACGTTAACCTTTTGTCTGCAGAAAATTGAAAGTTTCAAACCAATGATTGTTGCTGGCCATCTTAATCGTACAAACACAGGATATGGACATTCACAATCCTCCATTAAGTTCTCTTTCATTTGCGGGACTTCTTGTTCAAAAGCTCTATCCTTGTGTTTGTACGCTTTAGCATTTGCATTGCTCTTTCTGATCTGATGGCTGCCCACGATTGGCAGTTTCAGGTGAGGACCGGGCACGCTTCTTTTTGTTTTGCTAATGTTGGGGCTTTCCTGGTTATTTTGGATTCACCGTTGAATCCCGTTTTCATACTATTTTTACTGACTTCATTTGTTTCTAAGGCGTAAGTGTTGTTGCTTAAAAAATCCGTTATCTTTCTGGGTTTTAAACTTTCAATTATTGAACATAATGTGACCAGTTATTGTTCTTGAATCTTCATTGGTGGTTCGGATCGCCGAAATGCATCAACCTAATGGAAAACTTAAAACAAATTGTTTAGCTTTAAGCTAAGAACTAAAAAATTATCATCGGCAGCCATGCTTGGATTTAGATTAATTACAGTATTTCAATTGAACATCTGCAAATGTCACACTGGTATATTCAGGTTTCTAAAGATTAGGATCTTAAATAAATATATAACTACTGCATAGTGGCAGCTCTACTTATGTATTGAAAATTAATTAACTTTACAGATTCAGATTATTTTATTTGCATGCTGTATAAGTCCCCATTATACAGATTCAGCTCTGCTTATATATTGACAATTAATTAACTGTACAGATTCAGATTAACTTCTGCGGTGTAAGTCTCCATTAGGTAAGTCCCATTTGAGCCAACTGTTCATTTTTAACATATACGTCTGCGGAGTAAATGCTTTCTGTATGTTTCATTAGCCGTATTACAAAGTCAGTGCAATGTACTGAATGAAAATTTACTCCACTGTTTAGAATTTACTTATTTTATTTTCATTGGTAAGTCGAGCTATTCTTTTTCTTTCAGAATGTCATTTTGTTAGCGGCTTATGGAATCGAGCATGACAGGGCATGCTTGTAAAAGCACCTTTAGATCTTCCAAGTAATTGTGATGATGCTCTGCCTTGTGACACCCAGTATCTCACTAAATATAGCTGGCCGTTGTGGAGGCTTGTTTTTTCAGCGATGTAGTCATTGCAGGAGAAACAGAAAAAGAACATGTCCTCTAACCTTTTTATTTTAGATTAGGCATTTTTCCTTTTCTTATTGTCGATCATTCAGTCCTGAATATGACCTCAAAGTTCACACAATGACCAGATGCGATCAAGATGTTTCTGAACTATTGGACAACTTCATGTATATACGTTGTCGTATCGGAGAAGCCAGATCTATCAAGATTGTCTTTCCATTTTCGAATGATTTCTGTGAAGGATTCGGTGTACCAATGAGAACTAACTTTGTCAGTTTTTGTGACACATTGTGGCTGTACCAACAAGAACTAACTTCTTAGCCTTCACAACGTAGATTTTTCTCACCGTTGCAACGCACGGCGGTACGGGCATATTACCTAGTGTCAATAAAACATGACGTACAGTGGGTTATTTCTTACTGTTATCCTTAGTAACACTAGTAATTGTGCACGTGCAATGCACGTGTTGGCTAATGAAACATATATTATCAACATTGAAAACAAAAAATAGAACATAAAATGCTTGAATACATAAACCAAGACATTGTATATTTTAGTTTAACCTAAATTACATCATGTAGTGTGGCTTATCATATCATTTATTTAGTTAGATTCAAATGTAATCAAAGGTTGTTAAAAAACTTGTGATCCATTGAAATCATTTATAAATTTATTAACTTGCTCCGGTACATATTTAAAGCCTACAAATTCACTGCAGGATGGACAAACACTCTGTCCATCAACTTCTCACCATTTGTCTGTACGAAATCTCATGCCAAAATCCGTTGAAGCAACACCAAATCCATTGAAAGGAACAACTGAATAACTCTATCCATCTACTTCTCACCATTTCTCTATTGCCACTAACCTAGTGACTTGGTGGGAAGCTTTGGTGGCTCTCTCCACCCCCAGGCGCAAGCAATGGCGATCACTGCAGATTCTTGCCTCTTGGTGTTGGATATTTTGATCTAGGCTAAACCTAGGTCAACAATTTCGGCTACTACAGTAGCACTGCTACAGTAAGGCGGTGCTACAGTGCCCTGATTGGAGGCACATATATTATCCAATAACAGGTGGGTCCCCCCATGGTGTTGTGCATATATAAACATACGGAGAGACAATACCAGAAGGGGGTAGAGAAGTAGAACACGCTTACTTCGAGTCTCTCCAAGCTGCCCAATCCAGCCACGCACAGCAGCCATGGGAAGGCATCCACCAGCAGCTCCTACACATTCTAGGAGCTGTCCCGAAGGAGAAAAGTATGGGGCTT
Source organism: Poa pratensis (assembly GCA_947311845.1). Lineage (NCBI taxonomy): Eukaryota > Viridiplantae > Streptophyta > Magnoliopsida > Poales > Poaceae > Poa > Poa pratensis. Next base: position 11,458,187 of record CAMZMU010000097.1, on the reverse strand, counting down.
CACTTAGTGGAGTCCTAGATGTCGTTCTCACCATTTTTGAAGCTCAAAGGTGTGTTTGTTCTAATTTTATCTCAGTTGTGGCTCAAATCTTGTGCTAGTTGATCCTGTCGGATTCAACACTTGGATGATCTGGAAAGAAAGAAACTCACACATCTTCGGCAATGTTGCTACCACTGCCGTGGCCCTCTGTGACAAAATCATCTATGTACTCAATATTTAGTGTGGCTCCGGGAGTCCTGGAGTTCAGTGGTTTAAACCTCCTTGATACAATTTAGGTTACAAACCCCCGGATCTATAGCCTTTTTCCTTTTTCTACCTACATGTAATTGCTTCCTATCTTAATATAACTGAAAGCAGCGCTGCTGCATTTCGTAAAAAAAAAAAAACCCTGAAAAACAATAGATTGCAGTGACCAGCTTCTAGATGAATTAAAGATCACCCTTAAATATAAATTGCTTGTTTGATAATTGGGTCATCTCATCCTTAGCGCTTCTTCTGTTCCTAATAGCGTCAATCCACCTCTGATTGTTCAGAGTTCAGGTCAAAAGAACTGATACTACCTGCAGATGTTGAACTTGTAATTTTATGCGGTCCTTCATAGAACTGAATCTGACAAGAGAAAGCTTAGGTCACGTAAGCTGTTGCTATACATACAAGGACACTGCAACAAAAAAAAATAAAGATGAGATTTAGGAGCAGTTACAACTTACAAGAAACGTGGATCTAGTTGACCTGAAGGCGCAACTCATCCTGAATCCTGACCACAGCTTCAATTGCAGAATTGCTCCACCTCAATCACAAACTAATATCAACGGTATAGAAACTTGGGATGTTGAATCTGACGGATCAGTTGCAACAAGGTTAAGTTGCCATTGATAGGCATATGTAAAGTATTGGATTCCCACACGCAAACCAAAGCTTGGAGGCAGGTGGAACTCCAGCAATAGTCCTCGGAAGCTGAAGTTGCTGTTCATGAACTTCAGCCGTGGACGTTTTTCTTTACCTTCGCAGATGTTCTTGAGCTTCAATCATTCACGCTCGATGAGATCAACAAGCAACAATGTGTCGAGTCCGGCATCGTGACCGAAGTCCTAGTCGTCGTCCTCGATGAGAATTATGAAGTGGATGCCGGCACCGAGCCGAGAACGCAGTAGACGATGGGGTGAGGACGGCAGACGGTGGAGCGAGGCTGAGGTGCTGCTGGACGTACCTCGGCGTCAGCTTCGTCGGCGTGTGGATCCTGGGCGTCTGCGGCGTGAATCGGAACTGTAGACAAAGAATAACAGTTCCCTGAATTGGAAGTCTAGCCAAAAAAAAATAACAGTGCCCTGAAACGGAAGAGCAAATGTGAGCTAAACAAAATTTCTGCAGTGAATACATATGTTTTCCAATCATTCGTCCCCGCTGCACTACCGAAACAATCCAAATTTTGCAAAACTAATGTAAATCGGTTCCTCTAACAGAAAAAATCAAATAAATGTGGTGAACAAATATAAAGGCAAACTCTGACAGAATTGAACGATGTGATGAACATCAACCTGAAGCCCCATCCTCGACGGCGTACGGCAGCGGAAATTACTTCCTCGACGGCGTACGACAGCGCGGCACTTGCGTCCTCGACGGTGTACAGTGGTGGTGGGCGTCTAGGCGATTGGTGCGGAGGCGCGTTAGAGAGGCGGTTGAGAGGGCCGCGGCGACGGCGCCACGGCGGTGGAGGAAAGGGCTGCGGTGAAGGGCGTGTGGAGCAGACGGTCCGGAGGTGCGTGACGGCGGCGGCGGCGGCCGTCGCTGCCCTCTTTCTGTTGATGGACGCGGAGCCGGCGGAGGCGTGGGCGTGATCTGGCCAATGTGTGTGGAGGCGTGCGATTAGTGGAGGCATAGCAGTTGCTTGGTTTTTTTTTTTTGAGGGAAGGAGTTGCGTGAATTGTGCTGATGGAGGCGGAGGCGCTCAACACGTTTGATGCTCAACATTGGAGCCGTTTAGGCCGCTAGATCCACGTGATTAACGGATGTGATGCTCTGAATCTCCGCCCTCTGGGTCTTTTAATATTAGTGGAGATGATATACCTCCCCATATTAATGTGATTGTGTATTTTGTTTGATAAATGTTTATTTGGTAAGATATACTCCGTATTTGTATAGTGTTGAAAAATGATTTCAATAATTGGTGTCCCATAATTATTCTGATGATTTAATTCGGGTGATTAATTGTTAATTTTCTGATAAAAAAGAAATGTACTCCTAATTAGTGGAAAAAAGAGCAGGAAAATAATGATCGTGGGAGGGACAGCGGGAAAATGAACTGGCAGGAAACAGAATGTTATTTGGTTTTTTTTTTTACATAGGAGTAATTAAGGAAGTCAAATCGTCAAAACAAAAAAAAACTCATGTTACTATCAACAAACTTGCATGTTTATCTCTTTCTGTTTTGAAACGTGTCGACTAGCAAATCACAAGCCAGCTGAATCAACAACTCCCTATAAGATCGCAACCTCCTTCCTCGGTCGTTGGTTTCCGTCAACATTGTCATCGTCTTGCGTAGACAAGATGGGAGCGAGCGTCGTGCTCCCGGCGTCGGGCCTCATGGCGGCCGTGCTGCTGCTGATGGCCGCCGCGGCGTACGCCATCACGGTGGATGACTCGGCGCCGGACAACATCCAGCCGCTGTCGACGCTCAACCTAGCAGCCGCCCAGGTCGCCATGGACTCGGGGTCGGCAATCCACGCCTCCCCCGACGTGCTCGGAAAGGGCGTGAGTACACGATTCAGCCATGTTCGTATGTTGATGCCTGAATCGTGTTGCTTAATCTAATGGTCGATGAATTGCATGGGTTGCAGGGTGAGGATTCGGCGTGGGTGACTGTGAACTTCACGACGCCGTCGCCGTCCTCGGACTACTGGATCGGTCTCTTCTCCCCTGCCGATTTCAGGTGCGTACCTACGCAACCAGTAGTACTACATGCACAACTCAACATGTCAGTTAAGATCGAATCTCCAGCCAATTACAATGAGATCTGCTGACTAGTCCCATGCAATCTGTGATGGCTTCTTCAGTTCGGGCATTGGCAGCACCAAGGTTGCAGGGGTGGAAGGTGCGCTTGCAGGGCTACCCGTCGCCCCCATTAAGGTCAGTGTATATGCAGTCACAAACTGATGCATCTTCATGTGTAGAAGATAGTCCGTACGCTTCCCATTCACCTGCCACCACTGATTGTGTTTGTTGCCATGATCTGTTGTTCCAGTACAAATTTGGCAACTCCGAGCCAGATTTCCTGCGCACCGGCAGCGGCAACACCAGCTTCCTCGTCATCAACCAGCGGTACGACTACGCCTTCGGGCTCTTCTCCGGCGGCAAGGACAACGTAAGCCCATCTCTGCTTTGCAGTCGATGTCAACGATAACGTAGAGCGTGATTAAGCCTGATCCGGGGTGGTGTCCTGTTGTTTGCAGCCTAAGCTTCTCGCGGTCTCCAACAAGATCTCCTTCGCGAACCCGAAAGCCCCCGTGTTCCCGCGCCTATCCCAGGGGAAACAATGGAACGAGGTGAGCTGATAATTCCTTCGCTAATTAACCGAGGATACAACATCGGCATTGCTTTCTCGATGTGAATTGTTGTTTGTTCTGAATGCAGATGGCTGTGACGTGGACGAGCGGGTACAACATCGGCGAGGCGTACCCGTTCGTGGAGTGGAGGATGAAGGGCGAGGAGACCTCCAAGCGGACGCCGGCCGGCACGCTCACCTACACGCAGGGCCATCTCTGCGGTACGTGCCGCCGTTGAGAGGCCAGACACTAGGGCAGCAGCTAGCTGCTTGTCATTTTTTTTACCCGCAAAAAAGAAGAAGAATTGTTTCTGGATTGAGGTGTAATCTGACCCTGCTGTAAACGTTTGCAGGTAACCCGGCTCGTGGACAGGGTTATAGGGATCCAGGATTCATCCACACCGCGTTCCTTAAGGATCTGTGGCCGAACAGAGAGTAAGATCGAAGAACATGGACACTGACTGACTGCAGCCTATATATAATATACATCACACTTCTGAACTTCTCGATACTGTACTTACATCTGATGTTCTTCTTCAGGTACTCTTATCAGATTGGCCACGAGCTACAAGACGGGACCGTGGCATGGGGCAAAGCCTCCACCTTCCGTGCGTCGCCGTTCCCGGGCCAGGCCTCGCTCCAGCGTGTCGTCGTCTTCGGCGATATGGGACTCGTACGAATACAAATCATATAGTTTCAGGTGTATCTTAGCTCATCCCTTACTTTTAGATAGGCACTGATCATGGCATGATTGATGTGTTTGCAGGGCGCAAAGGATGGGAGCAGCGAGCTCGAGGGGTTCCAGCCTGGAGCCCAGGTGACCACCGACCGGCTGATCAAGGACCTGCCCAACTACGACGCCGTGTTCCACATCGGAGACCTCTCCTACGCCAACGGCTTCCTCGCGCAGTGGGACCAGTTCACCGCGCAGATGGAGCCCATAGCCTCCAAGGTCCCCTACATGGTCGCAAGGTTCCTTCACCTGACCCTGGATCTTTGCAAGTTCAGTTGCATTAACCTGTGCTCAGAGATGTTAAATTTCTTCGTTGTGTGCCCTGTGCAGTGGCAACCACGAGCGGACGTACATGGACACGGGCGGGTTCTACAACGGCAACGACTCGCACGGCGAGTGCGGCGTGCCGGCCGAGACCTACTTCTACGTGCCGGCGCCGGCCCACCGCGGCAAGTTCTGGTACGCCGCCGACTACGGCATGTTCCGCTTCTGCGTGGCCGACACGGAGCACGACTGGCGTCCAAGTTCCGAGCAGCATGCGTTCCTCGACTCGTGCTTCGCCGGCGCCGACCGGAAGCACCAGCCGTGGCTCGTCTTCCTGGCGCACCGCCCGCTGGGATACTCATCCAACGACTTCTACGAGCAGGAGGGCTCCTTCTCGGAGCCCATGGGCCGGACCCTGCAGCCGCTCTGGCAGAAGCACCGCGTCGACCTCGCCATCTACGGCCACGTCCACAACTACGAGCGGACGTGCCCCGTCTACGAGAACACGTGCACCGTCAAGGGCAAGGACGCGCAAGGCAGTTACTCCGGCGCGCTGGGCGGGACGATCCACGTCGTGGCCGGGACCGGCGGCGCCAAGCTGAGGACCTACGCCGGCGGGGCGTGGCCGCAGTGGAGCGTGGCCAGGAACGAGAGCTTCGGCTACGTCAAGCTCACCGCCAGCGACCACTCCAAGATGCGGTTCGAGTTCATCCACAGCGACGACGGCGCCGTGCACGACGCCTTCAACATCACCAGGGACTATAAGGACGTCATGGCCTGCGCCGTCGACAGCTGCGCGCCTCACACCTTAGCCAACTAGATAGGTAGCAGTAATAGTAGCAAGAGCTTTAACAATTAGGAGAATTTTATACAGGGATGGATGTGTTCATCTTAGTTTGTGTGTGATGCTTTCTGATCGACTTTCTGCACATATGAGTGATAGTCAAGATTACACATGAAACCCCGTTCACAACAGTGTCCTCTGCATCTGGCAGCTATACATCCTGCTTGTCCTTGTGCACGGTGAAGCTGTCGTACACCTGGCTGTCGCTGGACCGCCGGTACTCAAACTTCAGCAACTTGTCATCTGTCGCCGTCAGCTTGCCGAACCCATAGTCCATCTCCCGGTACACGCTCCACGGCGGGACCTCGGTGGTGAAGTTGGTCAGGTGGCTGCCGCCGCCCCCGATGATGACGTGGACGGTGCCGTCCCTCACGCACCTCTCCTCGTACACGGGGCACGTCCGCTCATACTGGTGGACGTGCCCGTAGAAGGCGACGTCCACCCGGTGCCTCCGCCACAGCTTCTCCAGGCTCTGCCGCGCCATCGGCTCCGCGAAGGCCCCATTGTAGCCGTAGGAGAACCCCGAGGAGTAGCCGAGGACCCGGTGCGCGATGAAGACCAGCCAAGGCTGCTTCGCCCGGTCCACCGTGGCGAGGCAGTGCTCAATGAAGTTGTATTGCTCCGTCCCTTCGCGCCAGTCTTGCTCGCTGTCGGCCACGCAGAACCGGAACATCCCGTAATCTGTCGAGTACCTGTCCAGCACAATTCAAGTCAACCATGGATGCACTACAAAATACTGTCATGACATGACTCTGACAGTGTGTATGTAGAGTATATATACCAGTAGTTTGCCCTGTTTTCTGTCGGGGCGTAGTACATGGTCTCCGCCAGCACGCCACATTCCCCGCCGGAGTCCGTGCCGTTGTAGAACGACCCGCTGTTGGGAAAATCTCGCTCATGATTCCCACTGCGTCATCAGAGAAACAGAGTTACTCAACTCACCTGAGCCTGAATTGGCTCTGAAATGCTGCTCCGAGATCTTGTTTAGATCAGGATGAGCATGGGTACCTTGCAATCATGTAGGGCACTCGAGACGTGATCGGCTCGACCTGCTGCGTGAACTGATCCCACTGCGAGAGGTACCCGTTGGCGTAGGCAATGTCACCGATGTGGAACACGATGTCCGTGTTGTCGAGGTCCCTGATCAGCGCGTCCGTCGTGTTGAGTGATGCTGGCTGGTAATTCTGATACTCGTTGCTGCCATCCCTCTCGGCCTATAAATAAAATGAGAGCAGTGTTGATTCAGAATTACATTGGATTTGGCACATTGGCGCATGACCATGTGGTAAATTTATTTTGTAGTGCAAAGTGAGATAGTACTGGCGTATGTTCTTACCTTTCCCATGTCACCGAATATAACAACCCGCTGCAGAGACTTCTGTCCAGGGTAGGGAGGCGCTGTGAAGGATTTAGGCTTGCCCCATATGAATTTTCCATTATGGAGCACATGTCCAATTTTATAGTAGTATCTACAAGAAGAAATTGCAGTGTCACATCGGTATTACTCACTGAGAGAACTATTTGTAGGGTGAGAGGACTATAATATTTACTCTTTGTCTGGCCATAGATTCTTCAGAAAAGCAGTGTGTATGAAACCTGGATCTCTCCAGCCAGCGGTACGAGCAGGTTCTCCTGCACAACACAAAGTTCAAGGAGACACATGGGTTTTAATAAGGGAAAAATACTAATACAGTTTGAGATTATGTAGTTTCTTCTATGCTGTTTTTATTCTATATTTAGATAAAACCTATTGCAAAACAAAAAATGTTACATAGGCACTATACCACAAAGCCTTTCGCGACCAAAGGTGACAGTGGCAGCTGCTGTGCGCACCGGAGGGCTTCCTTTCATGCCCCACTCCACAAAAGAATATGCCTCACCGACGCTGTATCCACTTGTCCATGTGACGGTCATCTATCATGACATACCAAAAACCCAATTCTTGAGTGAGGTTTCAGAGAAGATATACATTATATGATATGAAATGCGAGAAAAGCTCACCTCGTTCCAGATTTTTCCCAGCGCTAAACGCGGGTAAACCGGAGCTTTCGGGTTGGTGAAGGCAATCTTGTTAGACACCGCGACAAGTGTTGGCTGCAAATGAAGTGCATAACGTCAGTGTATCTTTTTTTTATGTCGAAAAATGGATAACATAACACGCCGCCACCGTGTTTCAGTAACTCACATTTGAGAGTCCACCGGTGAATAATCCAAAAGAAAAATCCTGCCGCTGGTTGATCAACTGGAACTTCATAGTCCCTTTACCTGACTGGGCATAGCCTGACGAGTAATTTGCAAACTGGAACTGAAAACAACACAATAAAAACTAGTGATTCAGGTTAGCTTCTCGGCAAACGCTGAAAGTCTGAAAAATGTGAAGATCGCTCATTATGCCCACTAAATAACCTTTATCGGCGCCGAGCATATCGAAGGGGCTGGGCCTGATCCCTGAGAAGCTGGGCATGTCGACGCGCTGTGGGGAAATGTAAGAACTGCTCAGATCAGGGTTGCATAATGATAATGTACAAATCACAGCACACGGTCTGAGTTGAAATCTGAACATTCTGAGGAAATGTACTACTTAGTTCATACTTGAAATTTGAAGGGGAGAATACTCCGATCCAGTCGTCGTCGCTCGCATGTGGAACATGAAAATCAACAGTTACCCAAGCCGTATCTTCACCCTGTGTCCACAACGTCATGTCAGGTTTTTTTTTTCATCTCTTTGTGCAGCAAACTAGTACTCATGAAAGACCCAAAATTGCCTGCTACTCCCTCCGTTTTTAAATATATAAGACATTTCAACTTTTGTCCACATTCACATGTGTCTACATGTATTTAGACATGTTTTATTGTGCATGTTCACTCATTTGGGTCCGCACCTAGTCAACATGTGAGGGACCTAATTAAAACATCTTGTATTAAAAACGGAGGGAGTAGTACCTACCGGGTGCAATCCTTCCACTGGAAACTGCATGTACTACCAATGAGATGAAGTAGAAGAAAAGAATCTAAAAGGATGGACAAACGAAATCTGAGTAATCACACCGTGTGTTTGAAATACTCCACTTATCAGTTTGACAATGTGTGTGATCGTTGACGAATAATGTGAAACCGGAATGACATGATTGGTACTTCATCAAGCATATCGGCTAGGTGCAGCGAATATCCACATGCGAGCGAATCTTCACATCTTTGGCTCATCAGTTGACTAAGATGGATACCCATGAACGGCCACTGAAACGTCGGCACCATCCCCAAATCCTAATCCCCAATTTGTCCTAACGCGATTGGGATTGGGACGGAGGATGCACGGCGCGCCGAGCATTGCCAGGACCGAGAATCTTGGAGCAAGGGAAGACATGTACCTTGGCCCAGAGCAGAGCAGGGGACGCGCTGACCGTGGCGTCGCCGTCGATACCAATCCGTGCTCGGTGTATCGCAACCAGCGACAGCGGCTGGACCCCTGCTCCGGCGGCGTCCCCCGCTGCCGACGCCGCGGCGAGAAGCACGAGGAGGAGCACTGCTCCCTCGGCATCCTGCGTTGTACAGGTGTTCGTCCGTCTCGCGGGGAGGGAACCGGGGAGGGATTTGTAAGGCCACGAGGAGCGGGCGGGCGGGCGCGCGCGCTCTGCCTCTGCCGCGCGGCGCGCACGCAGACGCTGACTGAGCCTGCCGTTTCGGCCGTCACGTCACGGGCAGCGGCGGCGGCCGGCAGAACCGCAGAAGTAAAGATTTTCTTGCACTGACGGATATAACGGAGGAAACGAGGGGCTCTGACTCGGCAGGGACGCTCCAAGCGTCGGCTCCCAGTGCGGCGTGAACCTCAACGATAACGACTTGAGGGAATCCTGGAGAATTTATCAAGGAATGGCGCTGCCAGGCTCCAATCACCCAAGCAGGCGGGTGCGCGGGTGGAAAGCGCAGGAAAGGATACGTACCCGCGCGCCGAGGAGCTTCGGCGAGGCCCGCACAGCGGCGGACGAGTCCAGCGCGACGCGGGCGCGGTGGATGGCGATCCGCGACAGCGGATGCACGCCGTGCCCGGCGACGCAGCACGCGGCGAAGGCGAGGGCGAGCGCCAGCGAGAGCAGGCGGCCCCCTCTCATGCCGCTGGCGTTCGGTCGTCGTGTGAGAGCTGAGCTCTGGGTCGAGCATGCACAGTGGACAGCGGCTCGCTCTCTCTTACACTGTGTTTGGATGTGAGAAACATGGACTCGGAATTGGAAATCTGGAATGTTTGGGCTGATTCCGCCGTTTGGAGTGGCGTAGGAATTGGAGGCTGGAAACTCGATCCAATTCCACGGGAGACCCGCCCGCACGCGCGCCCACTCGAAATCTTTCCGAGCCGCGGAGCTGGGAAACGCTGGGAAAGTTTTCTCCAGGCCTTCGCTCGCCCCGTGCCTCTTCTCGCTCGCCCCACCGCTCCACTCGCTCGCCCCCGTGCTCTTCGCTCCCTTCCGGCGACGGCGGCTAGAATCCGGCGACGGCGCGGCGCTGGGACGTCTCCCTCCCTTCCCTCGGCCTCCTCCTTACCCGCTTCGCTCGCCCCAACTTCGTCCGCCGCGACGCGGTGCATCTGCTGGTGCGAGAGGTGGAACGGGTGGTGGGGCGGGGGAGACGAAGACGGGCGCGTCGGCGGAGAGGCGGCGCGCTCCCGCGTCCCCTGGATCTGCCGCCTCTTGTACTCCCTCGCCTCGTCCCTGCCCGCATCTGCCGCCGCCCCCGCCGCCGCAGGCACGGCGTCGGCGCGGATCGGGCCCTGCGCCACCACGGCAACCATCTCCCCGCCGATCGCGCTCCGGCAGCAGCAGCAGCGCCGCCCGTGATCGAACTCGCGAGGAAATCGAATCGGGGGACTCCTCTCTGTATTTTCTCCACCGTTGCTCCCTCCTAATTTTTTTCTATCTCTGAAAATTGCAGTCCAAACAGCGGAATTGGAAACGGAGAGCAATTCCTTTCCATCTGGGAAATGGAATTGCTAGTCCAATTCCATTTCCCAGAAACTTTCACACATCCAAACATAGTGTTATGGAAGACGCGTTCTGTAGCAGTGGAGGCAGGGCACGCAGCAAGGCGACGAGACGAGACGAGACGGAGTTCTTTCTTTACTCTGCGATGTTTTCGATGGGTCCGTGCCCTGATTAAGGCCCCCTTTGATTCACATGATTTTGGTAGGAAAAGTGTAGGATTCCTATTCCTATAGGAACTACTCCGTCCCAAAATAAGTGTCTCAAGTTTGCCCAAAAGTTGATGTATTTAGATATGTTTCATGTATAGATACATCCACTTTTAGACAAACTTGAGACACTTATTTTGGGACGGAGGGAGTAGCAAACGTGCCCGTGCGTTGCTACGGGCGAACCACCAGGTGGCTGGTGTTGCGATGATTTGGTAAATTGGTCATTACTTTGTCAATTGACTGGGGCTTGCTGCTCCTATCCCCTCCCTTTAACAAATGTGACCGTCATTGTCCTTCGAGTATCTAAAAAACTTCCACTCTCTTATTCTCTTCGACTCTCCAAATATCACTCTATATCCTATTTACTTACATTTAATTGATATCTTGATAAGTAATACTCCCTCCATCTCAAAATATAAGGCGCCCTTTAATTTCGCTGGTCAACGATGTATAACTTTGACCATAATTTGTACTTATAATATGACCATAGAATTAGCATAAAATATATGAAATGAAAGATATTTGCAAGACGAATTCAATGGTACCATTTATACATTCTCGGTCCACATAATTTATCATATATTTATGGTCAAAGTTGAGGACCGAAGACCAGCATAAAAATAGCGCGCCTTATATTTTGAAACGGAGGGAGTAACTCTTTCTCTCTCTCTCTCTCACACACACACTCTTTCTCTCAAACACAATACAACAAAACATCAATAGAACACAATAATCCACATTAGTAAAATAGTAATAATTCATAAAACCGAACTTTACGTCAATGAAGTACATATATATGAATTGTACATTTCTTTTCGATTCATGTTGATATGGACAGCCACAATGTACAAATGATGCATTCGTCTTATTTAGACATTAAGCACATCTACTTTCGTTGAAAGTTAAAAGTTTCAAGCAAGGGAGTCTAAAAAGCTTAAGGCATCACGCCTGTAGAAAACTATACATGTTACATAGACAAAACAGACTGGTGATCAGAATACTGAATCTACTTTAGTCTCATGAGAGGGAAATGCAGAAATAAATATGACAAATTGAAAACTACTGTCAATAGCCTAGTAAACTTTGAAATTGTCAATAATAAGTCAACTAACAGGAAGAAAGATAGTTGAGACCTACCATGAACATGAGCATTGTCTTTATCCCAACCATTGTAAAATTGACAACGTACTGCACCAAACAGTCAATTAGAGCAACAGTCAACTTTCCAACACTAAACATCCAGGCCCGAACAATAGGATAAACATAGGCACGCCCTTTCTCTGTCCTAGACATGAAAGCAGTGATAGCTGGCGTATTTCTCTAAACCAATACATTGTTTTCTTCCATCACGTACATTATCGAGGCTCTCAAAAAGGATGCAGCCATGGAAGTAAGCTGCATGGTCTTCTCCTTGATTTGTTCTGTCAGAAACTCAACGCAATGAAGTCTCTTCAAACGATGCTGTTTTACCAAAGCCACGCCGTGATGATTGCTTGTTTTCTCTTCTTAATTTTGTACTGTTGAAAGTTAGCTCATGTTCTTTTGAACTTTTTGCACCAGTACTGACAGCCACTGGTTGCTGTTCTCAACCGTATGTATAACAAAATCAAAATGCATCTAATCTTAGTTCTCACGAGGATTGCATCGCACATCTAGAGCACGTCAACAACGAGATCCAAAAGACAGCAGCGCCACAGTACCTGCCTTGCTGCTGGTCGCACTTGTTGAGGACGCGGGAGGCACGAGGTTGACTCCCCGGCGGAAGTGCAGCGGACTTACGGGGAAGGCGCGAGCTGGACTTCGCGGCGGCGCGTGGTGTACTGTCTGCCTGCACGTTGCGAAGCACAAGCAATACGGTGAGGTAGAGGAAGGGGAGCAGCAGGAGGAGTTGCTTTCTCTCCATGTCTACTCCCGCTCGCACGGGATGGATGCGGCTAGCGGCGGAGAGCTCGGGGCGTGCGGCGGCGGTGTTGAACCCTAGGGGGCGGGCGGGCGGCGGCGCTCTATCGCGCGAGAGGAGGACGGAGAATCAGGAGCAACAATGGAGAGATGTCCGTCGGGCCAGTCGGTCCAGAAATTTACTTGGCGGTGGCAGCGGCCGTAAATTCTTCCAAAATCCAGGGGTAAAACCGGAAAAGTGAAAAGCGCACCAACACCTCCTCAAGCAATATTATATAGTAGAGATATGTACTGTAGCACCGTTTGAATCAAAGGAATACATTAAAGGAAATCTGAGAGAAATTTTCCCTTGCAACGAGATTCACAGGAAATGCAAGGGAACGAAACAATGAAGTCTGACCTCATTTTTTCATTCCTTTGAGAGGAACGAGGCAACAAAAGCCACTTAAAGCTGCTGCCCCTACTTATTACGTAGGCTAATCAAGTTGCTTAACAAAGCATGTTAGAATTCCTCTATATTTCCGTTCCTGTATATCAAACGACCACAAAAGGAAGCATTCCTATAATCTCCAATCCTTAGTTTTGCAGTTGCATTCCTTTACCGTTCCTATCCCTGCACTTTGTGATCCTTTGAATCAAAGAAGGCCTAAGGATTTCCCGGTCTTACAGCGACGGCGCCGTTGTGAATCAAAGAAGGCCTAAGGATTTCCCGGTCTTACAGCGACGACGCCGTTGTCAACGGCGCGTTTCCATGGACTACTCTACAGCGACGTCGACAGCTGCGCGCCACACACCTTAGCCAACTAGGTTTATCAGTAATTACTAGGAAATGATCAATCTCTTCGCTACATCACGATTGAGCTTTTGAAGTGCCCTAAAATGTCAATTTTGTGCCTCAAATAGTTTTTGGGGCATTTTGTATAAGTGCAACGGATGCTCATGGCGGTAAGGTAAAGGATATTGGGGCACTTTCAAATGTGCCACAAAAAGTGCCCAAAATGTATGTATTAGAGACACTTTTGATTTTGCCCCTAATACCTAGTGGGGCACTTTCTTAAAATGACCCAAATACATTTTGGGGCACTTTGAGAAACTGTCCCAAATACATTTTAGGACACTTTGAGAAACTGCCCCAAATAGTATTTAAGGCATTTCGAGCAACTGCCCCAAAACATATTACATATATTAACACAGAATTTGAAATTCAACACATGATTCCAAATTCAGTTTACGATTCACATGTTACACAAAAGTCGGTCATCAGAATTCAAGCAGAAAACCAAATACATGCATTACTCAGTCATTCTTCTACTTAGTAAAAGTAAATTCAACAACTTCTCTACATTCACTAGGTTTTAGTAATCCTACTTTACATCCAGTCTGGACCCAGGATATCAAACATCACCTTGAGCTTTCCTTTTCCATATGTAGAAAAAGGCATCTGCTAGCTGTATCAAATGAATGGTAAGAGAACAGTTAGCACAAGATCAACAGTATAAATGATGTCTTAATAGCTAGGCCGTGTCCGTACTTCGGACTAGAAAAATGTCCTGATAGGTGTCGGCTTGTTATTACAAGTAAATGTAGTTATGTACAACAGCACAGTGCCATTTAAAATGACTAGTTCATGAAAGCTATAAGACATATCATATAGTATGGAGTAGTTAATTTAAACACGAGGGATACACTACAGCGTGCCACACCTATATATACGACGATTTACCATGCCACTCAACTAATACAAGGTCTATCAGTCAGAATGGGTGAATTAAGCAGAGTCCCTTATGACATAAATGGCAAAATTAAATACTAAAATTAGTGGGCAAATCTTCACATAAACAAGGTAGTATCTCTGTTGCTTAGACTGAGATATTCTAGTATAGGATTACGAGCTCCACTTGTAAGTGAGAATATGCATAATCAGTGAGCATGACAGGTAATAACCCATAATCGAAGTAGCACAAGTGTTTCAGCTTTTATCAGATCCCAATGTCTGAACCTTACAAAATCCGAAGAAAATGGTATACACATGGGAATTATTAGCTACCATACTGGTGAACACACTAACTGCGTAGGCCTAGCCGAAAAGAATGGTATACCAATAGGAATATTCCCCAGGACACCGTTTTGATCCTAGTTTTATCTGACATAGATTCATACTTCTAAACATGCAAGATAGCAAATGTACTTGCAACCAACGTGCTTTTGTCAGTGACATAGTGCATGACTAGTGGACTGTCTTTGCAACCACCAACAAAGAAATGGTTATGATTATCTAGCCGAAGGCAACATGAACAACCATAGGTAATGCTTGTCATTCAGAAATACGTGACCGAACTGTGCCTGCATTCAAACATACAACAAACAATATTCTAACATACAACAAACAATATTCTACAGTACATGAAAAGTAGCAAACGCATGGTCTGCAACTAATCTCCACAAATAATAGTTCATTTAAACTAAGTATGGAGCATGTGAATAGGGGTTTCGATCAACTTCAACAAATTTATGAACAATTAAAATACCTACCGCAAACAGCAAATCTTCAAATAGTAGAGTCATCAAAAAAGGATTAGGGAGGCGAACTGACCAGATCCATGGTTTCCCACGACAGTACAGGAAGGAGCATCTGGAATCCATTGTATTACTCTATCTGCTCACTTGTCCTGCAATAAGAAAAGAGAAAATTAAACTTAGCATCCAAGACTTGGCCTGACACTCACATCACAGACGACGCTTTTCACAAAACAAAACAAAACTTAATCTGCACAGAGCTGTATCCAGATGTGCACAATAGATTGTAAATATCGCCAATACAGAAAACTGTGGCTAGCAAAACCTGTAGAATATACGCATATGTTCATCTTAACTGGGAGAAAGGTGATGAGAAGCAAAGCTAATCTATAAGTCAACCATGTTCACCTAAACATACCAGCAAAACCATAAGTCAAACTGAACGGAACTGATAGGTTACGCTTCACAACCTGAATTTGAGTCTTCTTAGCTCACCAAGGTCTCAACTTCATGCAACAGAAAACATTTATAAGATTTGTTTCCCACTCAAAACATCATGGTGTATCAGTAAAAATTAATTTCTTCTATTTTAATTACAAATGTTGGTTTGGTAGCATTATTAAGATAGGCCTAGATAGTGTCCTATAGCTTTCAGACAATTAGTGATGCTCAAAATGCCTAAACTCTATTCTCAAATACTCCAAGCAACTGAGCCTCTCAAATACTCCAAGCAACTGAGCCAGAACCTTGCAGCTGAGAGATACGGTACGGCCTAACCCTAATTGTAATAGATGTGTACATTAAAAATAGCATAGGTACTGTTTCGATGAAACCAATGGACTACTGTATCTCCAAAACTTAAAAACTGAACCACAACTAAGAAACAGCGAATTCAGTGTGCAAGATATTTCAGATGTCAGTACAAACCAAATAGTTACAACCATAAATGCCATAAGTTAGTTCATTTATAAAATAGCTGATGATGGTAGACCTGGAACTAAAAAAAGTTTAGCACATAATTTCAGGTAAGTGTTAGATGCAGCAGCTACTTTCTAGGCTCGACCACTTTCATCTAAATTAGATCAGGATAAGCTAGTTCATGCCAAACATATGTAACTAGCCTGTTAAAATATAGTGAAATAACTAATTTCAACCCAAATTAGCCTGAAGTTTTATGGAACCATGTTGCATGTACTGACCAATAAAACAAGCTGCATATAGTGTTCAATCTGGTCAGCCTTAAACATGATACCGAGTAGAACATAACACAGGTAAATCAAAACCTAAACACTACATAATTCCAGTTACAACCATAAATGCCATAAGTAATACCAAACTATATGCTCGTGTGACCAATAATTTCAGTCTGAGACGCCGATAACAGACATGCCGCTAGTTCAAAGCTACACGCAGCTACAGGACCTAAAATCATAGGCATCACAAGCCTACATGAGCACCAAAGGAACAAATCAAGCACATGAACTAGAGGAAGCACTAAACATCCTGAGGCGGCTCGAATCTGGAGGATTTACCTGATAATTGCGGACGTGCTCGCGGGCATGTCCTCCTTCTGCGCCTCGATAAAACAATCCATACGCAAACTGCTGCCCCTGATCGGAGACGGAGTCTAACTAAACTGATGGACTAAGTTACAGACGTCCAGTATATCCCGTTGGTTTCAGTGTCCCTGTACTCTGAAAAATAGAAATCTTTTCAAGTAAAGCAAACATGAGAACACGGTCACTTCCCTAGGTATCTCGTGTATACTATGTCAATCTACTCGTGAAACTTATAAATAGAGATCAAAGTTCAGGACAAGATTTTAACAGGAATGCCATGTGTTCCTTTTATAATACAACAATATGCGTTGTCTGAAATAGCACATCAAACACATCAGTGGTGATATCATCACCATCTCGTACCTGATGCCCAAATAGAGAAGGAGCTCTTGTGTCATATTATTGACTGATTGAGCTAAATATGAGATGTTTCATAATAGATCAATCACTCAGTTGACATCCATGCATGACGAAATTCTAGTATTGGTGGTTCACAAGATCAGTCAAATTCTTACCGTTTGGGTGACTTGTAATAGTTGTCATACAGAGCAGGGCAGCAGCATACGTTCTGAAAGAAATGAACAACGAATTTGATCAATTCTGCAACATAAGAAAAGATACGTTAACAAATCAGAATATGTAGCCAAGGACACAAATGTAGATGCAAATAAGAGCTAAATGTAGAAAAACAACATGTGCTAGCGAAAGCAATATCAAACAGCTATCATGACTTAACTTTAAAGCAAAGCAACCTCATAGGAAATAGCCAGTTATCAGTATCATCAGCAGCACTAGATCTTCTCAATTTACCAAACTAGTATATATAGTTCCAAACCTACAACTAACCACAACTCGATGGACGACTCACAGAGCGTGAGAGAGAGCAGGGGGAGCCGAGGAATTACCACAGCAGCAGAACCGTGATTGTAGGGGAGGAGCATCACACAACACGTCACGAGCACACACAACAGTTCATCACAGCCACACAGGTGTTTCATGTTGTCTACATTCGGACTAAAATAAGTGACATATACACTAAAATATGAGTATAACTGAATTTCTTCAGTTAATAGTGTAGTTTATATTCAGTTACATCAGAGTTAAATCATCAATAAGCTAATAGAGAAATATCTGCAATTTAAGCAACAGATCATATATATATATATATATATGATCAAAAGAACACACCTAAAATGCTAAGAGGATCAGGAAACTAAATCATCTTCTTAGAGTTCCGGACCCAACTGAACATTTTCTTCAGTCAATCACTGACAGAGACCTATGCTAGTAAGCCGCACAAGCATGTTCATCCCCTGGATGAACAGAGCACACACCACTACTATCACCAAACCTAAATACTAGAGCACAGCATCCCTCACTCACACACAGCAAAACCACAACCTAATTTGTAAACCAAATCCTCACAAATCATCAGTAATACAGAGACCACACGATCAACACAGCCATTTCAGAGCAAGGGGGAGGAGGAGCTAGAGGAGTAGGAGACCGGAGAGCTCACCTCGAAAAGTTGTAGCCGAGGCAGGGCTTGGCGAAGCTGCAGTAAGCGTAGTCGAGGAAGTAGATGTAAGAGCACACGTCGCCGTGGTTGCGATGACGGCAACACCGCCGTCCCGTCGGCGACAGCAAAGCCACAGCACCAGCCCAACAACTCACCTTGACCATCTTCGCAGCAGCATACCACCGCACCATAGCACCACACCTTGTGACCACCAAGTCCAGCATCACCAATACCACATCGAGGGGGCGACGCCTGGGTTGCGGTCACCGCATCGCCGTCCCGCGGGCGTCGGAATTAACGCGAGGTGGCGCAGGAGCTTGGGGTAGGAGATCATGGCGGCGTGGTAGAGCAAGTGGTTGAGCAAAGGCTCGAGAAGAGAACGAGAGCGTCGACTGGGAAGGCAGAGGCGACGAACTAGGGTTAGGATTTGCGGTAGCGACCGTCTGGGGGCTGGGGTTGGAAATCGAGTTGGGGAATCAGTAGAGAGAAGGACGCCGGAGCGGCGCGTGCATGCGGCGGCGCCGGAAGAGGCCGGCGACAGCCGGAGCAGCGACGGCGCGGTGGCGCATCTCGTCGCCAAAGATGAGATGGGGAAGGAGAATGAGAGGGGATCGCGTGCGTGACCGCAGTGAGAGAAAGGGAGTGGGTTTGGGTCGTTTTGGTCCTGACCAAGATGGGCTTGGCCCACATATGACCCGCCTAATCCATTACATTAAGGGCAGTGCTGAGCGTCCTCCGGAGGATAATTTTCCTCGATCCTCCGTCTTTAGAATGCGACACGTGTCCGTCCGGCCACGCCAGATGCATATGTCGCTTTCGCTCCGCCTCTGCTCACATGGGTGGACCCCGCCGCCCCAAACGCCATGGCTCGCAAAAGGAAAACGCAAAACAAATCCCCCCGTCGTAGCTTCGTCTCCCGCACGCCCGCCGCACTCTGCCGTCACCATAGAAGGCACCTGGTCCTCGAGGCAACGGCAAACACGGGTGGCAGCAGGGCAGCCTGCTCCGCCGCCTCCACATGCAGCATCGACGACTGGTAACCACGGCACGCCGGCCGGTGGCAGCATCACCTCTCCTCCCATGGCAGCGGTGCCACCGTCGTCGGAGAAGACGCCGCCCATGGGAGCAACGTCATTCGCCGATGGGAGCAACAACGATGGTCAATGGTAGCATCTTCATCCGCCCATGGGAGCAACACCGTTTGCACATGGGACCATCACCGTCGTCTCCTCGTAGCACGCCGGCGCTCTTCCATGGGAGCACGGCCAGGCTCCTCCGGCGGCACCGCCGCCCTCGCATGGGAGCACATCTGCTCTCCTTTGGCAGCACATCTGCTCTCCTTTGGCAGCAACGGCGCCCTCCCATGGGAGCACGGCCGCACTCCTTCAATAGCACCGGACCGCCCTCCTTTTGGGAAGCACCGCCGCCCTTCCATTGGAGCACAGCTGCTCTCCTTCGGCAGCAACGGCGCCCTCCAATTGGAGCACATCTGCTCTCCTTCGGCAGCAACGGCCGTGCTCCTTCAACATCACCGCACCGTCCTCCTTTTTGAGAAGCACCACCGCCCTCCCATTGGAGCACATCTGCTCTCCTTGGGCAGCAACGGCGCCCTCCCATTGGAGCACATCTGCTCTCCTTCGGCAGCACCGACGCCCGACCATGTGAGCACCGCCGCGCACCTTCAACACCACCGCCGCCGTCCGCGCGTCCTTCGGCAGCAACGCCTAGGTGCTTGCCGGCATGGTGCGCGGCAGGAAGGCCATGGCGCCTGTTTGCCTTGGGGCAAAGAGCCAGAGAGGTGGGCTCGTCGGCGCAGAACTCGCCGGAGCTTGGGAAGACGAAGTGGGGTTTGTGGAGCTTGATGTGGAGAGGGCGGCCGACCATGGCGCCATGTCAAGCTGGTCGTGGAGGGAGAAGGTGCCCCGCCGGCGGAGAGGCAGGGAGTAGGGACGGCCGACGTTGCGGGAGCGTAGGGGGAGGGGCGCCGCGGAGGAAGCCGAACCGGGCGCGGCGGAGGGAGGAGGGGAGTAGGGGACGCAGCGGAGGAGCCAGGGAGCCGCGGCGACGCAGCCTTGCCATAGCCCAGCGGAGAATCTAGTCGTCGTCCAGGAAGAAAAAGCAGTGTAGAGATAAGGTAGAGAGTAAAGGCAGTGGGCCCCGCTAGCTTTTTCTGCCACGACCAAGGACACGCGTCGCGCGTACGAACCGGAGGTCGCGAGACGCGCGAGCCTCCGGCTGTACAGAAGCGTTTTCCTTACATTAAACAGATTCGGCCCATTAAATAATCTAGTGGACTATTTAGTCCAGAATTCATTAAACCCTTTGGAACCAGGGACATTTTGGTAATTTACCAAATCCAAAATATTCAACCTCAAATGAACTTTCTAAACTGCAAAAAAGTTGTGATATATTGGGACACTTTACCAAATTGCCCCAATAGCTATGACATTTAGGGGCACTTTGCCAAAGTGCCCCAATAGCTCTTGACCTTTCGGGGCACTTTGCCAAAGTGTCTCAATAGATATGACATTTGGAGGCAGTTTAGCAAAGTGCCCCAAAAGGTCATACCTATTGAGGCACTTTGGCAAAGTGCCCCTAATGAAATCTTTTGGGACACTTTAAAAAATGCCCCAACCAAAGTGCCCCAAAATGTATTCCGTGGTGTAGTGCTTACTACGTATGACTACATAATTTCTTCTTTTCCGTTATTTTTAGAGTAGAATCAAACGTATAAGGGCCTCTTGGTTCGCAGGAATTGAAAACCATAGGAATAGAAAAAATCGTAGAAATAGAATGTCATGATATGTGAAATCCTACACGAAATGAAAACACATGAACGAGTCACACTAGTTGTTTGGTTGCAGTATAGGAAAAATGCAAGAATTTGTATGGATTTGGGTACAAGTCATAGTTGTCATAAACTCATAGGAATTTTCCCATGAGGTCCAACCTCTTGCTAGAATTCCTATGAAATTGTAGTGTAGGAAAACATTCCATAGAAATTTTAGAGGATTCATTCCTTTGAACCAAATGGACACCATAGGAAAAAGTCCTATAGATTGGAATCCTATGAAATTCCTTTGAAAATCCTTTGAACCAAAGAGACCGTAAAGTGGTTCGGCCGGCTTCAAGCCCGCCGTAGTTACAGTAAAAAATACATATTGATTTTTCATCTTAATTATTTTTGTGGTGATCCTTTCTTATACATTCTGCAAAATTTGTGATAGCAAAAACACAAAACCATCCGTGCACAAACAACCTCCTCTACATCTGGGAGTTTTTTTACAATAAATATCACGATGTATTATAGGAGCAAAAAGTATATGGTAGAGATATATGAGCTGACTACAGCGATTATAAAATAAATTCTAAAAGAAACAACCAAATCTTCGAGATATTCAAACTCTGTTTTCTTTCACGACACAATCTTTTACTTTTCTGAAGGCAGCCGTAGAGACATGACATAAATATCAAAGCACACAGACCTGTAAATAACAACGAGGGTTCTCTCATAATTTTAATTTTGAGTCGCAATGCACACAACCATTAAAGTGATCAACCAACACTAGTATTTCAGGGAAAAGTAACTGAATAGCATGGTCGACGTCGCTCGGAGCCGAGAGTACAAATCACCAGTCTCTAGAACGTAGCAGCCGGGAAAAATATTGCGATGACAATCCTCCTCGCGAAAATTATGAGGAAATATCCAAAACGATCTAGCGAAGCAAGATCTGAAGGACCAAATCTAAACAATTTTTATCTTCCAACACCACCATTGACGTTGGGAAGGAGATCTCGCCATCGAACGGTGGACCGAAGATCACTTATTGAATACGATACCTGTATCTCCATTGACAAATAAGACGGCTACCAAATTCCTAACTAATCTTGAAAATCCTACTTCTACGAAAAACTCAAATCATAAATCGGATTCCCCACCTCTCCCGACGCTGGCAAGGCCGACCGGAAGAGGGAGAACCGACTATGGAGGAGGCGACGGCTATGATACCTCTGCATCTGGGAGCTACTCATGTGTCGAAGCTGCATATGACATGGGTCAAGTCTTGTGGAGGCGAAACTGGGCCATTTTCTACTAGGTATACAACAACTCTGGCCCAAACCATCAGCAGATCTAGCCCACTAACCCATTCTCACTTCCCCTTTTGCTAGTTCAACGACACAGAGAAACAAACCGATTGCCTAAAAAATGAAATTTTAAATCGGTTCGGTTTGTACATAAGCGTAGGTGCTGTAATAATACCCATGCTAATTCTTTAGCTCGGTTTTCATTATCCATAGATTCTGGTGTAGCACCTGGCTTATCAATTCCCCTGATGTAATCTTTGTTCCCCGCGTGACTGGGCAATATTAAAGAGAGCCAGGGTTCCTAAAAAACGTAAGATGGTAAACAAAATAAATGATAAATAAACTGAACAACGACATCATCATCGCCCAGTTCATCATCGTAAAAAATAAAAGATGATGTACGAAGAGCATACTTGAGGTTGGGTTACGTGCAGCCTAAGTTAAAAAGGAGTAAATCTACTGAAATACAAGGACATAAGACCGTTTTTGGCATAGTTATATCAGTCATTCCCATTGTGGCTGGAGTATTTGGTGTGCGGTGGTCGTGCAAATTGTTCTATTTTGCTTTCTTTTCATAAAAATAAATAAATAAATGATGTGGTTTTGACAAATTTGTTTTCGAAATGGGAGCAGCGTCCCATCCTCAGCATCATGATGATGTGTACGACCTTTTTTATTTAAAATTTATAAGAGTTTAAAACTATCAGGATTACAACTCAACCATCTCAAGCATCAGCCAACGTGGCTACACATATCAACCAACGGAAGACCAAAAAATAAAAACTCTTCTACTCATGTTGGAGTACAGTCGGTATCCATAAGTTTTCTTTGTTCCATCGGTAGCGGAAAGAACCACATGTGGATCCAGTAAGCAACTTTGTGTATCCATTAAGTAGCTCGATACACAAGGTTTTCACAGATGGAAGAGAGATTATGATGGAAAGCTCATATGAGATCAAACCCTTGCTCACAACGCAACTGGGGCTTAGCTAGGAATACAAACCTGTGATGTGAATTTGAACTTATGATGTCAAATACATGTATTCATAATAATTTTATATATTTTTGCATGATTTTTCTCTATATATGAAGCTTTTATTAAAATGTATCGAAAAAAAAAGTTAAATGACTACACAGCCAAAGGGTGGCTCCGCCACTGCAACACAACATTGTCGTGAAAGATAGCCAAGCCTTATTGAATCAGCCACATTTAGCAAATATTTTAGAGGTGAAGATCAAAAAGGAGAAACAAAATGACCTTTTAAGGCTGAAAACGACGATTGAATTTGTTAAGTGTCTCATTCCAGTCTTGTGCTTTAAAGAGGCCATGATGAGAGATAGCGTCAATAAACAGAGGAAACTTCCTTGAAATGCTAAAACCTCTAGCAGATAATGGGAATGCTCCACAAGTTTGCAAATACATTTCACATGAAATTAAAAAAAGATCTTGAGAATGTATGCTATGAAAGTCTGGGACCATATGGGAGCACAAATTGGGGACTCAAAATACTACTCCCTCCTGTTCATTAAAAGTGTCGTGGGAAAACAATATAGAATATATAACTTGTACGTACAGCTTCCGACGATTTTTTCGGATCTGAGGGAGTATATTCATGTGTATGAAACATGTGAGGATTATGATGAAGACGTGGGGTGATCCTTTCTCATGCATTCTGCGAAATGAGAGTAATTTACTTGTTCCTGTGCACAGTGAAGCTGTCGTACACCTGGCCGTCGTCGGACCGCCGGTACTCAAACTTCAGCAATGTGTCATCCATCGCCGTCAGCTTGCCGAACCCGTATTCCATCTCCCGGTACACGCTCCATGACGGAACATCGACGGTGAAGTTGGACAGGTTGCTGCCGCCGCCCCCGACGACGACGTGGATGGTGCCGTCCCTCACACACTTCTCCTCATACACGGGGCACGTCCGTTCATACTGGTGGTAGTGGCCGTAAAAGGCGACCACCCGGTACCTCCGCCACAGCTTCTCGAGGTTCTGCCGCGCCATCGGCTCCCCGAATGTCGGGAAATAGTAGAACCCCGAGGAGTAGCCGAGGACGCGGTGCGCGATGAAGATTAGCCATGGCTGCTTCGCCCGGTCCACCGTGGCAAGGCATTGCTCGATGAACTTGTACTGCTCCGTGCCTTCGCGCCAGTCCTGCTCGCTGTCCGCCACGCAGAACCGGAACATCCCGTAGTCCGCGAGTACCAGTACTTTGCTCTGTTTTCTGTCGGGGCGTAGTACATGGTCTCCACCAGCACGCCGCACTCCCCGCCGGAGTCCGTGCCGTTGTAGAACGACCCGCTGTTGGGATAGTCTCGCTCATGGTTCCCACTGCATCATGAGAGAAACAAAATTAATTTCACTTGAGCATGAATTAGCTCTGAGATTTTGTTTAGAACAGGATGAACGTGCAAGCGTACTTTGCGAGCATGTAGGGGACTCGAGAGGTGATCGGCTCGACCTGCTGCGTGAACTGATCCCACTGCGAGAGGTACCCGTTGGCGTAGGAGATGTCACCAATGTGGAACACGATGTCTGTGTTGTCGAGGTCCCTGATCACCGCATCAGTGGTGTTGAGTGATGCTGGCTGGTAATTGTTATATTCGTTGCTTCCGTCCCGTTCGTCCTTTAGATGAGAGCAGTGGCGTTAATTCACAAGTATAATGGGTTTGACAAAGATAAAATGTGTACGGCGCATGATCATTTGATGAATTAAAACGTGTAGTGTAAGCAGTAAGCTTGAGTTACCGTTGGCATATGTTTACCTTTCCCATGTCACCAAAAATAACAACTCGCTGCAATGACTTCTGTCCAGGGTAAGGAGGAGCTGTGAAAGATTTTGGCTTGCCCCATATCACCTTTCCATCATGGAGCATATTTCCAATTGTGTAGTAGTACCTGCAAGAAGAAATTGCAGTGTCACATCAGTATTACTCTCACAGTTGAGACAACTGTTTGTAGGTCGGAGAACTAGAATATTTACTCTTTGCCTGGCCGTAGATTCTTCAGGAAAGCCGTGTGTATGAATCCTGGATCCCTCCAACCAACGGTACTAGCAGGCTCTCCTGCGCAACCAAAAGTTCATGGATACAATGGGCTTTAGTAAGGCACAATAGTAATCCCATCTGGGTTTGCATCCTTAGGAGTGGACGATTTTGTGGTTTCTTCGTTGCTTTTTTACTCTGTCGTCGTATATTCAGATGAAGCGTATTACAAAAAAAAGTTTTGATAGGCACCATACCGCATAAACGTTCACGACCAAAGGTGACGGTGTCGGCCGGTGCGCGCACAGAAGCGCTCCCTTTCATGCCCCATTCGACAAAGGGATATGCCTCGCTGTTGTCATAGCCACTTGTCCATGTGACAGTCATCTAGCATGACACACGAAAAAACAATCACCGAGTAGGATTCCAGATTAGAACCAACAATTTATGTGAAATGCCAGAAAATCCCACCTCGTTCGATGTTTTTCCCAGCGCTAACCGCGGGTAAACCGGAGCTTTCGGGTTGGCGAAGGTAATATTGTTCGACACCGCTACAAGTGTTGGCTGCAAATGAATTGCATAACGTCAGTGTAATTCTTTTTATATCGAAAAAAGAGGCATAACAAGTCTGTCACAGTGTTTAAGTTACTCACATTTGAGAGTCCACCGGTGAACAATCCAAATGAAAAATCCTGCCTCTGGTTGATCAACTGAAACCTCAGAGTCCCTTTCCCGGACATGACATAGCCTGACGAAACATTTGCAAATTGATACTGAAAAAAAGTAAGAATAAATTCAATTTAGTTTTCAGTCTGAACTCTGAATAATGTGAAGATTGCTCGTTATGCCAACCAACCTTTATCGGCGCCGAGCATATCGAAGGGGCTTCTGAACCTGGGCATGTGGACGCACTGCAGGCAAGTGCAAGAACTAATCAGACCAGGGCCGTGTAATGATAGTCTACAAATTCAGATAGTTCAAAATCTGAATATTCTGAAGAAATGTACGAGTTCATACTTGAAGTTTGAAGGGGAGAATACTCCAATCCAATCTTCGTCGCTTGCATGTGGAACATGGAAATCTACGGTTACCCAAGCCGTATCTTCACCCTGTGTCCACAGCGTCATGTCACATTTTTTTATTTGTGCAGCGAGTAAAATAGTATTAAGAATCGAAAAAATAGCTACCAACAGCTAAGAAGTGTTAAGTGTACTTCATTCAACAGTGAATTGCATATCCTAATCACATGAAGAAAAAACATCTAAAGGGAGCAAGAGTATGGTCACACAAAATCAGAGTAGTTAGAAATATCAGTTCGACTGACAGCAGACAACGTATGTGATCGTTGACGAATGATTGGTACTGCTAGATGGTCAATCAAGCATAATATTGGCTAGGTGCAGCGAATATCCACATCACCACATGTGTGCGAATATCCCCATTTCTGGACCATCAGTTGACTAGGATAGATACCCGTGATCGACTACTGAAACGTCGGCACGGCGAGCTTGGCACCATCCCCAAATCCAAATTTCCAATTTGTCTAACCATGCAATGCCACTTGCCAGGCCAACATGTACCTTGGCTCCGAGCAGCCGAGGGGACGCGTTGACCCGAGGCGGCGTCGTCGATGCCAATCCGCGCTCGGTAGACGGCGACCAGCGACCGCGGCTGGACCCCTACTCGAGCGGCGCCGCTCGCCATCGCGCACAAGGCCGACGCCGCGGCGAGAAGCAGAGCAGTACTTCTCCCCTCGGCATCCTGCGCATGTACATGGGTGTTCGTCTCTCTCGCGGAAAGGGAACGTGCGCGCGCTCTGCCTCTGCCCCGTGGCGCGGCGGGGCGGCGCGTATGCAGGCAGCGGCGGCCGGCACAAGTGGGGTTTTCTTGCACTGCCGAATGGAACGGGGGAAGCGAGAGAGAGAGCTCTGACTGGGCAGCGACGCTCCAAGCTTCGGCTCGTGATTCGAGCTCACCCAACAGGGCCAGGGCGGCGTCGACCTCAACGATACCGACTTCAACGTGAACTACATTCCGGAGAATTTATCAAGCGCATCCAGACGCTCCAACCAGCCATGCCACAGGTCCACAGCAGCACGAGCAGGGTGGGCACTGAAGCGAAGGAAATAAATATGATACGTACCTGCGAGCCGAGGAGTTCCGGCGAGGCCCGCACGGCGGCGGACGCGTCCAGCGCGACGCGGGCACGGTGGACGGCGATGCGCGACAGCGGATGCACGCCGTGCCCGGTGACGCAGCACGCGGCGAGGGCGATCGTGAGTGCCAGCGAGAGCAGGCCGCGCCCGCGCTGCTCGAGCCCGGCGCCTCTTCCCATGTCGCTAGAGGCTAGCGTGTGTGTGCGCGCGTGTGAGATGGGCTCCGGATCGAGCAGGCAAACGGGCAGCGGCCTTTTCTTATGGAAGGCGTTCGTTCTGTACCGTAGGCAGCGCCACGCCTGAATTTTTTTTCTGGTTGAGTAAAATGCAACGGCTGTACTTATGTCGAAAGCATGCTTTGGTCACTGGACCCAAGAGCTCTTTGACCAAGCCGGTTGTGGAAGAAAATACTTAGTCGGAGAGCTGGTGTTTAGACAACAGTTTAGATCTTGCAACATCTCAGAGAAGTTGATTCAAGGCCTTTATATGGGATGTATGATTAACAGAGAACTGAGCCAACCAGCTGAGGTTCCTTGCTGTTCTGGCATATCATGCTATAATAGTACACTTATATGCGGATATTCACCTACTACCCAAAAAACATTTTTTAAAATGTCAAAAAAATAAAAATAAAAATTTCGCATGTAGTTCAAGACGTATTATGTTAGCACGAAAAGTTACGGGAAGAAAAAATATTTTTTGCAACCTGTGCAAAAAAGACAAATTCGGACGCATGAAAATGTCTTTATACGTGTCAGATTTTTGTCTTTTTTGTACAGCTCACACAAAATGTTTTTTCACCTTGCCATTTTTTGTGCTAACACATAATGTTCTAATGTACATCCGGATTTTTTTCTGGAATTTTTTGACATTTTGAAAAAAAAAATTTACATAATGGATGCATCTAGATCCTATAGCCAAATCGCCGCCTTCATTTTCTTGGGGTTCCTGCTATAACTCTACCTGCTGTCTTGCTCTCTTTTACTGGGGTGGTCCTGAAGGATTCATTGGGCTTTGTACAGCATCGATCAAGATTTTGTTTTGAAACCGAAGGCAAAAGCTTTGCCTTATTCATTTATTAAACAGAAGGTGCCCGGTTTATTATGGAAGAAACCGAGCGAAAACCATACAATTGACTGGTTAATTAGCGGGAAACCAGCCTAAAACCGGAAAAACATCCTTAACGACCGTCATGGAACACGACCGTCGCGAGGGCACACACGGCCATCCTGGCTACCAACACTAGACCGCACACACACGTTGAAGACGAAGGTCGTCGTCGAGGTTGTCCACCAGTGTCATCGTCATCACTCCACCGAGAGCGACTCCGACTTCACCGAAGAGACGACCACCAAAGAAGAACTCACCGCAGCGGCCTCGCGAAGCCAAACAGATAACCCCTCACGCATAGGCTGGCAGCTCCGATTCTGAAGAGGAGATGGGCAGGATCCGCACCGACGAATGTCGCCACAGCCTGAATGCCCCACGCACGTCATCGTCGCCACAGACACACCGGTCGCAGCTCCGACTACATAGCAAGGGAAGTCCAGCGAGAAGACGAGTAGGACACGCCGGAACAAGAGACGACTACCAAGATCTTGCCGCAACCAAACCATCGCTCGTCGACATCGTCGTTGCCGCGCAAGCCACCACGTGGAACACCCACACCGCCCACCGCCAACCTCGGGTCCCTCTTG
The DNA here is from genome assembly GCA_947311845.1 of Poa pratensis. Classification (NCBI taxonomy): domain Eukaryota; kingdom Viridiplantae; phylum Streptophyta; class Magnoliopsida; order Poales; family Poaceae; genus Poa; species Poa pratensis. Next base: position 11,429,198 of record CAMZMU010000097.1, on the reverse strand, counting down.
CCGATGCCGACCTCCGAGACGAAGCCCCCAAGAGGGAAAACGACACCAAGGCGCCGTCGTCGTCCGATCATGAGATCATGGGTTTCCCCTGTAGAGCCAAGATGGCCGGATCGGTGCGGGAGGTGGGCAGCAGCTACGCAGTGATGCCTCTAGGAAGGGCAACGACGGCCATAGCCGCCGCCATCGCTGGTCACGGCACAAGGCCGAGAACGGGTCTTCACCCAAGCCGCACGCCACCTCAACGCACGTCAGCTCGCACCGGCGCCGACAAGCCCACCAGCCACCACCACCCCGGAGTTCCCAGCAGAGGCGTCCCGCCGCCCAAGCGGCCGAGAGCACCGTCGACACCAGCCCACGGCCGAGCTGGTCCCGGGGCCGCCCCGGCGTGCCCGCGCCGAAGAAGAAGTGAGCTCCTCCGCTCAGGAGCCCTGCGCTTTGCCCGCTCCCCTTTTGGAGAGACGAGCGCCGCCGCCACTGCGGGAGAGACAGCGGTGACGGCGGCAGGGGTGGCCGGCGAGGGGCTACGCGCACAGGAGTTGGGGGTGCCCCGGTGCGGCCCTGGCGAGCCGCACGGGGGCGGAGGCGACGTAGGGGTTGCGGTGGCCGAGCTTGGAGAAGAAAGGAGGAGGCGCTGGTTCGGCGGCGGCTGTGCTTGCTACGTGGATGAGTGGGGAGAGGAGGCTGAGAGGTTCTCGGATCTGGTCTCGCTGGAGAACGAGGTGGCCGGAGCAGGGAGATCCGGCCGGCGGCGCCTTCGGCCAGAGCAAGGTCCGCCTCGCGCGACCTTGGAGCTTTTTAACCTTGCGGCCACCTAAAACTCGATCAAGATTGATCAAGCCGTATGTCAACCATTTATATGATGTGTTGAGCCTCGACGTTATTTAGCAGTTCCCTGCTACAGAACTCTTGGAAGCATCGGTATAATCTCAGGGCGCAGCGTGCCTCCGCGCTCGAAAATGGCAACACCTTGCAGCATTCAGGACCACCCATACAAGATAGATAGGCAAGGTTCAGGAGTTGCGAATAATGAGACAACACTTCGTGCTCTAGCTCAAGAGCAAGTGGAGGCTTTCTTGGTGATTTATTACACATTTTTCCAGGATATAAAAAGATCCACATGCTATGTTTTTTTTAAACTGTAAACATACCTAATGAATCAATGATTTACAGGGGAAATATAGCTGTTATAGAGATCAATAACACCCATGAGTGGTGGTTTTATTCTTGTGAGGTTGTTGGACAAGATCATATCTTAATATGAATTATTATAGATGCCCCCACTGGCCATGTATAAAGGGAAGATGAAGGTAAGCTGCGTTTTAATCTCATAGTATAAGTTAAACTGAATTACTGATACATCCATCTTTTCAAGATATTTGATAAATACCATTCATGATTTTTTTCCTACGCACATATACAAACTATCGGCTAATGCAACATACATTGAATCGAATGAACAGAACAAAATTATACTTGGACAATTGATATTCTTTGGAGACCATGCTTCCACACTGACAGGAAAAGATGCACTTCTGATTGCAGCCACTACCAGGGTCGAGCAGACTATATCCCGCATGCCATAACTAGTCCTGAAGGCAAAAAAAAAAGTGCCGTCAGCTGACGTCTCGCAAGACGCTCTGGACGCTAACAATATAAGAGAATGAGCTTGCTAAGGTGCGGTGCTATCTGTCGTGTGCTTGCATTTTCTCAGAAATTACATGCCGGTGATTTTTTCACACCTCTAGTTATATCAAAAAAGTCTATTTGGAATTTGGATATGATGTTAGCTGGTAGTGAACTACTATGTCCGTTCCCATTTAATTGACTTGATATGCATCACATATGGATGTATCTAACATGTCTAGATACATCCATATGTGGTGCATAGAAGTCAGTTAAATTGGAACGGAGGAAGTAGATTAATACTTGCTGTGGAAATAAGATGTTGTTTACGATTTCTGCCTTATTGATCAGTTATGATGTTACAATTTCAGTGGGAAAAGGGCTGCGAGTCCTCAAGCAAGGAAGCACAGACATGGACCAAACCCGCCAACTTCTTCTTTTGTACATGTAAGTAGGTAAATGCTGTGCATGCACATATGTGCACACGAATAGTCTGTAAAAAAAGATTCAAGCAGCAGTATTGCGATTTATGGTATAAAAAAAGCAGTAGTATTGTGATTTATGCTATAAAAAATGCACCAAATGCACATATGTGCACACGAAGTAGTATTGCGATGTTTGGGTATCTTGAATCTGAACAGTAGAAGGGCTAGACAAGGGGAAGTTGTCATACAAACTCAGGAGGTTAAACCATATGCTGTCTTTAGTAATGTGATTTATTTTGTGCAAACTTGCTCGCAAATTTTAGTATACCGCTATATTTTACCTTCTATTCGTTTCAAGGGACCCCATCTCAAGAGACTAGGGCGTTGAAATTCAACCAAGAATCTACTTTCCCCATGCTCCTCGCCAACCATCTCCATCCGTCGCGCCAGTAGTAGTGAAGTTCCCACTCCATGTCGGCCGGCCGCCATGAGTAATTTACCGCTATACAAACTCAGGAGGTTAAACAAAGTGTTGTTTTTTCTTCTGAAAACTTGAGCACACGTTCGAAGCATGAGTTCCCCTGAATCCCCCACGTACTCCCAATGGGCCCAAGCCACTACCGTTGGTGCCGCACCTTCCCTCCCCAAATCTGCCCCGCCATCCCTCTAGTTGCACTTAATGAGTTCGGGTTTTAGAGTATTCGCCGTGCTTAACGTTCTAACATTGCCAAGTTGAAGAGCTCAATGTCGTGGAAGCCCATGCCACTAGAAAACTTTGGTGAACACATGGTTTCCCATGACACCCAACAAGTATTGCGGCTGTCGTTCTTACTATCCCACCAAAAACTTAGTAGCACTGAATTGATGGCTAAATAAAGTCCTCTAGGTAATTTGAACCAGGACATAGAATATGTGGGTATTGCTTGTGCCACCGCTTGATGAGCACTTCCTTTCCACCCGATGCTAGGAGCTGCTCTATCATCCCTATACCTTCTTCCCAACCTGGTCCTTTAGGTATTTTATGGCACCATTCTTTGATCTCCCAACATCAGAAGGCATGCTGAGATATTCTCATTTGTCGTCTCATTGGGTACACATCGGACCATGATGGGTAGTGTTTACGTTTAAGAATACCCTTCCCTGCTTGCCGCCTCGCCTCCGGGCAAACCAACCCTTACTGAAAAAGACAAAAGATTTATGAAGATTCACCCATTTAGGTGTCGATCCGTAGCTGGTTGTGGGCTGGATCAAGCACCATGATGGCGTGCCCAAGTCACCAGCCCAACAAGAGGTGCACCAAGCGAGGTCCTAACATCCCATTCATTTTACTCATGTTAAATACTAGCAAAATGTCCGTGTGTTACAACGGATCTGAGTATATCAATGGCGATCATTGGAAGCTTGCAGACTCTATAGCAGTCGTGCATCACGACCAGCCGTATCCAAATAATAGAAACATGCTAATACTTGTTGTGAACATGACACTTTAGGTTGAAATTTTAGAGCACCCCTAGATCTAGATTTCCTAATGAAGTGATCCAATTGTCTTGTCAAATATTAAATTATTTTCCTGTCCAAAACCCAACCGAAAGATTTCTGCTTATATCTGGTATCTCTTGAATGTGTATGCATTGGAAAGCATGCATGAATGGATGCTCCCTCTCACAGCCCAATCCCACCAAGTGTAAGCTTCTTGCTCGAGTTAATAAGAGGATTATGCTAATGTCTTGTCGTTCTCTTAGGTTTATGCTCTAGTTTCTAGTGTCCACTCTTAGTATCCTCATGACTAGGCAAACTGAAACATCTTAAAATCGAATGCAATATCACTCTCTGTTCCAAGTTAGCGGTGTATTACTAGCTGTACTTGTTTATGCTCTAGTTTCATATCATGTTTCACTTCACAACTGAATACCTAATTTTACCTCTGATGAAAATAACAATAGCAGAAGAAAAAATGCTAGACGAACCAGGGAACCAAGTATTGCATCTGTGGCCCAATAAATAAAGGCTTCAGATTGTAATGTATGAATATGACACACAGGTCTTCAGTTAGCTAGTAATTATTATAAAATCAACTCTTTTTTAGTTTGCAACTAGCCTTGGCCCAATAAATAAAGGCTTCAGATTGTAATGTATGAGTATATCATGTTCATTTTCACTAGCTTTGGATTAATTTGCAACTAGCAGTTTGTATATTAGTTCCCCGATGAAATTGTTTGGCTGATGTACAATATTTATGCGTGGTTGATGTACAATATTTATGAACGCTGCATATGCAGCATATTTAGAGATAAGTCACTAGACCTCACTCTAGAAAGAGAAGTTATACAGTACATCCAAATCTCTGTAATTCCAAGTTCAGAGTATAACACCAAGGTTTCCAGCATATTCCTGCATATTGACATCAACCTAGTGAATCCAATTTTCCTCGCATATTTATGTAATTGCTTGCTGATACTACAAACTAGTACTGCTAATTAATTTTTCCTCTGAAGTAGCATAACGGCTTTGCATGATCCATGTACTACTTAAAAATTCATTTAGGCTTGTTGTAGTGTTTTATCTCGTTTTCTTCATTAATGAGCATAAAGAACAGGAAAAGTATTTAGAGCCTATTCCCTATGTTAGATATGTTAATTGTATTTAACTTGAAAAATATATGTGCATAAAACTAACTGTAATGACTTGTATGTGCATGGTTTTGTAGATATGTTTGCGGCGGCAACGACGACGACGACGACATCGACACGTGGTTGTGGCAGCGATGATGACATTGACACGGGGGCTGTGGCGGCGACGACAACATCGACACCGGGTTTTGCAGCGACGTTGACGTCCCTTATGTATATTTGTGTTTATGAAATAATGTGGTGTTGTAATTAATAATGTAGGATACTACTCTTGAAAATGCTATTTGTGTTTCTGAATTTTTTTGATTAATTTTTTTTAATCCAGAAATGATACTAGTGGCGCACATGTCAGAAGTGCGCGCCACTAGTAGTATTTTTTATAATTCATAAATTCTTACCAGTGGCACACATACTACCGTGCGTGCCACTGGTATTCAACTTACTAGTGGCGACTAATTTAGGGCGCGCGCCACTGGTAACTTGTTACATGTCCCGCGAAACTTACCTGTGGCGCACGGGAGAAGCTATCTGTGGCGCACGGGCATGTGCGCCACAGGTAAGTGGTGTTATCTGTGGCGCACGGCTCGTGCGCCACAGATAGCCTGTTACCAGTGGCGCGGCCGCAGTGGCGCACGTCCCGTGCGCCACAGATAGCCTATTTCTATGCGCCACAGATAGGCTTTTCTGTACTAGTGACATGAGGTTCTTTCTCTCCACAAAATAAGTTACTTGCCATTCACCTCCCACGACAACAGATCCAGTATACAACAAAGTCTAGTTAGGAATTCAATCGGAACTCCAAAGGAACGGGCATCATTAATATCTAAATTCACCACTGTGAAAAAATTCAAGGCCAAAAAATCATATTATTCTGAGCTATGCAAAAATAAGAGTAAAACTGGCAAAATTTCAAAATTTTGAGACCGTGCAGTTTTCACTGTTTCAGATATGCGCATTTGTCTTTTTTCCCTAGGTCAGAATACAACGAATTTATGATTGAAAATTTGCACAGTGGTGAATCTAGATATTATCCACAACTATGTTTTTTGTAGAAAGTTTTAAAACAAAAAGTGCCTCTTTTTTAAACCAAACTCCGTGGAGCTTGACCTCCATTTGCACTTTCCAAGGGATTGAAGTCCTTTTTATGCAAGCTGATCTATGGGACATGCTATCGGAATAGGTTCAGAAAAAACGCCCGTATTATTGTGTCGTAGCTGAGTTGGGCTGTATAGTACGATAAAAAAAAAGAGTTGGACTGCAGTTTTTTTTCTTCTGTTGAGGTCGTACCGTCATACGAACCGATAATAATCTGACACGATCTCCTTTTCTAGTGGTGATTCGATTTTCTTTCCCGTGCGTGTTATAGATTTTGTCCCTATCTCTATACGCAAGCACCCAAGCACGGGACGTTAGAGAATAGTACATCCCCGCACCACCACCTCCGATTTCGTTCCGTCGCCGCTCAACAGCGGAGGTCGACGCCTTGGTGTCTCATATCGGTCGTTTTCCCATGGGCCAGCTGGAGTTAAAGGAGGGGATGCAGCGCTTCCGCCTGGTCCAGATCCGCGGTAAGCTGCCTCTGATACTGGCCCTGCTAGCTCCATATCTGCTGCTTATGTGTGTGCTGTGCGCATCCATACTGTACCACGCCTGATGTTTTAGGATGTGATTTTCTGGCGTTTTATCTAGTTGGTTCTTTCAGATTGATCTAAGCCGGAATAAAAAGCTTACATCTATTTTCCTGGTGGAGCAACTGATTCAATCTAAGTCGGCTAGCCAATGTTTGTTTGACCCTAAATTCTAACTATGATGTATCCAAAGATTGTTCCTTCTTTTCTATTTCATTGGGCTAGGTCTCCATCTCACAGTGCCATATCTCAATCTCTACAAAACAAAAGGTATTTTTATTTGGGTTTTAGGGTTACAGCCAAAGATGAACACAACAAAAAGGTTAATTTGGGGGAAGATTTCAAGAGAAATAAAATATCTGTGTGATGTACTTTTTTATTACTGTTCCCAAAGAGTCAGCAGCATACCACGCAAAAGCCTCTGCTATATTCCATATCAGCAGGGAATTCAGATGGCTATTTATTCGGGGAACGACATTTCTACAGACGCGATGATTTAACAAAAATAGTTACATGAAAGGACTGGACAATTTTGAGGTTTCTGGGCAATTGCAACATGCAAAAAGGATAAATGACCAGTTCTGATTTTCTTACTGAACTAAATGTTCAAGTCATTATTTTATGCTGGGAAATGCTTGATTTTGCTGTTTGTTCCATTACTGCCTGTGCTCACCTTAACAATGATGTATTGCAGATGGGTCTAGTGCTTCGGCTATAAGAAATGGATCTCCCTGCCATCAAGATGATGATTCTCATGGTAGCGAAAGAATGATATATTCAGGGCCAGAACTTCCAGAGGTACACTATTAAGTAGTGATTTTGAAAGACTTACTGCTAGTACAAAATCACCATGACCACTCCACTGCTCAAATTGTTGACTTATGCTTGTTAAGTAAAAAAAACTAACTGATCATTAGCGCTGCAATTTTTGACAGTCCTGATGTATTAATAGCTATGCGTACTGGAATAAGAGTGTCATCAAGTATGCATATTGAGAATAGATAATTTGATGAAATAGTTAATTTTGTTAACTTTAGCATAATTGGGATACTTTACTTCACTGTTTCGGTAACTTCAGTTTTTTGTGTGTATAAAGTCCAGTGAGACAAAAGAATTTTTATCTGTGTTTCATCTGCACATTTACTTTCTGATGGCCTCACAGTTTGCAACTAGAGAATTGATATCGCTAAATATGTGTAGTAGTCTGTATATGCTGGGTTATTGCGTAGCCGCATACTGTAGTCAAATGTTGTTCAATCTAGTCTAGTACTAGAGGCTGGGACGCCCTTTGGGGTGTCTCCTCGCTATCATAGCACAAACCTGTAACCAAGAATACTCTGTTAACCATCAACACAATAACAGATCTGATAGATAAATTGGTGTAATGCAAAACACTGAGCATGAGGAACTCAACCAAACATTATCTATTTCCTTGAAGATAAATACTATCAAGTTGATTAACACGAGTAACTTATATTGGAGTAAAGAAAAATTGCAGTAAGTACCAGCATAAAGTTACTTGATCTAAGTGTACATTTCTGCTAGATCAGTCAAAACTTGATGAAGAAAAATTTAGAAGACACTTAACATGCCCATTCTCGAGATGACACTCACATTGCAGCCAAACGCCCTCTCACTTTTCATGCAGTCTTGTTTGAAGCTCCAAATGACAGCAGCAAGCTCATGAAATGTGAAACTCTGTGCTACAATATTTTGGCCTTTCTCCCATGGGTTGATAGATGATCCTTCTTAGAGTCCAACTGGATTGAAGTTCCAAATGGTCTCTCAGATTGTATAAATGTAAAATAGCACTAAGTTGGCAGTCAGATTTTCAGTAGGAATCAGTTAAATTGAATAATTCCACCGAAAATGGGTGCTACTCTTAGCTCTAAAAGTATTATTTTGGTGGTAAAACAGGATGAATTCTCACCTGTACAACTAGACATGGGAAAATCTAGTACATGTGTCTTCTATACGTGCATAGTAGCACAAGTAAGGATCTAATTTTTATCATACGAGAGCTTATTACCATACAATAACCATATGCATAAGCCAAATCAAGCAACATTCTGCTGGTACCGAGGATCTATTTTTTTAGTCGTCCAACCAAGTAGATTTGGGACATTAGTGTAGTAGAAATAGATCATATAACTCTCAACCCACATCATCTACAGAATCCAGTGACAAGATTAAATAAGTCTACAAGAACATTGTTAGATCAGATTGTTTTTATAAATACACGATCTCTGGCTAGTTGTTTTGATTTGTACGTACAAAATGTCACCTCATCGAGTTTAGTATATAAACAAATTGAAGATATCAATTTCTGTATCATAGTTACACGAGAATGGATATAAACACTAACATCTAAAAAGTTGTGAATGAGAACACAAGATAATAGCCTTTTGCAGCCAATAGCAGTATCAGATCACATGATGCTAAGGCATAGAAGACAACAATGTCGTAAAAATTGTATTGCAATAATAGAATTCATCCTTGTCCATGGCATACCTAGCAGCATGGTATTGCCTACTCGCATAGCCTGATGGCCAATGAACGTCCAGGAACTCGACCAGACCAGCGATCGTTTGTATCTGGCCGAACCATCCTTGAGCATCCATCAGAAGCAGCACCAGAACAACCAGTTAAACCAAATCAAAGCTCAGAGCAAATTATTCAGATGATTGCAGTGTGTATTACCACTTACCTAATGGTATTGTCTCGAGTCTTTCTCTCGATGGCATTGCCTAGTTCCGCGGTCATGTCAGACACGCACCAGCCCGGCACAACCGCGTTCACCTGTAAACTAAGCAGGCAAAGTTTCAGACAAGCTTGATACTGGTTAATATGTGTTTTTTCTTGTTGGCTTGCCATGACATGGCTGGTACTTGCATTTATGTTCTGCTACCATGTTCCTCTTGTCATGGCCTTGGTCAATCCAATAGTGCATGGCCAATGTTGCCATGATGTGACCTATCTGATGGCCTCTTTCAGCGTGAAGGCTTTGACGGATTATTAGGCAGGAAGAAGCTGCAGCAGAGAGGAATGATAAAGCTGCAGCATACACAAGTTGAAAGACCATGAGCAAGCAATTGCAAATCCAATAGAAGGGAAAGGCAAGAACGTACCTAGGAAATGACCAGCAAAGAAACCGCCATTTGATTATTAGCAGGTCCACCATGAGCGGCAAAGTAGTATCCTCCACTGGTGGAGGAGAGCAGGGGAAAACCATCGGCACCTGAACCATCGTCGTGTCATCTCCAACTCGCTGATGAATATGGCCACGGCTGGTGAGCAAATGATGTGGTGCTTTCCTGCTTTCCTAGTAGCCATTGAGCACAAGTAGGCCACCATTGCGCCACACTCACAGCGAGGCATGCCAAGCAAGCTGCGCTGCAGCTGCCATTTCTTGACCCATGTCTTGTCCCAACAAGCCATGAAAAATCGCACAAGATTGTAGTGCAGCATTTACCTCAGCGAAGAGGAGCTCCATGGGATTGTAGAACGTGGCTCATGGTGCTAGATGAACAACAGCGGAAGAACAATCCTCCACGGTCGCAGTTCCACTCCACTTCGCCTACTCCACCTCGTGCTCCTGCCCATCTCGATGCTCCCTTTGACCTGTCCCATCACCAGCGGCAATACTACCGGGAATCAGATCAGGAAGGGTGCTTATTTGTGAAGAGCTTCACCCTGCCAGGGAGGAGGCGCTTCGCACCGCTCGCAGGTTGCACATTCCCCTTTTTTGGAGGCCATTCCCTCTCCCGCTCCTCCTCCTCGTGCATCTATCTGCTACCACCTCTCCATCGACCTGATCTTCTCCATATCTGCGCGGGCGGTGGAGTTGGGATCTGTATTGGCAGTTATTCGGAGGCGGCCCGTCCGTCGGTGCTGAGACCGAGAGGGTGGGGACGATGCAGGGGCGTGGAGTACCTGCCTATGCATGCAGTACAAGTCAAACAAGGAGTACATAGATCAATGCCCTGCCCGCGCGCGCCACGAATATATCGTGGATAGGCTGAGAGAGCGCCCGAGTAGGTTGCTCTTAACCTTTCTTAATAGTTTACCTAGTCTGTTCAACCTATTATCTTCTCATCTTAGTTACGTTGGTTTATGCCATGCATTGCTCGTTGGCTGCCAAAGCTGTTGACTTCCTGGGTGTTATTTCAGCTGTACAATTTGTATCTGCGTGAAATTGATGTGTTTGGCCTCTTCCTTTTTTGCATTGCCATTGTTGATTATTATAGCATGATATTGTGCAACAAAAAATATCTTCCATTCATCTTCCTGCACACAAACCAATGTTGTTGACACCTCCACATATAATTCAAGTAAGAGTATATTCCACCCTAGGTAATCTGTAATATCTTGGTGGGGCAACAACTAATTGCACTTGGGGAGAAAACTTCTCTATACAGTGCCCAGATTGCTAGAATTGTACTCTGTATACCCTAGGTAACCCTATTGGCTCCCCCGCCATCCCCTCTAGTTACACTCGGGGAGCAATTTCTTTGCAATTCCAGTGTTTAACTTATTCTCCATGCTTGTGCATGCAGGACATCTTGGGTCACATACATTCCCTAATGCTGCTGCAAGATGCTGCTCGCGCTGCTTGCGTTTCTCGTGCCTTCTTTCGTTCCTGGAGAAGCCATCCCCACCTCATGTTTGATGTGTGGAATATAGGCTGTCCTGGACCCGGCACTGGTTTGGCCAGCATAGTTGATCCGATTCTGAAAAACCACTCAGGCAATGGCTTGAAGACACTCAAGCTTGATTTTACTGATTCTTACAATGCCAAGGCCAGTAGCTGTATTGATAGCTGGCTTGAAATGGCTATTACAGCTGGAATCGAAGAACTCTCCCTTGACATGCATTCAGGGGGTTGCGAAGCTACACACAGACCGTTACAGCGATTGACAACACACAAAAAATGTAAGCAATGAAGTCTCAGCTATAAATACACCATAATTGACCCCATCAATCCTATATTTTGACACCACTACAGTGTCTTTTGAGTTTTGACATCACTAGCTACTAGTCCTAACTCCTCCACTGCTTTCAGGGATTGGAGAGTACAACTTCCCATGCCGATTTCTATCTGATGATACTGGAAGCTCCATTGGGTATCTTCGCCTTGTGAATTGTGCCTTCCGTCCCACTGTCAGACTTGGTAGGTTGAGAAGCCTGACGACACTGAATCTGTGTGATGTGCGTATTACTGGGGATGAGTTAGAGTGCCTTCTTTCCAGCTGTGTTGCTTTGCAGCGTTTGGAGCTCAGGAAATGTTCTGAGATACGTAGGCTGAAGCTACCTTTCCTGCTTCAGCAGCTCAGCTCTCTGAAGGTATCTGGATGCTACCGCCTGCCTATGATATTATGTATTAAAGCACCATCTATTTCCAGTTTTCAGTTTCATGCTGGCAACTTAAAGCTCTTGCTTGGAGAGTCATTGCAATTGAAAACCCTAGAAATTTGCTGTCCCCGCGGCATTATCTATTATGCACGTACAAAGCTCCCATCCAGTGCGCCGAATCTTGAAAGTCTTTCCATATCTTCTACTAATGAGGTATACTTACGCCGATGACTAGCAATATAAATATAGCAGTAGTCATACCTTGGAATATTAATGTGCCATATTTTTGCAGAAGCTCACCACGACAATGACGCCTAGCAAGTTCGCTCACCTGAAGTACTTGAGAATTTCTCTTAATTGCACCTATGATTATTTATCTCTGGTTTCTTTTCTCGATGCTGCCCCCTCCTTGGAGACATTCATACTTAAGGTAAGTCACTGTTCACCCTGCAAATATAACCAATGGCTATGGTTGAACAATTGATCCAATTATTTTCTCATCCTCAGGTATGGATAGGTGGCGTGGAACTTCAATCTATTTTTGTAGACACCTCACCTTTTCGGCGAATGCCAGGATACCGCCATGGCAAGCTCAAGAGAGTAGAGATCAGTAGGTTTTACTCGGCAAAGAGCTTGGTTGAGCTGGCATGCCATATTCTCGAGAATGCAACATCACTCGACTCCCTTACATTGGACACCAGTGCAGGCCATTGTGGTCTCACCATGTTAGGCAGCTGCTGTCCCATGAATAGTCGCACGGATATCCCGAATGCTATCTCAGGAATAAGAACATATATCGAGGGAATAGTTCCATCTACAGTTAAGCTGAATGTTGTGAAGCCTTGCAACAGGTGTTATATTAGTTAGTTTTGTAGTGTCACCCCCAATCTGAATCTTTTGTTTTTTCTAAACAATGTCTGAACATTCTTCATTGTAGTGTTCTTTCGTTTCCAGCTTATCTTCAGTTAAACTTCAAGACAAATAAAAACCTTTATTTGTTTGGAATGTTTTTCGAAAGAGCTGTTTTGTTGTCATTTTCTTATTCCTCGCATAAGCTGCCGGTTCCATGTCGGTACTCGCCACAGCTAGACTCGGCTAAACCTGTTCGATGACCCTCAGTACAAGGGGGAAAATGCCGTCTGTAACCAGCGAATTGTACGGGGAAACGACCATCTGTATTTCTGCAGACGGATCTGGCCAGTTTTCCGTTCCTATCTCTCCCACGTCATTATTTTCTGACGTGGCTGAAATTACAGTCGGCTGACTGTACAGTACATGCCCTAAAGGCCCGTTAGGGTGCTGGAAAGAAAATTCGGCCAAGCTATCGTATGGCCTAAATACTGTCCGGCACTGCTGAGCGGGGCTCCAACTTTGGGCCCTGGTTCGGCAGTGTCGGACACTGTCCGCTCTAGCCCGGCCTGTCATTGATACGAAACGACGCAAAGCGATGGAATGCGGGTACACCTAGGGATAGGGAAAGAGTTTCCTTCGCGAAAGCGCGCACGCGAGCGGAACAGGCCAGCCGCGCATCGAAGGAAAATTTGAGCACGGCACGCGTACATCCTGCCTTGGATGGACGGGGCTTGCCTGCGCCGCGCCCCTGCGACCACTCCGTTAATTCACCATCGCATGGTCCAGGCAATTTTCATCCCGGCATTTTTTTTTGGCTAATTAATACACGAACTAAGAGCATCTCCACCGGCGCGCCCAACTCCGCTCCCAAAACGTTTTCGGAGCGACAGCACCCAAAACCCGTACACCGGCGCGTCCAATACGAAAAAAGTTGACGGCACGTCCCAATAGAATTTCGGCAACCCCGCTTCGCGCCCAGCTTCTAGGGACGCAACCGGGTGCGCCGACAACCGCGGCAACACACGCCTCGTCCAAATCTGACCGACGGACCCGGCGCGCCAGCGAGACTCGCTATCACTTTTTCCTCCCTCCCGCCACTTTCATTCTCCCGCCATTTGTCTCCCCTCGCCCTCCACTTTCCCGCCTCTCCTAGCAATCTACGTCCATCGGCGAGTCGCCGACCAAACGGAACCGCGGCGCCGGACGCGCCGGAGGAGGGAAGCAAGGTGCTGCTCGCGGGGCCGCCGCGCGCCGAGGCGCCGCTCGCGGTGGTGCTGCTAGCGGCTACGTCGCCCCGTGGAAATATCGCGCGCTACCGCCGGATATGTCTGAAGCAGCCTGGGAGGCCGAGCGGGCGCGTCGTCAAGCGGCGACCGAGGACAGGCGAGGCCGCCGCATCTCTGCGTCGCCTCGGCAAAAGTATATTTATTGAATCCGTCTGGAGATGGCGTACACCGGAGGCAGAGGCGCAAGTCAGGGGAGCACCACCACCGGTGCCGTCTCGCCGTCGGACGCAGCGTACTACGCCGAAGAGGATTTCGAGGACGGTGGCGAGTACGCGGACGGTGGCTATGAGGGCGATGAAGCCGGCCTCGCCGACGCCGCGGGAATGAAGACGAGGAAGACAAAGGGAAACGCTGGAAGACGAAGGAGGACGAGTGTCTTTGCGACGCATGGAAGCTAATCACCAACGTCTCCATCGTCGGCGCCAACCAAACCTACGGACGGTATTGGAAGAGGGTCGAAGCCCAATTTCATGAGACGATGTGGTACGGCGGCTATGCGAAGGTGCCCATGGATCGCAATTGGAATGCAATGTCGCATCGGTGGAGGGTGATCCAAGCCGAATGCAACAAGTTCCACGGCGACCTCGAGCAAATTCAAAACCGGAAAGCGAGCGGCAAGACGGTGAAGGACTAGCTCACTGACGCTGAGGTGTTGTTCCGTGAGAACAATGATCACAAATCCTTCAAGTTCAAGCATTGTTTCATCAAGCTACAGTCGAACAAGAAGTGGGAGAGGACGCGGATAGACCTCAACAACGACCAGGGCGCGCGAGGGCTCAACGACCCGGCGATGCCAGCGTCCGAAGGCCGCTGTGGTGACCACGCACACCACTGCATGTTGTAGTGTACAAGTCGATGATATAATACTCACGGAAGGACCTTTCCGCAAATATTACATCCCTCAGAGTGGTACAACAGAAACATAGATGGTCCAAGGTAACACTATAGGATTACAACACTATTTAATACAAAATCTCGAGAACCTCCTTTACAAACAGAAGTAGACCTCGTGCAAATAAAACTCCAGAAAGACTCAAGTCGTAGCACTAAGCTGGATATCAGCTCTACCTAAACTCCTAATCCACAACTACTGTTGTCACACCCTAACTATCCATGTGGAATCTCCTTGTCTAGCGTTGTGATTCTCCTTCCAAGAATAGACGTCTTGTCCGTAAGCATTGCCGTCGACGGTCCACCATTGAAGTGTTGTCGCCACTCATCCGTCGGCAGACTCCACCAGGTTGATTTGACTCCTTGTCGAAGACCTCACCAACATCGTGATGGATTCCTGTCCTTCCTCAGCTAACTCCAATAATCTAAGCAGGGGGTCAACAGAAGAAAGGGTGGGCAACACGAGCGTTACTCAGCTAGTTCATATAATAGGAATAAGGTGTTTTATGCACTATCTACCATCCATGCCAAAAGGTCATGGATGAACATGCATATCTTTGTAAAACATTTTTAGGAAAATATTCATTTTATCTTCAGGAAACTATGCCCGTCAATCATTCACATGGGCTAGAACTTCATGGAGCTCCTTTCCTGCAGCGTTCGCAGCTCCTTCCCGGAACAGGGAGTAACATGTCACACTTTTTTACACTCTGCAGAGGTGCGTTGCTTTACCCATAAGAGATCAAAGCCTTGTTGCACAACCGGGCGAATCTTTCCCGTCCACACTTTGGTGTGGGGCCCAGTCGATGATCCAAGCCATTCACCGTGTTCTCCACCAACCCCACATGCGCACCCCCTTCATGCATAGCAGAATCACCCTTGATACTCTACCCCTCACGGTAGATATCTAGGCATCCTCTTGCAGACCATCCTAGACACCAGAGTCCATGGGCATTAAGGGATCCCACCCCTGTGCATGTAGTCTCGCAAGATCTACAACGTACGGCTCAGGCTGTCCGTTGACATGTGAAAGGAAGAAGATCACATATGACTTCCCCGTCCCATTCAAGTCTTATAGTTAACGCGAGTTTACGGCGCAAGAACCCTGACGGCATTGGTTATTAAATCCTAGGTAATACTTTCCCGTGCAAATGGAACCTCCACTAACCACATCATACCATGGTTCCATCTGCCAGCCAACAATATATATATATATATAGCAATTCACATCATTCGAAAATAGGTTTTCCTTTTTCATGCAATGATAAACCATAGTACTTTGTAATTACTTTGATAAACATAATCAAGTAGTCATGAGCAAGAGTGAACTTGCCTTGGATAGGAATAGCAGTTCAACCCTTCGGAGTTCTAGGGTTTGCGGTAAAACCCCGAAATCTGAAAATAGCAACATAATCCCGATAAGGACTACAGAAAACTCTGGCAAGATGCTATTATGCATAAATATGAGATGCATCATAAAATTACCCTAAACATACCCAAGCTTAACTAGGTAAGCTTCATCTAAAGTGATACATCAGAAGTCATCATATTAACTTACTTAAGATTGTTTCATCACCTTTGGGTGGTGTTATTAGTCCTAATTTGTTATTGAGTTGGGCTTAGTGGTATTTTAGGATTTTAGGGACATGTTATGGTTTATTTGATTATCTTCTTAATGTTATTTATTATGTGATAGGGGTGTTTCACTTTCATTTCATTAATAAAGCATTATCTTATTGTTTTTATTTTAGTTAAGTAATAAGATCATATTATGTGAATATTAACACTCAGTAGAAAAACAACAAAGCAATGTTATGTTATGAAGTAACAATGAATTGGAATTAATGACTCAAATGATTTGTAACACAAAATTAATCCAATTACTAGAGGTTATGAGTAATGGTGGTCATATTTTATCAAGGAGAGAATTCACTTTTATGACTTAAGATGCACTTGGATTACTCATTAAACATTATATAATAATAGCATAACCATTTTGTAAGTTTTTAGAGTACTATAGAAAATAATTATTTTAATTATTCACTTTTAATTCCTAACAATTCATGTCTAAAGAGTTTGAATGATTTGTCTTAATTAAATCATTTTTTAAGTTTAAACATGTGAAGCAATTTAATTGAAGTTGAAATGCATCCAAAATAGCATTTCAAATTAAATCCATATTTAAGCTGATAAGTGAATTGTTGCTTTAATTTTGTATGATATAATATTTAAACAAATAGATATATTTTTATGACCATTTTGATATATTATTTGTATTTTCCTGATTTGATATGAAATAGTTATGAATTTACAAAGTTTAAAGTATCTGGAATTACTTTCTTATTAATTTTCGATTTGTGAAATGACCAAAATGCCCATGGGTCAACTTGGTTGAACCTAACCCAAAGATTTGGCTCGGGTCGGTCAACCCGATCGAACCCAACTCGCTCCCCTTCTGTCTTCTCTCGCTCTCGCTCCCGCGACTCCATGTCGCCGCCGTCGTCGCCTTCCGATTCCGGCGAGGTCCGGCGACCTCCGTCGTCGTGCTGTGGCGTGACCGACGCGCCCTGCGGTCCTCTCCACTCCTACCCCGGCGATTCAATCCTCCTCGCCATGATGCAGCCGTGCACGACCCCTACCCGAACTAGGGTTTCGGCCGATTTCTTGCTCTGCCGAGCTCGTGCTGCCCCGGCTTCGCCATGGCTGGGTAAGCTCCTCTCTTCTCTCTCTTCTTCTCTACCCCAGGCCTTCGTGACATGCTCTGTGATGTTCTACTAGCAGTGAGTTTTGGGTTTCCTATTGCTAGGTAGGATGCTGCTCTACTGCTTCTATGATGAACACACGATATGTTCAGATGCTGCTTTAGTGTTTACTAAAGAATTTCCTGCTAGTGGCTCTGGATGTGAGCTTGGTTCTAAGCTTCTGTCAGTGGTTCTGTCCAAGTGATGCTATTATGAACCTTAGGTTCAGAAATATGCCTCTGATGATTTTTCCCTTTGATATGATGCTCTATTAGTGCCCTGTGCAAGTATATCTCATTTTCTTGAGCTAAATAATTTAGCTTTGCTTGATGTGATGCCTCCTCCGAGTTACACAGAAGCATTCTGATGATTTAGCCTAGGGAAAATTATTTATACTACCCAGTGGTGTTATTAGTGCATGATTTTGCTTGTGGTGCCTCTCCCCTTGTGGGTTTTGTGCCCAGCAATTAAGTACTGGATTTGTGCTTCATCAAGATGTGGATTCAAGCAATATTTGCTTGCAAGCCATTGCTTCCAGGGTGGATTTAAATCCCCTTGCCTATGATGTAGAGACTGAGGCCATGATTGAATAAGAACAGATGTTATACTTGATTTTTAATTCCCTGTGATGAACTTAGCATAGCATATCTATGCTTAGCTGAGGGAAATATCCAGCCCAACCACATATTTAATCTAGCAAAATCTTTTGCTAAGGAGTTTTGGTTATTCACCTCCTGATGTGTGTTGGTGATGGTTGTGTGGTGTGATTTGAGATATTGTGGAACACTTGATCAATCAGATCTTGTGGCTCTTTTGGGTGGCTTGATCTGCAGTTCTTGTGGATCTCCTCCTTGTTCATCTAGCTGGCCTGCTCCTCCAGCTCCAGAGGGCTACCTTCTCGCTCCTGGCCTTCCCTCCTTGCTCCAGCTTGGCCTTGTGCTTCTACTCCATGTTGCTCTTGCTTTTGACAAGGATTGTGTGGTGGATTAAATGATTGTGTATGATCTTGTGATGAACTGAACTCAGATCAGTGGTGAACTCGAGTTGGAACTATTGTGAGTGAAAAATGAACTTTGGTGCTTGCTTGCTACAGCTTCCCTTTGCTCTTATCCCCACCTGGGAGTGAAATGGATGTGCTGAGGAAAGCACAGTAGCACGAGGTGATTGTGTTGCTTGCTTGTGTGTCTCCTAGGTTCTGTGAACTAGAGCTTCGGCTGGTTGATCTTATCCCTGCATGGTACCTTTCTTTTGCATGCCAAGTGAATTTCTGTGATAGTCCAGCCAATGAGGGTGTCCTGAGGCTAAATGTGGTGATTTAAGAACAAATACTATACTTAGTCGTCTAATTAAACTCGATGATGCAAATAGCAATACATCTTATTGCTAGACTGAGAGTAATACTAACCCCTGATGCGTGTGAAGTACACGTTCGTTAGGAGACCTGAAGTGTAAGGTTTGAAGAGTGTAGCAGCAAGTCTTCCCTCAGTATGAAACCAAGGTTTATCGAACCAGTAGGAAGTCGGCGATGTTCTGAAGGTATCAACGGTGCTAGAAAACTTGTGCGTTGAAGGGGAAGTCCTGGCAGTTGACTTGGAACCTGCACACAAGACAATCAAACTACTTTTCCCCAACGAAACAGTGAGGGTGTCAATCTCACCGGCTTGCTGAAAACAAAGGATTAATAAATGTATAGTGTGGAAAATGATGTTTGCTTGCAGAGAATGAAAGAGAACAATGATTGCAGTAGGTTGTATTTCAGATTAAAAGAATGGACCGGGGTCCACAGTTCACTAGTGGTGTCTCTCCATAAAGATAACTAACATGCTGGGTAAACAAATTACAGCTGGGCAATTGACAATATTGAAAAGTGCATAATATGCATGTGCAAGTTGTAGTGTCTACTATGAGATTCATTTGGGCATTACGACAAAGTACACAAACTGCTATCCAGCATGCATCTGTGCCTAAATAGTCCACCTTCAGGTTAGCGTCCGCACCCCTTCCAGTATTAAGTTGCAAGCAGCAGATAATTGCATTAAGTAAAGTGCATAATGTAAACAACACATTCATCCTTAGACAAAGCATTGCTGTTTTACCCCTAGTGGCAACAGCACATCTACAACCTTAGAGGTTGCTGTCACTCCCCCAGATTAAAAAGAGGCTGAACCCAACTATCTAGCATAAATACTCCCTCTTGGAGTCACAAGCATTCACTTGGCCAGAGTTTCAACGTAACGGAGAGCATGCAAGATCATAAAAGACATAGACATGATAATACAATATTCAACTCGACATAGTATCAATATTCATCGGATTCCAGCAAACACAACATGTAGCATTACAATAAGATGATCTTGATCATGATAGGCAGCTCACAAGATCTAAATATGATGGCACAAGAGGAGAAGACAACCATCTAGCTACTGCTATGGACCCATAGTCCAGAGATGAACTACTCACACATCACTCCGGAGGCAGGCATGGCGGTGTAGAGCCCTCCGATGATGATTCCCCTCTCTGACAGGGTGCCGGGGAGAGCTTCAGAACCCTCCCGAGTTAGGGTTGACGACGGCGGCGGCAGATGTTTTCTGGAATATTGGCTCGGGTGTCTAGGGTTTTCCCGAAAATATTATTATATAAGCGAAGGGGCGGCGTCGGTGGAGGCTCTGGGCGTCCTCACCACGTGGCGGCGCGGTGGTGGGCCCACCCGCGCCATGAGGTGGTGAGGGCGGCCCACGGCCCCCCCTCATCTCTCCTTCGGACTCCGTATACGTGTTGGAAAAATAGGGACTTTGACTACTTTTTCGTGCAATTCCGAGAATATTCGCAGAACAACTTTTCTGGAACCAAAAACAGCAGAAAACAGGAACTGGCACTGTGGCATCTTGTTAATAGGTTAGTCCCAGAAAATGCATAAGTGATACAAAGTGTATATAAAACATGTAGCATTTGGTATAATATAAGCATGGAACATCGGAAATTATAGATACGTTGGAGACGTATCAACCCCTAACCCCTCTTTGTATATTCTTTGTTTCATATTTGTTTTGCAGGAAAACAGGTTGAAGCCCAGATGAAATTTAAGAGAAGATAATAGTACAAGACTGTTGGAGATATGCCCTAGAGACAATAATAATTAGAGTTTATTATTTATCTCCATGTTTATTATTAATGTTTATATCTTTATGCTACAACTGTATTGGGCACTTGTATTGCAAATACAACGTATGCAAGAGGAAAACCTCTGATACACGTGTAGAGATATGAACGGTAAAAGAGTTTCTGGTCTTGTCTCTAAGACTAGCCTATCTTGTTGATTGATGATCATGTTTTCCTGATCATGGACTTTGTATAAGTTATTCAACTATAGGAGTGGTTTATCGGAATGATAATCGCACAGAACCGACCCACCGTATGATCTCGCTATGAGACAAATCGTCGACGATGAAATAGCGATTGATCATCTATTTAGTTATCGTTAGCTGGATCCCTATGCTATGAGAATATCTTGCCACGGCTTATTCGACATTCGGGCCTTATTTCCACCAAACGTCTTGCAGTAACATGGGACTATGATAGGTGGCTTTTGGGTTTGAACTAGGATAATGTATTGGAACAGAGATCGTTCAAGAATGGCACTTACTCCTCCAGACGATGGAGAGATACATCCTCTTGGCCATCTCAGTATTATTGTTGTCACCCCAATCGTCTGGTCAGACACAAGTGTTATTTATCACGGGACAACAAATATACGGAATGAGAAAAGAGAATGATATTGGTACGAGAATAATATGTGTTATGATCAAATGGTTTGATTACACTAGAGCACATTGTCTCAATCTCGAGATATCATTGGTATCGTGCACGTAAGGGGATTAAGCGTAATGAGTAACGCAAAGGTTCTTTTGTTCATTCACAACACAAGGGTGCCAGTACGAATGCCTAACCCACTGCTGGTTATTGTTTGGTAAGCTCCCAAACAATACTTTGTGATTGCTGAACCTTTCGGGTCACACACTTAAGCTGAAGGTTAATCTTTGATTGAGAGTAAAGATATAGTTTTAGTGGGAATGAGATTGTGTCAGAGTAGCTCCGATGTCGCTGGGATTTGTTCCGGTGAATTATAAGTTAGAGAGAATGCGGACATCTAATGTCCCGGGATGATAGAATGATTTCTATCATCAGCGGATTTATTCCGAGTGTTTATAAAGATGGAAATATTGTTCCGATAGTTTTGTCGGCGGATACTAGGTGTCCCGGTTCATATAAATATGAGTTATATGATAAGTAATTAATTCCGGAAATTTTCCGTAAAAGGAAATATTTGTTTAGGAATTAATTAGACAAAACAATTAATTATTTATTTAATTAATAAATGTTGGAAAATATATATGGAAGGTCGAGTCCGAGTTGGGGGGGTCTCCCCCTCCCGGCGGCAAGGGCGGTGGCCAGGGCGGGTCCCACAGGGGGTCGGCGGCCAGGGGCGGGCCCCACATGGCAGGAGGCGGGTGGGAGGGAACCTCCCCTCCCAATCCGAGTTGGGGAAGGGGAGGGACTCCTCCCTCCCTTCCTTGGCCGGCCGGCCCAAAGGGGAAGGGCTCGGCCCCTTCCCCAAGCCTCTCCACCCCTTGGCCTCCTTTATAAGCAACCCCAAGCCCCTAGGGTTTGACACACAAGTTTGCCTCCGTGCAAGTTCCCTCTCTCTCTTGTAGATCTCATGTGTTGAGAATTAGACGTCTCTACTTCTCATATAGATCTAATCTAGTTGATTAGATCTACCACCTAAACTACGCCGCAAGGCTGACTCTCTTCACCACGTGCTAGTAGCTAGGCGGTGAACGCACGGGGTGGATTGACACGGTGTATGTGTGGATACCGCTAGAGCGGGATTCGTGCAAGCGAGTTCCTTGGACAAAGGAGCAACTTCATCAAGGTCTACATCAACGACGACATTCGGCAACAATCTCACCTCCCGGCGTGGACGTGAGATTCTTCATCAGGCTACACCGACATCTACTTCGACAAACACAAGATCTTCCGCAACGGTGTTTGTAAGTATTCTGGATCATCGCATTATGGGGTGCAACGTACCTTCATAGAATAGATCTTGGCGGTAAGGTTACGGATAAATTTTAAAGTTTTCCCCGCAACCCAATAGTGGTATCAGAGCCGATCTATGCGTTGGTATGATTTGATCTAGAGCACCAGTTGGTGTGAGCATTGCATGGTTCTTGCATTAAGTTTATTTTAGTTGCTTCCCAAAAGTTTGCATTATATTCCATGGCAGTATTGGCAAGATCTTTACGAACTTCTGGCTATCCGCGGACCTTCCGGCTGCTCCTAGTATGCTTGTTGGCGCCAACGATGTGCTTCAGTAGCTTCGGGTCTATACCCTTAGTTGTGGACGTTGATGTATAATGGATTGGGCCTGAGGGTTGGACGCCTCACGGGGGTCACGCGCACATGTGATCGTTTAGATTGGGGTTCTGCAACGTTTTCGTAATGTTGGGATCTCAATCACCCCGCAATGTTAATCTAGCAACTAGCCTAAACGTGCTTCAATACGTAGGTAGTGACGGTAATTCCGTAGAGCCTACAAAGCCACGTAAAACTTGCAAACAAAGCGTTAGATACGTCTAACTTGGTTTTGCAGGATTGTGTGCATGTGTTTTGGTATAGCTATTTTGTTACGGTGTCTTAACATGATGGTGGGAGCCAAAACAATTGATCGAGTTCGTCATCGACAATCAAGCGAAGAAGAGTTCATCGTGGAGACCGGGAGGAGGCGCCGGCATTGCGTCGGCGACGTGTACTTGGCGAGTTTCGGATATGGTAATTTTCCTTCGGGAATTTGCCATGACCGGGAACAATGAAGATGGTGATCCTCAAGGACGAGCGCCAAGGACTTCCGAGAATAACAAAGGCTATACCAAAGCACATGAATTATTATTAATTGCCTGTGATGTTTATCCTTTGTTGTTTGCACCTTGATTGCGCAGTAGTCGTTTATTAGGGTGAATCCTCACATAAAATCAAGGAGATCGTGTTCTTACCAACCGTGGCACCGTCAAACCGGATGCTTGTTGCCGTGCGACCTGTATCCAGGAGTAATGTGTACCAAGGGTTCGGGAGGCGGGCGCGAACAGTTCCAGCAGCCAGTGTCGGTTGGTTGTCTTGACGTCCAAGCATAACTATGAGTTCGGAACACATCCGTCGAAAGACGAACAGGAGTTGTAGCTGCTGCAACTAGCATAGTGCTTACCGATTGGCCGACGGACATGACATGTATCCATGCTTGCTTCGTAGGGCAATCGGGTCCTGAATCACTTAGTGCCAATCAAGAGGATTATTGGACTTAGTGGGAGCATATCTTAGATTCATGTTTGATTGAATTAAAGTAGTGCATTAAAATTAGTAATAAACTAGAAGTCTAAATAAACTTGTTTTGTTGTAGAAGATGGATCCCGTTGAATATGTGCATAAAGATTAGTTGTTAAAATAGTTAACTGTGGGAAGCGTGATCTTTACGGATTGGCTTCACGGGCTGAGATAATCTCAGTAGACGCGATTAGAGCATATTCTGGATACAACTGTTCCAGAAGTAGAAGAAGAATATTCTCCTATGGAGAAACATGAGTATGAAGTGAGTATGGTTATGCTAGACAGGATGTGTCCCAAGCTTAGCGAGTTATCCATACTATCGCCCCTTCCGTCTTATGGAAGTTTTGAAAGCTCGGTTCATGTCCAGTTATGTCTTGCTAAACGACAAACTCAATGGAGAACTTAGATCTTGCAAACTATTAAGCGAAAGCTTGATGAGGGAGCACAAGGTTAAGTTCTGCAAAATACTCAGGAAGCTTGAGGATATTGGGCAACCAATTCCAGGAAATCAAGTTGTTGACACACTTCCAAGATCACTACCATAATTATACTACGTTTTGGCGTGTTATGAATTGATGGGAGTAGAGAAGATAGTCAAGGAAGTCTTCAAAATGCTCTTATCAGCTGAGTTGGATATCTATGTGCATCATCTGATGACAACATCCTTCTTGCAAGACCAGTGGCAAGTCCACAAGAGGTATACGAGTTATACACAAGTTATTGACATAATCTCGACTCGAATATATTTTGGTATGTGAATACTGAAATTTTTCATGTTGCATGATCGCAATGTGAAAAGGGAAAGAGACAAGAGATTTAGGAAGAATTGGAGGAAGTGGGGAAAGAAAGGCACTCAATGCGCCATGATCACCACTATGTCTTCAATCCAAGTCAATAGAGAAGATTTACACTAGAACTTTAAATAAGAGTTATTTTCAGTTCGATCATTATGTAATGAATATTTTAGATTCTGGAACAAGTCATTGTTCGAATTATAAAGTATGTGTGGAATTCCAAGTTTGGAAATTCAAAGTTTATATCTTCTTTATTGTGTTATGTCATTAATTATTTGTTTGTTAAGTCTTTATTGTTTTGATTCAAGTTATTACTTAAAGTTTTGAGTAATAATAAAGTTAGTTTAATCTTTAATTTGGAGTTATACTTTTCGTTGGTTCTCTTTGAGACTCTTAAAGTTATCTCTAAATTAAATGGATAAAACTAAAATCACAAAGTGTCATACACTTGGAGAAATTCGAAATTCATAAAGTGCTAGGCATTTGATGAAAATCGAAATCCACAAAATGCTAGGCATTTAGTAGACTCGAATTTGGCAAAGTGCTAGGCACTAGTAAATTTCGAGATTTACATAAAGGAGTGGAATCTACCCATTAATTCAATTCTATTGAGATTAATATGAAGTTGCATATTAATGAAATAGAGTTAATGAAATTATTGAAGTTTCAATGTTTCATAAATTCAGTGGGAGAGTGTGAGAATCAAAATAAAGGAATCAAAGGAATTTGATTAAAGTTAAAGAAAGGACTTAATAAAATATTGTAACATTATTGACAAAGGAAAGTTTTTCTTAGTCAAATTACTTGTGATGGATTTTGGTAACTCGAAATCATCATGGTAATAAAATCTTTTGCAAGATAAAGATTAAAAGGAAATGTTACAAAGTCTTGCTTAATGTGTTGTGAAATTAGAATTCCAAATTACCCACTAAAGTAAATAGATTATTTTGTTTGTATTCTGGGACCTATATCAATTATAACTTAGAGTTATTTTGATAGTAAGTTCCATATTTTTCAATTAAGGATTTAAAGTTTTAAGTTCGAATTGAAAAGGTGTTTTGCAAAAGTCCAAAATTGTTATTTTGGCAAGTGACTTCCACACATAATTCTAAATGCTTGTTGACTTTAGAATTGGAGAAAAGTGTCTTCTCATGAAGAGAGAGTGGAAATCATAATACTAAATTAAGACTGGAGTCTTTGGGCAAGTGTTAGAATGAGAAAGGAAAACATGCAAATGTTTCCATATCATTTTTGTCCAGGAATACATGTAAGGCATACATGATTCGAATTAAGTATTAAAAGATCATGTGAGGAATTTGATGATTAAATCACTAGGTGATTGAAATCATTTAAATGTCCAGGAACATGATATAAGCAAAACAATTACAAACAGAATAATGAACATTCATTAATGACGGCATTTGTCATAAAAGGAGTTCAAGAAAAATTCATGAGACTCAAGATCCAATCTTGAGAGTTGTTTGGATGTGATGTAAAATCATGTGCATGAATATTTCATAAAGAAAGGACATATATGAATATCTAATATTCATAGAGCTAGTCTTGATTTTATCAAGGACGAATAACTGATAGTGAAAGTTGCAATACTTTTCATATCAATTGCTTGATGCTGTTATTGAACTAAAGTAGCAATATTATTGCTAAGGATAATTAGTTTGGATTATGAAAATAATCTAGATAATTATATTATGAATGTTTGAAGTCAGTCGTATTAATGAGTAAGAATTTTATTCTTTTCATTATATAAATCGAAGGGACTTAAAAGACAGTGGGAGCTGATATTATATTTATTGAATGGCTAGGCCGAATTAATAAATTATAAATCTCGTGATTTAAAGAGTTTAAATAAAAGGTCGGAAAATGTCTTATTAAAGTTTTGTCTCTAAGATAGAATTTAATAAACATGAGTATGAATGTACTAAAGTGCAATTTGAAAGGTAATTTCGAATTGTGTCTTGAGTCAAAGAAATTTGATCAAGAATTCATAGCGTGATATTTGCGAGATACCTTGACCTTCGTAGTCCTGGATGAGCGAATAGAGAGGAATAAGATCAAATCATATTTAATGTGATTTTGCTTATGACATTGCTATATATAGTACATAAAGCCGGAAAGTTTCCAAAGTGCTAAACTTTTATAAAGTTTTGCCACCGGCGTTAATGAGAAATTCTTAAAAGGATATTCTCATAAGAGCAGTTAATTAAGATTGTAATTGATCATATAAAGGTTTGGTAAAAGAACCTGATGGTGAGATTACAAAAAGAAAAACAACAAGGTGGATTTTGTAAAGCTTCAAATAGTATGTATAGAGAAGTTACTCATATATATTTGTGGTGGAATTATGAAATCGATTTAATCTGATAATTGCAATTTCAATTGATAAATACTTGGTGTTTTGATTTTATCAAAACACTTGTATCTTATGAGTGGATTCTACAACAAAGATAGTTATCTATCGAGGATAGTTGCGTCATTGATGTGAGACGTCATGATAAGCAAGTTATTGGATGAGTCATTACTCAGGTGAGGTTTCAAAGATGGTATGATAATATCAACCGGTATTATTAATGCTACTACGGAACCGGAAAGGCCCATATCCAATTCCTAAATATCCGACTTACATAGTCAAGTTTGGCATGTGAGGAGATAAACAAGTTTATGAACTTTGGTTGGATCAAAGTGCGGACACAGTTTCAGATCCGCATGCGAAAGCGTGAGTGGCACCTTAGTTCCATTTGGTGTCATGTCATCATGCTAACTAGAATCATTATTGTTTCTAGTGCAAGTGGGAGACTGTTGGAGATATGCCCTAGAGACAATAATAATTAAGTTTATTATTTATCTCCATGTTTATTATTAATGTTTATATCTTTATGCTACAACTGTATTGGGTACTTGTATAGCAAATACAACGTATGCAAGAGGAAAACCTCCGATACACGTGTAGAGATATGAACGGAAAAAGAGTTCCTGGTCTTGTCTCTAAGACTAGCCTATCTTGTTGCTCGATGATCATGTTTTCCTGATCATGGACTTTGTATAAGTCATTCAACTATAGGAGTGGATTATCGGAATGATAATCGCACTGAACCGACCCACCGTATGATCTTGCTATGAGACAAATCGTCGACGATGAAATAGCGATTGATCATCTATTTAGTTATCATTAGCTAGATCCCTATGCTATGAGAATATCTTGTGACCGCTTATTCGACATTCGAGCTTTGATTTCCATCAAACGTCTTGCAGTAACATGGGACTATGATAGGTGGCTTTTGGGCTTGAACTAGATAATGTATTGGAACAGAGATCGTTCAAGAATGGCACTTACTCCTCCAGACGATGGAGAGATACATCCTCTAGGCCATCTCAGTATTATTGTTGTCACCCAATCGTCTGGCCAGACACAAGCGTGATTTATCACGGGACAACAAATATACGGAATGAGAAAAGAGAATGATATTGGTACGAGAATAATATGTGTTATGATCAAAGGGTTTGATCACACTAGAGCACATTGTCTCAATCTCGAGATATCATTGGTATCGTGCACGTAAGGGGATTAAGCGTAATGAGTAACGCACAGGTTCTTTGTTCATTCACAACACAAGGGTGCCAGTACGAATGCCTAACCCACTGCTGGTTATTGTTTGGTAAGCTCCCAAACAATACTTTGTGATTGCTGAACCTTTCGGGTCACACACTTAAGCTGTAGGTCAATCTTTGATTGAGAGTAAAGATGTAGTTTTAGTGGGAATGAGATTGTGTCGGAGTAGCTCCGATGTCACTGGGATTTGTTCCGGTGAATTATAAGTTAGAGAGAATGCGGACATCTAATGTCCCGGGATGATAGAATGTTTCTATCATCAGCGGATTTAATCCGAGTGTTTATAAAGGGAAATATTGTTCCGATGTTTTGTCGGCGGATACTAGGTATCTCGGTTCATATAAATATGAGTTATATGATAAGTAATTAATTCCGGGAATTTTCCGTAAAAGGAAATATTCATTTAGGAATTAATTAGACAAAACAATTAATTATTTATTTAATTAATAAATGTTGAAAATATATATGGAAGGTCGAGTCCGAGTTGGGGGGGACTCCCCCTCCCGGCGGTAAGGGCGGTGGCCAGGGCGGGCCCCACAGGGGGTCGGAGGCCAGGGGTGGGCCCCACATGGCAGGAGGCGGGTGGGAGGTAACCTCCCCTCCCAATCCGAGTTGGGGAGGGGAAGGTTTCCTTCCCCCTCCCTTCCTTCCTTGGTGCGAGTTGGAGGAGGGGGAGGTTTCCTCCCCCTTCCTTGTTTGGGAAAGGCAGGTTTGGAGGGAGGAGTCCTACTCCTCCCCCCAATCCGAGTTGGGAAACGGGAGGGACTCCTCCCTCCCTTCCTTGGCCGGCCAGCCCAAAGGGGAAGGGCTCGGCCCCTTCCCCCTTGGCCTCCTTTATAAGCAACCCCAAGGCCCTAGGGTTTGACCCACAAGTTTGCCTCCGTGCAAGTTCCCTCTCTCTCTTGTAGATCTCATGTGTTGAGAATTAGACGTCTCTACTTCTCTTGTAGATCTAATCTAGTTGATTAGATCTACCACCAAAACTACGCCGCAAGGCTGACTCTCTTCACCACGTGCTTGTAGCTAGGCGGTGAACGCACGGGGTGGATTGACAAGGTGTATGTGTGGACACCGCTAGGCGGGATTCGTGCAAGCGATTTCCTTGGACAAAGGAGCAACTTCATCAAGGTCTACATCAACGACGACGTTCGGCGACAATCTCACCTCCCGGCGTGGACGTGAGATTCTTCATCAGGCTACACCGACATCTACTTCGACAAACACAAGATCTTCCGCAACGGTGTTTGTAAGTATTCTAAATCATCGCATTATGGGGTGCAACGTACCTTCATAGAATAGATCTTGGCGGTAAGGTTACGGATAAATTTTTAAAGTTTTCCCCGCAACCCAATAAAGACTTCTAGTTCATGAATAGATTTAATTGTCCTTTTATAATTCAGTTTATTGTAAATCAATTGTAAACACAATGTATTGTTGTAATTAATCAATAAAGTTATTTGTTTGTCTTTCTAAATTCTATAAATTGAAATATGTGTTGTAAAGATTTGAATTATTTAAAAGCTATAAATTCATTTACTTAATTACTTTATTGTTTAAATTTGAATTACTTTACAAATTCAATATTATTTGAATATTCAAATTAGGTTCAAAATTCCCACAACAAGCAAATCACCTAAAGGTCATGTCGAAATCCTCGTTGTCTCCTAAGATGATCTAAACCTTAAATCATGGCGATGATCAGACTTTGATCACTCCAGGGTTTTAGTTTGCGGAAAATTTATTCGGGTTTTCAAATGCATGCATGCAGATGCACAAATTCCTATTTCTACCCTCTGATAGCTCCTAAATGTTCGGATGTTACAGTAGCCCTGTTGGGCAGAAGAAGGCCAAGAACAACAAGGGGACGCGGCGGCCGTGCAAGCGTCCATCGACAAGTGCCTCGCCGACGTCACCACCATGTCGAAGCAAAACGCAAGCACATTCGCCGACAGTTGGTCGTCATTGATGAGCAAGCACGACGAGAAGGTCGCCCTCGAGAAGGAGAAGATCAAGCTGGAGAAGGAGCGGCTCGAGGTCGAGAAGGATAAGGCCCAAGCGGCGGTCATGCAAGCCGACACGGCGAGGATGCAGGCCATGTCCGAGGCGTCGCAATCCACCACTCGGAAGATGAAGGAGGACTTCAAGATCTTGACCGTCGACTGCTCCACGTACACGCCGGAGGTGAGAGCTTGGTTACGGATCAGCCAGCAGCGCATCCTGCGTGAGATGGGGGTCATTCCACCGGAGCCGACGCGGATGATGGGCACGACGGAGGAGCCGACGAGACGGGGACGACGGAGGAGCCTATGACCACCATGCCGATGGACACCACGGGGGGAGCCTACGACGACCAGGACTTCTTTCCGACGCAGCCGCTGCGCCGATGATGGCCTGGCTAGGAGGACGCCGAGAAGCAGGAGGAGTCGGTCCTCAAGCCGGTGTTAATGATTGACTGATTCGTCGATGTTCTGTAATATTTTCGCCGGACCTGGTGATGTGTGTAAAGCACACGTTCGTCAGGAGACCCAAGAGTAAGGTTTGATGAGTGCAGCGGCAAGTCTTCCCTCAGTAAGAAACCGAGGTTATCGAACCAGTAGGAGATGAAGACACTTTTGAAGGTGTCAGCGGCGCCAGAAAGCTCTGTCGCCGGTTGACTTGGAACTTGCACACAAGACAATCAAACTACTTTGCCCCAACGAATCAGTGAGGGTGTCAATCTCACCGGCTTGCTGAAAACAAAGAATTAGAAGTGTTGTATGGAAACAGATGTTTGTTTGCAGAGAATGAAAGAGAACAATGATTGCAGTTGATTGTATTTCAGATGTAAAAGAATAGATTGGGGTCCACAGTTCACTAGTGGTGTCTCTCTATAAAGATAACTAACATGCTGGGTAAACAAATTAAGCTGGGCAATTAACAACATTGAAAAGTGCATAATATGCATGTGCAAGTTGTAGTGTCTACTATGAGATTCATTTGGGCATTACGACAAAGTACACATACCGCTATCCAGCATGCATCTGTGCCTAAATAGTCCACCTTCAGGTTAGCGTCCGCACCCCTTCCAGTATTAAGTTGCAAGCAACAGACAATTGCATTAAGTAAAGTGCATAATGTAAACAACACATTCATCCTTAGACAAAACATTGCTGTTTTACCCCTAGTGGCAACAACACATCCACAACCTTAGGGGTTGTTGTCACTCCCGCAGATTAAATAGAGACTGAACCCAACTATCTAGCATAAATACTCCCTCTTGGAGTCACAAGCATTCACTTGGCCAGAGTTTCAACAAGTAACGGAGAGCATGCAAGATCATAGACGACATAGACATGATAATTTAATATTCAACTTGACATAGTATCAATATTCATCGGACCCCAGCAAACACAACATGTAGCATTACATGAAGATGATCTTGATCATGATAGGCAGCTCACAAGATCTAAACATGGTGAACAAGAGGACAAGACAACCATCTAGCTATTGCTATGGACTCATAGTCCAGGGATGAACTACTCACACATCACTCCGGAGGCAGGCATGGCGATGTAGAGCCCTCCGGTGATGATTCCCCTCTCCGGCAGGGTGCCGGGAAGAGCTTCAGAACCCTCCCGAGTTAGGGTTGACGGCGGCGGCTCTGGAACTTTTCGTGGAATACGACTCAGGTATCTAGGGTTTTCCCGAATAGATGAATATATAGGCGAAGGGGAGGTATCGGTGGAAGTTCGTGCCCCCCTCACCATATGTCAGCGCGGCAGGAGGTGGGACCGCGCCATGACGTGGTGAGGGCGGCCCACGGCCCCTCTTCGTCTCTCCTTCGGACTCCGTGTACGTGTCAGAAAATAGGGACTTTGGCTTTTGTTTCGTGCAATTCCGAGGATATTTCCAGAACAACTTTTCTGAAACCAAAAACAGCAGAAAACAGGAACTGACACTGTGGCATCTTGTTAATAGGTTAGTCCTTGAAAATGCATAAAAATGATATAAAGTGTATACAAAACATGTAGCAATTGGTATAATATGAGCATGGAACATCAGAAATTATAGATACGTTTGAGACGTATCACCTGGCGATGCTTTTGGGTGTGATCGCCGATCCTGACGATTCTTTTGGGTGTGATCGCATCAAACGTATCACCTGGCGATGCTTTTGGGTGTGATCGCCGATCCTGTCGATTCTTTTGGGTGTGATCGCCGAACCTGGCGATGTATTTGGGTGTGATCGCCGATCCCTGGCGACGTATTTTGGGTGTGATCACCGAACCTGGCTATTCGAATTTGAATTTGTGGGGTCGGCCTGTTGGGAGCGTCTATTGGGAGTGACCGGTGGGGCGCGCCGCTCCCAATAGGCGGCAACTGCTGCCGGCACGCCCAAAAGAGCCGGTCCGGCAACTTTGTCGGACGCTCTATTGGGCGCGCCGGTGGAGATGCTCTAACTCTGTATCTCCATCTTTTCTTTCTCGTCCGGACGCTGGTCCCGGCTCGAGCGAGGCAGACCCTCCGTCTTTGGCAGAAACCGCTAGTTGCCGCTCTGTTGGCCTCATATCTCCGACGAACGCCGGTCTTTCCCCTGGGTAAAAGAGCAACGGAAAGCTGGCTCGCACTTCACGCTCGACCAGATAGACCACGGCGGCGACGGTCAGGTGAAGGTAGTGTCGTGGTTCAGGCTGCAAGCGGTATTGGGCCGACCGCGGTGCCGCTAATTTCAGCCCACTTACGTACAAACGTGAGCATCCACGGAACAGAGGAAAAAACAAACGGTGGTAGTGGGCCGTCCTGCAGCTGCCGCGTCGCGCCGCGTAGGAGCTCCTGGATAAGGCTCAGAGTGGAGGAGCATGGACACCGGCGACTGCCGCCGGAGGAGAGGTCTTCTCACGCGCCCGCCGACTGCCGCCTCGAGAGGGCTCCTCTTGTGCCGCCGCCATGGCCGCCCTTCCTCCTCCGGCTCCAGGTCCGGGGGCCGCCCTTCTTCCTCCGCCTTCGGGTCCCTCTCCCTTGGTCCCTCCTCTGCCTCCAGGCTGCCTCGATCGATGGCGGCACGAGCGAATCGATCAAAGCGGCCGCTAGCGACCGACGCGAGCGAATCGATCGGAGCGATGGGAGCTAGCTAGTCAGCCAGCGGAGCCTACGACGCGGCGCGCGCGACACCGCAAAATAATCGCGGCTTATACGCAGCTAGTACACGGCATACCGCGTATAATTTGCGGATGTGTGCGGCGCCTCCGCAGCCTCCGCGGAGCGTCCCGCTTGCATCCTGAGCCGTGGTGAGGCAGGTGCATGGGTGTCGCTGACCTTACGCGAGTTCGTCAACCGCGTCATGAAGCCTAAACTCCACGTTACCATCACGGGACCATCTCATCCAGCCGATCCCGCAAGGATAGGACACTCGCCGGCTGCTTGCTGGTTGCGGTGGTGGTTGATTCCACTTGTTGGTTGCGGCCGTAGAGGAGGTTAGCTCCGTCGCTTCGCTGAAACCAAAAGTACAACAGACAACATGTTGATAGGAGGCTATCGGGTGTACAACTACACAAACACATGGTGTACAACTATACATAACCAGAAGTACAACAAAAAAGTTCAACGAAACCTATCAACATGTGATCTAATTTTGAAGATCTCGACGCGAGGAGCTCAAAACTGAAAACGTTCGTAATTTGGATAAACGGTTCTCAAGATATTTTGTTTTGAAGTTTCTATTTTGAAAAATTAAAGGCAAAAACTGCTCTCCCACTTTCGGTGTCCCCTTCTCTCTCCTGCTCCCCACTTTCAATCTGGTTATGACACTTGGCAAACTTGCATGCAACAGTTGGTACCGCACGAAGGGGAAATCGACACTTGCGAAGGGAACCCTTTTTCTAGTGATTTTTTAAAGCGATGCAACAATGCAGGGGATCTTGTCAACCGAATTCCCATTGAGTCCACTCCAGTAAAATCCTTCTCTCTCATACCTATCGACCTGGGCGGAGGAAACAACACTCCGGATACCCCCTGCCGATCGATAGTGAGCCTCGGCCCAGTTTGGTCTTCTGTGCTCCGTTCCGCGCGTATATGTTCCCTGTTTTATGTTTCCGTAGGATTCTTTCCTGTAGAGCGTGCTAAGAGCATCTCCAACCAGCGCCCCCATATTTGGCCCTCAAATTGGACATGTCCGCATTTAACTGGTGTAGAAGGAGAGAGAAGAGTAAATGAAGGACAAAAGAAAGCAAAAAGTGGTCCATGCGGACAGCCCGGGTGTGTCCGGGCATGCTAATCCTACCCTAAACCCTCCCCACATATGGGGTGAGAGCATCTCCAACCGGAACTCTCAAATTCGGCCCCCAAACTATATGTGTACGCGTTCGGACGCGTCCGCGAACAGTGACCGGACAACCCCTATAGTTGGTGCTCTACAATCATGAACCTTATATTCCCCTTCCCAAATCCATGCATTACATGCAACTACATATGTATGATCTATCTAGTGCACAAATATATGCCATACATGGGAAATATAATTATAACTAAAATAGCTATAGCTTCCAATGCATAGTGGATATGCATTTCCTTCTCGATGACATGTTTTTGTATTTCTTCGTCTTCTTCATCTCCTTGTCCATCTTGTTTTCGTAAGCATCAACGATGTCCGCGAGTTGCAAACTCCATATTCATCTTCTTTTCTTCTATCAATTGCTTCTCTTCTTCTATCATTTTCTTCTCTTCTTCCATCTTATTCTTATCTTCTTCCATCTTGTTCTTCTCTTCTCCAATCCTCTTTAGTTTCTCCTCCAACTTCCAGTTAGTAGCATGAACTTCTTCAAAATTATCTTCAATCTCCTTTTTTTTCCTCTATTGTGAAGTTTAAATCCTCCAAAATGAGCATCTTCCCTCGAAGAGAGTCGTTCAACTCGGATATCACACCACGGATATTGCAACTACATGCTTGTGAATCCTACATTTCAACAAAATACTACTCAAATACGACACTCACAAGGCACAACTTCAGACTCAAAATGTGGGCAAAAGCTCGTACATACCGAATCGGATGATGTGCTCTTCTCGTATAGCGGGTAGGAGCCGACCGAGTCCTTTTTTTCCCAGGAAACCATGGTCTATGCCGAGAAGTCGTGGAAGATCGACGTACTCTGGAGGTGGGTCGGTGGCGTCGCCGGCTGTTCCTCCTGCGACACCGGTGGGAGCATTGGGTAGGGGCCAGTCCACGCCAAGGAATGGCTGAGGATCGTTTCAGGGAGGCGCAGGAGGCACACCTCCATGGCCTCCCACCATGGCGCCTGCTCACACGCGGCCGCCTGCTACAGGAAGAGGGTAGAGACCGTCAACAAAATGCGTCGCCATGAATTCATACCAAGTTAATGTTAGTTTTCTGGTCTCTTCACAAAAAATAGTTATTTTTCTGATCCTACGTAGTATTTATTTATACATAAGTATATACTCCCTCCGTTCCAAATTAGATGACTTACTTTTGCCCACATGTGAATATATCTAGACATGTTACAAGTATAGATACATCCATATTTGCATAAATGGTAATCATCTAATTTAGAACGGAGGGATACATGGTATTCATTTTTTTAAATTGATTACAAATGTTTTCATTTCGAAAATTGTTCATTTCTAAAATTGTTCATTTCCGAAATATGTTTACTTCAGAAATTGTCCGTTTACGAAATTTGTTCAGATTCAGAATTTCTTCATTGTTGAAATTTGTTCAGATTCATAAATTGTTCATTTTAGAAATCTGTTCATTTACAAATTTTGAAATTTGTTCAGGGTGAACAAAAATCATGCCGGGATTTTTTGGTTCACTATTACCGACATGATATAAATTTGTTCATATTTGAAAAAAGGCACTAGAAACGGTGTGTACTACTTTAAAACATGTTTGTACGTGGAACGCCAAAACAGTATGTACAACACGAAGCAGTACCTTGCAAAAAAACACACGAAGCAGTACCTTTACTTAGAGCATCTCCAAGCGGAGCCTTCAAATCCGCCCCCCAAACTGCGCCCGGACGCGCCCGGACGCGTCCGCGGACACCGACCGGACGACCCCCAAAATTGGGCTCCTACAACCACAATGCACAAAAATTGACGCCCAAATCCATGCAAGCCATGCAACGTCCATCATAGAGATAGTTTTGATGTTTTAAAAAAGTTCACACCATGTTATTACAATTAATAATTGTACTTAAACAAATAAAAGTAGCCGGACAAATCAGTCCCTCCCCATGAAGACATACATGTGTTCCACCAGATCTGTGAGTAGTTGGGTGTGCACAACTTGATCACGAAGTTGTCGATGCATCTCAAGGAATTGCAAGACATACTATGCTTCTTGTTCAGGTAGGTGGACATGTTCTCCGGGCTTCTCAAAGTCAATGCGAGCAGCCCCTTCTCCCTCATCCTCCACAATCATTGTTGAAATTTGTTCAGATTCATAAATTGTTCATTTTAGAAATCTGTTCATTTACAAATTTTGAAATTTGTTCAGGGTGAACAAAAATCATGCCGGGATTTTTTGGTTCACTATTACCGACATGATATAAATTTGTTCATATTTGAAAAAAGGCACTAGAAACGGTGTGTACTACTTTAAAACATGTTTGTACGTGGAACGCCAAAACAGTATGTACAACACGAAGCAGTACCTTGCAAAAAAACACACGAAGCAGTACCTTTACTTAGAGCATCTCCAAGCGGAGCCTTCAAATCCGCCCCCCAAACTGCGCCCGGACGCGCCCGGACGCGTCCGCGGACACCGACCGGACGACCCCCAAAATTGGGCTCCTACAACCACAATGCACAAAAATTGACGCCCAAATCCATGCAAGCCATGCAACGTCCATCATAGAGATAGTTTTGATGTTTTAAAAAAGTTCACACCATGTTATTACAATTAATAATTGTACTTAAACAAATAAAAGTAGCCGGACAAATCAGTCCCTCCCCATGAAGACATACATGTGTTCCACCAGATCTGTGAGTAGTTGGGTGTGCACAACTTGATCACGAAGTTGTCGATGCATCTCAAGGAATTGCAAGACATACTATGCTTCTTGTTCAGGTAGGTGGACATGTTCTCCGGGCTTCTCAAAGTCAATGCGAGCAGCCCCTTCTCCCTCATCCTCCACAATCATGTTGTGCAAAATTACACAACAAGTCATGACCTGCCATAGAACCTCCGGATCCCACATCATAGCCGCTCCACGAACTATGCCCCAACGAGCCTGCAACACACCAAATGCCCTCTCCACATCTTTCCTAACTGATTCCTGCGCAGCTGCAAATGCTTTTCTTTTGGGAGTAGTGGGATTACTTATAGTTTTCACAAAAGCCGCCCACTGAGGATATATACCATCTGCAAGATAGTAACCCATGGTGTAGTCGTGTCCGTTGACGGTGTAGTTGCATGGTGGAGCTTCCCCATCACAAAGCCTCTTGAACAGGGGAGAGCGCTGAAGCACATTGATATCATTGTGAGAACCGGGCATGCCAAAAAAAGCATGCCAAATCCACAAGTCTTGGGATGCCACAGCTTCAAGTACAATTGTAGCCTCCTTGCTGTGCCCTTGGTACTGCCCACGCAATCCCGTTGGACAGTTTTTCCATTGCCAATGCATGCAATCCACTGAACCTAGCATTCCAGGAAATCCTCTTGCTTCTCCTAGTGCAAGTAGCCTTGCGGTATCCTCAGCATTAGGTTCTCGCAGATATCTTGGCCCAAAAACCTTCACGACAGCGTATGCAAAGTGCTCCATAGCCTCAATGCATGTACCCTCTCCCATTCGGACATACTCATCTACGGCATCAGCAGCTTTCCCATAGGCGAGCATCCTCAAAGCAGCGGTGCATTTCTGCATAGGGGAGAAGGATAACTTCCGGCAGCAATCATACCTCAACTTGAAATAATCATCATATTTTGTGACTTCCTCCTGTATGCGCTCAAACAGCCCTGAGCTCATCCGGAACCGGCGTCGGAAAAAACCCTCATGAAACAACGGATTCGGACGCTTGAAGTAATCGTCATAGAGATCTCGAGCTCCTTTGAGCCTGTCACGTTTCACGGTGATCCGCCCCTTAATTGATCCCTTGAAGTTAAGAACATGCTCCTCCTTCTTCTCCAATTCCTCTTGCATGCCCATCATGGACATGGCGTTCTCTTCGTCTCCGTCGTCAAGCTTGTCTTCATCACTCGACCCTTCGACGAACTCCTTGTAAATGAAGTCATCGACGGCCGAGTAATCATGGTCCTCATCGGACGAAGAATTCATGCCTACATGCATGAAAAATTTCTCAAAAATCCGGCTCCGGCGTTTCAACAAACACTTTGAGAGCGAGGTGGATGTCCGCCGATGCAAAACGTACCGAAAACTATGTCAAAACGGGCTCCGGCGGCTCCCAAAGGGCTCCGGCGGTTGCCCCGGACTTGGGCGCGGAGTCTGTGCCTTCGGGGGCGGCGGCGCGGTCGGACGGGGGCGGCGGCGGAGAACAGTGGGCGGGCAAAACTGGACGGAGCGGTGGTGGAAGGGGAATTTCGGCCGATTTGAGGGGAAAGTTGGGTAGGCCCGCCTTGACAGATCCGACGTGGCGGACGCGTCCGGACGGCCCCAAACCCGCCCTACATATGGGCTGCCTTTGGGGTGTGCCGGACAGGCCGGACGTTTGGGCTGACTATAGGGGAGCTGGTTGGGTCAAGGATTTTGGCCCAAATGCCATCCGGGCTGTCCGCCCGGGCGTTTGGAGCGGATTTGAGGGACATGCTTGAAGACGCTCTTAGGCGTTCACGAAACAGTACGCTAAACGAAAGCAGGTTCCGCAACGGATGAGGTTGTGCCGAGCCCAATAACGCGACGTGAAGCAGGGACAGCCCTCTATAAGTATATTCGTCACCAAGCCAGGCCTCCAAGTCCCAACCCCACCAACCCCAACCAAATGGACTTTCCGCAAGTCGAGGTCAGCTCCATGGGCGAGGTGTTCGCGGCTTTGGAGCATCAGCCAGGCCCAGCTCGGGTCCTGGTTGGACTCTTCTACGCGTTACGAGATGGTCGGGCTCTCGCCGAGACGGTCAGCGATCTCATCCACGACCACCAATGGCATACACCGACGCGGACGGCGCTCCTCCGCGTCTACGACATCTCTCTCGTCGTCTATCGGATCGTCAACATTACCATGCCTCGGATCCGTGTGGCCCTGGCGGCGGGCTTGGACCCACGTCCAGGCCTGCTGGTGCTCGTCAGGGACGCGGAGCGCGCCAGGGATCTGGCGAACCTGATACAGGGGTTCAACCTGGCCTGGGACGTCGTCATGCTCCACGCACAGGCTGCCGGAGCGCTGGCGACGGTTCCTGCCGGGCTCGTGCTCAACCAGGTCGCCCTGAACGGGCTGCTGAATCAATTGGAGCAAATCCAGGACTCTGCCACCGATCTCTTCAATTCGCCATTCAGCTTCGACCCGGTGGAATCCGACGGGGACGACGATGGCGGCGGCGGAGGCGAGCACGGCGGAGGCGCCGACGGGCAAATCGGTGGCGCCGACGGGCACATCGGTGGCGCCGACGGGCACGACGCCGGCGGCCAGGACGACGACGACGGCGGCGAGGTGTTCAATCCCGTAAGTTCCCCACCCCCCCTCCCTCGCCCCCGTCTGGGATTCCGCGCGGTTCGGGTCGATTCTGTCGGGGGTTTCGTCCCGGGCGGTCGAGATTTCCCGTTGCGTTTTCCGATAGCGTGGATTTTGGGTGCTGGCCCGGTAAGGATGAACAGCGGTGGGGGTTTTGGTCTGCTCGAACGCGCTGGTGCGCGTTGAGGGTGAAATTCATAGCGTAATACATTGTTTAAAATATGCATATAGCTGTTTGAATGATATTGGCGATCTGTTGATTGAACAGGTAATGAATTTGCTCCGGATTGCTATATACAGCATCATGTACATCAGAGGCCTATTCCCTGAGCAGTACTTCAATGATAAGTCTGTTCCAGCACTAGGTCAGGATCATCCGCAGTATCCATATACAAAATCTGCAAGTCAGTATGAATTTCATAAACTAAAATCCTTAAACAACCTTGTGTTTGTTGCAGAGATGAAGATTAAGAAGCTGATGCCCATGGATGCTGAGTCCAGGAGGTTGATTGATTGGATGGAGAAAGGTGAAATATGTTCCAGTAGATAACTTGAGCTTACTCACGAAATTCACTGTTTATAATATATGTTTAGATGTGTGAGATGTGCTTTTCCCATTGACCCTATTTATTTATTTTTGTGATTAACCTTCCAATGAAATTCAGGTGTATATGACGCCTTACAAAAGAAATATCTCAAGACTCTTCTGTTCTGTATATGTGAGAAGGAAGAAAGCCCAATGACTGAGGAGTATGCCTGTGAGTAACACTGTG
The DNA here is from genome assembly GCA_947311845.1 of Poa pratensis. Lineage (NCBI taxonomy): Eukaryota > Viridiplantae > Streptophyta > Magnoliopsida > Poales > Poaceae > Poa > Poa pratensis. Next base: position 11,388,575 of record CAMZMU010000097.1, on the reverse strand, counting down.
TAGAGTTTTGTTGTAGCATATTAAGTTGAGCTTGCATGCTTGATGAGTCATCTTACATTTGCTTATTATGCGTCAAAATTATCATGCAGTTGCATTCAGCTACCCCTCAAAGGGTGATGAAGTTGCAATGAACCTGAGTCGCACAGGGAGCAAGAAGAATAGTGCTACATTCAAGTCAAACACAGAAGATGTCACTCCTGATCAGATGAGGTGATATCTTGCGCATCTCTTTTGGATGCGATGCTTTATTTTCTGAGTTAGTCCTTTGTAATCCTTAGCACAAGTTGTGGAGGGTGTTCTTCCATATAGCTGTAGTGTTCATGCAAAAGTGAGTTATTGTCGTGAATCGCTGTTTATTGGTCCATGTATGCATGACTTGTACCAGTAAAAATTGTCAGTTGTACCTTGTAATCAATCAATGGCGAACTGGCAATGTCCTGATGTTGCAACTGTTTTCCTTTCAGAAGCTCTGCTTGTAAGATGATCAGAACGCTGGTTTCACTTATGAGGACCCTGGACCAAATGCCAGAAGAGGTAATTTGGGTATGATGTAATATGGCTTTATGTAGATTGTGCTAAGCTGATGCTGTCTCTCGCTTGTTGTTCAGCGAACCATTGTAATGAAGCTGCTATACTATGATGATGTAACAGTGAGTGCCTTTTGCTCTTGTAGTATATTGAAACTTCCAGCTGCCATTGTAGATGACCTAATTATTTTTCACTGTACGGAGGATGATTTAACCTTTTCTTGCTAGATTCAACTTTGTTGTTTGAAGCTTACATTCGATATTATGTTGCCAGCCCGACGATTATGAACTCCCCTTTTTCAAGGGCTGTGCTGACAATGAGGCCATAAATATATGGAAGAAGAATCCCTTGAAGATGGAAGTGGGGAGTGTCAATAGCAAGCATCTTGTGCTAGCTTTGAAGGTAGTCGAGATTTGCACACAGATTTTTTGTTGTTGTGTTATTCAATTGAATTTCTCATGTTTTTTCTGTTTTGTTTATGCAGGTCAAAAGTGTCCTTGACCCATGTGAAGCTAACAATGTTAATAGTGAAGATGATATCATGAGCTTGGGTCATGAGTCTGACCAAGATGATGACTTTTCTGACACTGAGGTAAAGGCCAGTCAAATCATATATCAGTAATTGATATCTCCTTCAAATTTAAAACGTGTGTTTGAGTAAAAAATCATGTAACTGATAAGTTTCAGTAACATTATCTTACTTTGCTCTCTACTGTGTTACGGACTTATGGATGCAAATGTGAATGCTAATGCATATTTCATTTTGTTTTAATATAAGTATTCCTGACATTACATAACCCCTGATTCTATTAGGTTCGCCCATCTGAAGTGGATCGTTACGTTGTTGCTCCTAATGGTAACATTTTTTCACTGATGTTCTTGTTGTATCGATTGTTTTTGGTGCTGATATGCTTACTGAAACAGATGGAAATCTCAAAGGTGAAAGTGGTTCAGTTTCAGAAGGTCAGTTGATATGGTGATGTGGTTCAGAGGAGCTTTATTTGCTCGTGCATATATGTACTGTTTTCTTACAACCATACTACATCAGTTTGTTTGCTCTTTGCTAACTTTATATGTTTGCAGAGGATACTCAAGATCCTGCTCATGAGGAAGAGATAACAGCTCAAGTAAGAGAATGGATATGCTCAAAAGACAACAGTACTGTTAATGCTTCAGTTGTCCTTTCTAACTTCCCTGACATATCTATGGTAATTCTTGCTGCCATTTCCCTCTCTGTAGCGATTATTGGTATTTTGCACTGATTAATATTGGTTGTAACAACCTCTTATATTGAGGGACAGAGGGAGTAACTAAACCTGCAAGAAAGTGTGACAATTATATGTGTTGTGCACCTGTGCATGCAAAGTATACTGTGCCTTGTTTGCACTTTACGAATTTCATGGCCTGCAGCTAATAACTGCTTGTTGAATGTTTTGCAGGAAATGGTGGAAGGTAATGCAGGGAAAACAGTTCTATGTGCTTGTCAGATTGATCATGTTCCTGCAGGCATTCTTTCTACGCTCCCATTGAATTACTAGACTAATGACTCACTTTCAGATATTCTGGAGAAGCTACTTAAAGATGGTTTACTTTCCAGGGCAAGCAAGGATAGTTATGCTGTTAACAAGGTCAACCTAAGTAACAATATTGTTTACCATGTGCTATATTGACTTCAGTAACAAGAATACTTGGATCATTTTACGATTTCAGATTACTGATCCCAGCACTCCGCATATAAAGAAAGAGGTCATTGTGCAAAATGTTTCACCTACCGAAGGAACTAAAACTAACAATGTTGATGTGATGTATATGAAGGTGGCCTTCCTTTGACACTTGACTTGTTATGTTAATGCATCTGGTTTTCCTAACATTTTTGTTGTTATAGGCATTGTATCATGCACTTCCAATGGATCATGTGACCATAGCCAAGCTCCAGGGAAAGCTTGATGGTGAAGCCAACCAGAACACAGTCCGGAAGTTAATTGATAAAATGGTGCAAGATGGATACGTTAAGAATTCAGGCAACCGAAGATTGGGTAACTGCCTGAACTTATCTGAAGTCTAAGATGCATTTCCTGGATTCTAGCCTCTGTTTTTCTGGATCATTCATAGGTTTCATGTTATCTAAACCAGCCCATTTCCTTTTATTATTATTGATGCTCAAGTGATCACTTGATGCATGTTGACGCTCATCTTGTGATGAACTGTTGAACAGCTCCCTTGAAGGAGAACCATCTCTCCATTAAAAATGTTTTAAGTAGTAATAATTGCCTGTGGATCTTTCTTGGATATGTAATAAGTCGTTTGGATTAAGTGAAAACTAATACTATTTTTTAGGATAACTGTTCCTTTCATTTCCTGCTCCACTAGTATAATCAATAGTAGTACTATCGTGTATCTTGTGAAATTTATGAGCCTCGTTATGCTAGTATGATCTGTTATGTGATTTACTAGGTTAGTGTCTTATGAAATACATGTCACTTGTGTAACAGGCAAAGCTGTGATTCACTCTGAAGCCAGCAACAGAAAGCTCCTTGAGATAAAAAAGATACTAGAAGTCGATTTAGACGAAGAAAAAATGGTATGCTATGATTTCTGTAATTCTGCCTGACAGCCGCCTCCAATGTTTGTGCACTTGTGTAGTAATTTTACCACTCACTTATATATATTCCCAGTTGATCTCAAATTCTGCTACACCATGCAGGGCATTGACACCAACCCAGGACCTGCTGAGTTTGAGTGCAGAGAGCGTCCTCCTATGACTGTAATTACTGCATTTCCATTTCGCTTAAATTTGGCAGCATAGCAGTCTCTGCTGCTGCAGCAATACCGCGACATTGCCCAACTCCTCTGCCTTTTCAACAGACCAAGAAATGATAGATGGCTCGACAAACGGCTGCTTCCACTCGGTCGGATCTGATCTTACGCGCACTCGGGAGCCACGGGAGATAGAGCAGATTACGACGTCCATGCAGAAGGACCCCAGCAGGACTCCGACCAGCATGCGCGAGGTATCACTGTAGCCTGCTCAGCCCCAAGTAGCTGCACCGTTAAATTTTTGGCTTGAAGCTGATGAAGTATGTTGCAGCCGGCTACGTCCCTGGAGAGTGGTGTGCTCGGGCAGAGGACCAGAACGGAGAACACCCAACAAGGCAAGCGAACAAGGAAGGCCAGCCTGGTAAGAACTTACCTCCACTAGGCTTCTTCTCTCTTTTCTTGATAAAGAAAGAGCTAAATTTACCTGATCCATAAATCTCGCACATATGGGTCTGATAGCAACGTGGTGCAGTTCACGAATAATGAATGTGCCTTGGTTCTCTGTGTAACAAACAACGCAGGTGAAGGAGCCGATCCTCCAATGCGTGAAGCGCCAGAAGGCCACGGTTCAGGTTCAGTGAGGGGCAGCAGCGCAACTAACCTCGTAGCTCAGGACCTCAGGTGCTAGTTCAGTTGGGTAAAGAAGCAGACGTCCCTAGTTCAGTTCGTTCAGGTGCTTGCAACTTGTGAAGATTGTCATTGAGACCTGTCCATTCATGCTGTAGTTTCACATTCTACTGAAACACGACAGTAGCATCATACAGTATAATATATCGGCTCGACCTTTGTTACTCCAATCGTTTGGTCGATGCATCCATGTACCGTGATCTGCTCTCCTGGTACTCCAATGCTTATTTGCTGTATCTACTGTTCTGTGATCTGTATGCCGGCGAGCGATTGCTGCTTTGCATTGCCTGCTAGAGTTATGACCATGCCGAGTCACTGATGGACTCACAAATTTGTAAGTTCATGCAAAATCGTAATAGGCTAACAAGACAGGCAGTAAGGCACACGGCACACGCCGAGATAGATGGTCTCTAGGTGCTACTTGTTCTACTAAGGGCACCTCCAACGGGCTGGAACGGACATGTGAGGCGCTCCAACGGCCAGGCGCATACGGCCTGGTGTCCGCCCGGACACCAATTTTCGACCCAAACTTGGCCCAAGTTTCGGGTGGCTTTGGGGCGGGACGGACAGGCGCTCGGTCCGCCACTTTGTCCTCCCTGTCCGCGTCGGACCCAAGGTCCAGCCACACAATCCCCTCCCCCAAACCCTCGCTCGGACGCCATTCCCCTCCCCAGCCGCCGCCCTTGCCGCCCGCCGCCCCTACACGCCCTCGCCGCCGCCCCCGCCGTTCATGGAGGACGGGCTGTCCAGATCGACGACCGCTACCGGCGCCGCCCTCCTCGCGGTGAAGAAGGAGCCGAAGCCGGCCTCCATCAAGCGGCAAGGCCGGAGGGAGCGGACTCGCTCGAAGAAGGCCGAGGAGAAGGCCGCCCTCGAGGCGGCCAAGGAGAAGGAGCGGCTCGCCGCCATCGCGTAGCGGGCCAACTCCGACCTCATCGCCGCCCAGGCCGCCGCCCGAGCCGTCCTTCTCCTCAAAGGTGAGGTCTTTGCAGGGGCCTACGCTGCCGCCTCCGGCCTCTCCCCCGACGCGGTTCCGTCCGTGGAGAGCTCGGTCTCCTCCGCCAAAGGCAGGCCGCCGAGAACCGCGTCCCCTGGCCTATCGACGCCGTCTCCGCCGCCGCCAACCACCCAGTCTCGCGGCTGGGTTCCCGCGAGGAGTCGCCGGAGATTTCGTCGGTCCCGGCCGAGCCGAAGTCCCTCGACCTCAACCTGACCCCGAGCGCCGTCGAGAGCCGGCGTGGCAAATCGAAGACGATGGCAGGTGGCAGGATGAGCATGCCGAGGCCCGTGCCCTCATGTTCGACGGGTGCGACGGGTCCGAGTTACCGCCGACGACGCCTGCCAACCCGGCGTACTTCGCCGACGATGCCATGGACGACATGATCGCCGGCCGCACCCCGTTCGATCCCGCCGAGGGCGAGACACAAGAGGCCAACACATACTTCGACCCGGCCTACCTCGACACACAAGACCCCGACGCGACCATGCCCGAGACGGAGCCCGATGTGGTCGACATTGAGGAGGAGCCACTCGATGTCGACCATGAGCACGCCCTCATCGCGGCGAGCCTCAAGCGGAAGAACATCCGCACGGCCTCCTACACAGACAAGGAAGACAAGGTGCTATGCGAGTCATGGATGACTTGTGGGCAAAATGCAAAATGGGGTGCCCAACAAAGGGGCATCGCATTTTGGTTTAGGGTGCACAAGCATTTCCATGAGCAAAGGAAGTTGGCACCCTACAAAACTGAGAGTGATCGCAACGAAGGATCACTCAAAAAAGGTGGCAACACATCTCGGCCGAGTGCTTCAAGTTCCAAGCGGCCTACGAGCATGTCAAGAACCGACCGGTGAGCGGCTACGGTATTGACGACAAGATGAACCAAGCCTTGGAGTACTTCAAGGTGGCCTTCAAGACCAAGTTCTCCTTGGGCTATTGTTGGGACATGATCAAGACTTGTCCCAAATGGATGGAGAGCTACAACTCCATGAAGAAAGGGGGTCTTGAAGGCTCGAAGAAGAGAGCCAACGATGACCCCAATGATGATGTGAATCCCGGCCAAATCTCGGGTGGCGGGCTGTGCGTCCTAGAGGACACAAGTCCTCGGCGCAAGACATCAAGCGTGAGGCGGCACAAGCCCAATTGGAGGAGACCTTGAAGACGTTGATCGCCGGCAAGGAGGAGTCCACCGCCGCTAGGTACGAGGAGAAGCGCAAGGACAAGGAGGAAGCCATGGCAAGGTATGTGGAGATGCAAAGGAAGAAGCTCGAGATCGAGTAAGAGAAGATGAAGGCCGAGGAGACCCGGCTAATGCTCGAGGCCAAGGCGGAGGAAATCGCGTGAAGTTTGTGTTGCTCGCCGAAGAGAACCGGATCATGATGGCCGACTTGACCATCATGGACCCGGAGCAACGGGCATGAATCCTCAAGAAGCAGAAAATTATCCGTGAGCGCGAGGACATGTGTTGTTTATTTCAATTTATTATGTGTTGAACTATTTGAATTTTGAACAATTTGTATTGTAATCTATTTGTGTTGAACAATTTTAGTTTTATTTGGATGTTTCTACATATTTTGGCCGTCTTTTTGCGTCAGGCCGTTGGGGGCACCCCAACCCCAAACGGACAAAGGCCCAAATGTGTCCGCTGTCCGTCCCCAAAGGGACAAATGCGGACTATTTTCGGTGTCCGTTTGCGCTAGGCCTTGAAGATGCCCTAATAACTGTTTAATACAGAAATGAATTGCAGAGCAACCGTCTACTTTTCACATTTTGGATTACACACCATACGTACGTTGCACTACAGTTCAAGTGTCGGGTCCAGACGTCCAGGTGATCCTGAATAGCCCGGCGCCCCAAGTACAAAACAGTGACAAAAAATGACATACAAAATTCAGGTTTTATCAGAAGCATTTCTTTACTATCAGCTGAACATCTGACACAAGTCAGAGTGTCACACAATGGGACAAGAGGTAGCAGCAATGCATTACATACACACACAAGTTCACCACAAAGTCACAAACAGCCACGCATCAGGTGGACAATCAGTCAGGCACTACCTGCACCATGCAATGTCCGGCACCAGCAGCTACACAATTACAGCGTCTCCACCGGCGCGCCCAATAGAACGTCCGACAAAGTTGACAGGCGCTTTTGGGCGCGCCGGCATCGGTTGCCGCCTATTGGGAGCGGCGCGCCCCACCGGTCACTCCCAATAGGTTTTGTAGAAAAAAAAATTGAGACGCATTTCATTCAAACTTAACGCATTTCATTCAATTCGAAACTTTTTACAAAATACGACGAAATTTAAACTAAACCTAGTCTAATGGCCGGTGAAGTAGCCGTAGAACTCGTCCAGGGCCACCGCGTCCTCGGCGTTGTCCGGCTCCTCCACCTCCTCCTTCACCGGCGCGGCGGGAACAACATCATCCGACTCGAGGTCGATGATGTTGTTGTCAACGAGCGACCAGCTCTGGGCGAACGCGAGCGGCGCCGGCTGGACCGTGTTGTACGACAGTTTCAGCGCGATCTCCATTTCGCGCTGGTACCGGGCCTCGGCCTCCTCCTCCGTCGTCCGCGTCGGCGGTGGTGTCGAGGCGCGCTTCTTGCCGCGGGAGGAGGACGCCCCGGCTCGAGCTTCACCGTGGCGCGGGATGAGGACACCCCCGGCTCCAGCTTGACGCGGGGAGCGGGCGGCGGCGGTGGCCCGAAGTCACGGATGGTGACGCCGCTGTTCCTGGCAGGCGGCGCCGACCATCCGTGCTCCTGCTTGATCTTGATCCTGCGGCCGCTGTTGTTGATCGGCGGCGGCGACTCGATCTTGACGAAGCGCGGGGTCGTGGGCGTCGTGGACCGCGCGCTGGAGGACGACGACGAGCTGGCAGGCATCTGCCAGCCGCCACTGCGGCCGCTGGATGGGCCGGTCCAGCCGTACTCCCGCATTGTCGCGTAGAAGTCGCGGCCCTCCCACCAGCGCCGCCTCCATGCCGCGTTGTTCTGTCGGGGAGCCTCCGTCCCCTCGTGGTCGTCGACGGCGGCGGCGCGCTCCGCCTCTAGCAGTGGGCGCCAGTTTGGATTGTTGAGGGCGAAATCCGGATCCGCCCGCTGCTCCGGCGTCATCTGGCGGCGGCGGTGGCGGACGAGGTCGGTGAACCGCTCCCCCGTCGGCAGCGGGGGCACGGCGTAGCCCAGCGAGCTCACGTTCCAGGCGCTGCCGCTGGGGAGGCGCATCCCCGGCGGCACGGGGATGCGGTGGCGGGCGAAGAACGCCGCCTCCTCCTTGCGGAGGCAGGTCTTCACCCCGCTGCTTCCCGACGACTGCCCGTTGTTCGCCATGGTCGCTGGGGAGAGGAGAAGACGGGGAGTGCGGCGCTGGAGGTGAGCGGCGGGGTCTTTATAGACAGGGGAAGCGGCGCGGGAAGACGCGGGAAGTGCCATTAACGCCGGCGTCGGTTCCCGAGGAGACGCCGGCGACGCGCGTCAGGGGAGGCGACGCGCCACCGCCTGACCTTCTGCGCTCGAAGCGTCGCGTTGTCTGCGCCCGCCAGGGGAACCGTTGCGTCATTAAGACGCCGCAATAAATCAACCGTCGACCGTTGCGTCGCTGACGCGCCGGGCCCGTCCGTCAGGTTTGGACGAGGCGCGCGTTGCCGCGGTTGTCGGCGCGCCCGGTTGCGTCCCTAGAACCTGGGCGCGAAGCGGGGTTGCCGGACGTTCTATTGAGACGTGCCGGCAACTTTTTTGGTATTGGGCGCGCCGGTGGAGGGTTTTTCCGTGCCGGCGCGCCCAAAACGTTTATTGGGAGCGGAGTTGAGCGCGGAGATGATCTTAGTTGTCCATCAGCTGGTACATGTCCAGGTCCAATCATCCAGGCGACCAGCCATCTACGGCTCCAGCAAACACTGGTCCACCACTCCACCTTATGGCTTCAATCTCAAGTCCAAGCTGCACAAGTCCACTGATCAGGCACTATTGTAACTATTGCAAGTCCGGAATTTTGTATGTCAGTTATCTTTTTCTGAAAACTTGAGCACACGTTCCGGCGATTTTGACACTGTAGACCCTTAGACGAAACTTTAGCACAAATGAACCTCGGCCGAAACTATTTCACGGCATTGACCCTTTTGAGTAGCGCCTCACGATCAGGCGCCACACTACACGGGGTAGCGCCTCGTGATCAGGCGCTACACTTCTTGCCAGCGTGGCGAGCCGGGGCCACCGGGTGGGCCCAGTCAGGGGGATAGCGCCTCGTGATCAGGCGCGATGGTGCCATTAGGTAGCGCCTGATCACAAGGCGCTATGCTTCGGATATGTATCAGGCGCGACGCGGCCGTCCCCAACGCTAGCCCTAACTCGTTTTCTTTCCAGAGAGCAGCAGAGGAGCACGGCGGCGGCGGCGGCCACGGTTCTCTCTCCCCCTCTCAAATCCTTCACCAAATCCACTCTGATTTGAAGAGAAAAGCGAGGGGATTCCGTCCCCAACTACTTCCCGCAGGTATTCTCCTCCGATCCCTCAATTTTTGTCCAATAAAATCATCACATTTGGCATACATTGGCATGTTTCGGTTCAACTCTAGTATCTAGTTGATTTGGATTTTGTTGTTGACCCATGGCATGCTTGTATGATCTTTAGCATTAGGTTATGTATAGTATTAGTTGGTAAAAATTTAGTAGGCGATATTTGCTTAGAAACCGATTTTTTAGTATTATCTATTAGTATGGCATGGAACTATGTGTGGAGGAAATTTGTGTAGTATTATTTGTATAGTTAGGTGTGTGAAATATTGCTCACATATGTTGTAATATGTAGGATGGTGTGGTTACTCGATAATGAGTATGATGTTGCGCATCGGGCCTATAAGATGGCCGTATTGGGGGAGGTAATAAAATGAAGCTTGCTTTCTTTATTTGTTTGATTTTATTTTGTTGCAAATGCGTTGGATACGTTGTAATATTCTATTTCAAATGTGTTATTTGCAGGAGCTTGGACCTTTCAAGATTCGGTCTCATGGGGCTTCGTCGAATGAGATGCCTTACGATGACCGGTACACTCCGTACATCCAGAGGCTAGGCCTCCTCCCTTTCATCCAACTTGTGAGCCGTTCGACCCCAAGGTTTAACGCGCCCGCAACCACCGCCCTTGTGGACCGGTGGAGGCCGGAGACACACACATTTCACCTCATGACTGGCGAGATGACCCCCACTCTCCAAGATGTATCCATGATTCTTGGACTTCCTATCGACGGGAGGCCTCTTTGTATGAGCACAGACTCCGATGGGTGGCGCGCGCAAATGGAGGCCCTTATTGGTATGGTTCCAGAGGAGGTCGAGGACAAGAGCAATACACCAATGAGTTCGATATGCTTACCGCCGAGCAAGTAAGCACTTGTCTTCACATGACCCTAGCCTAATGATTTTGATGTTCCTACTAATTGGTTGTGCCATGTTGCAGGTGGAATGGGAGCCTTATGGCAGCGGGTCCGATTTTCCTCTATTGTATGAATTTACGTTGAACCCGCAGTGCTTGAAGGACAAGCGTTTCTGGCTCATGCGCTGCCCGTTGATATGCAATTGGGCGGTTGAGTTCCACATGCCACAACGCATGATGAGGCAGTTCGGGTTGTTCCAGGCCCATCCACCTGAGTATCGAAACACGGATAAGGCGCTTCACAGGTAACAATTGTTTGTTCTAGTAGATTTTGCTCAAAATCTTATTAGCTGTTACTAAGATTGCCTTGGTTTGTTCTAATGCAGGTTGGACCGGAAAAGACAGAAAAAGGTGAAGGATTGGGACAAGTTCCATGACAAGTACGTCATCGAGTTCGAGCAATGTCTGGAGAAAACTAGGGAGGGAGGATGGGGCCGGCAGAGTGCCCATTGTCCAATTGCCTTCAACAACTACTTGCGGTGGTTTCTTCGGAATACTCGTGTGAACGTATTGAAGCCGGCTTATGAGGAGGAGATATTAGAAGAGCCCCCGTCTTTGACGAAGTTGCTGAGAGCCAGTACAACAGGATGGTTAGGAGGGGGAAGCAAATCCCTTTTCCTAGTGTGTACAACTTTGTGGTACGGTCTTCTTGCATAATTTCTATTAGCGCTTCTTTCTCTCATATTTCTTGCATAACTGGTTGATTTTATTTCACATGCAGCGCACGGAGATAAGCAAGCACGCCGACGAAAGCGAGACGGTGTTGGAAGAAAACCCGGAAGGAGAACAAAGCGAGAGTGCACTTCGAGGATTTTTGAAGGTACAAACCAACATATTGCAGATTACTAGATGACCTACAATCTTTCAAATGCTAAGTTTAACATTTTCTCTAATGTCCTTTAGAACTCAGCCCGACGCTTACGCCGGTTGGCGAACCTCCTAGGTTGTCGTGACCCCGAGTACAAATCGCCGCAGCCGTCTAGGTCCGCTTCGTCGGCTAACCCCGAGGTTGATCTAGACGATGAGGAAGATTATGAGACTACCTCGCGGGTTTGTTACCACCATAATTTCATTTTTGGCCATTTTTTCATTCTTGTTATTGTGGAAACACCGTAACACATATTTCCTTTTGGTTGTTAGGTTCCCGATGACATGTTGTTGTCCACGGTGGTTAAACAACGATCCGCCTACTTGATGAGAACCCAACGGGAGGAGCCATTTGAACGGTTCACGCCGGATGATTACGTGAACAAAGGGAAGGAGCCGCAAATCCCGGAGAAGCGCCGACGGAAGTTGACGGTTAGGAGGATGAGGCACGTCTCGTCCTCCGATGAAGATGAGCAGAACGAGGAAGAGGCGCAGCCGGAGGTGAGGGCAAAGACAGTGCCCACTAGGGGTCGAGCCACGACTAGCCGTCGTACCCGTGGCCGGAAGTAGGAGACTATACTTGTCGGTGAACTTGTCGTAAGTAGGGCAAAGACAATGTTGAACTTGTAGTATCGCCATGTGTTGATCTTGCTGTGAATCTACTCTATTTGCTGTGAATTTAATTGCTGTTGAATTTCTGTTAAATTTCCTGTTGAATTTGCTGTGTAGTTGCTTCAAAGTTTTTCTGTAGTTTCCATACGGTGCATAGCATAGCGCCTCATGTCAAGGCGCTATCCTTCGGATCCGAACGGTTCCAGAGAGGTTCCAGAGAGCTCAGTCGAGCAGAGTACGAAAAATTCTCTAAGTCAGTGTGTCGCGCCTTACCATGAGGCGCTATGCTATCAAGAGGGCATAGCGCCTCGTGGTAAGGCGCGACACCCTGACTTAGAGAATTTTTCCCCTGCTTTCCCTTGCTGGGCTCTCTGTTAGTTTCTGGAACTGAAGCATAGCGCCTTGACACTAGGCGCTATGCATCCAAACTTTGCCAAATTTTGAAAAATTTACAGAGCAGGGGGAGTATACAGCAACATCATCATAGAACACCGATCATGACCATATCATCTAGCTATTCATAAAACAACTTAATAGAACAACAACTTCTCGAAATTTCTTAGTTCGAAATAACGACCACATCATCTAGCAAAGTACCATAATGCTACAATTAGCCACACAATTCTAAATCTCCACACAACTACTCATCACATATTTCCTTCATCCTTTTGATCTTGTCCTTGTTAGCATTATTTGCCTTCCATAGATCAAACAACTGGTACTCTAGCTTTTTCTTCTCGTCCTTAAGGTCCATCTTTTCTTTCTCCCACTGCTGCTCCTTCTCTTTCATGACACCATCATGTCTACTCTGCACCAATTTCAGCTCAAGAACCTGTTTCTGCAAGAGTTCAATTGTTATCGCCATCTGCTGCTTCATATGATCATGTCCTTCCTCTTTCTCTATGGCCTCCATTCTTGTGTCATTGATGAATTTGTTCACTTCGTCTACCATATAGTTGTACTTCTTCTCAATCTTGTTCTTCTCATCTGCCACCTCCTTTAGTAGCTTTGCATTCGCAAGCGTCCCATCAATTCTAGCACCGTTGCTGTCATGATACATCTCCCACAGTCTTCGTAGGGCATTCTTCGCAGCTTCCGGCCATTCGGCATCTACCCAAGACACAAAACCACAGATCTTTGCCTCCTAGAAATGACATACCACAAAATTAGCGATTTTACAAAACCATTTTCAATAGAAACATCTGTTATGATGCTCCTTCTACTTACATCTTCGACAGAACACATGTAGAAACGCCGGCCAGTGTCGAAGCTTTCGAATGCAACACACTTCCGAGGGGCGAGCTTGTGGACCCGGCAAAACGAAGGAGCATCCGGCGCTATTCCGGTCCAAGTGGGGTCCTCGCAAGTATCAGGGGCACAATCACGGTCCGGCAGCTCCTAATAGGTACAACATATCCAGATTACAAGACGACATAAAAGGATGAATTGCATTCAAACCTAACCCTAAAAAAGAGGAGTGAAATTAAATCCTACAAAAAGGCTTACCGAGAGGAGGGACTCGCCCTCGCTGGAACCAGACAAGGCGTGCCAGTTAGCCATCGTCACGGTGAAGGATTTGAGAGGGGGAGAGAGAACCGTGGCCGCCGCCGCCGCCGCCGCTCTCTGCTGCTCTCTGGAAAGAAAACGAGTTAGGGCTAGCGTTGGGGACGGCCGCGTCGCGCCTGATACATATCCGAAGCATAGCGCCTTGTGATCAGGCGCTACCTAATGGCACCATCGCGCCTGATCACGAGGCGCTATCCCCCTGACTGGGCCCACCCGGTGGCCCCGGCTCGCCACGCTGGCAAGAAGTGTAGCGCTGATCACGAGGCGCTACCCCGTATAGTGTGGCGCCTGATCGTGAGGCGCTACTCTAAAGGGTCAATGCCGTGAAATAGTTTCGGCCGAGGTTCATTTTGTGCTAAAGTTTCGTCTAAGGGTCTACAGTGTCAAAATCGCCACACGTTCCAAGTACTGGAGAGTGGAGACAGAGTTCCCCTGAATCCCTCTCCCCCAGGGAACCAGACCACCGCCGCCGCACCACCTTCTCCCCCAAATCCGCCCTCGCCCGCTCTGTCCCCTCGATGCCGCCGAAGCGGGGGAACCATCCTGCCGCCGCCGCCGCGGCCGCCGCCGCGGCGGAGGCTTCGAGTACTGCGAGCTGTGCCGCCGCAACCACGACCAGGGCCGGCGCCACCGGTACTTCCCGGCCCACCGCGCCGCCCTCGCCGCGTCGCTCTCCGGCTTCCGCGCCAAGCTCTCCGACCTCCGCCGCGCCCTCCTCCGCCCCGCCGCGCCTCCGGGCCGCTCCCGCCTCTGGTGCCCCTTCTGCTCCGCCGACCTCGTCGATCTCGGCAGCCGCTTCGCTTGGTAGCTTCTGCCTACTCCTCGTGGCCGTCCCTACACACCTAGGATTTTGATTTGGATATGCTGGTTCTAGTTACAGTAGTCTGGACTTTGGAACGCCCGATTGAACACACGATTGGGCACTAGTAGTAGTACATTCAGATCAGGATGTTGTTGCATGCATAGTAAAGGTTTTAGAAACTTTAGATGTACTGAGTTTTCTGAAAAAATATAAACCCAATATTATTGCTCTATTGCAGTAGCAATGCAATTTACCATCTCACGAGCGAGGAGCACCTGAAGGGCGTCAAGGATTTCCTGCGGAAGCATGGGGGCGGGATGGATCAGGTGGACTCGTTTAGGATTTCAGAGGATGAGCTCGCGAAGGTTCGGTGCTATCTGTCGTGTGCTTGCATTTTGTCCTATGATTTACACGTTGTAGTTTCTTTCAGAAACTGAATTTAGATATGATATTGGCAAGTGAAGTAGATTAGTACGTGCTCTGGAAATAATATCCTGTTTACGATTTCTGCATTATTGATCCGTTATGTTGTTACAATTTCAGTGGGAAAAGGGCTGCGAGTCCTCGAGTAAAGAAGCACAGACATTGACCAAGGGGCTGATTGGACCATCTCTGGGGCCGTTGAAAGATATCCAAAATGAATCTTCCTCTAAAATTATGGATAATTTTGCTGAAACTGACATCCTACCTTTTAGTAATACTGCATCCTGTGTTGTTATGCCTTTACAAAATCCTACCAATGGGGCCTATCACTCCACTAGTACAGCGTGTTATGGATCTTTCGCTTCTAGGAGTGTTGCTTATTCTGCTCCATTTGGTATTTCCGGACTGCCCATCATACCCTCGGTCGCAACACATGAACACCAGGGTATGGCGAGTACAAGCATGTTTCGTAGTGCTGATAGAAAAATGAAAGGTGAGAACTAGCCGCAGCTAATTGTACTATTGCGCAGCTTGGTTAGTACTTCACTGATTTTTTTCTTTACAGGTGGTCAATCTACTTTCCCTAGAAATGGACCAAATCCGCCAGCTTCTTCTTTTGTACATGTAAGTATGTAAATGTTGTGCACGTGAAAAGTCTTTAAAAAAAAGATTCAAGCAACCTTTTGTATTTTGTTCATTATTTAGCGGTTGTTCTGTAAATAAGTTCGCTAAGAAATGTGAAGTACTGATAACAACAAAGGGGTGTATTCCATTTACGCAAAGAAAAGGTGCGCTTAGCCACTGTTGTTCGAAGTAGTATTGTGATGTTTGGGTATCTTGAATCTGAACATCAGTCAGCAGAAAGGCTAGACCAGGGGAAGTTGTCATACAAACCCGGGAAGTTAAACCATATGCTGTCTTTAATAATGTGTTTTATTTTGTGCAAACTTGCTCGCAAATTTTAATTTGCAGTTATATTTTCTTAGCCTTTTTCTGATCTGCTCGTGGTTAATTACAAACATGTGTAATTTATCTTCTTATTATTACTATGGTCTTGGAGTGAGTACATCAGACATGTCACATGTGCTATTGAATTTATGTTCTGATCTGTCACCCACCTCTACTCATGTGCTTCCACTGTTCCTCATATCTTAAAACAGGTGTTTAACTTTAGTAACATTATTGCTATTCTGTCATGTTAGCATAACCTGCACGATAGTAATATCAAACAAAATTTAACAATTTCTTTGCTCTTTTAATAAAAGGGTTTAATTCTATCTTTCTTGTTTCTGAAAAGAAGCAACTAAGTGCAGATGTTTCTTATGTGATGGTTTATATATACATCAATTTTCTTTTTGCTTGATTGGCATCTGGTTTATTTTATCTTTCTGAGAACTTTTTTTGTTTGTTTTCATGAAATATTTGCCCTTACAGGTCCAACAGAGCCACTCTGGAGGGAATATGAATCAGGGTATTGGACGTTGCACTTTCTGTAGTATATATTTTCCTTGCACTAATCTGAATGTGAAACTGCTGCAGCTTTAGCAAACAAAAGATATATATATATATATAATATATATATATATATATATATATATATATATAGTAAATTCCTTCTTGATCCGTGCGTGAAATTTTATAGAATGTCATTGTGTTATGAAGGCCTGAAAGCAAATGTGCACACTGGTGCTCCTCCTCCTTGGTTAGAAGCTAGTGAGCATGCCTCAAAGAACGGGTCACTTCCCAGCCATGCCTCTCCATCTTCTGGGAAAGGAAAATCAAGAAAACTTAACCCAAAGCGTGTTGGAGCTGCATGGGCGGAGAGAAGAAGAGCTGAAATGGAAATGGAAAAGCGTGGTGAAGTTGTTCCAGAAACGTCCGACTCTAGTTGGCTCCCTAACTTTGGTAGTGTCTGGCAATCTGGTTCGCGAAAGGAAGCGAGGAAAGACTTCGAGAAAAATCATAAGCTTCACGATAAGAACAATCCTGAGTTATCCCCTGAGATAAAACCATATATCAGCAAAAGGATGGTAAATGTGTTTTCTCACTTTGTTCTCAGCCTTTTCTGTATATTTACTTTTGATATTTGGGATTTTAGTTTGTTAGCAAGTAATCTCTGACCTTTTGGTATTCTTCTGTCGATGGTCTTACACCATGAAGGTTAGAACATTGATTTTTTACCTACTTAAGTGTTGTGTAAAAAAAACTTAATTATCCTCTTGATACTTGGAAATATGGAAATTTTCGCTCTTTGGTTGTATATTAAATTATTATGTAATATTGATAGACAAAAACTGCTCGAATTTCTTTGTTAATTGTTACTCGTTATATTACTCCCGATTCCTGATAGAAGCAATATGAGCCATAGCCACTTTATGTTGTTTATTGAGTGTTATGACTACAGTACCAGTTAAGGTGAACTGTTCCACCTTTGTACAGTCGTAAAGCAATTTGGGTGAAGTTCCGTTATGTGGTTGTATGCTAGAAGAAAACATGGCGTGCATCGAGAGATTAGTAGCAGTCTTACCGTTTATTGGAGAAATCGAGATGGACTATAGATAATTCTTGTTCTATTTGTATTTTGTTTATTGAGTTTGTGCAAGTATGCCTTAGATGATGTTCATGCTATGTTTATTTACTTCTATTCATTTTTTGTATACGGATTATGCATTCGGACAGTTATCTCATAGGCTTGTCTGTGAACTCTTGCAGCGTGCAGGTCCTAATAAAGATGGACAACCTGACAGCACTGTAGAATAGTGAGGAGACGTACATTGTCTTGCCAGATGCTTTTATGGTATGACCGTATGAATCTAACTAAATTTAGTAAAGGATAATTTAGAGCTTTTGACTTGTATATTCAAGTATCGAAGAATAAGAAAATATGTGAAATTACAGGAAGACTCTAGATATTGTTTGAAAACTAAAATTCCATAAGTATATGAACTCTCCTTTTGTCCCATAGTGCATTCTGTAGATTCTCAAGAGAGAGGGAGAGAGAAATATGTAGGTGATGATTTCTGATAACTGAAATCAGAGATGCTACTTTAACATCTGGCACATGCAATTGAATGTGAAACCGGGTACACGTAGATGGTCCTGCTATGTTGTTTCAAATGCAATCAAACAACTAGTAAATGTTGCTTACTTTCTGATTACTGTATGGCGCCTGCAGATGGTGGTCACGGTGTTCTGTAGAAAACATCTGCTAGCGTGCAGACTGCAGAGGCTGCTTTTCCTGTCCAACACCCTGGATCATGTCGCGGGCTGGTGCAAATGTCGCACATGATTGAAGAAGATCATCTGTGGGTTGACAGCATGTGCGAATGCCAATCAGCCTCGGACCTCGGTAAACGAGAAGGTGGAACTCTTTTCGAGGAAGAGCCGTCTCGTGAAGTCTTTTCAGCGCATTTGTTGGTTTCGTTCATGCCTTCCGAGTCCTTGATTGAACATGATCAGTTGACGTAGGGAGCCATGGACATGGATAGGTGATGCTCCTAGCTGACAAAGTCGACTTGTAGGATGTAGCTTCGTCTCGCTTGCGGGACCGCACAAATTTTAACTACATTGCTATTCCCAGGCATGCGCTTTGTGGCATCTATTTTTTTTTTGTTAACCCAGTGACGGTTTTCTTTGTATGTAATCCGAACTTGAAGACTGGCTAACAGCTGCTGTCAGCCGGCCTCTAGTTTCTGACCTAATCTCTACTATATAATATGTCTTCAGATGATGGTCTGTTTTTCACTTTCCGATTTTATCCTTGTGTTGCTAGGTTAATTACCGAGTATGCCACCGCCAAGTCAACATAACAGTTCGGCGCATCCTACAGCGTCGGAACGATCGGCTCGTCGGTCCCGTCTCAGGGTGCAAGTGGGAGCGGGCTACCCGCGGGGCCCACGAATTTGGCCCACTTAAATTACTTCGTGGGCGCCCACGGGTGAGTCGCTGAGATATGTGGGAAATGTGGGCGCCCGCAACTAGCCCACATAATCCCACTTAGCAAGGAAGCTCTGAATACTCCTCGATCCTTAATTGATCCCTCGGCTGCAAAGCGAAAAATGGCCGCGTCTGCCGGCGGCGAGTACGCAGTACGCTAACCGTGATGTGCTGCTACCTGCTAGCAGGTCGTGCATGCAGCACGCGTGTGGGGCTGGTCGGCTGATGGCATGGTGTGCAGCAGCCAGCAGTTTGCGAGCTACTCCGTATCTTTCACGTGGGAATGCGGGGGTGCGTGGCTCATCAGTGCACGAGGCGGGACGCAGTGGTGCGGGCCTGTGGGCGCGGTGGTGTGGCCTGCAGCCCGGCTGCTCGCTGGAGAGCACGGCGACACCGCGCCATCGCCATCAGCGAGAAGCGGCAAGCACAACGACATCCCCTGACGAGGGGTAGACTCATCAAGACCCATGGTTAAGGTCCCTAGGTTATGAATATGGGGGAGAGAACGTGGTAGAGCTGGAAGTATCGTCGGCTGACAAGCAGGGCAAAGATTTTACCCAGGTTCAGGGCCCTCGTGTGGAGGTAACACCCCTACGTCCTGCCTGTCTGTTATTGCTTTGTGAATATGATGGTTACAAGGGTCCCGGCGAGATGTCGATCTCGCTAGGGTTTTGTGGCTCTGGTACGTGTCTGGTTCGATGGCCCTCCCAGTCCTTAAATAATAGGCTGGGTCTCGGGTGTTCGTAACCGACTCGATTTACAAGTAAGGAAACTCTAAACCGACTATTGTTTCGCCAAACTTGGAGGATACTCCATCTTCGTGGGCCTCCCTTCATGGGCTTCATGTAGGCTCTGATAGTTGGGCCTAGTCGATACGTGCACCAGGTACCCTCATGGTAGGGTACCCGATAGGCATACCCATGTCAGTAGCCCCCGAGTACTTGTCTGATTCGAAGAGTCGGGCATGGACTCATACATCATGCACGTTACATTTTTTGCATCTGTATTTAGAATTCTTATGAAATAGCACATGTTGGCTATGTCGAGTGTTTCATCGACTATGAGTTTTTGCTTATGATAGTCAAGGGATATTAGCTTAGCAGGCCCGGCACACACGACGGATCGGGGCCAGTTAACTACCATTTGTGGCAAAACCATACTAGCTTTCAATCAAACTCGAGTCCCCGGACTCGAATCTGGAACAAACTGGACAGACTCGAAACGGCCGTTGAGGTCTTACGGAATCGAACTGCAGCATAATTTTGAATCAACCCAACGCGTCCGTCGGGGATTTTCATCATGTCTGCTGACACGGAACATTTAAGGATAACGCTGCTGGAGCGGTCCTTAGCCCAGCTCGACTGATCGGTGGGTCTTACCTTTGCACTATGCATGCAGCATCCAAGGATCGTCGGATCAACTCGGGAATATTTCGAGTGTGATTTTGCTTATGAACTGAGTCGAGAATTGTCGACTGATACTTTGCCATTATTCTATCGGGTGCGCGACAGCGCTCCCGATGGGAGTAGCCCCCGAGATTGTGCTTTATTGCTTGCAATGGAGGATAATCTCAAAATCTTTTATCCTGCACATTAGTCAAAGAAATTTTTTGATACGCTCCCGATGGGAGTATGATGTTGCAGTCGAAAGTCTTCGACTGGCATCTATGACCTTTGCTGGAAAACCCATCGAGTTTATGGTGTGACATCATTCGAAGAATCATCGAGTGACTTTTGTGCCAGTTGTGCAATATGAATAACGTCAGCAATGACGCATTTTGCGACTGCCATCTCTGACAAGCGGTGGCGTGCTGGTAAGACTGATGACGTGACACTTCTGTGTGGGCCCGTTTTGCAGAGCTGACCAGGATGCGCCGTGGACTTGATTTGACCGTTCTGGCGCGTTTTCACGGGGCGTGATGATGGTTTCCTAGTTTCCGTGCGTAGTGGGCGGAGTGGCCGCGACGGTTGCCTCCGCGGCCGCCACGTGTATGGCTAGATTTCGCGCGGAGCGTATGCCTTTGTTTTGACGGTTGCGATCGTTTTGCGATCTGTGGTAAATAGGGAGACAGCGCTGGCAGAATTTTTTACTTGCCATTTGCCTCTTTGCGCCGCCCCTCGTCTCATCTTCCTCCTCGCGCCCACCTCCATTGCTCTGCGCCCAAGCTCTCTTCTCCACCCTCATCCATCGTTGCAATGGCGAAAGGTGGAGGCTCCAAGCGTGGTGCCGCCGCCGCTGCCGCGACCGATGCGGCCAAGGGCAAGAAGACCGTGGCGGGTACATCTGCGTCCGCCGCGCTGAAGAAGGGCAGCGGGGACTGGGCGAAGTCCACCATCAAGGACGCCCATTTGGTCAAGTTCCGCGAGCAGGGTATCTGCCACCCGCGGAGCAGCTCGCCGTCCGCGCGCCGTCGCCCAAGGAGGTACTCCCCGAACCACGCGCCAACGAGCGTGTTTGTTTTGCGGAGTTTTTGCCTAGGGGCTTTTCGCTTCCCCTCCACGACTTCGTTCGTGGTCTTCTTTTTGCCTACGGGGTGCAGATCCATGATCTCACCCCAAACGGTATTATGCATATTGCGTGTTTATCACGCTGTGCGAGTGCTTCCTCGGCGTCGCACCCAGCTGGGCGCTATGGAAGCCATATTCATGGTGCGACCCAACAGAGGAGGTGGTCGCACCTACCCCGTGGCGGCTGCGGAATCCAGGTGCGCAGCGACACCCGCTACTTCCGCCTGAAGACCGTCGACTCCGCCCAAGGCTGGAGGAAGGGTGGTTTTATGCGACTGTCGAGCAGGATGCAGCCGCCCCTTTCTCGACTGCTGCTTTCACCAGGACCAAGGCGTGGGATCACCAACTCTCAGCCGAAGAAATGGAGGAGGCAAGCCCTTTGCTGGCTCGGATCGGAGGCATGCTGGACAAGGTCACAGGCATCCATTTGATCGCCACCTTTGTGAAGAGGCGGGTGTGGCCACTCCGTGCCCGAGCGCACCCCATGTGGGAGTATGAGGGCGCGGGTGACTCCACTCGGATGAGCCCAGAGGAGCTGTCAAGGAACGAGCTTGTGAATCACGTGCGGCACATCACCAACTTGACGACAGGCGACAAATGCGACGTCGACTGTCCCATTGAGCCGTATGGGGCGGAAAACCCTTTGCTTGAGGTATGTCTGCATTTTAAGAGTTTGCCACTCGTATGCTATGTTTGTTCGATTTTGCTTCTGACTTTGCAATTTGTGATGTATGCGATGCAGGACCACTCGACTGCCACCTCTCTCCTCCTCTGCCTGAAAATGGTGAGACTGAAGAAACAGGTGCAGGTGGTGGACCCGAAAGGGGATCAGTCGCCCATCCCTTCTGCCACCACTTCGCATGCGGAGGAGGTCGAGGAGGAAGCAGCAGAAGAGGTCCAATCTGAAGAAAAGGCCACCGCTGACCAAGAAGTCGACACCGCGCCACCGAAGCGGCGTCGACTGGCCAAGAAGGCGCCTTCTGCTGTGAGTTCACCCGCGAGGGGCAGGGCTTGGAGGATGACGAGGAATCAGGCTCACCACCTGTTTTCCAAGCCGCTCCTTTGCGTGCGTGCTCAACAAGCTCAACTCTTCCTCTTCAGTCGAGTGGTACCCCAGCCTTTGGGGGACCAATTTTTGGCGACTCCGAAGATGAGGAGCACAGGTATGTGTTTTTTGAGTATGATATGAGAATTTTGTGCTGTCACATATTTGTGCTGACCGTCTTTTTGCTTTGTTGTGTTGCTCACAGCGCTGAAAACAATCAGCCTGGGACTCCTCCAGTCGAGAATGTTCCAACCCTGGAGCACTCGAATTCTGCACCGACTGGAAACGACTGTCCAGCCAATGGCCACTGATGCTGTCACTGAAACGGCCAAGGGCAGCCCCAGAGGTCGGGACATCAGTCGCGACTCTGAGCCGTGGATGAACCACGTAAGTACTTTTTGCTTGACCCGTTTAGTTGGGACTGTGAGAGTTTGAATTTTTGCTGAATTCGTGTGCTTGCAGCCCTTCTACCATACCTTGGCAGATTCTGCCAAGGCTTATGTCCAGGTGGAGCAGGAGAGGGATACCATGCGCGCCGAGCTAGAGCGGCTCAGTCGTGAGTTCTCCTTTTTGCTTTTGTTTTGCTGAATTTCTTTTTGCAATGCTTGATTTTGTCGAGTATTGAATGCACGTGATTTTGCTGGGCCAGGCGAGAAGAAGGAGCTGGAAGATGCACTCGCCGCGCAGCGCGAAGAGTCGAAGAAAGAGCTGGCTGCCGCCACCAACTCAGCCGCTGCACGCGAGCGAGGATATGCTGACCAGCTCGCGGCACTCGCGCAGGCCATGGGAGGTGAGTAATCTTTTCTCCTTTTGATATGACGATATAACTGTCGAGTGTCATGAAATGACTTTTGCCTTTTTGAATTGTGCAGAAGCTGTTGGCGCACCGGCCTCTGCGGACGTGGCGAGTGACGATCTTTCGCTGGAACAGGCTGTGGGCGGCTTAGGCGCCTATGCAACCAGGCGAAAGAGCACTCGCCAAATCGACGAGCACACTTGGCGCTGTATACAAGGTGGTGTTCCCGACTGGCGTAGTGCCGTCGACGGCGGACGACTTCGCCGACGTGTTTGGCCCCGGGACGTCCACCATGGCGGGTTTCGCTCGCGCCAACACGGTACGCGGATCCGAGTCCACCATCAAGCTTCTTATGGGACATGGGATAGATTGCGACTACGAGGCAGCACTGTCTGCGTTCCCTCGGAAGCCAGATGGGAAGCCCATTTCTCTGAAGGGGGTGAGCGGAGCCGCCGCGCGACTGGCCGAGGTTTTTATGACCACCATGGAGCGCCGGGCACTCGAGACTGCCAATCGTCTGCTTAGGAAATCGAATCTTAGGTTTAGGGTAGCTGTACCCTTTTGTTTTATGCCTTGTAATGATACCTTCTGAACTGCGCGAGTCTGCGCTTTGTTTGTGCTACCTTGTTTATGCAAACAGTCTTTTGCTAATGTCTTTCACTCGAAGAGTTGTATGCTTATGACATGAGTTTTAGCTTCTGACACAAACTTTGTGTTTGTGATTATGCTCTTTGAACAGTCACGAGAACCTGCTACTGCGACTAGTTCCTCGCAGGCTCCAATCACCACCCGATCCCAGGGTCAGGTGGTAAATGATGCCAAGGTGATGGAGTTATGAAGGCCAAATTTGTGAGAATGGAGCAAGATCTGAAGGACGCCCAGGCTGAGCTGAATCGATTGAGGGCGAGACCCGCGTTGGCCACCCAACGCGAGGAATATGTGCTCGGGGAGATGGATCTTGTGAACAGGCAACTCGAGTGTAAGTTCGAGTCTTGCTCTGTTTACAAGCTTTTTGCGTAGCTATTGTCCTTTTGATCTGACTGGTGCGCCCGTGTTTGTAGGCTTTGTCGACAACTTCCAGGCTGAAAAGATTCGCGTGGAAGGGCGTCTGGATAGCGTGGTTGACGACCCTACGACTGGGCGTCAACACTTTTGGCTTGATAGGTACCATGCCCGCATACTCGCCACCCTGAAGGATCGCGTCTGGCGAAGTGCTGAACTGCTGGAGTTATGCCGGGCAGCGTTTATTCGCCTGAACGAGACTCTTTTTCCTGCGGGGCCACAACCACAAGGGATTCGTGCTTTGTTGAACATCTTCCGTCAAACAAATCCCATTCGAGAGTTGCTGTCTCAGAGACTTGTGATTGGAGCCAACGCTGCAATGGCGTATATGCGTAGTCGAAAACCAAGGTTGGTGTTGCGGACACCTGCAGCCGGAGAGGTTCTCGAACAAAAGACCTGGATGACACGATCCAAGCTGCGGAGACACTAATCGAGTGCACTCGCGAACAGCTTTGCGGTCCCGAGCTGCCCGTAAAGGACGAGCCTGAGGATTAGAATAGTTTGCGAGTGCAATTTTTGTATAGGGGGCAGCCCCCGAGTGTAATTTTTGACTCTTTGTATATTGTATAGTTTGTATACTTTGATTTTTTGTCGAGCCCCCGAGTCAGTCGAGCGGGGTTTGTGAAATATGTGTTGGTTGTGAACCAATGACTGTGCAGCCCCCGAGTATTCGAGTGCGGCTGCAGAGTTTTTGTGTTCTTTGTTTGGATCCTTGTTACGCAGCCCCCGAGCATTCGGGTGCGGCTAAGGCATTGTGTTTCTGCAAGAGCGAGAGCTCATTTGATCGATAACACAGCCCCCGAGGGTTTCGGGTGCGGTTAAGGTATGAATTATGCGGGTAGTACCACAAAGAAGTCGAAGGAACATTGATTTTATTCCTCTTTTGAATGTTAGGCTGCAGGCCGCCTCATTAAAAACCTTCCAGTCCCCTTAGGTACCCTGGTAAGGAAAAGAGCGCGTCTGAAACCTGCAGCCATCCGACATATAGCCTATTACATTGTATGACTGTGAGCACTTTATGCGTAGAAACGGCGCAGATGCGCAACGTTCCAAGGATTATGAGAGAGTTCGCCTGTCTTCGCGTGCTTCAGTCGATATGCGCCTCCACCAAGGACCTCCGTGATGATGAAGGGACCTTCCCATGGGGAAGCGAGCTTGTGCACCTTCTTTTGCTTCAATCGAAGAACCAGGTCGCCACAACAAAGGACCTGGTTCGCAGTCGACGGCTATGGTAGTTGCGGAGATCTGCTGGTAAACAGCTGTGCGGGCCAAGGCCGTGTCTCGCGCTCATCGAGCAAGTCGACTGCGTCTTCGAGTGCTTCTTCCGTCGTCTTCATTGTATGCTTCAACTCGTGGCGCATTGAACCACATCTGATGGCAGAATTGCCTCTGCACCATAGACCATGAAGAATGGGTGAACTGCGTAGAAGTGTTGGGAGTTGTGCGTAGGCTCCATAGCACAGATGGTAGTTCTTCGACCCAAGCACCCGCAGCTCTTTTGAGTGGCACCAGGAGGCGCTTCTTGATCCCACTCGTCACAAGTCCATTGGCCTTTTCGACTTGGCCATTGGATTGTGGATGCGCCACGGATGCGTAGTTGAGCGTAATGTCCTGCTCTTTGCAGAAGGTTTTGAACTCCTCAGCCGTGAAGTTTGTGCCGTTATCAGTGATGATACTGTTTGGGACACCGAAGCGGTAGATGATGCTCTTTATGAAGTTGACTGCCGTAGTAGCAGTCGAATTTGTGATGGGGACCGCCTCGATCCACTTTGTGAACTTGTCGACTGCCACCAGTAGGTGAGTATGCCCGCCATGCGATGATTTTTTGAGTGGCCCAACCATATCGAGCCCCCATTGGGCGAAAGGCCAGGCCAGCGGTATAGTCTTCAACGCCGATGCGGGTGCGTGCGGCCTTGTTGCGAATTTCTGGCAGCCGACGCACCTTTTGACTATGTCCTCCGCGTCTTTGAGTGCTGTAGGCCAGTAAAACCCTGCGCGAAAGGCTTTGGCTACGAGTGATCGACTGCTGGCGTGATGCCCACAGGTACCTGCATGAATATCTCGAAGTATGGCTTGGCCATCTTCGAATGCGATGCATCTTTGGAACATACCTGATATGCTGCGCTTGTATAACTCGCCGTTGATAACGGTGTATGCTTTTGATCTTCGAGTCACGCGTCGGGACTCGGTTATGTCATCTGGTAGCTCGCGGAGTATGTAAGCCAGAAAAGGTTGAGTCCAAGTTGGCTCAATGAGGAGTACCTCGACTGGGGGGTCCTCTGTGCTGGCGCTTTGCTTTTGGCTGGCGTAGTCGACGGAGGAGGCTCTCGTTTCTCCTTGATAGATCTGTGTTCGATGCGCTCGAGGAAGACACCAGGTGGAATTTGTGCGCCAGTTGAGCCAAGATTGGCTAGCATGTCTGCTTCTTCGTTACTTTCCCTTCCTATGTGCCTCAACTCACAGCCTCGAAGCTGCCCTCCAGTGTGTTGTACAGGTCGCGATAAGCGATCATGTTGTCCGCGATTGCGTCGCAGGCCTTCATTGTTTGCTGCACCACGAGATTGGAGTCGCCGTAGATCATCAATCGAGTGCACCCAAGTGCTTTTGCCATCCGCATGCCATGGATCAGAGCCTCGTATTCAGCCTCGTTATTGGAGGGTAGTTTGAATCCCATCTGCAAAACATAACGTAGCTTGTCCCCTTTTGGTGATATGAGGATGACGCCTGCGCCTGCGCCTTCGTGTTTCTTGGACCCATCGAAGTACATGGTCCAGGAATTGGACACGTCTGGTGCTCCAGGTAATTGGGCCTCTATCCACTCGGTTGTGAAGTCGGGTAGGACTTGTGCTTTGATAGCCTTCGGGTGCTCGTACTTGATG
The DNA here is from genome assembly GCA_947311845.1 of Poa pratensis. NCBI lineage: Eukaryota > Viridiplantae > Streptophyta > Magnoliopsida > Poales > Poaceae > Poa > Poa pratensis. The sequence goes on along the minus strand of CAMZMU010000097.1, from coordinate 11,361,684 downwards.
TCTCTTGGAGCCAGCTCGATGAGCCATTTTGCGACTCGACCCGTTGCATTGGGGTTTGTGAGGATATCACCGATTGCTGAGTTACTTACCACGGTGATCGGGTGCTCGGTGAAGTAGTGTGTCAACTTCCTTGAGGACATGAATACAGCGTATGCCAGCTTTTGATAGTGCGGGTACCGCTGTTTTGATATGGAGAGAACCTCGCTCAGGTAGTAGACTGGACGTTGTATGCTTTGGATGTGCCCCTCCTCCATGCGTTCGACTACCAGTACGGTGCTCACCACCCTGTTTGTAGCCGAGACATACAGGTAGAGTGGTTCCCGTTCCTTAGGTGCGACGAGGATCGGAGGGCTTGTGAGGATCCGCTTGAGATCTGTGAAGGCTGCTTCAGCTTCTGGCGTCCACTCGAACTTGTCCGCCTTCTTCATCAGTCGATAGAATGGTAGAGCCTTTTCACCCAGTTTGCTGATGAATCGACTGAGCGCTGCTACTCGTCCTGCTAGTTTCTGCACATCGTGAAGCTTTGAAGGCCTTTGCATTGTGAGGATGGCCTGTATTTTCTCCGGGTCTGCTTCGATTCCACGGGCAGAGACTAGGTACCCTAGGAGCTGCCCGGCTGGAACGCCGAACGTGCACTTCTTAGGATTGAGCTTGATATGGAAGCGTTTGAGGTTTGCGAACGTCTCCCTCAAATCGTCGAGTAGTGTGTGTTCTTCCCTTGTGGTAATGACAATGTCATCCACGTAGACCTGGACGTTGCGTCCGATTTGCTTTTTGAGGCAGTCCTGCATCATGCGCTGGTATGTTGCACCCGCGTTTTTGAGCCCAAAGGGCATAGTTGTGTAGCAGTAGACCCCGAGTGGGGTTATGAACGCCGTTTTTTCTTCGTCTTCTTGCTTCATCCTTATCTGGTGATAACCTGAGTAAGCATCCAGAAAGGAGAGTCGTGCGCATCCGGCGGTGGAGTCGACGATCTGGTCGATTCGGGGTAGCGGGAAGTGATCCTTTGGACAGCACTTGTTCAGCGCTGTGAAGTCCACGCACATCCGAAGGATGTCTGTATGCTTCTTCTCTACGAGTACGGGGTTGGCCACCCATTGTGATTTCTTGATTTCCCTAATGAATCCTGCTGCGAGTAACCGGTCGACTTCAGATTCGACTGCGGTTCGCTTTGGGCCGGAGATTCGACGCATCGTTTGCTTGACTGGCTTTGCATCTGGAAACAATTGGAGAGAGTGCTCGGCGAATTCCCTGGGAATACCTGGCATGTCGGCTGGACACCACGCAAATATTTCCCAGTTCTCACGGAGGAATTCGACGAGCGCGCCTTCCTATGCGATAGGCAGGCTCGAAGATATGTTGACTGTCTTGGACGGATCGGTCGGGTGCACCTGATGCGACCTTGTGTCATTTGTAGCATTGAAGGATCTGTCGACTGCCAACTTCTTATGCTCCGGAAGGAGTGTGCGGTCGTTGGAAATCGCCAGTCGGCGAGTGATTCTTCCACCCCGAACATCTCGGAGATTTTGCTGAACTCGCGGTCGCAAGCATCGGACCTTTGAAAGTTTCCACGGACAGTGATGACTCCCTTTGGTCCTGGCATCTTCAGCGTGAGGTACGTAGTGTGGCACCGCCATGAATCGAGCAAACGTCGGGCGACCAAGAATAGCATGGTATTGTGATTTCCAGTCGACGACCTCGAACTCAATCGACTCTGTCCTGAAGTGGCTTTTGTCCCCGAACGTAACGTCGAGTTGTATGGTGCCTTCTGGGCTAATTGCTTTGCCAGGAACAATACCGTGGAAGGTATTTGAAGATTTTGGGAGGTTTTCGACTGACCTGTTCATTTTGCGGAGCGTGTCCGCGAAGATGATGTTTATGCCGCTGCCTCCATCCATGAAGACCTTGGTCATGGCGTAGCCTCCTATTTGCGCGTCGAGTACCAGAGCCGCGTGCCCTGGTCGAACTACAGCTGGGGGATGATCCTCTCGACTGAAGCTTATGATGGTTTCCGATCCCTTCAGAAATTCGGGCACGGCAGGAGGTGCCATGACAGCCATGTTCACCTGTCGAGTGATTAGCTTTTGCTGCCTGTTGGAGGGGCGACCCTTTTGTATCATGTACATCTGCCCGTGGGGCTGTGGATATTGATCATCTTCCGCCCGTAGTACGGGTTGTATGGCACCTGCGAGGTTTGCGCCTGGAGCAGGCTGTGGTGGTGGTTGCGGTGGCGGCTGTGGCGCCATGAGAGCGGGCACAGCGTTCGGCTGTGGTGCGGGTGCAGGCGTGGGCTGAGCAGGTGCTGGGCCGTACCTTTTGAGTCGTATCATGTAGTCAGTCGCCATTTGGTCGAATTCCCTGCAGTTCCTTAGGGTGTGATTGGAGCGTAGTTTTCCGTCGTCCCCCTTGAAGAGGTGGAATCTGCACCAGTCGTCCATCTTTTCCTCGAATGACCGCTCGGGTTTTGCGTCGCTGCGTTTGCGCCATTCTTGCCTTTTGTAGCTGTCGCTCCGCTGCTCGCGATCTCGACTGTCCCGTCGATCATCCGAGCGTCGATTGCTTCTATCTTGGTCTCCCGGGTTGTGTGTATCCAGCCGCCATGAACTCGGGTCTGTTATCGTCGTAAGGACGTTTGGAACGTTTGCGCCTGCGATCTTCTCTGTATGAATCTCTGCGGCCTCGACTGCCGCTTTCGTAGTTGTCGCGGTGGGGAAGCACGGGATCTGCGTACAGAATCCTCTCCATCTGCCCACTCAGTCGCAACTTTGATGAGGTCAGCCAGGGAGGTTGGCTTTTCACGACCAGTGCCTCTTTGAAGTCCTTCCTGGCGAGACCTTGTATGAAGGCATCCATGGCCCTGTCTTCTGACACTTTGCCAACCGAATTGCGTATTTCGGTCCACCGCCGTATGTATGATCTCAACGACTCGTCTGATCGTTGAGTGCATGCCCTTAATTCTTCGAATGTCTTCGGGCGCTCACATAGAGGCTCGAAGTTTTTGATGAAGTCTCTGCGGAAATCGTCCCACGAGTCGTATGATGATGGAGGGAGCGCCTTGAGCCAGTCGCGGGCAGTTCCTTCGAGCATGAGTCGTATGTACTGCATCGCCGTGGTGTTCGTGCCACGCTGGCATGCCACGGCGAGTCTGTAATCTTCTAGCCACCCGGAAGGTTCTTGGCGACCGTTGTACTTGGGTTGTTCGCCTGTCAACTTGAACCTTTGGGCATCCGCGTCTCACGGATGCGTCGAGTGAAGCACAATGCTCCGCATGGCTCTGGTTCGATCAGAGTATGAATCGCTGCTATAGGATCTTCGAGATCTGCTTCTGCTGGACCTGTGCCGGCGCGTGCTTCTCCTTCCTTCATCCGAGTGGTGGCTGCGACCACTGCGATGATGTGCTGCGTGTCGTGAGTCGACTATGTCGCGATCGCGATTCCTTGCTGGAGTTTTGTCTTCTGGCTGTATAGCCTGTGCCGCTAGAGCTAGCGATTTGAGTTGTTGGCGATGCAGGGCTGCGTTAGGGTCATTCGCCGGAGGTTGCATTGCCTTGAGGTAAGCACCTACGGAGAATAATGCACCCGCAGCAGTTTTGGGCACTGGGATTCCGTTAGCGTCCTCTGTCATGAACGACAGGTTACGGGTGATTGCTACCCTTTCATGTTCTGGAAGGCTTGCCAACCGCGACCTAGGTCGTGGGGTTGGTTGCATTGTGGACCCGAGGGATTGCTCCCTTCTTCGGGCACTCGAGAGGCTGGCTTGCCTTTTGCGCTCTTCGAGCGTCGCTCGGTAGTTTTGCAGTCGAATTGACTCCTGCCAGTTGAAGTACTGGAAGGTCAACATCTCCTCTGGGGTGGAATTTGGTGGCATCATTGTGCACTCCTTTATGACTTTATCTGCTTTTGCTGCCATCTCCTCCGTGATTGTCAAGGTTGTGACCCCATCCGGCATGGTTACCGTGCATGGGAATTGTGCAGGCCTGCGAGCGGCTGCGTCTGCGGATGATTCTGCGGAGAAGGCCACGTAGACCTGATGGGGCGTGACCCGTGGACAGGTGTATGTGCTGTCGATTCCAGTCATGGACTCGACGTCGCCGTCGAGGCTCATGTCAGAGCCAGTATGTTCATCGAGTAGATCTTCGAGGCGAATCTCGTTGTCGATGTGCTCATCGCCTATGCTCATCTCGGTGTTGGCGAAGCCATTATGGATTTCTGAGTCGAGGTTGGTGTTGGTGAAGATCTCCGAGTCGACGTTGCTGTCGTTATGAATCGCGGGCTCGTAGAAGTCATCGAGGGAGATCCCGCAGTCGAAACTCTCGTCGAGTGGTAGGTTGAAGTCGACGTTGCTTGTGCGGTATGCTGATTCTGCCTCCTCGCCTTGGAGTTCCGTCATCATGAACCTGTCGATCTCGCCGGTCGACATGGTTGTTGCGGGCGAGCAGGCTTCAGGAATCGACGACGGGGCGAGCGCAGTCGACGGAGCCTCGAGTGCGCCCAGCGCCAGTTGTTGCGGATCTGTCGAGTCCTGCGTGCCAAGATTGTTTACGAAAAAATTGAATGCTCCAACAGTTAAACTCAAACCTGATTCAAGGCCGGAAAACGCCTCCTGAAGCTCCGGCGAGTGCGGATTGAAATTCATTGGAAGAGCAGATGCGCTTTTTGCAGGTGAAGCGGGCAGGCTGCCGCTTTTCGAGTGGATCGGCGAGTCGCCGTGTGTCGCCTGGATCGGCGAGTTGCTGTTTGCTGACATGGCCGGCGAGTTGCCGTTTGCAGATGAGATCGGCGAGTTGCCGTTTGCTGGTGTGATCGGCGATTTGCCGTTTGCTGTTGGGACCGGCGAAACTTCGAGTCCAGCGCTATTCTTTCCCACAGACGGCGCCACTTGACGAGGGGTAGACTCATCAAGACCCATGGTTAAGGTCCCTAGGTTATGAATATGGGGGAGAGAACGTGGTAGAGCTGGAAGTATCGTCGGCTGACAAGCAGGGCAAAGATTTTACCCAGGTTCAGGGCCCTCGTGTGGAGGTAACACCCCTACGTCCTGCCTGTCTGTTATTGCTTTGTGAATATGATGGTTACAAGGTCCCGGCGAGATGTCGATCTCGCTAGGGTTTGTGGCTCTGGTGGTTCGTTGTCTGGTTCGATGGCCCTCCCAGTCCTTAAATAATAGGCTGGGTCTCGGGTGTTCGTAACCGACTCGATTTACAAGTAAGGAAACTCTAAACCGACTATTGTTTCGCCAAACTTGGAGGATACTCCATCTTCGTGGGCCTCCCTTCATGGGCTTCATGTAGGCTCTGATAGTTGGGCCTAGTCGATACGTGCACCAGGTACCCTCATGGTAGGGTACCCGATAGGCATACCCATGTCATCCCCGTTGACGAGAAGTGGTACAACAGCTAGCAGAGCAGCTCGCCCAAGAGCACGGCGACAACGCCCGGCGCTGCCGGTGAGAAGCAGCACAATAGCAAAGCAGCTCGTCCGAGAGCACACGGCGAAACCGCCGGCGCTGCCAGCGAGAAGCGGCACAACAGCAAAACAGCTCGTCCGAGAGAACGACGATGGCGTGCCGTCGCCGGCGAGAAGCGACATTGCGGCACAACAGCTCGCGAAAGAGCACGGCGAAGGCGCGCAAGGGCAAACTTTTGATTTTGTTTCATATGCGGGCGTATGTGGCCTTCGTGGGCACCCGCATATATTTAGTGGGCTACCGCGGAATGCCCATTTATCATGTGTGGGACTGTGTGGGTATTAAGCGGGGGCCCATGAGCAGTCCCACCTGCACCCTGAGTCCCGTCCCGTCCACTATGTTTGAAGGATTTCTCTCGTGTGCGTGCGAGGCCAGGCTGGCTAGCTGGGCTGGGCCTTGATGCTTGGCTAGGCTAGGGAGTTGGTGGGCTTATGCGGCTGGGTAGCATTAAAAAAGATCGATATTTACATGTGTAAAGAAAAAAAACGTGTACAAAAAAGATAGATCCATATCAAATACAATCTCCTGCCGTTTTGATCCGTGAGAAGTTCGTGCGAGTAGGATAGCTTCCCAAACAGACGTGTACGGGCTGGACTCGTGGTCTCGTGCACTATGTACAATAGTTCAGATCGTTTACGTTTAAATTAGGATCGGTGGTTGTCGTATGTCGCGACACCGACCGGTAAAAGACCAGCACGCGGAAAAACCACGGCGGAAAATAAACCTGTGTAACAAGCGATCTAAAACCGGCAGTAGCGAGGAGTCCCGATCGCGATCGATACTCAGCGCGCCTCGTCGCATGTCGCTTCGTCCCCGGCTTGTCGCGTTCGGGCCGCGGATGCAAATTAATCAAGACGAAGCTGCTTGCATGCATGTACAAAGCCGAGATGGGCACCGCCTGAACGCCACACATGCAACGTTTTGTTTTTATGCTACACAAACATGGCAGCTGGGGCTCTTCACAAAAAGAACATGCCAGTTGGAGAACTACGTATCGCAATCTCCTCCCATGTCAGAGAAACTTTTTGTCGAGACTCGAGTCCTCTCATCGGATCAGTTAATTAAGGCTTGATTAGTCAAAATAGGCCTAGCTAAAACAATGTTTTTGTATTAAAGGAAGGTGGTAAGAAAACCTCTACAACGATTTGTTTTTTGAAATAATAAAAACCGTGTGATTGGATTATACAACCACTTTCCGAACCAAGTTGAGTTACAGAGTTAGGCTCACTTATTTAGCTAAAACATTATTATACTTAAGGGGATGAAAATTAAGGTGAAACCCAACATATTCTTATAGTTATATTTTACATCCGTTACAACGCACGAGCATCTTGCTACGGAGCATCCCAATTTTTTTCCGATGCCCGTAGCAACGCACGGGCACTTTGCTAGTGATGTTTATCTAAAGTACCTCAGTCTCCTAGCATCAACCACCATGGATTAACCAACTGCATCGGGTCGCATATTTTTTGCTGTTAAGGCACTCTAACCTCGGAGGCATGGCAAGGTAACTCGCCCCATCTTTTGTCTCGTTGCGTGTTTTGTTTCGTGCGCCAACTTGCATTATCTGGCGCCACAGGTGTGTGTGTGTGTGGACCTGGAGACATGCTGCAGGATATATTTAGTGGCTCAATTATTAAAACGAAAATCAAGGGGGGAAATTGGCGCGAGAATAATTTCCATACGATTCTTGCTGACTTAAACTGTTTATAAGCAGTTCCGTCACTGAGTAATATGACGAGGCCGGCGAATTTGCACGTTCCAGCAGGCCTCGGCGCAGTCGGAGAGCACGCAGGCAGGGCCCCGGCCGGACGTGGAACTCGCTTGGCAGCGATGAAGCCCGTCGTTCTCGAGCGCCCACGCGCCGGGACGAAGATTTCAGGCGCGCGCATGTGGCGCACCGACAGCGACCGAGCGATACCCCGTCGCCCTCCATCCCGGTTACTGCTCCGGCCGCCGTGGCGTCGCTGCCAGACACGGCGAGGTCGCCATCGGTGACAAGGCCAGTGTGAAACGGCGAGCAGCATGGGCTTTTGTTCGTCAGCGACCAACTCGGTGGAGAGGTCGACGGAGTGGAGACGTGGCGCCAGGAGGCGGCTCTGCCTGCAGCCTGAACGCCGCAACCCGGCCCCTCGGCCGGCCGGCATCTATTTCCTTCCTGCTACACTAGTGCTGGTGTCCGTCTCACTCACTCGTCAGTGTCCAATGACTGGAGGAGCACATTAAACAGACGGGAAGCGGCCGGTGTCTATCCGTTCATGAGTGAGTTCTCGCTACGTCTCACATCATCACATGCTCACCCGCCCTGTTATTGGACGTGGTCTCTCCGTTTTTCTCTCAGTCACTCACGTTCCTGTTGTGCGATTGCAAGACCAACAGTTTGGTCCTGGAGACGAACAGGAGGAGGGAGATGAAGATGGTCGTCTACACCGGTAATGGCGTGACTATTATTCTTCCTTCCACTTGCACCCCTAGCTATATATGTCCTATGGGCCTATGGGGTGTTTTACTTTTGATGAACTCTTTAGCTACTAGTTCTATGAGTGATATGAAAGGGAATCGTCGTCTTTCGATCCTGCGAAAACTGTACGAGCATGCCAATCTTGAAACTCGATGACTCTAGCCTGATCCCGGATGGATCTAATAACTAGCTACTTGCCGATCGAGCTACCAAACAAGGAAGGACGTGGTTTTGTTTTCTCACTCAAGTAGAAAGGGGAAAGTAGTACTAGTGAACTAGTGATAACTTTTTTAGTATGAGAGTACTTCGATAGGATGGAGTACTAAGTACTGCTCGATAGTTACATATGGTGCAGCAAAAGGATGATGCCCACGGCTTAGCCTACCAACCAAGCCTGAGGTAGTACATGTAGTAGATTTCCATTTCGTGAAGTTTTTAGCTAATGATTTGGCCGTTCACATGTGTCCTTTCATCTAACGGAATCCATACGCCGTTGGTTAATTAGCATCCTCTCTTTTACCCAACCCATAGGCAACAGAGCCCATATAATTGATCGGCATGAAAACAAAACTTGATCTCGTTGGAATCTCCTAGAGCTCCACAGTGGTAACACCTGCTGTATTGAAAAGTGACATCAATTTCACTCGTACGGCCTGGCTAGCTGTTTCTTCAGATGCATGTGTCGCCATGCTTTGTTGCTAATCATTGGCGGAGCAGAACAACAGTGTGTTGTTCTCCATCGATCGTCTTTTTATTGGTGGCGAAGGAGATGGGCAAATTATTGGATTGTGAAACGATGGAGTAAACTACTACGCGTGGTTTCTGACCATGCACATCCATATATAAAGTAAAGGTACGGTTATGCAGTGTTGCTGTGTTAGCTAATGTGGATCGACGAGGCGCCCGGCTTTGTTTCTGAGTTCGTAGCGAGCGAGTTTACTGCCCTCCAAGTTTAATGGAATCCCTCGCCTAAAAGAAAAGAAGTACTGTAAGTAGGTAGGTATTCCCTACGTTTGGAAAAGGATGTCTTTCATATATCCAAATTTAGATGTATGTGTATACTAAAACATATCTACATACATCCGAATCTAGACAAATTGAAGACATCCTTTTTCGGACGGAGGGAGTAGTATACAGCCGCCGATAATCATAAACTCGTGTGCTGTACTCTTCGAAAATCCCATCGATGGGTTCATCCCGTCGTTTTCGGCCGCCCGAGTGCAAGATTTCCAAGCGCGCATGGGCGCCGAGAGCGATACCCCGTCGAGCTCCTGGCCACTGTTCCGGCAGAGGGAGGCCGCGATCGCGGATCAACAGAGGGAGGTGACGGGCGTGAGTCCTTCGAAGGAGGCCCATGACCGCGGTGTTTCCATCCGGGAGAAGGAGATTGACGGGAGATGTGTGGTGCGAAATTAAAGAATCTACGCCGATCGATCTCTGACGCCGTCGACGTTCGCGTTCGTGTCTGTGGCGTGCGGATATCGGCATGCAGCATCCACGTATGGGCTAGGAGCCACTCCAAATTTAACTTGGTTGTCGTCGCCTCGTCGTTCAGCTGTGAGTTGCATGGCTACAGTGAACACATTATAGCTGCTCTCTAACTGGAGTACATGGAAATTCTTTGGCCATGTTTGGTTCATGTAGCAAAGTAGGTGAGCTGGTCTGGAAGTTGGTAAAAGTTAGTAGACTGGCGCAAAACGAAATCTTTTAGTTGACGCGTTGTTTGCTCATCTACGAGTTTCAAAATTTTGAATCGCATGAACCTTAAAGCAGCCCTGACTCTGTCCCCGAAGGAACTGCCAAATCGACCGTTTTTTCAGAGTCACCTTTGCCATGCAGGCAACACACAACACAAGACATGCAAGTGTGAGTGAATCTTGCATGGCTATCTCACGCCACATGCAACGCGCCGACACAACCAAATGCCGTGCATGCAAATCTAACAACCCACCTATTTTTTCAACGAGCTCTCACTTTTATCCGGTGTTTGGTTTGAACTTCACAGCCGGGGGGCCTGGCCTTAGAGCATCTCCAGCAGCTCATCCACATTTGGTCCTCTATATCTCCATATAGAGGATCATCTATAAAGATTCCTTTTTAGATGTTCCCAGTTTTCCAGCAGAACATCTATATTCAGGACATCTATAATCTCTCTCCTATATTTTAATAGTATCCTCTAACTACAACTTAACAGCACGCAGCCCACGTCGCCTCCCATCCCACGCCCCCTGCTCCCTCCCAGGACGGCGCCTGCATCCATGCCCCTCCCCCATCTCACTCAGCGCGGCGCCGGAATCCCCCATCTCCCTCATGGCGGCACTGCCCCCAATCGAGCCTGCATCCATGGAGGCGGCCGCCCACAACATGCCCCGCTGCCGTCTCTCCTCCCGCGCGCATCTAGGAGGCGGCGGCCCGCAACGCCTCCACCGCCGCCCACACCAAGCCCCACCGCCATCTCGGATTCCCAGCGCCGCCTCCGCCCCCATCTACTCGGTACCCGACTCTGCCTCCGCCTCGTAGCTACTGGTCAAAGTCGACGGGAGAGGCATACCTGGGGAGGCCGAGTCGGCGGAGAGGCACCGGCGTCCTCCTCGTCGCCTACAACTTCTGGGTTCGCGCGGGACGGCGAGCGAGCGAGAGAGATGGTCCTGGCTTCGTCCCCCAAATGTGGATGAGGCACCCGGGATGAGCGAGGACATCTATCGATACATGTCCCTTTGGATGGGCTGCTGGAGAGCGTTTTTGGGCCTCCGTCCTCTAAATTTCGTTTGGATGTCCATATAGAGGATCTCCTGGAGATGCTCTTAGGGTGAAAAAGGTTGCATGAGTGCCAAATATCCCCTTGTAATTGGCTCCCAATCTCATATGCTACTGCTTGAATAAAAATTTCGAGAAAATAGTAAATCATTTTTAAAATTGGTGATGAACATATGCAAGTTTTCTACATACGTGCAAAATATTTTCTTTTTTTAGAATTTTTTATTCAGTCCGAATCATATAAGCTCGGGAGCCAAACGGCCCTCTAGCAACGGTTTTTTTCTTTTTTTTTAACGGGTGTAGCAAAGGTTGGAGCACTAGATCATCTACTCCTGTCCAACGATTATCTCTCTCTACTGGGTGCACTGCTAGCGCTAGGGAATGTCCAATGCCTGGATGAGATCGGCAATGTCCAATGCCTGGATGAGCATTCGTCGTGAGATCGGCAATGTCCAATGCCTGGATGAGCACATTAAAACGATGGGAAGCCGTGTGTCTCCTCAACTACACGCACACAGTGGGAAAGCAACAATTAATCCAACCGCCCATTTAATTGACCACGAGTTTCCTCGAATCACACACACATGCTCGCCGTCTTATTGGAGGCACCGCACGTGCTTGGGCTCCCCTTCGCTCGGTCACGCTCGCTCTGTGCAATTAGTTTACCCTTCAGACAGGAAATTGAAAAAGAAACTTTTCACATGCACGCATGGATGGCTATTTTAGTAATCTCCTACTCACCAAAGATAAATCTGACTAAATAAAATTAAAACGTGGGTAAGAAATGATATTCATGTGACTCAAAGGAGATTATCCGGCATTCCTTCATCTCGTGCCCTTTTGTCTGTCTTATATGGCTATCGTGCTTGTAACCTATAATTTGCCCCCACCAATCAAATCACATATATGTTTAGATATTGGTTGAATGAGAGTGGTGAAAATACTAAACATAAAATTCAAATGGGAGTTGCAGCTTTATGTTTGTCGAAATGGAATTTTCGAAACAATATTGTGTTTAACAAGACAATAAATACACACTTTTTGCAGATTAGTAGGACTGAGGCGTATTGGATTCAGCTATGAGCTTGGAGCAGCTAGAGGTTAGATCTTTTAAATCATGGTGGACGGTGATCCACTCATAGATTGTATAATGCATAGATGTTTTATGCTTTTTAGATGGTTCATTTTCGTACCGGCAATTTCTGCTCTGTGATGATAAACTGGATGATATATTTTTTAATAAATGACCGTGTGCATCAATTGATGCAAAGGTCAGTGTATACCCCGTTTTCAAAAGAAAAGGAGGCATGCTCTACGGAACCATCATCTGGCACCTTATGCTCTCTTCTCCTTGATCTTGTCGCATGAATAAGAGGGTTGTCCGGACTTTTTATTTTGTTGTTGTGGTTGTGTGCATCTTATTATGTAGTGACCGAGTGTAAATTATGTTACATGTGTCGTTGTGAAGAGAACTTTTGCGTTAATAATAGAAGCTCCGTTCATAAAAAAAAGGAGTTGGACAAACGTACTCCAGAGTTCAGACCAGTCTTCAAAATATAAATTGATTTGAAACACTACATCATGATGACAAAGATTAAAATTTCTTGGTAACATTTTGGCTTGCGAATCATATAAGTCCTTACCCAAGTGTTCTACCGAAAGATGAAGGGATTCTTCTAGTGAGATTGCTTATCGTCGATCGGGAGAATTCACTCAATCGTGTGCTCAGTCATCTAAGGTACAGTGTCCTAGCTCACAAGTCACGACGAATTCACAAATATGGCCACTCATGTCATGGAGCCTTTTAACACTCTCCCATCTCAGAAAATAAGGCGTAGTTGTATCATGTGTGTAAGAAAATATTTTAACTAGCAATTATGTTATAAATACATTATGGTAGTGATACAAATGTAACATTTAATTCGTTTAATATGAATCTAATATCATTTGTTTGATGTCATCGGAATTGCATGTCGATAAAGTAAATGTCGGTAGGCCGGGTTTATCCCATTTTCAAAGAAAAATGGGACTATTGTTCGTGAAAGTCCTACAAACTGCATAAAAATGCCTTGCACCTTATAACTCATTGATCTTTTTAGGCAGTGGAAACTCAAGGACTCTTGCAGATGCATCTTTGATACTTGGAGCCTGATCCCAGATGGATCATCTGCTTGCGGAGCTACCAAACAAGGAACGAGATTGCTATACTTTCTCAAGTAGAAAGGGAAAAAGTGACTTGAAGAGTACTTTGCTATCTAGTACTAGCTGCTACTATTTGATAGTTACAGATGTTGCAGCAAAAGCATAATCCCCACGGCTTAGAAACCAACCATGTGTTAGTACATTTGGAATTCCATTTCGTGCTAGTTTTACCGATGGCTGGGCCATTCCCCATGTACTCTCATCTAACGAAATTTGTATATCATTGATTAACTAGGACCCAATCCCATAAGCCTATGCACACAATGAGTTAAAAATTGTACAGTTTGCTCATTTTATACCGTGTCGATAATTCAGAGTTGAGATTCCTATCCACAAAGAAAACAAGCTGGATCCCGTTGGATTCTCCTAGAGCTTTACAGTGATAGTACCTACCATCTTGACAACTGACTTCAATTTCACACGCGTACGGCTTGGCTGTTTCTTCAGATGCGTTTGTGGACGTGGATTGGTGGGACTCGTATTCGCTGACTTTGCCAGGGCTCAACGTCACCTGACTTTGAGTCACTGGCAAGTGGGCCCACTGTAGGTGGGGTCCACATGTCAGCCACAAAGTCACCGACTCCCCAACGTCAGCGAATCCCGAGCGGGATTGGTGGAGCATCGGCAGATCCGACAACACTTGTGAGTTACTATCATAGAACGTCTTGGCATCGGTGAGGACCAGATGACAAAAATCAAATGAGGGCAAAATGTGAAAAAGCCAGAAGCCCAGAAGGAAGGATCATATTTTTTTGAAACGAAGAAGGAATGGTCATTTGAAGTGACGGTTTTTGTCGATGTAGAAAAGGCTGTGGAAATAAGTCATCGCTTCTTTCTATCAAACTGATAATTTGTTGGCCTGGGGCATAATCATACTCCAAGTCATAGCTCGGATAATATGGATTCGAAAGTCCTTTTATTAGATAAGAGAGGGGGGGGGGGGGGGGGTATCCCGGCCTCTAAATCGATTTATGCACACGGCCAAAATTGGTAAGTCATAGTTGCAAAGAACGATACATAGCTGAAGCAAAATAATACAGAATAGTACACCCTTGTGCATCATAATTTTTATTGTTAAGGCGCCAGCCATACATTGTTGAGATATACCGTGCTACCTTCTTCAAACGATTGCACCCAAAGTTCAGTGACGACCGCGCCTCCACTGGGTGAGTACAAGACCACGTACGGAGACAGTGGTTGGCCTTGAGTATGACCAACTGGGACAACACGTCGATGCCACATGTGACAGCACATCAACCGCACCTAAGAAAGAACTAGGTTAATATCACGATACTACCATTCCCCGTCGACTTCGATTCTCGGCACGGCTTATTCGACACAAGTCATGGTTATGACATATTCGATTTGAAGCTCGATGGTTTTTGTCAGGACAAATGTAACAAAGGGTGCAAATGATTGTGGAGTGCAAGGCTTTGGGCAATTTGACCAACACCACCAACTGAATACAGCTAAAGGAATGGAACCACACATCACAGGCATATAGGCACTTCAATAGGAAGTGCTCAATGTTATCCTCACAATGCGAGCTGAGGGGGCATGAAACTTGATGCTTACGAAGATCTTGTATTACAACAATGTTTACAGTTTCCATAACAACTCCGTACATCGAGGTGATTCTCCCTTGGAAGGTGATTCTATAGGTTACTTAGAAGAATGAGCCCCTGAAGCTTCCAATTGTCATGGCCAAAACATCAAGAAACTTTAACTTCATTCATACATATGTAACTAACATGTTATAAATCTCAATAGAAGACACAGAGATGTCGAAGAACAAAATGAATAATTTTGAACATAATAATTTAATGCGGCAATTCAAAACGGATCTTGAGTGCATGAAAAGAAAGACACTGAATATGCGACAAATTCTGAAAAAGCTTAGACATGTGCATGTCCATGTACTATGTGCGCATGTAAATTTCAGTAGAAAAAGACATTGTGTGGCCTATGTAAAAGAGAGAAAAAATGGTTATAAAATCTCTTTAAAAAAAGAATGAGTGCCTACCAGGACGAGCCTTTGGTGGCATTGATATAGTAGAAATCCACTTTTATGAGAATTTTTGAAATTTTGCTCCCGACGGGAGTCAAACTCGGGTTGCTAGGAGCAGCACCGCGCCTCTAACCACTGGCCCACAACCCCGTTCTCCCTAAAATTGTCTTTTTACAGCACCGATATTTCTTACTTGTTTTTAGAGCACCATATATGAAAATTTTGGATTTGAGTATAGATTTATACATCGTGCCCATACTAACTATATGAAAACAGAGCCATTCCGCGAGCTGAGAGCGCTCGCGGTACTGTTCCTATGAACAGGTTCGGCAGCTGCTGACGTCATCACGACGTCCCAGTGGGACCGGCCTGCCAGCCTTTTTCTTTTCCCTTTTTTTTTAAAAAAATCTAAATACTGGAAAATCAACAACTTTAAATATATCCATCTGGAAAAATATGGAAAAAATATCAACATGACCAAACAAAAAATAAATGCTAACTAATTATGGCATATGATCAAATTTCAAATTTGAATATTTCAAACTTTTAAATGTCTTTCAAATCTGATCATTTTACAAACACAAAAAAAATCAAATCTGAAAAACTTCCCAATTTGAACATTTTTCGAAATCTAAACAATTTTTAAACGTTAACTCTCTTTGCATTTCAACAATTTTCAAATCTGCACAATTTTTAAATGTTGACATTCCCAAAATTGAATTTTACCCCACGGGTTCGACATTTGAATATTTCAAAAAAATTAATACCTTTCAAATCTAACCATCTTATAAACGTAAAAAAAAATCAAATCTGAATAACTTCCTAATTTGAACAATTTTCCAAAACTAAACATTTTTAAAACGTAAGCTCTCTTTAAAATGCTGAAATTCGTAAAAATTATATCTTTTAAACTATGATTCAGAATAATGCAAATAATATATCGAAATTTGCAGAAAATCGAAACCTTTACAACTATTGCATCTCCATGCATGACAACTATTGCATTCCATGCATGATTAATCAAATTTAATTCCTGTTTAATAATTACATAAAAAACTGAAATTTGTAAAATTTATATCTTCTAATCTGTAATTCGAAATAATGCAAACAATATATCAAAATTTGCAGAAAAAATAAAACCTTTACAACTATTGCATTCCCTGCATGATTAATCAACTTTAATTCCTGTTTAACTAAAAGAGTAGTTCCTGTAAAGTTTTCCAGTAATAATTTCTTTAAGATATTTTTCCACGGGGAACAAATTTTTGACTGCAATTTATGAGACTTTTGCAAAATTCGAAATCTTTTTCTCGCGTTCACATTTTCGACCCACCTTTTAAACAAAGTTTTCTGGTATTAGTTTCTTTAAAGTTTTCCGATAATTGTTTCTTTAAAATATTGTCCCCACGGCGAACAATTTTTTACTGCAATTTTTGAGCCCCAAATTTATGAACAACAAACTACTGTACGGGACCTGCTCACATTTTCGTCACAACTTTTAAACTTTGTTTTCCCGGTGGTACCTTCTTTACTACAATGTCGATGTACTTTTCACATGAACAACCAAAAATAGCATCTTATTTTCTCCTAATTTAATTTTTTTCTTCACGCTCACATTTTTAACACTCCTTTCAAGCATAATTTCCTGTTCGTAGTTTCTTTAAACTAACGACGAACAAATTTTTGACTGCAATATGTAAGGTACAACATAATTTCCTGTTGGTAGTTTCTTTGAACTAACGACGAAAAAAAATTGACTGCAATATGTAAGCTACAGATATTTCGATTTCTCGAACCCGTAGACATTTACAACAAATATTTTTTAAAGGTAGGTTTCCAACAGTAATTTTTTAGATAATTTCCCAGCGTAGAACAAATTTTTAACTATAATCTGTGAAATTCAATATTTCCCATCTCATATAAAAAACATAATTTTCCAATGATAGTTTCTTGAGCAAACAATTTTTTCCCTGCAATTTGTGAACCGCAATTTTTTACAAACATGAAGCTACGATGACGATGAATTACTCACATTTCTGACACACCTTTCAAACATCATTCCCCAATGGCAACTTCTTCACTACAGTGTCAAGGCACTTTTCACATGAACAACAAAAAGTAACATCTTATTTACCCCTAATTTTCACTTTTACAAAGATTAAAATTTCTTTCCCGCGCTCATATTTTCAACACAAATTTAAAGCATAGTTTTCTGTGCACTAATTTTTTTTAGATTTGTCGACCCCATAAACACTTTCAACACAAAGTTTTAAAACTTAGTTTCCTAACGGTAATTTTGTAGGTAACTTTTCTATGAAGAACAAATTTTCAATTGTAATTCGCAAATTTCAATATTTCCCGTCTCATATCAACAAAAAGTCTAACTTTCCAACACAACGTTCATGTGAACAATATACTATTCCTGTGATGAACAAATTTCCCACCATAATTTGTGAGCCACAAATTTTTAGACTTCTTCCCCACGATCATATTTTAGACACATGCATTAAATCAAAATAAATTCTAGAACAATTTTACACCATATGCGTCAATTGAGCCCCTATGTAACACACCTTAGATGTTTCTGATTCAACATCAATAACAACTAATGTATCTCAAAGAGGTTTTTTTTTCTGTCTCATCATTTTCACCTGCAGCCACTTTGAGTATAAATGTATCTTGCTATATCACCTCAAGCAAATTAATGAGTAATTGCAACTATATATTAAACAATTTTCTTTTCTCATTGTATTACAAGTAGTGGTATTTTTGTTTGGTGTTGCTGCCACCGACGGAATGGCTGTGGTGCTGCCACATAATTACTTATCTACAAACAACCCATATGCATACAAAAATACACGATCATCCACCTGATATGCAATACAATACCATCAACAACATACACTGCCAGTTAAAACAATCAACAACAACATACACTGCCAATAAAAACATTCAAAAGAGATGCGGCGTGACGCCACACAAAATTCCACTAGTATTGCTAAGAAATAACAACATTTTTTGTTTGTTTGTTGCGAATTTGGGTGTTTGTTTGAGCACGAGTGCACCACAAGACACGGTGCATGGGATAAGCCCTCGGTGATAACAGAATTCCTGGCCACCAATCATTCCACGCCCAACGTGTTTTTTGCAAATTAAAGACTACTGCTACAAGGTGATAGCGCAATCTTTCACCTATCAACTATCATGTGTTATTTTGTGGTGATCCAAATTCGTATATACTGATAAAGGCCGACTTGTGACGAGGAGAGCGGAGCGTCCCGGAGGGGGGGGGGGGGGGGGTACGGTACGAGTTGTTTCCGGGTCGGACTGCAGTTGACCTAGGGTTTTACCACTATATATACATCTTGTAAGCCGCCGGCTGGGATAAGTCGCAGTGTGTAAATCCCCGACGTTTGTAACCTCACCCCGATATAGTGAAGTGTTGCTGGCTGGCGCCCGTGGTTTTCCTCTCCTTTGTTTGGAGAGGTTTTCCACGTTAAAATCTCGTGTCCCCTTTGGTTTGATCGTTCCGCTTTTCGTCGTTTATTTGCTATCGTTTATAACATCATGGTAGTGCAATCTTTCACCTATCATTTCACATCCCATTTTCCCCCCTTTCTAGAGTTCCTTATCCCCTGCACTCCTCAACGAGTCAGGATCACCTAAAAGGAACAAACAAACAAGCAAAGGAGCCCATGCATATCATGGCCTTTCAGACAGGTTTCCAGAGGCTACCTTCCAAGCAAGCATCCAGACACAAGTACATAATATATATATTTCTTGATATATAAAACCACCATGTCTCCGAATCACATGAAGTGCCTCATGTCGGGACAAAATGTTAAGCATATGCAATATAAATTAATATACTTGTGATGGATAATTGGACCATCAGGTACTGTTTCTTCAGATCAAACCGGATCAGGGCCTGGAGCTAGAGAGGTTGGGGCATATCTTGTGAGGATCAATATAATATAAATAAACTAATGGTGCAAGTGCAAGTTTGCTCAGAGAATTTTTGTATGAGTTCAGGAATCGTGTGGTCTACACACAACCCAGAAATTAAATACACGTGGTTAACCTACGACCGTGTGACATAAAAAAATGGTGTAACAGAAGTCCTGTGAATGAACATGAATTTCACCGTGCAATTTCAAAGAAAAAAAGAATTTCATCGTGGACTGTTCAGCCCAATTACAGTGGAAATCTAATTTGAAAAGCTACGTGCAGTAGGTAAACGAAAATAACAACACAATGCGGCATACAGAGCTGCATGTTCTGCGTGTATTTGTTTGTTAGTTTGTTCGTTTGTTTGCAATCACAAGTTCGTCATGCTAAGATCGGTCCCAATCCACATCCACCGTATGAACACGCGGCCAGATTTGTCAAGGAGAAGAAGAAGAAGCTAGCCTTGCCCGCCAAACTAATCCTAGTCTAGTCCTACGGGCTGTCTACTGTCTAGGATTGAAACCAGCATCCCTCAACATCAGAGTATACATATATCCAACAAGGCTTAATTTACACGCTCATCTACACATGGATGTTAATCACGGCGTAAAATAGTACTAAACCGTTGTGAAAAGAGCACCGAGTGAGGAAAAACTAGATATTTGCTGCTCCAGAGAATTGCATATCCAAGTCATGGGGCAATTGTAAACCACAATTCTTATATCAGCAAAGACATTATTTCGCTCATAGACCATTTAGTAGTTTAAAGCTGATACTGAGTGCATCTAGTCTCTATAAACAACACATATCAATGGTCAAACTGGATATCGAGGATGCACACGACCAAGTTCTTACAAGAAAATGTAACAGATGAAAAAAATGACATTGCATGTCATGAAGAATCAAATCATCGCACACAACAGTAACCGTGAACATCATCCACCATCGCTGGCAACACCTGGAGTACGAAAACTGTTGTCTAAACGAAACGTCTCTTGAAAATATGAGGGCGCACCGCCAACACATGATCCACCCTAAACCAGACTGAATGGATTTTCACCTCGAAAAGAAGTTGATCCAAATAGCATTCAAACAATGCCTTCAACAAGAGAATAACGTGTAGACACCGCAATTACTTTACATTGTCAATAAGGCCGGATCTAGCGTTTTCACCATCAAGTTCGAGGGCTCACTACTCGAAAAAACCACCAAACTTGGAGGCACCCTATGTCGTTGCTCGCACTTGTCCAACCAACAAAAACATACCTTCTAACCTTGACAACCAATAATCAGATACGAACCAAATGTCCATATATACATTTGGAAATTACACGCCTCAACGGGGACCACTCGGCAATGGAAAAAGCATATGCCACGTGTACGAGATCCATTTGCCGCGTCTAACAAAAACCTTCGAGGGTCTCTAAAGTAGAGTCCATCATTCAAGCAACTATTCCTTCAAGATGGCATCAACATAACATTGCACGATAAAGCCGGATCACCAATATAGGCACACTCGCACATGCCATGGACTTGGTATCCGGAATCTCCGACCCCATCCATGGTGCACGCACCTTGCCGATTGCAACACTCCAAGGGTGTCTTGGAGGAGCCAAACAAGAGCCACACAATTCACAACGCACACATCCCATCTTTTGCCGCATCTCCTTCGTCAATTTTAGCACCATGTTGGAGACTATAACATGTGGCACATGCCACAACAACCTCCATGTTGTCCTCCCGCGACACAACACAACTGCCGTTGACACTAACACTCATCATTGCACCCCACGAGCTCCCTCAGACACCATCGATCACTATCCCTCAAATGGGTGATCTAGCTGCACATATCCGCCACCTAGGCTTTCCCTTATAGAGGCAAGGGGTGGAAGAGTAGAAAAAACGCGGTGGTCGTAAAAGCTAGGGTTTTTGCCAGAGCCACCCTCTGCAACACGGGGAAAGAGATATAAGAGCAACTATAGTCAATGCTCTACTTTTTCGTCCTCTATAATGGTTATTATGAGGCCACTCTTAACAGTTCCCACAAGTTTTTACCGTTCATGCAATTGTGCACAAAGTTGGACGACCTAAATGTCCTCTACCATTCAGTTTTTTTTTTCATTTTTTGAATAAACTTGATTTGTCTCAAACTTGCTCAAATCGTTCCTACAAATTCTACTTCATGCCAATGCATATTGTAGACAACATTTCTTATCGAAGGCATATCTTTTGATCTTCAACCTAGTTACATTCTCCTTAATCTTCTGTTCATGGAGGATATCGGCCAAATGTAGCTCCATTTGCATCTTCTCATCTTCAATTCTATTATTCTCTTCTTCATTTTCCCTCTTTTCTTCCTTGATCTTTTTCATTGCTTCGTCTGTCTTCCGGGTTGCTAGTTCTAACTTCTTTCGTTCACCAGACATGTTTCATAGGAGTTTTTTTTTTTGTCAATTTTGAAGTTCAACTCTTTCCAAATAAGTAATTTTGCATTCAAGACCATGTTTCCACTCCATCTTCAAACCCCAAATATGTCATTCATTCACACGACGATTCCTAAGTATTTAGCAATTTAAGTTGAATTCGTGAAAAATACAACCGAACAAACCCTAGAACAATGTTCCTCGCTATATTCGGAGGTGGTATTTCTTACATGCCGTTCGCTGCCCTTGTTGGTGGTGTCCCACGACTCCATGGATGGAGGAGACGAGGTGATGGGGAGAGTAGGTGGCTCCAGCAATCTCTCCAGGCCCTCAGATTGGGGTAAGGGGAAGCTCGTTGGCCTCTATCAGCAGCCATGGAGATCATCGACGGCGCGTCGAGGGACTGGAGGTTGCAGGAGGATGTGAAAAGGCCAAGAACGGGACGACAGTGGTCGCAGCAGTTGACTGTGCACACGTTGCGGGAAGAGAGTAGGAGCTCAAGGAGAGAATGATCGGGAGGCCGTTTGGAATTATGAAGGCGCCTCTAAATTTGAGGTTTGGAACCCTATTTTTTAAGGTCCAAAGCCACAATTTTAGATGCCTCTTCGTAAAAAAATTAGAGGCCGAGATAGGGCGTCCCGTGGAGTTTTTCGTGAGCGTGCGAAATCGGCCAAATTATATGCAGACCAGCTTATTATAGGGTTTCTGCTCGAGATGCTCTAGTGTGAGTTCATTTAAGCAAAATCACTAACCAGTAAGACCAGTTACTAACTCACTGGCATATTTTTCTTCACATTTTTGTTGCAGCTCAAGCAGTGATGTGGTAAGAAAAAGGCAATGCCCCCAAGTGCCCAAGCCCAAACCCCAACCAAACCAGCCCCCTCTCCCTCCAATAATTGCAGCACAAGGCTCCCATGCTCGTGTTAAAAGGATGAACATGGCACTGAGGGTGAGAGGGCCCCTTCCCCATTCATTGTTCCAGCTTTAGAATCCCTGTCAGGGTTTTGGTGAAGACGACGAATGGCTTCTACAGTTCTACTCCAGCAAACAACCAACACAGCAAAGAAGAAATAAATAAAGGAAGAAGAAGAAGAAAAAATGATACACTACCATCTCTCCTCCTCCGCTGCCCGCCTACTATACCACCCCACTGCCACTAGCTCCATGGCTGTCCCTGCTCCATCGCCCACACCTGCACTTGCCTCTGCGAGCAAGTACTGACTGCTCCCCCAGCAGTCCCTCGGTATTTTGTTGTGTTGCGTGCCCGCGCGCGCGTGTCTGCTGCCCTGCCTGCCGCCCCCCATTCCTCCACCTCTGGCTCTCATCCCTATCAGGATAAGCTGCCGCTCTGTGCTTGCTCCCTGCTGATCTGCTGCTGCACTCGCGCTCTTCTTGTTTGTGTGTGTGCGCGCGCTCTGATGGTGGTCACCGTGCAATGATTCTTAGTTGGTTGCTAGTAGCTGCTTGCCGCCCTCGTCGCGGCATATGCCTGTAGCGTGAGAGGGACCGGCCGGAGGAGGCGACAAACCGGCGAGCAGTGAGTGGCCTGACCTCCAGGGACAGCTAGAGAGAGCTCTGTGGTTGGTGTGGCAGAGAAGCTCTGTGGCGTGGGCGAGCTCCATGGACTGGGATCTCAAGATGCCGGTTTCTTGGGACCTGACCGAGCTGGAGCACGACGCGGTGCCCGCCATCGCCGCCCCCGCGCCCGTGGTGGCCGCCTCGAGCATTGTGGCGGCGGCGGCGGCGCGCGGCCCGCCGAGCCGGCCGGAGTGCTCCGTCGACCTCAAGCTCGGCGGGCTGGGGGAGTTCGGCGCGGGCGCGATGAAGGAGCCGGCGGCGAGGGCCCGGTCGTGCCGGTGCCGACCGCGTCGGCCGCGGCGGTGGTGCCGTCCGCGAGCCAGCGGCCGCGCCCGCGCCCGGGCGCGGGCAGCGGCGGCGGAGGGCACTGCCCGTCGTGCGCGGTGGACGGCTGCAAGGCCGACCTGAGCAGGTGCCGCGACTACCACCGCCGCCACAAGGTCTGCGAGGCGCACTCCAAGACGCCCCTCGTCGTCGTCGCCGGCCGGGAGATGCGCTTCTGCCAGCAGTGCAGCAGGTAACGAACACACATCGCCATGCAGAATTGCAGACAAATTCTGCAATTCAACCTCAATCAACCTCTACCCACTTTTACTCAATTTAGCTCATTCGCTTTCAAGTTTCCGAATCGACGCCACACCCACATCGACCTGACTGATTTGCCCAAAGACCATTGCCTGAATTGTTGCAATGGACAATTGGCCGGTCCAAAGAAGAACCGACTGACTGATTGGCCTCAAGTCATTTCCTACATCATTTTTTCCTTTTACTGCTGATTATTCCGTTTGTTAAATAAAAGTGCATAGGCCAAACCGGTTCTTTCTTAGACCCTGGCTTTGCCTTTCCCTTGGCTCAAATCAGCACTTCCAAATCCAACCACTGCCTGTAGAATCAGCAGAGGAGTGAGATGAGCATATAGAGTATCTCATTGTCTTGCTATCAAGCATGCACAGCTTTACCTTTATCTGGCATTAAATTTTCAGTCTTTCCATATGGATGTACCCCAAGCCCTTTTTTTTACTACCTGCTACGCTTAACTTTGGCAACCTGTATGCCTGAATTATAACACTCCTCTTTTCCTACTTTTGTACCAGTAACTTTCTAACCCATAGGTGTGAATTATTACCAGTGAAAAGTGGCTCACGCACTCCATGTGCCAAACATCTGGTGGAGCAGTCTTTTTTTATGATTAGCCTGCTACATGTTCAAACTTGCTCTTGAATTGTCCCTTTTTTTTTCTTCCCATTGTTCTGATTTCAAATTGAAGAGTGGACTAGCATTTTTTTGACATTCACAAAGAAAATACTTCTATTGTGGCAAATAAGAGTTATTTTGAAGCAAACAGAGAGTTGAGAAATTAATCTGTCTAACCCATATGGTTAGCATAGCTACTTTTAGGATCAATCAATTCTTTTACTCAGAGGGGTGCATGCTCTAACATGATTATCTTCCCTTGTTGAATTGGTAAACCAGATCCACACGAGTTCTCTCACTTTTCTTGTGTGCACCAGTATTTGCTGTGTGGGACTATTCATTCTTAAAGATGTTTGCTGAACACATGACCTGCCTTATTTATTTCTTGGCAGAAACTGGCCTACCACATCTGCCTGATTGCTTCGTGTTACTAGCCTTGTTTTTTCATATGAGATGCTAGGACCACTAAAACATGTGTTTGAAACGCCGTTGCTAAATGCGCTTCACATGTTTCATTTTGGTGGAGCCGGCTGTCTTGTACTCTTTAGAATGTTTTACTACTATTCATCAGTTAGCTGAATTCATACCCTCCGACCAAATGTGGTGCCTGCAATCACATGTTTTTACGGTGCGTTTTTTTGTTCAGGTTTATTCGCAGTAGCACCGAGCTGAAATCTTGTTATGTTCGATTGACTTGAAGTCTTTTTATTTTCAGTTGAGCCGAAAACCTTTTCTTTTTTTAGTTGAGTTGGTGGTAATTTTGAGCTACAGTGAGCAAATAATTCTGCATCGTTTGCTTTTAAATTTGAAACTGTAGAAAATTATAGATCAATCATTTGGTCTAGTTTCTCATCGAAATGTCATCTTAAGTGGGGCGCATTATCAATGATTGCTTACTCCAGTGGAGCAACATTTGGATCCCCATACTGCTTGGCAGACTGTATCAGTGTTCCAACAGGCTGGTGCACACTGCCATAGTGCCACATATGTATGTGTTGGAACCTATACTGTGGTCCAAATGTCTAACAGGAGTTGCACTAATTTCTGCACTTTACAGGACCAGTATAGAGCTTTATTCACTGAAGTTGTTAACTGACTCATTGAGATCTGAATGGTCCAGCTTGTGTACTATTTCCTCAGGGAATCTGTGTTCCATTTTAATATGGAGCGACTAAATATTTGGATTAGGCTGTTTGGCTGAGTAGCATGTTAGTCCCATGTAGCTTTTAATTAATCATGTGCCTTAATCATATCTTACAAGTACATGGAGATCTATAGCGACGGTCTTGAGTGGATAACCTACGTGTTTCTCCTTGAATTCCATGCATGCTTTGAGCATAAAGGTTGTGCACTTGCATGCAATTTGTCTCTGATCCTGATTGCCATAATTCATTCTTGACCTATCTGTCCGTGATATGAGATCTAGCACTTGCCTAAACTAGGAGAGTCACAAGCAAGATGGAGTTAATTTGATATTCTTATATTAATGTTATGTCTGGTTCTATCTCAAACATCTTCAAGTGTGTTCTGAGTTTCTGTCCTCCTGCTACAACAATCATATATGTTTAGTGTGTCACTGATGGCCTGAAAGGGTCAGTATGCCATTCAGCATGGTATTGAATTACTGATTAGTACATATTCTTAAATGGTAGCTCTTCCTTCATCAATGTTTGTATTGTAGATCCCTTTTCAACGTTTTATGTTTCTTATCATGAACTTTTGTTTCTTTAGGTTTCACATGCTTGCGGAGTTTGATGAGGCTAAGCGTAGTTGTAGAAAGCGTCTTGATGGGCACAACCGACGCCGCAGGAAGCCACAGGTAGATGGCATGAGTTCCAGGGGCTTTATGACAACCCAACAAGGTATTTTTCTTGTTTAACTACTTTTTGTTAGCCTGTTGACTGCTACTTTGATATAGCTGACATACATGGATTATATAGTAACCTCTCTTGCTAGAACCATAGATTTTAGTTACAAGTAGATTAATTAAAATGCAAACCCTCACCAAAATGAGGGCAGTCGTATTTGTCCTTTTTTAAAATTTTGGTCATTTGCGCCAACTTAGAGCTTTCTTCTTACCTGGGACATATTTTATCCCAACGAACCTGATACTAAGCTTTATGTTTCTAGGAATATAATAAGTTTAACATGTAGGGTTTTTGCATGGACCTATTTTCTCCGAAATAAGCTTAATATGTCGGGCCTATCTTCTTACCTTAGATATGGATGTTGTTGAGTAACATGGTGTTTTATTCACTAGAATTCAAGTGACGGGTTCATGTTCGAAACTGAAATCTTAATGCTTTTATAGCCACATGAGCACAGTGAAACTGAATATTCACATAAACTGACTGATCGCACAACACTGCATTTTCGTCTTATATTCTTACAACTGAGTAGCTGCAGTCTCGTGCTTATTTCATGACGGCCATTCAGTTTTGTTTTCAAACGCAGGGACAAGGTTCGCGTCGTCGTTCCCTGCTCCAAGGCCAGAGCAAAGCTGGTCCGGGATAATCAAAACCGAGGACACCAGTCCATACTACACCCATCATCAGGTTCTGAGCAGCAGGCAGAATTTCGCGGGCTCGACGTCGTCGTCGTACTCGAAAGAAGGAGAGCGGCGCTTCCCCTTCCTCCACGACGGAGACCAACTGAGCTTCAGCACGGGCGCGGAGATCCCCGTGTGCCAACCTCTCCTGAAGGCCGCCATGGCCCCGCCGCCGCCCGAGAGCAGCAGCAGCAACTGCAAGATGTTCTCTGATGGACAGTTGACGACACACATGCTCGACTCCGACTGTGCTCTCTCTCTTCTGTCATCCCCGGCCAACTCCTCCAGCGTCGTCGTCGACGTCAGCCGGATGGTCCGCCCGACCGAGCACGTCCCCTCCTCCGCCGCCGCGGCCCAGCACCAGAACCTGGTCCCCAACCTGCACTTCGGGAGCAGCTCCTCCTCCTGGTTCGCCTGCTCCCAGGCCTCCAGCGGCGTCTCTGCTGCCGCCGCCGGGTTCGGCTTCCCCGGCATGGAGAGCGAGCAGCTCAACACCGCCCTGGTCCCGAGTTCGAACGACAACGAGATGAACTGCCACCACGGGATCTTCCACGTCGGCGCCGAGGGCTCCTCGGACGGGACTCGCCGTCTCCAGTTCTCGTGGCAGTAGTAGGCTTCAGTAACAACATCAGAAGAAGCTGTTGTTGGGTTCTTTGTCAGTAGCTAGCTGTGGCGTTTCTAGTGATCAGGTGTCCCCTTTGTTCAGTGTTTATTCTATCTTTTTCATGTTTCTTTTGTCTTGACTTCAGCTCTCAGCATTCAGAGTGAATAACGTTGCATGATTCAGAAGCAAATCTGTTTCAAAAACTCGTGAATTTGTCTGTCGTGAGGGCAATTCTAACGCCGACCCATTTGGACATATTTTGTGTCAATTTTTTGATCGTTTGGGTCGCCAAACGGACAGTGTCTGGCCCATGTCAGGCCATTCCTTACCAGCGAACCCAACGCATCGACCCATTTGGTCTGGCCGTGGACCATTTTTTCTCACTTGGCCACATTTCACACAATTTGAAGAGGGACAAAGACAAAAGAATTGTGCAACGCAATGTATTCATGTATTGGGTTGTGTATATATACACGAGTACAAGAGGAGGGAACCGACCTTAAACCCTAACCCTACCACGATTACAGGAGAATATCTACGGTGGTTTAGGTAGGTACAAAGATACGATTGCGATACAGTTATGTTCGCTGACACCCCCCCCTCAGTCGAAGCATCGTCGGAGATGATGCCGAGGCTGGATCGAAAAGACTCAAACGACGCCGTGGGAAGCCCTTTAGTCATGATATCGGCGAGTTGACTTGTTGTAGGTACATGAACAACTCGAAACTGACCAAGGGCGACCTTTTCACGTACGAAGTGGATGTCCAATTCAATGTGCTTCGTTCTCCGATGGTGAACAGGATTGGCGGAGAGATAAACCGCCGAGACGTTGTCGCAAAACACCACTGTGGCCTTGGAGATGGGACAGAGCAGCTCACCAAGCAACTGTCGAAGCCACACACATTCAGCAACCGCGTTTGCAACAGCTCGGTATTCTGCTTCGGCACTAGAGCGAGAGACGATAGCTTGCCGTTTAGAAGACCAAGAAATGAGACTGTCGCCAAGGTAGATACAGAACCCCGAGGTAGAACGCCGAGTGTCGGGGCAGCCAGCCCAATCGGCGTCAGTGTATGCTGCCAGCTCGAGGGAGGAAGATCCTTTGATGACGAGACCATGTGCTGAGGTGCCACGGATGTAGCGAAGCAAGCGCTTGATCAAATCCCAGTGAGTAGCCTTAGGAGCATGCATATGGAGGCATATCTGACCAACAGCATAAGCAATGTCGGGTCGGGTGAGTGTAAGGCACTGAAGCGCTCCAGCAATGCTGCGATAGAAGGTGGCATCAGTGACCGCAGGACCACCAGAGGAGGACAGTTTGGGCTTGGTGTCGACAGGGGTGGCTGCCGGTTTGCAGTTAGACATGCCTGCACGCTCAAGTATCTCATTGGCATAGCGTTCTTGGGAGAGAAAGAAGCCACTGCTGGTGCGCCGAACCTGAACGCCGAGGAAAAAATTCAGAGGTCCTAAATCCTTTAGCTTGAACTCGGACTGTAGCTGCTGGGTTATCTGACGGAGAAGCTCCATGGACGAGGCAGTCAGAATTATGTCATCGACATAAAGGAGCAGGTAAGCAGTGGCAGCACCGCGACGCATGACGAATAGGGAGCTGTCGGAGCGAGTGGAGACGAACCCAATCCGAGCCAGGAAGGAGCCGATGCGAGTGTACCAGGCGCGAGGGGCCTGCCGTAGACCGTACAAGGACTTGGACAGCCGGCACACATGATCAGGTTGAGAGGCGTCAACGAATCCGATGGGCTGCTGACAGTAGACGCGCTCGGACAGAACGCCATTGAGAAAGGCGTTATTGACATCCAGCTGGTGAACAGGCCAAGAACGCGAGGCAGCGACATGGAGAACAGTGCGCACACTAGCAGGCTTCACGACGGGGCTGAATGTCTCTCCAAAGTCGATGCCAGGGCGTTGATTGAATCCACGCACGACCCACCGAGCCTTATAGCGAGCCAAGCTTCCGTCGGGGTTCAGTTTATGACGAAAAACCCATTTGCCCGTAATGACGTTGGCACCGCGAGGGCGAGGAACGAGAGCCCATGTCGAGTTGGCTTGAAGAGCAGCAAACTCCTCTTGCATGGCCGCAACCCAATTGGGATCGCGAAGGGCTGTGCGAGCAGAGGACGGCAGGGGAGACATGGCAGCAGTGGAGGCCTGCAAGACATAGTCGCGGAGTTGCTGATTCGGCCGAACCACGCCGCGCATGGCACGGGTCTGCATCTGGTGAGGACGAGGGGCGACGACGGGTGGCACTGCCGTGGCCGGGCCGTCATTGGCATGAACAGCCGAGGCAGCCGAGGCAGGAGAGCCGGCG
This sequence comes from Poa pratensis, assembly GCA_947311845.1. NCBI lineage: Eukaryota > Viridiplantae > Streptophyta > Magnoliopsida > Poales > Poaceae > Poa > Poa pratensis. The sequence goes on along the minus strand of CAMZMU010000097.1, from coordinate 11,332,172 downwards.
TCAGGTGATGCCGCAGGTGTCGAAGGAGGCGAGCCAACGGGCGTCGTCGACGTAGCGGGCGGCTAGGCTGCCGCGGCCGTGTGGATTGATGAAGAACGGGCCGAGGCAGCAGGCGAAGCCGGCGGTGTCTCGAGGCGAGCTGCCGGTGGTGGTCCGTGGCGGCGAGGGCGAGCCACTGGTCCCGTGCGCGCCTGCACGGGAACGAAGACCGGCACACCATCGTGCACAAGGGGCACGGATGAGGCCGTGGAGGGCGGCGTAGCTGTCATGTCCCTGAAAGGAAAGGTCATCTCGTCGAAAAGAACATGACGAGAGATTAGTACACGGCCAGTTTGAGGATCATAACAACGGTAGCCGCGGTGATCGTTTGGGTATCCTAGGAAGATACATGCAACCGATCGAGGAGCAAGTTTATGCGGGGCCGTGGCAGCGGTGTTAGGGTAACAGAGCGAACCAAAAACGCGAAGGTGTTGGTACTTTGGTGCTCGTCCAAAGAGAAGCTCGTGAGGGGTAGAAAAATTACGTGGACGACAAGGGCGGAGGTTGAGGAGGTATGTGGCGGTATTGAGTGCTTCGGCCCAAAACTTTGGTGGAAGATGAGCATGGAAGAGAAGAGAACGCAAGCTATCGTTGATGGTTCGGAGAACACGCTCGGCACGGCCATTTTGTTGGGATGTATAAGGGCATGTAAGTTGGAAGAGGATGCCGTGCTCAGCAAGAAAGTTGCGATTAGCTAGGTTATCAAATTCTTTACCATTATCAGTGCGAAGGGAGAGAATTGGGCGTTGAAATTGAGTGGCAACATATGCGTGGAAATTGCGAAGAATGGTGTGAACCTCAGATTTACGACGCATCGGAAAAGTCCAAGTATAATGGGAGAAATCATCAAGTATAACAAGATAATATTCATATTTGGAAATACTCAAAACCGGAGATGTCCATACATCGCAATGAATTAAAGCAAACGGGGAACTAGCTTGAGAGCTGGAAATTGAAAACGGGAGCCTAACATGTTTTCCAAGCCGACACGCATGACAAGTGTGTGCCGGTGATTTATTACACGCAAATGGAAAAGAAGACAAAATGCGCGCCATCGACGGCTCTCTCGATGCCAAGATCATGGAGATCGACCACTCCTGGACGCAGATCGATCAGTGCATCGTCTCCTGGATCTACACCACCATCTCCCAGGATGTCCTCAACATCGTCATGAAGCCCTCCGACCACGCCGCCGCTCTCTGGCGCACCATCTCCGAGCTCTTCCTCGACAACCAACTCCAGCGCGCTGTCTACGCCAAGCAGGAGTTTCACAACCTCGTCCAAGGTGAGCTGAGCATCACGGCGTACTGCTCCCGGCTGAAGTGCCTCGCCGACACGCTGCGCGATGTCGGGTCTCCTGTCGACGACCGCGACATGCTGATCAATCTGATCCGCGGCCTCAACAACGACTTCGGCCACTGCATCGCCGCCCTCACTTTCCGCCCCGCGGGTCTCACCTTCGCCAGCGCGCGCTCCTCTCTTCTGCTTGAAGAGCGCCGCCTTCTCCACTCTGCTCGTCAGGCCCAGCAGGCCGCCCAGCACGCGGCTCTCTACGCCGGGGCCCCGTCCCTGCCAGCCCCACACCAGAGGGACAAAGACAAAAGAATTGTGCAACGCAATGTATTCATGTATTGGGTTGTGTATATATACACGAGTACAAGAGGAGGGAACCGACCTTAAACCCTAACCCTACCACGATTACAGGAGAATATCTACGGTGGTTTAGGTAGGTACAAAGATACGATTGCGATACAGTTATGTTCGCTGACACAATTAAACATACTCATGCAAATAATATGAAATAAGCAAATTAACTTGCCTGCCGGCAACAAATAGTTAGCAAGTTTAGCAAAGTCATGCCATGCTTTGCCGGCATACTAATAGTGTACCCAAAATATTACATGAGGCCACTTCCATGCCCCGGCCATAGTTCAACGTCCATCAACTTACCACAAATGAGATGATCAATCATCTTGCTCCATGAACCACTTCTGCTTCTTCTCAAACCAATCCCTCTACATAGGGTCAAGATGTCAAGGTCGGCCATCATGATCCGGGTCTCCTCGGTGAGTAGAGCGTGCTCAACTTCCCTAGCCTTAACCTTCACCTCAATGGCCCTAGAGCGGGCATTCTCCTCCTTAATCTCAAGTTTCCTTTTTTGTATCTCAAAGAAGTTGTTCTCTTCTCTCTCCCGACGTCGTCCGGCTGGCGTGGAGTCATTTCATCGAGCAGGTTGTGGGCGTCGGGGAGATTGGCCGCAGGGATCACCCGTGGCGCCTTCCTGGCCGGCACGGCCGTGCCACCGGCCGGATAGACCGAGGTTGAGGTCGAGCGGAGGTTCTGCTGGCCCGCCCTTCCTGGAATCGCCCATTTCCGGCGAAGCGGAAAGGCAAGACTTGCCGGTCGGGGCAGTACCGAGCGAGGCGACGGGCAGGAACCCATACGTGGGCGACGCGGAGCTGGCAGCTGCGACCAGTGGGGCGGGGGACTGACCGAGCATGATCGTGGTGACTTTGGCGGCGGCCTCCACCGCGGCTGTTCCAGCGGCCTCTGCGGCCATGGTGGCCTCCAGCTGCGCGACGGCGTTCTTGTGCTTCAAATTGTGCCTCCGATTCTTGTGCTTCTCCGCCTCCCGTTTCATCTCGTCCTGGGTGAGCTCCTTCTTCGGCCTGAGCAAGGCGGCGCCGGCCCGGCCCTTCTTGGTTGCGGCGGTGGCGGCGGCTCCATCGTCGGCCATAGGGTTTTCGCGGGGTGGGAGCTGGGAGGCGGGAGTCGAAAAGTGAGGAGTGAGGGTTTCGTGTGACTGTCGAGCGGGCCAGGGGGAGGTCAAGGGGAGCACTGACGGCGCGTGTCCGCGCCGACGCATTTTCGGCTCAAATTTGGGCCGGAATTAGGTCCGCGCGGACACAAAAACGGACGTCAGGCCAAATGCGTCGGAGCGTTGGGCCGCCCTATTTCCCAAATCGGACAGAAACGGACGTAAACGGACCAAATGGGTCGGCGCGTTGGAGTTGCCCTGAGTTCATCTCTTTACATACTACCTCGGTCGAGTGGCACGAGCCCATGATTGTCAACTTTCGGGTTACTTTGGTGCTGTGCTTCTGTGGAAGTAGCCCATATGGGCAGAACGGGGCACAACCTTTGTAGACCGGAATGCTGCAAAGAATCAAAGACGATGGGAAGGAGTGGAATTCAGCCGGTGCGAGACACCTTGCAAAATTTATCGGTTAATGGCAGTGTCTTTTCCTCTTTTTATTTTTCCTTTCTGTTTGGCTTAGGCCTCCTTGTCTCGTTTAGAAAAAAATTAGCATAAACCGGGCAAAATAAAGTTAGATCAAATATTTCGTTACTCCTTTCTATAGACAGTCAAGAGCTCTATTTCTTTTTTTTGCGAGTAGCAAGAAGAAAAGTGAAAAGTCATTTTGCCACCCGAGATCCAGTGATCCCGTTATTTAAAAAATTCAATAAGAATATTTATAAGTTTCGAAAAAATCTGAATAAAATCTGGATATAGACAATGTTCTATCCTATAAGCATGTAAAATCACAACTTGAAACTCATTGTATTATGCGCTATGGAAAAATGACAATCTTTTTAGAGATTTGAGAATGTACATTGTTCACTATACTCATATTTGTATATTTGTTATTTTGTAGGTCAACATATAAAGTATAAGAAACTGAGAGTTTGCACATTTGTGGGATACATCGTTGAGAACATCCAGGAGTTTTTTCAGATTTTTCAAAACTTGTAAATATGATTTTTGAATTATTTAAAATAAAATATTTAGAGTTAGGAGTCAGAAATCTCCGCTCAAAACTCTTCGAAAAGTGGTAAGCTCCCGAGTACACTGGTGCTCTTTTGTAGGTCATATATTATTTCCAGGCCTAAAAAAATCTGAAATAAAATATACTACTACATACACATATTTTGTATGTAGGCCAGAAGTTTCATAGAAAAATACTTTGTAATTTAGCCTACACAAAAAAGAAATTTTTTTGGGGAAAAGATATTTTCATTTTTTCATAGCCACATTTTTTTCTGTAGTTCGGAATATTTTTTTTCACCGAAAATTTGTAGATACGTAAGAAACATGTGTATGTACCCAGCGGAATATCTTTTGTGGAGTTTTTTCAAACTCATATTACCAAATTCAATTTTTTGAACAAGCGGGCACACTGGTGTTCGGGTGCCACAAATCTCTGTCTGTAGCAAGTGCTCTATTTCGGATGGATAGAAAAAGAAGGTTAGAATATTCCTAGTGAAGTTGAGAAGGTTCTATATTCTCTGTTGATCCGGTGAGTTCACATGGGCAAGTACGGCGATCTGATGGGCTGCGCGAAGTCAAATTTGACGTCCAAAATCGTAGCCATGGGTTTGGGTTCTGACTATTGTTGGAAATCCTTCCAAGCCTGGCTAGGAATAGGCCCAACAACCAACCACAACTCCTTTCTCTAATCTTTAAGCAAAAAAAAAAAAGTAAGGTAAGCAACCGGCGCCGCTAATCACCACACCTGCCATGAACCTTTACTTTTTGGCTATTCTTGTGTCACAGTATGCGCAAAGTGTTTTTGGCTCTCGAGTTCGAGCTCCCTCCTATTTAAAAAATTAAAAATCATATTTTTCAGTTTCAAAAATTCTGGAAACAAATACAGATGTAGCCAATGATATATGTGCAAATTTTCAATTTGAGATACTTTACATTTCGTGCTACACAAAATTTACAAATCTGATAAAAGTTGGAGATTTGAAAATATGCATACTCAGATCCACACTTTTGCATGTTTTGTGTAGCCATGGGTTTGGGTTCTGACTATGTTGGAAATCCTTCCAAGCCTGGCTAGGAATAGGCCCAACAACCAACCACAACTCCTTCCTCTAATCTTTAAGCAAAAAAAAAGTAAGGCAAGCCACCGGCGCCGCCAATCGCCACACCTGCCATGAACCTTTAGTTTTTGGCTATTCTTGTGTCACAGTATGCGCAACGTGTTTTTGGCTCTCGAGTTCGGGCTCCCTCCTATTTAAAAAATTAAAAATCATATTTTTCAGTTTCAAAAATTCTGGAAACAAATACGGATGTAGCCAATGATATATGTGCAAATTTTCAATTTGAGATACTTTACATTTCGCGCTACACAAAAATTACAAATCTGATAAAAGTTGGAGATTTGAAAATATGCGATCCACACTTTTGTCATTTTTTTGTGTAGCTCAAAATACATCGTATTTAAAATTAACATTTTGCATGCTTCGTGGATATATCATTGGCTCCATATTTTTTTTAAAATTTTGTGAAACTTATAAATATGATTTTTGAATTTTTCCTATGTTTTTTTTCAGTTATTGTTGCTAGACAGTCTAGGTTATGTTATGATCTAAGGTCAATTCCAACGCGGCAACCCCTTGTGTCCATTTGGACAAAACAATGGCCCGACTGTCAGCATCATTGAATGGCCAACTACCGTGTTGAATGCGGTGGATAGGCCTTTAAATGGACGCCGACGAGCCGAATCCTAGCTCACAAATCGTAGCGTCGCCCCACATTCTCCTCAGTTACGGCTGCCATAGCTCCCAGCCCCTTCCCGGCCACCTGGATGGATCCGCCACAGTCACCATCACCTCAGTACCTCCTTGACCAGATCGAGGGCGCGCGCCGAAGTTCGCTCGGCGCTATTGTGGCAGCCTCCCTCGCCGCATGCCCACGAGCCCGACGTGGGTTAGCATTGAAAGGACAAGGATGTCGCCTAGATGGGGGAGGGGTGGGGAATAGGCGATTAAAACTTTTCCGGTTTAGGCTTGATAAATGCGGAATAAAACTAGGCGTTTTAATTTAACAAGCATACAAACTAAATATTGGGCTCACCTATGTGCACCAACAACTTATGCTAAGCAAGACAAGCAACAAGGTGATAGCAAGATAGAGGAGTTCAAGCACGAAGGTTATCACAAAGTAAAGTTCATAAGTAAATAACTCGGGTATAAAAATAACCGAGGCACACGAAGACGAAGATGTATTCCCGAGTTACTCCATTTTAGGGGAGTACGTCTCGTTGGAGGGGTGTGAGTTTCAATACTCAACGCCACAAATGGCCTCACCCTATTCTCCGACGAACCTCGCCCAAAAGATCGGTTCACCTTCCACTATCGGTAACCTTCAAGGCGGAAACCGGCGCCTTTACAGCAGTCCCGAGGCACGCATCCACAATTGGATTGGAGACTCCCGAGTCACCAACTTGGGGCACACATCCGCAACTTGATTGGAGACTCCCAAGTACACCACACAACGTCTAGGGTCCACCGACTCAAGAGTAACAAGCTCACGAACTTTCACTTCCACGAATTCTCGTGGAGAGCACAAACCGATGCACAAAAGCAAAGGCAAGCACACAAGAAGTGCTCAAGTCCTTCACTCCCAAATCCCACCAAAAGCAACTAATGCTTATGGGGGGGAGGAGAGAGGAAGAACAAAGAAGAACTCAACAAATGGAACTCCAAGATCTAGATCAAGAGACTTCGCCTCACTTAGAGAAGAGATTGATTGGTGAAATTGTAGATCTAGATCTCCTCTCTCTTTTCCCTCGAGAAGTAGTAAGAATCATTGGAGGGATTGAGAGATAGCAAGCTTTAGGAGGTCAACAATGGAGGTTAAAACTTGCTTGAAAGGTTGGGGAATCATTAGGGAAGAATGCGCCTTAAATAGGTCACCCCCAATATCCAACCGTTGGGTACAGATTCGCGCCGTGGCGGTACTACCGCTAGACCCAGCAGTACTTCCACCCCCCTAGGAGGTTAGAACAAGAAAACAGGCTGAAAAAAGCTCCAGGTAGCGGTACTACCGCCCCGGTGGTACTACCACTCCTGGTACCGCTGAAAACGGGCTTCTGTTTGCTCCGGCGGTACCTCGGGCGGTACCGGGGCGGTACTACCGCCCCTGGAAAACAGCAGGAACACCAAACACCAAAACGGCAATAACTTTTGGATCCGGACTCTGTTTTTGATGATCTTTGGCTCGTTGGAATCACAACAACGAGCTCTACATGAATATGCAGAGAAACATCATAATCCAACAAGGGAGGATAAACCCAAATGGGAAAAGTTAAACCTCTCGATAAAAGAATAACCGGTAAAACCTCCAACATAAAAAACGCAACAAGATATTCATATGAAATCCGTTTTTGATGAAATAGAGCTTGGTATGGAGATGAACACAAGCTCTAAATTCACACATGGAAAAAAGACAAATAAGAGCCAAGAAAGATGATATGCCAAGAATGCAAATGTTTGACCTCTCCACAAAGATGCGATCAAGTTACTCACTTGAGAGCCCCTCTTGATAGAACGGCGTCTATCCTATAACCCGGTCTCCCACTAATACCATAAGACCGGTAAAATAGAAACCTATCAAGATCATACCTTTGTCTTGCGCATTCCACTTGAGCTAGATGATGACGATCTTGATCTTTTCAAGTGGACCACTTTTCTTGATCGCGCTTTGCTTGGTGAAGACTCACATATTGCTCCCCCATACTCCACTATGGGGGAGCCTCCCTTGGGCACATCTTTACTTGACCATGATCTCCAAATGGGTGGCAAGCTTCAAACAAATGATATCTTCTAGATGCCCATCTTGAACTTGCACAGCACAACCTTGATGACGATTATCACATGACGTTCTCCATGAGTTATATGAAATCTTCCTTTTGATGCAAGCCCATGGAGAGATACCTAACCCAACAAAGGAATGCCACACACACATATAATGGGTTAGTTCAGAAAGCTATATGGATAATTTCTTACCATACCATTGGATCACATGATCCCATATGGTACATCATTTAGCTTTGTGTGTTGATCAATTTGAATCCACTCTTTGCACTTAGTCTTGATCAACCTTGTATCTTTTCTTCTTTATGACTCCTTTTCTTCTTGATCATATCAAATATGTCCATTATAATCAATGATCTTGATGGCATACAACGTTGAATGCAACACATGGAGTTCAAGCGATGCCAATGGACAACCTATAAGAATATCTCAATACAAACATTCGTCCATAAGGATTGTCATTAATTACAAAAACCACACATGGGGGCATCATGCACTTTCAAGCATGCCGAGAGCATGGCCTCCACGCCTAATGCCGGAGCAGGTGAGGAGGACCATGGAGGCGTACGCCTTGGGAGTCGCCCCCGGCCCCTCCACCGCCACCGCACTTGAGGACGATGAGTTCTCCTAGACCAGCAAGGATGAGACCGGAGGATGGGCGTGAGGAGGGTGCCGACAACCCGCACCTGCAGGAGGCCGTGGAGCGCTTGTTCAAGACGCTTCACGGCCTACCAAGCCCGGCGAGCCACGGTAGTCCGCGAGCTTCAGGAGGAAGAAGCGGCCCGCGGTTCAATGTCCTCGGGTCGCGCGAGCAGCCGCGAGCGTGCACGCGAGGCCAAGGAGATGGCCGGGACCAGCAGCAGCCGTTGAAGCCCTATTACCGCCGGCAGCACCACCAATTTTGTTAAAATTGTCGGGATCTGCATCGCCGACACCGGGGGAGAACCTAGTGTTTAACCTTGTATTAGATCAAATCTATCTCTTAGATAGAATGTAGCCTCAAAATTATGAAATATTTCAATTTTCAATACAAAATGAATAGTTCAGTTGGGCAAAGAAACGAATTGGGCAGACCAAATGGATCGCATTGTTAGGCGTAGTGGCTATAAAGTGCCGGATAGGGCCGGACTTCTACCCGTTTGGCGACCCAATCGGACAAAAATCGGGCATATTTTGTGTCTGTTTGGGGTCGGTTCGTTGGTGTTGCCCTAAGCTCTCAGATTTGAAGTGGGTTCATGAAAGTATTTTTTGGCTATTTCTGTGTCACAGTATGTTACTTTTTGTCGCAAACAAATGAGTTGACGTCTTGTCGCATTGAAGCTAGGTTATTTTGGTGAGTGCCAGATGAGAGCCGCGAGCACGGTTGGCACTAGGCTGAAAATTAGAATGCAAGGAAAGCGTGCGTGTTCAAAGGGAGCAAAGCTTTTGGAGGCGGCCATGCATTGCATTTGCATGGAGCAAAACGAATTTTGCAGCAAATTAAGCCGATCGAGGCCTGACGCGTTTTTTTTTGTTGCGCGCGGGGTTGGGTGAAAATGACTCGGCTGATCGATCGATCGCAAGGCAACAAAACGAAGCAAATGCGACGAAAGCGACGCGCCAGCTGCCTCCCCGGACCCGCCCAGCCAGCACGCGCTGACGATCGACGTCCCAAGCAGTGTGCATTACGCATTTTTGCACCGGCAGGGCGGCGCCCTCACGGTCCGTCGGAAGCCACCCGCGTACCGATCGACGGGATGATGGATGCGCCGTGCATTGAGTCCGATGTAAGGTCGATGTAAGGTCACACCGCCACCGCCACGCCATGCGACGACGACCCTGGACTGGACGCGACGTTTCTATTCTGTGTCCACAGATCGCGCGGCCTGCCGTCCGTCGGATGGTCCGGCGGTCGTCGCGTTCATGATGGCCGGCCCCTACGATACGACCGCGGCCGAGTCACGCTCACGTCGTCGGTAGCGCGCGCAAGCCAAATATCTCCTGGATCGATCAGGCATGGCCTAGTGGTGGGGAGGGGCTGATGCCTTCTCACCCACCCGAGTTCAAGTCCTCATGCTTACAATTTCGGTGATGTTGCACCCTCCTATATCAAAAAATCACATGGTTCTCCCACGTTGAAATCATCAAACGGCCCCGGCCGGCCCACGTCAGAGCTAGCGAGCGCGCGCGGTTGAGGCGCCACCGCCCGGACCGTTGGGCCTCGACGGCGACCGAGGCGCCGGGTGCATGCATCGCTAGCTTTGCGAGGCGGTTTCTTGCTTGCTTGCCTGCCTGCATGCATATGCTCCCGTGTAACACACTACAGCGTTGACGCGTTCGGAACCGGGTGTGGTGTTGTGCGGACATTCCGGCTTGGATGGTCGCTTACTCGGGATCTAGTAGTGAAAGGCATGACATTCAAATCGACCGTGTGCTTTCTTTGTTCCTTTGCTTCCATATTTCTTTGTTACAAAAAGGATCTTAATTAGCTTCGGCGAACATCTATAGGTCTTTTTTTTTTAAAATTAGGTGTTGTATTCCATTAACATCTAGCGCCATGAGGTCGCTAGCAACCAAGTCGATTACAAACTCTGGAGCATGACCAGACCATGCAGGGACTGGCAAGCTCTCGCCCTACGACCATATTCAGCGATGGCGTGGGCAACTTTATTACAAACACGACGGCAGAAATTGAACTCGAAAGAGTCAAAATTTAGGATGCATAAACTCCTAGCTTCACGGATAAGGACACCAAAGTCTGAGAGATCATAATCTATATGTCTTTTTCAGACAGGAGGGATTTCACATGACGTTTTCAAGTAGTAATCCACGCAGTTTTATACATGTATCCATTTAAAAAAATAAAAGAGCGCTTTATTAAGAAAATTAGTTTGCATCACGCTGCTAAAATTCATAGGAGGTTACACCTGACCTCTGATACGCGTTCATACAATGAAAAAGGAAAACAAAATGGCACAATTCAAGTAGGCGGAAAACTCGTAGCAATGCATGATGTGATGGAGTGATCAGTCCCCAAACTATACTCTATTCCATGTGGGGATACAATTATCACTCTCCACCTACTCCAACAGTTTACAGGTCTCTGTTCTTCGTAAGCATAAGAGACGACTACAAACGGGGTACATGAGTACACCTGTAAATGACCCGCAAAAGAATAGAATTCTTATAAAACCAAATCATTTCTACACAGTCTAAGCGACCAAATAACGAGAAACACTCGCACCCTAGTGAGAATTCTATACTTGTGATCTATTCTACCTAGCCAGTTGCCACTTGCCAAATATGGTTGCAGCACTACGTAATGAGTACAAATTAGAAACCATTTGGATGACTAACATTATAGAACGTACGGACTTATATTGAAAAAATATATTTTTTAGTTGTCTCATCATGGATTCTTGGTGACAAAACCCGCACCGTAAATTCCCATGTCAATGGCACTTTGCTAGGTTATCCTTTGTAGGAACTACATCCTTACGAAGATACAAAACAAGATTTTTAATTTTTAGCGATACCTTTGTTTTTCATTTTTTTTTTGTTACCGAGTGGCACTTCTGGAAAAAAAATGACTGGTCTGTACATAGAATCCACCGAGAGGTAGATTCCAACAAAATTCGTCGGTCCCTTTCGACATTCAAAAAATTGCAATCGCCCAAGAAAGGTGTTTCATGCCGCAAGCCTGGATCCTACTAAATCTCGTTTGAACGTCACATTTGGTGAAAATGTTTCGAAAACCATATCTACTATGTCAATCTTGTGACGAAATATATTGTACATAATCGAATATTGTTCTAGAGAGTGGTATTGAAAAAACCACTGATCCTCCCAGAACCCAATTTCCGAGCCGTCTTTGATAGTAAATGATCGAAAGAGGAAAAAATTTCTTTTGCCGCCATAGACCCAGGCAAAAAAGATGAATCCCCTTGTTTGTAAAACACCCGACATAATGCCTTTGAGCCTATATATTTCGTCTCAAAGAGTTTTTCAAGGCCTTTCCTTGGTAAAAGTTTAAAAAGTCATTTACAAAGGAGGGATGAATTATTAACCACTAGGTTATGAATAACAAGACCCCTGATCCTTAGGACGATAAATCACATTCCATATAGCCAGTCAGTATTTCATTTTTTCATTGTCGCTTTGCCAAAAAAAACTTAATCAGAATTAATCCAATCTACGCATGAGAGGTCATCTGTGTCGGACGAACCACATGGTCTACGGCAGAATTCAGCCTAATAGTTGCGGTCTTTGTGGATATATTGAAGCTAATATTAAGTAGATAGATCAAGTTGTATTGTTAAATTCGCTATGCATCATTACTCTTAGAAAACAATATAATCTCATTGAAATTAAGATGAAACAAGTCTAGTTGCCTGACACGAAGAAAACCAAATAATTTCTTCCTTTGGTGCCCCAAAGAAATCTTCGTAATATATCATGATATAGGATTTTAGCTGCTCATAGCATTGGACATGTGGGTTTTACCATGAGGTCACACATTTTTCCAGTTTTTTATGTTCATCAGACCATGACATAACAATATCAAATAAGAGAACCACACTTTGTTTGGGGGGTTACTGAGGTGGTACCCCCATGATCTCGCCTAGCAACGATCATACCCTAGGTTTGACGCCCTATTCTTTCAGCATGAGGCAACGTACCTTTCAGTAACGAGTCAGACAAGATGACTTAGTTAATCATTGACCACCGCAACTCCGATATGCCATATGCGTTTGTGTATACGTTTGCATTGTACTCGGTGTTCCTAAAACACAGAGGAAAATATGTGTGCTTTTGGCTTGTCCCTTAAATCCTATGTTTGCAATTAGCTTAGGATTAGACATTTCTCGAGTTCTAATTCATGTGATTATCACATTCCTATATTGTTCGAATCATGCATTTCAAAAAGGGTCATTGAGTGTCTTATTTAATCTGAACAACAAGAAGGTCAATGCATAAATATCATAAATGCAATGCAATATATTTATGTGTGCGTCCATACTTAAAAGTAAACATTCTAGATATAGAAATGCAACAAAATTATGCAGCGAGAAGGCAATAACTTGTTTTCCCTGAAAGCAATAAATGTGAATAATATATAACAGGAATATACACGGAAACATATTTTTTAGTAGAATTAGAAATTACAATATTGTACATCTGGTAATTTTTAATGAAATGACTACATAGAAACACAAAATGATGGTTATAAGTTTTATAAATTGCACATTTATTTGTACTTTCCAACAATTTTGTCAACATAAAATATCTCATGCGAGCCAGGATTCACATTTTGAACTACTTTTCCATCTTCCATAATTTTCTGTCGTGTTAATTAAATACTTTCAACGTAGAGAGTGCATCATCTGAACTTTTGGGTAATTCACCCTTCTACGAAAATGGCATTTTAAACATGTTTTAAAAATTTCCAGAAATTCCGAAAGAAAATTTCACGCCTGCATCCGTGCATTTTAAGTGCACTGCACAAAGTTTTGTGAAATTTGTTAGTTCTATTTTGTCTTTGTAAAAGAAACTTTTCACCATACTTTATTTGTCTCTTTTATACGGACAAAAAGCAGGTCATTTTCTTGTGAAAGATTCCAAGCGCACATAGAGAGCAACAGTTTTTTTGACATATTTTTTTTGAGGTTTAAGACGGTCGTATCCGTCATCCGATTAGATAGAATAGAGTGTTATGTACAGAATTTCGAGCTAGGGAAAAAATCCCTTTACATGCAAATCAACAAAAACTAGTCTCCAGGATCTTGTGTGTGGGCGAAAGCCCGCATCGCCAACTCCTACCGCACCAAAGCTGACACCTCCATCATCTAGGCCTCCCCCGGTGGCATCTGCCGCTCCATCCTGGTCCCTGTCGTCGTCTTCTTCTTCTTGGTCTTGTTCACGGCGAGGACGAGGTCGTCGATGGCCGCCACCGCTGGTCCGAGAAGGGTACCGAACCATCTAACAGGGCCAAGAAGTCCTCTCGCCGCGCCCCGAGGGATGGGCCTCCTCGGTTAGTGAGCCAAGACGGCGCGCTACGGTCTCCTTGGCCAGCTGCACGATGTTGGCGCCTTTCGGGTGCAGCTTGGCGAGTCTCTCGCTCCTCACACAGACGGCGCCTCCACCTCCATCTCGTGGACCAACGGCGTGGCCGGCGTGGCCAAAACTGTGGCCGCAAGTGGCACCGTGATCTGGGCTAGGAAGCTCGACAAGGGGCACATAGCTGCACCGACCTCCATGTCCTGCTGTCCAGGTCCAGCCCCCACCGGCGTGACAATGTCCTTCTCGAACTGTTGCCCGTCCTCCTTCTCAATAGCAATCTCCTCGTCGTTCAGCACCACCACCTGCTCTCCCAGGTCTGCCAGGCTTGACATCATCTGTTGCATCTCCCCATAATCCCTCTCAGCCTCTTCCTCCATGTCGACGTGCCCCCCCTCACAGGACGCACCGTCGAGCATCTCTTGTCGAGAGATCACCTCCCCTGTCCCCGTCTGTGGAATCTCCACATGCACCTCCTGCATAACCTCTTCTCGGTCCAAGCGGCAGCTGCGTCGCTCGTCACTGGATGATCCCGACATCATGCCAACAAGCTCCTGGAAGAGCACCCCCACCGGATTGGTCACCTCCCTAGGGGAGTAGGAACCAAAGGGCTCGGAACCACCGTCCGCACAGCCAACTCCGATCGCAGCAAGCGGAGGCGGTGTAAAAAACGTCTGCACAACAACCGGTGCCATGGAGAGCCTCCCTAAAGCAATCTCGGCCGCTCCAACAAACTCCCAAATCTCTCCAACGCGGTTTTTTTGACATTTAGAAATGTGTTTTTCGTAAACGCGGTTGATGCCCCCATATATACGCTGCTATGTATTTTCCTTTCAGTCGTACCTCTATATAGGGCAAGCAAGTATTCCGTACAATTTTAGAGCAGTCATAAAAAAGGAAAAAAAAAGCCAAAGACAAATAGGGCAACAACCTGCCGCTTGGCCAGAGCATTACTCAGTTTACAACACGTAACCAGCACACTGCAAGTTCGTATGCCGTATGCATGCATGCACGAGCCAGGTAGATCAAGTTGACCCGATCGAAACTAGACATGTTCAGAACCAGAACGGAAGCGACGACCATACGGCTCCGGGTATCTCAGCTAGCTTACGCGGAAATTGCACAGATACTACGACCACATACGCAGCAATAGCGGCAAGTTCTGGCGGCAAAACTGAGACGCTCTCGCCTCATCCGGACGGCGGATCGGAGCTCCCTGCTGTCTACGCAATCTATGGCAACCGATCACGAGCGAGCTCACGACCAGGTACGTAGGAGGAATGGCCATAGATCGATCCATGGATCCCAGCTTTCTGTTCTGCCGTGCCCGAACCAACGAACTCGCGGCAACGAGGCCGTTGCCCAAAATCACAACTCCCCGAGGTTCCACCCGGAAATGCCCCAGACTTTTCCCCTCCTCCATCACCACGTACCTTTCCCCTCTCTCTCTCTCCACCTGTCGAGTCCCGACTCGTCGGAGGAGAGAGTCACGAGCTGGATTTGACGGGCGATCGTAAAGGTGGCGAGCGAGCGAGGTGGCGTGTACGTCGTACGAGCCGCGACAGCGACGGCGATCGATTGATTGGAGCGAGAGGAGGGAGGGCACGGCGCTCTGCCCGCTCTAGGGTTCCGCGTCTCCCACCTTGCCGAAAATGGCAATGCGCCCTAGCTAATCACTCCACCACCACCACCACCACCACCACCATTCTCCTTTTAACCCACCTCCCCCACCCTTCCCACCCCATCCGCTCCTGCCCCCTCCCTCCCTTTCCCCTTCCCAGAGCTCCCACCGCTCTTGCTCTGCTCGATTTGGTGGCGGGGCGAGGGTAGAGCAGCTGAGGCGGTGCGTGCGAGGCAGCTGACCTGGAGCTAGCGGCGTTTCAGGGCGGGGCCGGGGCCGGCGAAGGCGGCATGGGGCGCGGCCGGGTGGAGCTCAAGCGGATCGAGAACAAGATCAACCGCCAGGTCACCTTCGCCAAGCGCAGGAACGGACTGCTCAAGAAGGCCTACGAGCTCTCCGTGCTCTGCGATGCCGAGGTCGCGCTCATCATCTTCTCCAACCGCGGCAAGCTCTACGAGTTCTGCAGCGGACAAGGTACTATATACGCGCGCGCGCGCACAATCAAGCAACGTACATGGTGAATCCGTGTGAGGTGGCCGATGGGTACTGTAGATCTGGCCGAGCTGGGGACTCCGGATCTGGGTGGGATGAGAGCTTAGTTACAGTTACAGACAGTGAGTGGATCCGTACGTGTGAGCCTGTGAGGTGAAGCTCGATCAGGGTAGTAGCAAGGAACTCGGTTGATTAGGGTTTTGGGTTGCTAACTTGGTGCCTCGATCCCGGGGGCGCGTGAGGGTGATCTCGCTAGATCCGCGCGGGATTCGGCCCTCATGGCCGTTGTAAATCCGTTGGTCTGGGAGATGGCGCGCGCTCCTAGCCTTTTGGGTGGAGTACCGCATGCATGGAAGCGGTAGAAAATTTAAGCATGGGTTACATGATGAACTTTAGGAAGAGAAAAAAAAACTCGGATCGAGCAAAGACTTCGACGAGTCTCCTGATCGGAGAGAGTTTTTCTTAATTTGGGGATCTCTTCCAAACTTTGTTCAGCAGTTTTTTGGGGGAAGGTTTGATTTGCTGTGCGTATGAATTTGGGGATATTTCGCTAGATATCGGATGCGTGTGGTGACTGATTGATTCGTCGCATCCTCAGCTAGTCTGTCGCATGGTAGACCAGAGCAAAGCTGTAGAGAAGTTAAGCAGGGGCCGGGTGCGCGATGAACTTTCGGAAGTAAAAAAAGTACTCGGATCGAGTAAATACTTCGACCGGTCTAATCGGAGAGCGTTTTTCTTTGGGGATCTTGTTCAGTCTTTGCTCAGCAGTTTTTTGGGGGATGGTTTAATTTGTTTTGCGTATGAATTTGGGGATATTTCGCTGCGGTGGTAGCTTCAGTCATCTAATCATAGACATAGATGTCTGATGTGTGTGGTGACTGATGGATTCTTAGCATCCTCAGCTGTCTGTCCCATGCAAGACCTGAGCAAAGTTTATTGCATGCATGTCGTGTCCCTGACTTGCTGGTTTGCTGCGGGTTTTCAGGGAGATCGAGTGTTTTCCTTTTTCTTTTTCAATGTGAGTTATGGCCTTTGCTGTAGCCTTTGAAGATTTAGTTGTCAATACAATTTTCTGGTCCTTGCGCCGGCATAATTTCTTTTGAGAGGGGCATTTTGTTTTGTTTACTTGGGTTTGCCTTAGTAATTAAAATGATTGCAATAAGACAGCAAATTAACCATGTACATGTATTCCCACAAGAAATATAAAATAAACAACACGCATCTTCTTGTAATCATCTGCACCAGGTGGACTTCAGTCCCAAAACAGTACTGTTCGCATTTCCAAAAAATTATGGCGCTCTTCTACTTTCAAACAGGAATATATCTGATGCATAACATGAGTAGCTGCAGTTAAAATCTGTTTTCTGTAGAAACATTTTCATTTATATTACAAAAATTGGGAAAATAGGAAGTGAAGTCAGCCCAATTTTGTAGTGAACTGGCAGTTTCTTGCGTCTCCAAATCAGTGACAAATATATATGTGTGTCAATATACGAAAAATAGTTGACATCTGTAATTTGTACAAGCTTGAAGTAAAAGCTTAGTCTTCATACCGATGAAATGCTAATTATTAATTACTTTTTAAACCAATGCTACTTAATTATGGGTTTAGTACCAACTAAACTCACATTCAATATTTTCCTGCAAAGGAAAACTCGTGTTCAATAAGTAATGTAGGAAATAAAAGAGGTACCAGATGTGGTATTCTATGCACTATTTGAGACCCTTTTGGGGTGCATGCATCCATAAGTAGCATGCATGTCCAAAACGCTATTGTTGATATTCTCTGAAAGATCTTTGTGACAATAATCGCACTGTAGAATGTCTCTTTGTATTGTTTTTGTGGTTTTTTCGTCTTATAATTATTTTTTATTGTTTTCTCACTCGATAACTTGACGGTGTGCCATAATAACCAACTAGCTAACGACCATTGTACCCAGACCTAGTAACAATTAATTAGAGTTTTGCTCTAACTGCAGGAACTGTAGTACTATTACTCTTTGGTAATGGGTACGTACTGTCTTGAATTATCACTTTTTGCAATATAGTTAGATTCAACTAACAAATGTGAACCAAGAAAATGCTCAATCTGCAATTCATTTATTTTTGGATATATGGTGAGTAGATTATTAGTCATTTTGAAACTGCATACTTATTTTAGAGCAATCCACACATTAGTACTATATAGGAGGCTCCTGGGATACTGGTAATTAAGGTAAAGGACCTAAAGGTACACAAGATTCCTAGGACTGACCGTGAAGTACATGTAGGGTAATATGACGGGCTTCAGTTGTCAGCCCAGCTCTCTTGGTCGAGTAGTCTTTTCATTTCAGTTACAAGAGAATAGTTTTATCAGATGTCCCATCAGAGCCTATACAATTGCTACCCAGTACTCCAGTATTTTATGATGTCATCGGGCTTCAGTATTTTCATTTCAGTTACAGTAGAAGTCTAGAATCTGTTCAAGGAAGCTGAATTCACAGTTTGTCCCTCTGGTATCTGAAACTTGGCAGTACTCAACAGTTGAAGTTCTATTGTGTGTTCGCCTCTTGTCATGAGAATCATACTGTTTTATTAGCATAGGCCCAGTACTTTTCGCTACATTTATAAACATAGGGGAAGTTTTTAGACATTATGGAAACTTATCTATGAACAGAAGTTACCAATGTCAATATAAATATTATTAGTAGTACCGTGCCCTCAAAGTTGTTGCCTGTCAAGAGTATTCAGCTAATTAACGTGCAACCAAATTTTCGTTCTAGGAAATAAATTTGCTTTTATAAAAAAACAAATCCTGCTCCAGCTCCATTACTAGAAGTGACACATATATCATTAAACTCCACTTGATTAGGAATCTGGCATGTGTACTTTCAAATTCAACACTTTGAAACCGTTGATTTTTCTGGAATTATTACATGTCCTTAATTAGTTCTTTGTTCGTGTTTTGAACTTGTAGCATGCCCAAAACACTTGATAGATACCAAAAATGCAGTTATGGTGGTCCAGATACTGCAATACAGAATAAGGAGAATGAGGTGAGTTCAGTTCCTTTAATTGGCTCAGATCCTATATGCTTCATAATATAGTGGCGAATTCGGATGGGTGCATGAAATAAGTCCTCTTTCAGTAAAGTATACTAGTAGTTCACTGATTTCATGAAGCAATATGGGTGCATGAAATAAGTCCTCTTTCAGCAAAGTATACAAGTAGTTCACTGATTTCATGAAGCAACATTGCTTCATGTATAAAATGGATCAGGTCACAAGTGAAGTATACTATTTATTAACAACGAATGTTTCTTAGAGTATATATGTCATAAGGACTATTATGTAAAACAATAGAAAACCTTCTTGCGATGTTTTATTATTTGTATTTAGGCTTCAGGAGTAAATGTATATGTTGGTTTTGCTAAGTTGAACATTAATTCTGTGTAGTCCCACCCGGATTTCCGTCTCCTCTATAAACTTCTTGATGTAGTTTAATTGTCCTTTCTTTTTGTGATCGTGCAATCGCACTACTGAAGATGGATTATATAATCACTGATAAAACACAATGTGAAAGTGGTGGCTATTGAGTTGTCATGAAAGTTGAAAATCATTCTCAGTTAGTTTGTTGTCCAACAAATAGCTAGCATAAGCTTCATTTACTTCCATTAATTGGCTAGGATATGTAAATTGCTGGTTGCACTTTGTTAAAATATTAAGATTTCTTTCGATCAAGTTTTTTGTACTGAAGTAGCACTTTTTCTTCAGTTAGTGCAGAGCAGTCGAAACGAGTACCTCAAACTGAAAGCACGAGTGGAAAATTTACAGAGAACACAAAGGTAAGCTGCTTAATTCTATTCTTGTGTGACTAATGCAACCTTAGGAGTTAATCTAACTGAAGTTTCACATATGTAAGGAGAATGTTTGAAAAAGTGAAACACAAGCAACATTTTTACTGCACTCTTATGGAAAATAGATATGTAGCAAAAACGATATTAAGAAAAATGAAACCAGGAGTGAAATAATATGCATACATCATACAGTATATCGCAATCAAATTAACTATATTCATGTATAGCTGTGGTTTACTTTATGCTTTGATTGTGTAGAACTACTTATAGTGACCTTGTAACCTGATGGAAATCACAGGAATTTGCTTGGTGAAGATCTCGGGTCACTCGGCATCAAAGAGCTCGAGCAGCTTGAAAAGCAACTTGACTCATCCTTAAGGCACATACGATCCACAAGGGTAATGGAAAGTTTCTCGTCGGCCAAATTAATTACTAAGGCTGATTCCCTTAGCATATTTGGCACTGGGTGCTTCCAGTTTTTAACTGTCTGTTGCTACTCTGTGTTAGATTGTAATTTTTACTGAATCAATTTTTCTGAATTATTTCATACGCTGTCATTTTCAGGGATGCAAAGTTATGAATTAAGAAATTTAATCTCATAATTCTAGGCATCACACATATGACCTAAAAAACTAGACACAATTTTCTTCTGCCAGCCGAGTTTGCTATCAAGTATATGTTAGCTAGCTATCTATACGCCTGTCTGGATACTATGTTGAAATATTTCTAACATGCATGCTAATCAAAACTCCAATCTTGCAGACACAGCATATGCTCGATCAGCTCACTGATCTCCAGAGGAAGGTATATATGCTGTTGATAAAAACTGAAAGATCGTGAATTTCTGTCGTTAAATCTTGGTTGTGCTTTCAGAAAATAGAACTGACTTGTTCCAACAATATCACTGAATAATTTTGCAGGAGCAAATGTTGTGCGAAGCAAATAAGTGTCTCAGAAGAAAAGTAAGTTTCCCTTCCCGTACTAATTATTTTCCTACGGATGAGGTCAACTGATTTCTGGTACTTTAGCATGCCTCTGGTTTTCTTATTTTGAAGTTGAAGCCATATGTACTATCTTTGGTTGTACCTGTTTCGAACTTATATATACTTAATGCTGAATAAAGTACATATATAAGTGTGTCATCTGTTTATTGCTTCTTCTGCATATGCTTGCTAAAGCAGGCAAACCAAAGGACAGTACAAACATGTCTATACTTCTAAAAGTAGTGCACGTTCATGACACAAACTAATGCTTCAAAGGCAAAAACCGAAGTCAGTTAGCATATCAGTACATGAGGACATCTTTTATTTTCCTATTCCTGGAGAATGTGCATATATAGTATAGTATTCCTCATCTACAGTCAAAAGTAAGAAACTAAATAAATGAATTCAAAGATGACTGACGTTTTTCATCTGTTTTGGCGAGGAAAAGCTGGAGGAGCACAGCCAGCAGATGCAGCACGGCCAGCATATGTGGGAGCAGCACGTCGGCGCCAACTTGCTGCTCGGCTACGCCAACGAGCAGCAGCGACAGTCCCCACAGCAGCAGGCGCCACACCAACACCACGGCGGCAACGGCTTCTTTCACCCGCTGGACGCCACCGCCGAGCCCACCCTACAGATTGGGTACGCATATACGGCTGGACATGCCTCTATCTCTTCTTCACGATGCTGTTACCATGAGTGCTAATTAACATTTCGCAAGTATTGCAGGTATTCTCAGGAGCAGATGAATAACTCGTGCGTGACGTCCTTCATGCCGACCTGGCTACCTTAAAGACGTCGGGAGATGTGATCAATCTCGATGCAACCAACAAATAAATATGCGACGACTACTCGTACTCTAGCTGTACACTCGTCGTCGCGTCGCGTTTAGGTATATCCCGGTCGGGAGCGACTATCGCGTCCCATATATAGTTCTGTGTGTCGTATGTCCTTGTTGTCATGAAAAACTTTTGTGATAGACGTGTTGTCAAGACTACCTATTGCTCGCTTGATGCCCAAACTGAGGAGTCCGTATCAAGGACCGTACGTCTGTAACATTTTCAGCCTATGTATATCGTAGGCTGGCTGGTGCATAAGAAAACGACGTACATCCATGTACCTCCTATAATCCTCGGTGCAATTTTAGCTTTAATATGACGATGTTGGTGTCGAGGTTCGATCAATAACCGCAGGAGGCAGCTGAAATTGTGTGTACGCAGAAGTTAAGCATGCATGATCCATCTAACCATCCTTATTTGTAAGGAAAAGGTGCGGAAGCCATTATAGTATCGCCCCTTTGTGTATTGGCTGCTTCTCTCTAGTACACTTTAGATTAAGTCTCGTCCGTTCGTCTTGTTTTGAATTGACATACAGAAATATTTCTCCTTTTCCCTTGGCTTGTAATGCAACAAAAGAAGCTAAGGCTGGCATGTCATACGGTGCACAGAGCTTGTGAGTCCTCCATGGAGGAGATTGACTCTACATCGAAATCAATAAGAAATTTCGCAAGAGTTGGCTTGGCTTGCCAAAAAAATTCAGCCAAGAAATCCTCCGCCCACGTTTGACCAACCTTTTAGCAAAAATCTGCGAGAGGGAAGAGCCGACAACCATTGGCACCCAAACTTTTGGCTACAGACCAAACTTTGATAGGCAGCCAATTTTTTGGCGGGGTTCATTGGGGGCACCAAACCAAACACGCCCTAACACTGCAAACTTTGTTAACAATTGCGGAGGTAGGGATAACTTTATCAATGGTTGATGAAAGAGACAAATCGGCAGCCTTTTGCCCCCAACGCTAGAGTTCAGTAAAACATAAGATCTCGACCCGTCTGATGTTTTGAGCATACCACCATGTGTGCAACAATTGTTTTTAACTATTGCAACATGAACACTTCACCCCCATGCCCCCATTGGTTCAAAACTGTATAACAACACATCAGTTTGGAAATACCAATTCAGCACAAAAAATATGAGTTTGCAACAAATCCGCACTTAGCTTATCAAATCCTAATCGCCCTTAGTAAACTCATAAGGAAAACTCAAAAACGTATGTAGCTTGCAAAATGGACGAAAATCCTCCTAGCGCGATGTTGCAACAACCTTTATTGCATAGTTTACAAAAAAAATGGATAACAAAGAAAAATACATTGAAAATTAGGCTAATGATCTGCTTTCACAAATCGGCCTGACATTACTAAATCACTTATTCAAAAAAATATTATTGTACATTATTTATACCGACACTACTGAAAAGCAATACCGACACTATTGGATCAAGTTTTTTAGGGCAACTTCGATCAAGCTGCGCGCAAGGGGCAATACCGAACAAGGAAAGCGTTGGAGCTGATCGACTCAATGGAGTCCCTTGGATTGTCCACACCCCATGATCGACGGCGGCAACCGGCCGACTCTCTCTACGCCCTCCTCGAACACAATTCCCATGCCCATGAACACGTGCGCCTCAATATGGCAGTGGAAGAGCCACACCCCAGGGTTGTTCGCATGGAACCTTATCGCCGTCCACCCGTCTGGGTGCAGCGGCACCGTGTTCTTCATGATCGGGTCCTTGACGTTCAGAAGCCTCCATGCGTCCGCTGCAGGATCGAACTTTCCGTCGCCGTGCCCGAGCACCCAGAAGTCGTGTCCATGGAGGTGCCACGGGTGCGATTCGCTCTTGTTGTTGAGCATGTTGGAGTTCTGCAGCACCACGTCCACCACGGA
Organism: Poa pratensis; assembly: GCA_947311845.1. Classification (NCBI taxonomy): domain Eukaryota; kingdom Viridiplantae; phylum Streptophyta; class Magnoliopsida; order Poales; family Poaceae; genus Poa; species Poa pratensis. The sequence continues at coordinate 11,308,840 of CAMZMU010000097.1, read as the reverse complement.
GCCAAATGCCAGCCGGTACACCGGGCTGCCAATAGTCCCGTTCGTCGGCGCCGGCGCGGAGATGTCGTGGCTCCTGTGGTCGTAGCTGTCCAGCGGCGCGCGTTGGTCGTACGCGTCGGTGAGCCCGTGCTTCATAGAGATGAGGTAGGGCGTGGCCGGGAAGTGGAGTGACACGCCGTTGATGGTCCACTTGATGTGGCCGTCGATGTTGTTCTGCGTGTTGAGGAGAAGCAGCGTGCGGTCGGCCCTCGCCGGGGCCGGCACGACGTAGCCCGGGTGCGCGACGATGGCCCTGCTCTGCTGCACTCTGATGGCCGTGTTGTCCCATGGCGGGCCGGTCGGTGGTGTAGTGGGCGGTGTCCTCCGTGGGTCGTTGCCGGCGTAGCTCACGAAGGCATTGGCGTTCGGTGTGTCGGTAGCGTTGCGGCCGACTATTTTGGACACTGCCCAGTAGTTCCGCCTCGGGTCCTGGTCGGCCTTGATCAGCACGGAGTATGTCTCGCCGGAGTAGATGAAGAGATTCCTCACCGTGAACGGCCGCACGTAGTGCCCGTCAGCCTCCACCACCGTCATCCAGTGGCCCTCGATCTCGAAGCTGAGCGACGAGAGCGACGTGAGGCTGCCGATGCGGAGGAGGTATGTCTTCCCCGGCACGACGGTGAACAGAGTCGGCAATGCGCAGTCCGGGCGGGAGTTGTTGCACGTTCCGTTGGCGGTAGGCAGCTTCGAGCAGTTGAACATTCCTCGGCCGTTGATGAGGAGAGACTGGGGCTCACCAACGAACACAAAGGGTTTGGCGGAGAGACCAGTGGCCTGGTCGTAGACGCTTTTGTGCCACCAGTCTTCGAGGAGGACGGTGTGCTCGTCGTCGTACGTGAAGGGCTCCCTGACGCCTTCTGGCACCGCCACGACGATCATGCCGTTGAGCCCCGCCACGCGCTGCATGCCGTAGTGGGCATGGTACATGTACGTGCCCGCCTGAAATCACCAAAACACTTCGTTCAGTGATCATGCATATATATGTTGACCAAGAAAACAACGAGCTCAATTATATCCCGCGTGCTAATGTAGTTGAGTTTCTTACCCTGTCAACGACGAATCTGTAGGTGAACTTTTCGCCGGGCTGGATGGGGCACTGGGTCACGCCGGCGACCCCGTCAGCCCAGGGCGTGTCAATCTGCCGGATGCCGTGCCAGTGAATGGCGGTGTTCTCTGTCTCGAGCTTGTTATGCACGGTGACGACGATGGTGTCGCCTTGCGTGGCGTGGATGGTCGGCCCAGGGGCCTCGCCGTTGACGGTCACGGCGAGCTTCTCGAAGCAGTCGGGGGACTTGTGCTGGTACGAGATGTCCCACTCGTAGTAGCGCACTTCGGCATTCGCCACCGAATGCAGCAGCGAGCTGCCGAGGCAGAAGCAGAGGATGGCGGCGGCCACAGCCAGTGGCCTCGGCGCCGGCAGCATCGTGCCGATCGATGTAGAATTGTAGATAAGCTGGAGAACACTAGAGCCTGCTTAGTTGCACTGGAGCTTCCTCGCTGTGGATCTAAGCAAGAAGAACCTTAACCGCTGCAATAGCTTGGCTCGTGCCTCGCTTGGTGATGTTCTGGCAATTGTTGTTCTGTGGAAGGCTTTTAGGATGAAGCACTCTTATATAGAGTTAGGAGAGGCTTGCATATGATTGTATTGGATTGAGTTGAATCATTCAGGTGAGGAAAGTACATGCACACGAGGGTTGGTGATTTTTTTTATTTGGCAAGTAGCGAGACGACCATTAATTGAAGCACGCCTAGTCTCGGCGTAATGTGTTGACGCGCTCTCTCGTTTTCTCCGATTTGATTAAAGAATCGGTCGAGCAGGCCGCCGAGTGACGTGTGCCTGAGACCGGACCCGTTTGCCTGACCGCATCCTCCTTGTTAGATAGGTTTTCTTTTGTTCAGAAAACCATAACTCAAAGTCATCCAAATCTGTGTCGACAATTATCAACCGTGGGATGCAACAAGTTGTTCTCTAGTGAACACTACGAGTTCTCATACATGAAGGTGAAGTAGTCTTGAGCCAGTGTCATATGACCCTCCATTTGTTTGTGATCCTTTTTCTTCCCCGACCTCAAACCTCCAATCCAAGGAGTAGCATTGATCTCATGTAGCAAACCAACAAACGCAAGTGATGATCGCCAAGTGCTTACCAAGCTCGGCGGTTGCGATGGCATGGGCGGTTAGCAATGCGTAGTCCATCTCCAGCTCGTCGTCGTTATCCATCTATTCAATTAGCTACGTTAAAATCACTACTTAATTTCAAAACAAAAGCAAAAACCTACAAACAAAAAAACGATCTTGGCAATGCGACGAACACCTTATGCGCGAGGTGGTCCTGTGTGGCAACGTTGTCGACCAAATACTTTGGCCGGGATAAGAAGAGATGATGACGAGAGACACAGGGAGAGCGACGGATGGCTGTCGCGAGCGTAGGGCGGGGTAGAGAAGCGTCGAAAGGGGGTGGCGGAGGCGACGATTTGGTCACCGCCATAAGCTAGTTCAGCAAGGATGGGACACTCGGGAAGAAACAAATGATTGGGTCGATGTCGTGTGGTGCATGCCTATCAGTATCCGACATGGCACGTGTTGCCGTCGTTGCCTCCCTATAGTCGGCGCGAGGGGTGGGGTGTGCGGGGGGGGGGGGGGGGGGGGGGGGGGGGGGGGGTCAGGACACTTTTTGGGCCCCCCGCAACTTTGTCGCTTTTGGGAGGCCTGGTTGGGGTGAGGTGGGGGGGAGGGGGCTTTTTCGTGCCGACCAAATAGTTATATTGGGAGCGGCATTTAGAGTGTCGGTGGAGATGGTGTAGGCGATTACAAGGATAATATTACCTTGAATATTTCTAGAGGTCGTCTGTGTCAATTGACACCATTAGTTGAATGTAGCTCTGCCCATGGTTAACGATGCAACCTATAGGATGCAAAATTAAAACGTAAAAAGTTTTTATATTAAGGCCTACGTACAATATGACAATTTTTTTGTATATTTTAGAGATTTGCAAGTGTGTATATTCAGATTCACACTTTTAAATTAAGATTTATCGTTTTCATGAGATTTGACATGATCGTGTGATAGATCGTTGAAACATGCAATTTTCCGGAGTTTCTAAAACTTAGAAATATGATTATTGGTTCTTTTTAATAAAGGAATCTCTGAAACTCGCAAGCAAGAAATCTTCACTCGGGTGTCAACTTAGCTCTACAGTAATCACTACAGGAAAGCCACAATACGCCGACGGCCGACTTATACGCTGACGGCCAAATGTCGGGGCCGTCGGCGTACAAGGCGAGCTAGGAAAGCCGAGAACGCGTCCGTCGGCGTAAAAACCCGTCGTCGTAGCCCGACATAGGCCGACGGCTGCCGTCGGCGTCTACAATGTCGTCGGCGCACAAGGCCCGCCGTGACGGAACGCAGACGGGGATTTACGGCATTGATACGCCGACGGCGGCCGTCGGCGTCTACTTTTTCCTATTTTCCATTTAATATGAAATAATTCATATCTTTAAATCCGTAAATCAAAATTTAACAAATTAAATGTCTAAATCGATTAGAAAAATGAGAGGAATCCAAATATGACATCCATAAAATCTTTTTCACCATGCACATGACATTTTGTAACATATGTTTGGTACTTGCTTAATTAAAAAGTCATTTTTGACAGTTTAAAAATGGAAAATGATATTTACGAAAATATTTTGGGAATTGGTTTCGGCAACAATGTTTTACATACCAAGGCACCCCTATGTGTCAAGTATGGACACATTATCACAAACTATGGCATGGGGATGGCCATAACTTGGTCATTTGACGCGAAAGCTATACATGTCTATAGACGATAGACCTTTTTATGAAGCATTTTTTTGACATATTTGTCAAAACTCAAGTTTATCATTTTTGATAGCAACTAGTACACATAAAAGGACTCCATGTCGAAGGAATTCATTTTTTGAGTATTTTCTCAATTTCTTTTATTTTTGTGAAAAAACGGTCAAAATGACCATCGTGCCTATTCATTGAAAGGGGTCACATTTTTCAAAACTATCGATATTTTTGTGATAAAGTCACTACTTGTGTACCTAAAAATAATTTTTGTAAAAAAATAGACCAAACTATCACACACTTGTAGTCAAATTTCAATTACTTTTGGAAAATCGGCATAAAGTCATTTAAATAGGAATAATTAGGTAAAAATCGAGAAAATTCCTAATACTTGGGTATTATCCATAAAATATGTAGTACCCTTTGTGACAATAAGATGGGTGCCTTTTGCAACATATTTTTGGTATTTCCTCCATAACAAAAGTCATTTTTGGCACTTAAAAAAATGAAAAATGATATTCATAAAAATAATTTGGAAATTGTTTTTGGCAACAATGTTTGCCATACCAAGCACACCTATGTTTCAAATATGTACACATTATCACAAACTATGGCACAGTGATGGCCATAACTTGGTCATTTGGCGCGAAACCTATACATGTCTATAGATGATAGACCTTTTTGTGAAAGATTTTATTGAACAATTTGTAAAAAAAAGTTTATCATTTTTAATAGCAACTAGTACACATAAAATAACTCAATGCCAGAGGATACCTTTTTTTGAGTTTTTTTCACTTTATTTGATTTTTTTCTTCAAAAAAGAGTCAAAATGGCCAACATGACTATTCATCGAAATAGATCAATTTTCTAAAACCATCGATGTTTATACAATGCAAAGGATGATATGGATGTCATATTTGAATTCCTCTCATTTTTCTAATTGACATGGACATTTTATGTTTCAAATTTCGATTAACGGAATTAAAGATATGAATTATTCCATATTAAATGTAAAAAGGAAATAAAAGTAAAATTAATTTTATTGTCATTTATTCAAAATATACTATTACATAATCATTGTTACTTATTCAAATGAATTTTTAAAATTTAAACAATCAAAAAGTGTAATATCATAACTCAGGGAAAAAAGTATAATATCATAACTCAGGGTTAATATGATTGATATGATATAAGTAACAATAAGTTCTCATTTCTCATTTGGAAGCTAATCTTGAAAGAACTCAAATGTTAAGCGTGTTTGGGCTGGAGCAATCTAATGATGGGTGACCGAACGGGAACTTAATTATTTTGACCTATGATTAAGTGTGTAATTAGAGATTTATTATGTAGTTGAGTTAGAAATTTCAAAATAGAAAAAAAAAGTTTAAAATTCAAAAAAAATTGCATGCAATGGCGTCGCATTGAGGAGTTGACAAAACGGCGGGACGCAAAGGAATGTCGTCGGCGTATGAGGGCTGACGGAACGGCCGGATGCCGTCTTGTGGGGCCACCACAACGTACGCCGACGGCGAGAGCCGACGGTTGTAGGGTATACGCCGTAGACTAGGATAACAAAAGTTTCATGTCTCTCTTAAGGTGGGTCCCAAGTCCTAACTAAAACCCAGACTAGTCTAACCTGCTCCCATGGATGCCCCCATAATCATTGGTCTTCAGGCGGTGTTGTTGCCTGTTTAATAAGCTTTGACCACGCGCGCTGGTGGTTTCCACGTTACTACTCGGTAGGGTGTTTCGTATGGAAATATAAGATCTTAATATAATAATATCTGAAACGACCTAACTCTATATTAATCTACGTCAATGTCGAAAGGAAATCATAAGGTGCACGCGCTAACGTGTGCTGATATATTCGTATATATAGATTCATCCACCACCACCGGACCCAGTCTTCACACACAACATTGCATGCCTACGGAGTCGGATGCGACCCAGGCCATTCCTGAAGAAACCACCTTGCAAGTTGCAACAGTTTGCACTAGATCTTATTTTTCGAAAAAGGAAAACATAGTCCCGGCTTGTGCATCAACTCGTACTACATCGAATCACACTTTACCCTTATAACCTCATTGTAGATTACATCTCTGGACACCAACAACGCTGAGCCTCTTGCTTTAATCCACAGCCAACGCTGGTACAATTAAGTAGCTGGCGGGTGCTACGTTGACGGCCGGCACGATGTTACCAATTTATTTCGTGAAAACCAGTAAAGGCAGTTTATATAGTAGTTCTGAACTGAAAATCGTCATGTTTACATTTTTTAGATAAAGTGAGCTTTATTAGTTAAAATAGTTTTAAGCATTACACACAGCCTCTACATAATTCGTATGTACACAGCCGTTACAAGTTCAGAAGTGTGAAATACTAAAAAGTCGAATTACATATCATGATGAGAAATTGTAAAGACATTTATGATGGTGGAGGATCACTCCGTAAATTATTCTACCATCCATGTTGTATGTTGGGATAAAAAGTCTCTCGCCGCAAATTACATTTTCAACACATATTTGTTCAGAAAAACAGTCGGCCGTAACCTAATGCCCATTGGTCATTCCAAGATCAAACAGTAGGCAAGCCAAGGATCTTTGGAATAGTAGACCGCGACAGAGTATCTAAAATACACTAATTAACTCGGTATGCATGACCGGATCGGGTCAGCGAGTCGACCTATTCTCAGAGGGCATGCCTTGATTATGACAGCCTTGATTAACCCGAGACTAACGTGCTTGATACAGTATTAGAACATCGTCTAGTTAAGCAAGTTGCGAATAAATAAAACTAACCTCTCCTGTGTGCATGTATTGTATACCTTGCCTCTACTTGAAAGATTCAATCCAATTAATCATCACCAACTCGCCGCGTACATTTGACCATTATATATGCACACAGCGCACAGCGTCCGGGACATATATATAGCATTAGCTCGAGCAGCGAACACACACCAACAATTAGCTCGAACACTACGACTCAAGACAAACTATTACAGTAGCTCCTTGCTTGAATCCACAGCCAGTGACGGTGCCATCAACCGGCTGTCTGGTGCTACGTGTGGATGATGATGCCGTCGCCGAGGCCACTGGTCGTTGCCGCGGCCATCCTCTGCTTCTGCCTCGGCAGCTCGCTGCTGCATGCGGTGGCAAATGCCGAAGTGCGCTACTACGAGTGGGACATCTCGTACCAGCAGAAGTCCCCCGACTGCTTTGAGAAGCTCGCGGTGACCGTCAATGGCGAGGCCCCTGGACCGACCATCCGCGCCACGCAGGGCGACACCATCGTCGTCACCGTCCACAATAAGCTGGAGACAGAGAACACCGCCATCCACTGGCACGGCATCCGGCAGATTGACACTCCCTGGGCTGACGGAGTATCCGGCGTGACGCAGTGCCCATCCAGCCCGGCGAGAAGTTCACTTACAGATTCGTCGTTGACAGGGTAAGAATTTGAACCACATTAACACGCCGTTTATATATAAGCTGATCATTGTTTTCTTGGCCAATGCAATGCACAGTCACTGAACGAAGTGTGTTTGCGTGATTTCAGGCTGGCACATACATGTACCATGCGCACTACGGCATGCAGCGTGTGGCAGGGCTCAACGGCATGATCGTCGTGACCGTGCCGGAGGGCGTGAGGGAGCCCTTCAGGTACGACGAGGAGCAGACCGTCCTTCTCGAGGACTGGTGGCACAAGAGCGTCTACGATCAAGCCACGGGCCTCTCTGCCAAGCCCTTCGTCTTCGTCGGTGAGCCTCAGTCTCTCCTAATCAACGGCCGAGGAATGTTCAACTGCTCGAAGCTTCCAACGGCCACCGGAACATGCAACAACTCTCGTCCGGACTGTGCATTGCCGACTCTGCTCACCGTCGTGCCGGGGAAGACATACCTCCTCCGCATCGGCAGCCTCACGTCGCTCTCGTCGCTCAGCTTCGAGATAGAGGGCCACTCGATGATGGTCGTGGAGGCCGACGGGCACTACGTGCGGCCGTTCGTGGTGAGGAACCTCTTTATCTACTCCGGCGAGACGTACTCCGTGCTGATCAAGGCTGACCAGGACCCGAGACGGAACTACTGGGCAGTGTCCAAAATAGTCGGCCGCAACGCACCCGACACACCGAGCGGCAAGGCCATCGTGAGCTACGCCGGCAACGACAAGCAAAGGACACCGCCCACTACACCACCCACCGGCCCGCCATGGAACAACACAGCCATCAGAGTGGAGCAGAGCAGGGCCATCGTCGCGCACCCGGGCTACGTCGTACCGGCGCCGGCGAGGGCCGACCGCACGCTGCTCCTGCTCAACACGCAGAACAACATCGACGGCCACATTAAGTGGACAATCAACGGCGTGTCCCTACACTTCCCGGCCACGCCCTACCTCGTCTCGATGAAGCACGGGCTCACCGACGCGTACGACCAGCGCGCGCCGCTGGACACGTACGACCACAGGAGCCACGACATCTCCGCGCCGGCGCCGACGAACGGGACTATTGGCAGCCCGGTGTACCGGCTGGCATTTGGCTCCGTGGTGGATGTGGTGCTCCAGAACTCCAACACGCTGAACAACAAGACCGAGACGCACCCATGGCACCTCCATGGACATGACTTCTGGGTGCTCGGACATGGCGACGGCAAGTTCGACCCGGCGGCGGACGCATGGAGGCTTGTGAATGTGAAGGATCCGATCATGAAGAACACGGTGCCGCTGCACCCGAACGGATGGACGGCGCTAAGGTTCCACGCGAACAACCCGGGGGTATGGCTCTTTCACTGCCACGTGGAGGCGCACGTGTTCATGGGCATGGGAGTTGTGTTCGAGGAGGGCGTTGAGAGGGTCGGCCGACTACCATCGTCCATCATGGGGTGTGGACGATCCAAGGGACTGCATTGATCACATTAGCATCATTTCATTTATTGTTTATTTGTGGACTCTGTATTTCCTCAATCAATTTTCATGTAAAATAAGAAGGTACATTGTATTATTTTCTTTTTATACTTCGTCTTTCCGCCAATTAGGGAAGGAGACAAAATGTTTACTAGTATTTGATTGTTTTTCCTCAGTCAACTTATGTATCTAGATGTTCGTACCGAACATCTCTATGCACGTGCATGCATCTGTACACTAGGTGATAAAATGTTGATGTTATCATAAATCAGTACATAATGTTTTCCCTTTGAGTGTGAATTTGCAGTTATAAGCCATTGCATCTGAATATCTGATATGAATTCTCCTCGTTCTGATATTGTTACCTTTGTGGCAGCAACCCGAGTCATTGCAATGTTGTTGTTGACAGCAAATTTACAGTCCATAAATGTCTTGTTGCTTCCAGTATCTACCGAGGCTATTGCAGACGTGCCCTTTATGTTGAACATGATTGATATGGTTGATTCACTAGGTGTTCCTTTGAAAGCAGCTGCAGTAATGTGCATTAGTCTGTCAGCTTCTGGTTGCAGTAGTACTGTAGTAGATTCTACTACACATCGACTTGTTGCACAACCTGTTGTTGTCTGGTTCTTCTTCATACTCCTCATCAAAGTTGCCTTGCATTTGCATTGCATCCAGTGCTCGTTGTATGGGTTGGCATTTGTGGTCAAATACCCAGTTTTCTAGGCAATGTCAAACAGACAGATCTTTCAATATTATGCAGTCAAGAAAAAAAAAATGAGCGACGAAGAGACATCATTGGTAATGTGGAAACGCTAGCATATCCCTCCAGCTCATGCTTAAATCCACACGCAGGGGCCAGAAACAGTCACCAGGTTATTGGAGAGATGGCGAGTCTATGAATAGTATCTAGAGGTTAATGGACACTTGGACAGACGGATTCAAGTCTAGCTAGGAAGAGCATCTCTGCAGGTTATGGACAAACGACCTACCGGACGAGTTTGTCAACAGTTTCCTAAATGCAGTTCAATTTGCTCTCTTTTCAAACAAACAGATCTTTCAGATATTATGCAATCAAGAAAAAATAGTGAGCGACAAAGAGACGGATTGGTAATGTGAAAACGTTAGCATATCCCTGCAGCTCATGCTTAAACCCGCACGCAGAGTTACTGGCCACAAACAGTCACAAGGGGTCATAAAACCCCACCGTCTACTGGTAGAATGACACAGAAAATCGCAAGAAATCTAGACAAGAACCACACAGCATACCATTACCACGTGAGCTGCTGTTATTGCGCTTCCAACAAAGTATCCCAAAAACTTTGAAATCACCCCTACCCCGTTAGGACTCCAATGTACATCACTAAGCTTAAAAGCCTCCTTGACGCTGGTGCGACTGCCTCAATCTCTGGGCCCGTTGCTCTTCCCAGAATCAGCTGAATTCTACATTAAAAAGGACATAAAGATTACTCAGTCAACATGAATGTTACACCGTACATACCTTTACAGTAATAATCTACCCTAGTCTACAAACTCATAGCTGCTGCTAATGTACATACACAAAATGTTACTACATACCTGTACTGCAGCCCTACCAAAAACAGCAGGCTGTGCATCTTCAGGAACTTGATCCTTCCCAGATTCAGCTTGGTTCTACATTAAGAAGAACGAACAGATAGCCAGTCAACAACAGTAGAATATTTAGACATATTTATCCAGCAGATGCATTTAGAAGAAATATTTGCCAGTTCGGCGACCATTGATAGCAGAGGGAAGGCAGGAACAAAAGAAACAGGTCCTATATCTCCAGTAATATGAAGAGGGGCAGATCCAACCATTCTGAGCCATACACTTAAGAGATCCAACGATCAAAAAGCACCGGATGATGAGTATCAAAAGCGTTGAGCGTCTAGTCTAATATCGTCGCTTGGTAACCCCGTCGCTGATCCCGCTACACGAATCAATCACGCACCGCGTCATTCCAAAAGGTAACTGTTTGTAACATAAACAAGGGCATGATGCACCCCAGCCGCCCAAGAGAAACAGGGTCGCAGCCGCTCGAGAGAAACACTCCTGAATCGCCTAGCAGCAGGCGCCACGGACGCCGTACCAGTATCAAGCTTGAAGGAAGCGAGAGCAGTGTTATGATCGCTACATCGAGGCAAACTGGTATCATCAGCCAAGCCTTGTTCAGTTCCCGTGTTAAGAAGCCGGGAAGTGTGTTGCTTCCTACTAGAATTACGAGCCAAGCTTTGTCTACTGTTGATGAAGTAAAACGCTGAAGGTTTTCAGCCGCCCAGCTTTTTCCACTGAAATTGAACTTTCTAATTGCAAATAATTGCCTGTTACATGCAGCTAGAAGTACGAGGGTATCAGCACGATAAATTGGTGTTTTTGCCAGTACTGGAGGGGTATAAACCATCGACAACTCTTTTGCTACTTATTTAAGCAACTTGCATGCTAAGATACTTTTTGTACTATTTGGTTGCTTCCCTGCGGTATCAGCACAATCAATTATAATTACTTTTAACTTGATAACTAGAAGTAGCCACTTGATGAATCATGGCAAGCTATTTTTCGTCAAAAAAACTACAAGTAGCAGTAAGTACAAGACTACCAGAAATCCAAGCTAATCTTTACCACGATACATTTTTTCACCAGTGATTGTTGTTGCCTTTACCACACCAGATTCTGTTCTAAAATATACTACAGCCCTTCACCAATGTAATATCCCTAATATCAATGGTTAATTCATGCATATCCCATGACCACAGCCCCTTTCAGAAATGAGTTTAGAATTTTCTCATTATTTTTTGATTGGCTTCATTGAAGAGGGTTCGCAAAAACAATGCCTTTCAGTTTTTGCAACTATACTGTCCTCAATTCTAATTATATATTCCAGAAGAAGATTAATTTATAAAGATGCAAATTAGTTTTTGTAAGTATATACTGTCCTCAATTCTAATGTATACGTTTTGGTTTATTTATCTAATATGAAGTTCAACAGCATATTATAATCTGTTCTTTATAATTATCTGCCCTATATACCAATTGGGGGTCTTCTTTAGAAGGCTCTATTGTTGCTAGCAATGGCCCTTCATCCAGAAAAAATGTGCAGGTACAGAACTTAATGTAGATACGTAACATCGCGTGTAACAATTCTAAAAAATATGGAAATGGAGATTGTGGGCATATCTATGAGACTATGACCATCTCCTGGTTAGCTATTTTTACGCATGTCCAAAATCAGAAGTTCGGTCATTAATCAAACAAGAGATATTAGCAAGTAAGCCATCGAGTCAAACTGCATGCAAAGTTTGATAAGGGGTACTAGCTATACCTCTCTTGATGCGAATTGAGGGATTACGTGAATTCTTATTGAAAGTATATGCCAACTCTTGCAAGTTCATAGGATTTTAAAAAGGCATAAGTGAAGCAGTGTACATGAGGAGCCTAACTATTAGATAAAATGAAGTTTAGTTACCATTATCTGTAAATACTCTATCTAAGTGAGATCACTAGCAGTTGCAAGGAGAAAAAATATGTAAGGGTACTTTTGGTTAGTTCACTTAATTAACTCTTGTATAATACAGTTGTATCTTATCTTAGCAAGTAGAAAAACTTGAAGAGGTGTATTTGCTTCACTTATAATTCACTAATCATCAAAAGCAGTTAAAAAAATGAGGGTACTGTAGGAACAGAATCTGCAAAATGAACTCATACAAAATATGATGAACCATTAGTGATTACTATTACTGACTGGAATTTAACACACAGGGGAATGAATTCTAGGAGAAGGCTCGATAGGTACCTGTTTGTTTCGCTTCGGGGGAGAATCATCACAGGTCACATTCAGCCTTCTCTTGCTTTCAGGTGATGCTTCTTCCGTAGCTGTTTCAGCTGCTGCTTCAAGGACTGTTACAGATGGTGCTTCATCATCATTTGGCTGGTTGACATGCTGTTGACCACCATTTTGGTGAAATCCCTGTTGGAGTACATTGTACGGGGAGTATAGGCTCACTATGGGGAAAACAAGACTAACGTCTCCTTCAATCTCAATGCTTTCCACATTGAGATGGTGTGGTTCGTTCACCATAGCGTTGGGCAGCTCAAAGTAGAAGGTTCCTTGTCTTGAAGAAACAAAGAATGTTTTCGTTCCCTCGCGAACCCAAGCAAGAAGTGCCCTTTCAAACCAATTGTTCCAAAGGTGAAGTAATGGTCGAAAGTGTATATCATATTCCAGATTCCGTTTCCCGCAGCATCTACACTCCTCGACCAAGTAAAGAGATTATCACCCGTCGCCTGACCATACCAAGTTCACCTTGATCAGTAAGCATGAGAACGAGACTACCTTCATCCGTAGAGTTCCAGCCCTCCATATCTGGCAGCTCAATGTTGGTCAGGGCATGTGTTGCTAGGTCCAAGTGAAAGATCATGAAATCGTCGGATAGAAAGTACACCGACTGGCTGCTACGACACTCGCTCTACTCCCGAACTCTCTACTCCCGAACTCCTCCGAGAAGCCAAGGAGTGAGGCTTGTTGCTCCCATGTATCAATCTCCGACGAATACACTAGGCAATTCATCTCAAATCCTCCTCTACCTCATCATCCACATTGCCCAGAATAACAACATCAAGAGAGAAGAGCATCACTATTTTGAACTCACCCCCATTGCAGGTAGGGCGATGGTCGCATCCAGGCACTGTGCAGAACAAAGCCACGCCGGGATTGGCGGCTTCGCTGGCCTGCAGGGGCACCAGCACGGGCCGCTGGACACCGGAGACGGGGTCCCACACCATCAGATCTTGGCTCCCCAGGTCGCCGTCGCGCCTGGACATGAAGAGCCCTCGGCCGTGCCTGTAATCCATAACGCTCCAGTGGCGCCGGTCCGGAATGTTGATGGGGGCGAAGGGAGATTTGATGGTGGGGACGAACGTCGGGAGGCCCTCGTCGTCGCTGTCGTGGAGCAAGCCGATGGGGAGTGGGGCGACGCGGTGGTGGCGCAGGCGCTGGGCGAAATCGGCGTCGCTGAGGGCGCGATGCCAGTCCTTGCAGAAGCTGGCCACTTGATAGATGTAGAGGGGATTGTTGTAGCTGGCGCGGGCGAAGATTTCGCGGGTGACGTCGTCGGGGAGAGGCCACGACTTCTGCTCCGCCTCAGCCTCCGCCGCCGCCGCCGCCATGGCTCGCTCGGTAGGTTTAGGGCTTTGGATGGGGAGGGGAACGGGGTGCGACGGAGAGGAATGGGGAAGAAGGTGTCACTTAGCCAGTCTCGTTGGATGGTTTTTTTTTTTTTTTTTATGTTTGCTTCTCCTATATCATATAAAAGGCAAAGCTTTTGCCTCGTTTCAAAAAAAAAAAAGTCTCGTTGGAACGGGAATAATTGAGTTGAGCCTAAATTACGTTTTCTGTAGCATGTCTCCTAAGAAGAAAAATACGCATGTACTTATCTAATTAAACTCGTTCAGATCAGGAACTGGTCTAAGAAAATATGTTTGTAAATTAAAATTTGCAAGTAAGATTGCATACATAAATCACATTACTAAAGACATGATTAGGTTTAACTTCCTGAGTTTTTTTTTTGCGACTTTTAACTTCCTGAGTTTGTATCACATCTTCCATCTTTAGTCCTTCTGCAGTTCAGAGTGAAGATACCAAACATCTTAATACTAATTCTAACAACAGTGACTAGGCGCACCTTTTCATTGGGTAAATGGAATAACCGCTAAATAATGAACAAAATGCACAAGGTTGCTTGCAATGTTTTTTACAGAAGAATTGTGTGTTTTTTACATACTTACATGTACTCCCTCCGTGTCAAAATACGAGGCGCGCTATTTTTAAGGTGTTCTTTGACGCTCAACTTTGACCACCAATATATAACAAAAAATATAATGAATGAGAATGTATATATGGTACCGTTGGATTCGTTTTGTAAAATTCTTCGATTTCTTATATCCTTATAACAATTTTGGGTACATATTATAAATACAAATCATGGTTAAAGTTACATGACGTTGACCAGGGAAATTAAAGCGCGTCTTTTATTTTGAAACGGATGGAGTACAAAGAAGAAGCTGGTGAGTTTGGTCCATTTATGGGGAAAGTAGATTGAGCACCTGTAATGAAAAAATCCGACGAAGTACTAATAAAGTTACGCAATAGTACAATCAGCGAAGCCTAGTCTCACCTTTCAGTTTTGCATCAGCATTACGAAACATGTTTGTACTCGCCATACCCTGGTGTTCATGTGTTGCGACCCAGAGTTTGATGTGCAGTCCGGAAATGCCAAATGGAGCTGAATAAGCAACACTCCCAGAAGCGCAAGGTCCATAACACGCTGTACTAGTGGGGTTATAGGCCCCAATGCCCATTGGTAGGACTTTATAAAGCCATAACAACACCGGATACATTACTAAAAGGTAGGATCAGTTTCAGCAAAATGAGAGGTAGATTCATTTTGGATATCTTTCAACGGTCCCGGAGATGGTCCAATCTTCTTTTTTTCTGCGAAATAGGAGACGGTCCAATTAGCCTCTCAGTCAATGTCTGAGCTTCTTTACTTCAGGAATCACAGCCCTTTTTGCGCTGAAATTGTGAAGACATAATGAATAAGAAATGCAGAATTCGTGAACATCCTCTTATTTCTCCACAGCACGAATTAATCTAGTTCACTGCGGTCAGCAAATAGCATACCTAAATTCCAAATAGTGTTTTTTTTTATATATAACTAGAGCTGTGAAAATTTTTGCAGGCATGTAAAAAAGTGCAAGCACACGACAGATTGCACCGCAGCTTTGCAAGCTCATCCTCTGAAATCGTAAACAACTCCACCTGATCCATCCCACCGTACCCCATGCATTCGTATGAAATCCTTGACACCCTTCAGGTGCTACTCACTTGAGAGATGTCGGCGGGCTACCGGGTAGGGTCATGATATGGTAAAATCTATACCCAGATGTGGACCAGGTTACAGTAAAAGCCGACATACCTGGACCTCAGAAGTGACCGGGGTGTGATGTTGGTGCAGACCGACATAAGCAAACCGAGGTAACCAGGGCCAAAAGGGACCGAGGTACCATGCTGGTGCAAACCGGCATATGCTAACCGAGATAGGTCGACCGACATATGAATGTCGGTATCCTCTTGTCTTCTTTTATGTGCAGGAAGAGATAATCACCGAAGGAAAATCCGACATGTCTATGTCAGATCAGGCGAGGCGAGGTGTCTTAGTGTCGGAGAGCAGTCAATGCTCCTGTCGCATCCCGTCTGACACGGGAGCGCCTGGCACGGAAGCGCCTGACACGGGAGCGTGCAGGGGGAGCGAGGTGACCGCGGGACATCCGGGGAAAAGGCTACGAGATAGGCATGGGCATGCCATGTCCTGTCCCTAGCAGAGGGTACATTCTAGGTGTACCGTTGTGCTGCAGGGGATGGGCATGTCACGTCCTGTCTCTGACAGGAGTATCATCATGACATACCGTTGGCGTGGCTACAGTGCAGCGCAAGGGGTCTTTCCGTAACTCGGTTTAGCCTATAAATAGGGCTTCACCCCCTCCTGCGTGAGAGACGATGCCCTGAGACTCATTTCCCCCCATAGCTTCATCTTCCACCTCGTGTTAATCCCCATTGTTGGGATCATACAGCTCAAGGAGCAGCTTGTACTTGTGATTGAGAGATATATACAGAGAGATAGGCAGGAGTAGGGGTGTTACCTCCTCACGAGGGCCACGAACCTGAGTAGATCGTGCGTGTTCGTGTGCTTGTGAGTTCATATGTGTGCGCTCCTTAGCGCGCTAGCCCTCTCTCGGATCCACAGCGTCCATCGGCCCCCACCTTAAGCCATCCCATGGCATCTGCCGTGATACCACCACGACAGTTGGCGCCCACCGTGGGGCCAGCAGCAGCGCTGGCTGGTGTGATCATCCGGACGGGTTCCATCATCGACTCCGGCGAGCGCGTCGTCTGCGGGCTCATCTGTAAGCTCGGCTCGCTGAACTTCATCAGCGACAATGCGGGATGCTTCGGCAGCAGGCCGTTGCCGACGAACGGCTGCCTCATCAGCTTCGGCACCTTCGTGACCTACGTCGCCACCGAGGTTGTCTGCAAGTACCCCGAGCAAGTGCTTGTGGCCGAGGATCCTCCTGCTGTCTGCGTGGCTCGCGGCCGGCGTATCGATCGCCCCGGGAGCTGCGTCGAGGTAATGATGACCGGGCCTGTGGGTGGTGCTGGCGAAGGCAATGCCGGTGAGCCTGCCACCAAATCCGCCCGCACGGCGAAACCTCCGCTGGAAGGGGAGGAGCACCTCCCCGCCGGTACATCCAATGTGCCGGTCAGACCTGCTCCTCTAGAGGAGATCATCGAGAAGTTGGTTGTGCCGGTAGCAGCTGGTACAGATGCTGCCCAACAGCTGCCGAGTTAGAGTTGCAGCGCCAGAAGCTGCATGAGAAGGCCATTGAGGTGGCCGAGATACGGAGAGATTTCGGCATATCCCTTCGTGAGTATAATGCAGCTCATGGGTTAACCCCGGTAGCTAATCACCCTAGCCGTATAGAGGATGTGCGTAGGAGAGGCAAAGGCCTCAATGCTGAGATTGCTAGAGATGGTAGATCTAGTTCTAGTAAGACTCCTAGCCATATGACGGTTGAAAAACCGAAGTATAGCTCCCCTGCTAAGACTCTTAGAGCTGCCGAGGCAGCAAGAGCCGAGTTATCTGGTTTATCCGGAGAAGCTCGCCGTAAGCAGCATGACCGAGTTAATGAGTTAATCGGTGTTGCTAACCGGCAGAACAAGGCCTTTCGCAAGGCTAACCCAGGTGCTGGTGGGTCCCAGATTGTTCACTCGGCTAGGGCAGCTAGTGAAAAATTAGGGGACAAGCTTCATCTCCGCATGATGGTGGAGGTCGTGACCGCAGTGTGAACTCCGGTAAGAATAAGCAGATGCTGACATATGATCCGGAGTATGCCGGAAAGCAATTAGCTGGGCAAGCCACTACAGGCCGAGGTAAGAGTAATCCGGCCTAGGCAACCCGAATGTCGGGAATGTTAACTCAGCTGGTCGAGGTCATCCACCTCGGTATCCGGTGCCAAACCAGCCTCGGCAGCAACCAGTGTCGAACATTTGCAGCAGCCACAAGGTGTTGGCCATGCGGCCAACCGATATGATGATGGTAACCCGGCTATGGAGAGAGCTGGGTATCAGAGGTATGAGGGTGCATTGGGATCCCGGTTGGGACCTCGCCTGTTAGCACCAAATGATGCGCGCTACAAGTTGGATAGAATTTATCTGTCCGAGATGCTGGAAGAGCAAGGCCCACCTGGCCCTGCATGCTTTGGACGTCAGATCATGAGGGAACCTCCGGTGCCGAACTTTCAATTGAGCCGAGGTACAAAGACATATGACTGCATGATGCATGTAAAATGCATACATGAACTTTGCACTATATCACTCATATTCCAATCATATTTGCATCATATAAGAGTTATACCACTGTTATTTAATGATTTTAGGAAATAAAATAATGGTTTCCTATTTTTATGGAATTAACCCTGCGCAGGCAGAAAACCCTATTTCTTTCCTTTTATGTTTCAGGGACCTAAACGACGTCATAAAAATCTGGAAAAATACAGGCGTCATTATTTTGGAAGGAGGAAGACTTAGGGCGAAGGAATCAAGCAAACGGAGGCCGGAGGGCCAAAAGGGGGTGGCCCACGCGACCACTGTACCTGGCCGCGTGGGGCCCACTAATTTGGGGGGCTCCGCAGCCGTCGATCTTTTCTCCACCGCCTTTGTCTTGACCTAAAAACGCCTATAAAAGAAGTCCCATGGCATTCTCGAAAACAAGCGCCGCCATATCACAGAAACACGAAAACGAAGATCTGGAGCTGCAGATTGGAGGGGGAAAACTTCGGTGGGGCGCTACCGGCGTGGTCTCCATCTTCTCCATCGACATCTCCACCATCTCCATGATGAAGAGAAAGTAGTCCACCTTTGGACTATGGGTTTGTGGAAGTAACTGATGTATCTCTCCTCTCTTTGAGCTTCACTAATTAGTACCGTATGAGCTGCTGAACATGATTACGGTCATATATGTAATTCCTATGTGGTGGATCTTTTTGTGAGTTAATATATGTTGAGATTGCAAATGTTTGTTTCATTTATGAATATAGATGCATATTATGTACCCCGTTCTTATCTACTTGTTATGATCAAGCATGTTTATGAGGGCGTGTGTGGGGTGATGTGTGCATTAGTTGGAGTAACGGGGGGGTGGTGAGTGCGGTAAGTTGACAACTGAAATATCGCGATCCACTTGGGTGTTTTACCTTACTTTGTTGCCTCACTAGGGATAAACAAAAATACCATGCTACAAGGGTTGAGGGTGACCAAGCTTCTTCTGTGACTAGATCTAGCATGTTCTTATTTTCACTTCATGTCATGATACTTAAAGCTATACTCTGAGTTATCTTAATTACTAAGGTGTTATGATTTAGTTCGCATCTTGGTGGAGTATAAGTGAGATTAATAACCAAAAGATCTCTATGTTAGGACGTGATGCCCATATAATTAGTAACTTGATATCAAACTTTGTGTTGCAATCTCATATGTCAACTCTATATGTCCGTTGTCTGCCACACCATTAAAAGAGAGAGTGCATTTGTGAAACCATGAACCCCGGTCCATTTTTAATCATAAGAAACACCTTTCCAACCACTTTTACCACTTTGCCATTTTCTGCCATTATTAAATCCGAAAATACAAAAACACTTTTCCATCTTGCATTCATCATAAAAAAACCAAAATATTATTCATCATTGTTATCATCATCCTTGCCATTCATCCACCACCATTGCATATTTATTTCTTGTTTGCATTGCATATTTATCTTGATATCATTCATACACCTTGTGCTTGACAACCACAAGTGAGGTTGAGGACCAAAACAATTAACCTTGTTTTGTAGGTGACCAAAAGAAGGATAGGAAGATAAATCTTTCACTACTGATTCCCGAGAGTTCGATATTAAACCCTCGAGTCACCCTCGTGGGGAAAACACGTCTTCCACTTACTACATACTCTGCACTTGGAGGCTCAACCTAACCCCGTATACTTTTCATTTCAGGTAGCCACTGAAGGCTATCACTTCTACGGGTATCACGGCAGCACCAAGCCAGAGGACTGGCTGATAGACTATGTGTCGGCAGTGCACATTGCGGGAGGTAACCGCCGATGGACGGTGAGATATATCCCGTAGATGTTGGAAGGGCCAGCCCGGATCTGGCTGAATAACTTGAGAGAGGGCAGTGTCGACTGCTGGCTGGACTTTGAAGAAGCTTTCGTTAGCAACTTCTCCAGCACGTACAAGAGGCCCAACCGCTCTCAGCAGCTTGCCTTGTGCAGGCAGAGGGATGATGAAACTGACCGAGACTACTTGACTCGGTGGAGTAATATCCGCAATTCCTGTGAAGGAGTTGTGGAAGCGCATGCCATTTCATGGTTTGCTCAGGGATGCTGACATGGCTCCATGGTCTGGCAGAAGCTGCAAAGGGAAATGCCGGTCACTTTGGCCGAGACGATCCGGATCGCGGATAGTTATGCACTCGGTGATCCGATGCAGCCCTTGCTAAACTCGGTTGAGCCGAGTTGAAGATACCCGGTGAACAACAGACCCGGCCCAGTTCGGCAGAATGATCGCCAGGACTTCGGCAACAAGAGGAGAGAACCGGATTACCGGTATGGTTCGAATCAAGTTGCTGCAGTGGACCAAGACCAACCAGATGCCGGCGGTAGCCAGCGTCCGAAGAACAGTGGCCCAGCATGGGGCCAGAATCAAGAGGGGAAGAGGCATGGAGTGACCAGAAGAAGTCCTTCACTTATGAGGCTATGTTGGATGGACGTTGCAGTTTCCACACCCAAGACATCCGCAGGCCGGCGAACCATACAACTCGGCAGTGCAGCTGGTATCAGCGCACAAGGGGGGAAGGAGCCAGATCCGGAGGAAATCAGGCGGGGGCACCTCAGAGAATTCCACCGACGCAAAACTTACCGCTCACTGGGGCAAATGCCATCCCAGTGAATCCACCTGCTCAGAGGCAAGCAGCTCCGAAACCTGTGAATCAGGTGAATGTCGGAGGGAACAACAACAATGCTGGTCCCAGCAGGCAGGGAGAGTATCCCCAGGGAGATTACAGAGAAGCTCATCAAAGCTATGTGGTCTTTGTGACCGAGCCAACTGACAAGAAGAGCTTGCATCGGCGTGCACTGGAGGTGAAAGCAGTTATGCTGGCAGTGCCGAAGTATATGCACTGGTCCGAGCAAGAGATCAGTTGGTGCAGGAGGGATCATCCCCGAGTTATGCCAACTCCAGGAGGCTATGCTTGGTGGTGGATCCGACATTCATTGGACCCACCATCAATGTCCGGTTCACCCGAGTTATCATTGATAATGGGAGTGCTATCAATATCATGTACCGAGACACCATGGTGAAGATGGGTATCTCGATGAACATGCTGCAACCGAGTAGCACAACCTTCCATGGCATAGTGCCGGGTGTCTCATGTGCACCCATGGGCAAAATCTGGGTGGATGTCTTATTCGGCACCAAGGACAACTGCAGAACTGAGAGCATCCAGTTCGAGGTAGTGGACCTCGAAAGTCCATACCATGCTTTACTCGGCAGGCCTGCGCTGTCCAAGTTTATGATATCTACCCATGTGGGTTATCTCAAGATGAAAATGCCGGGTCCTAATGGCATCATCACCATCTCGGGTGATTACAAGCGTGGTTTGGAGTGTGCCTCGGCTGGATCTTGCTTGGCCGAGTCACTGATTATTGCTGCAGAGAAGAAGAAGATCCATGAGGTGGTGGCACTGGCTCAGTCCGCGCAACTCGGCATGCCGGGTATGGCTAACCCGGAGCAGAATGCAAATTTCGAGGTGCCAAAGGAGACCAAGAAGATCAATGTTGAACCGGCGTTCCCGGAACACAACGTCATCATCGGGTCGGGTTAACCGAGAAATAGGAAAGCGAGCTCAGTCACTTCCTCTGTGAGAATCGGGATATCTTTGCATGGTCGAATCAGGACCTGCCAGATGTTCCGAGGGAGTTGGTTGAGCACTCTTTGTTCGTTAGGCCGGACATGAAGCCTGTGAAGCAACCGACACGACGTCTCTCGGATGAGAGAAGAAAAGTAGTCAGAGATGAGCTGGCCAAGCTGCTTGCGGCTGGTTTCATCATGGAAGTGCTGCACCCGGACTGGTTGTCTAACCCGGTCCTGGTAGAGAAGAAAAAGGATGAACCTCTGGTGGCCAAGGTGTGGCGCATGTGTATCGATTTCACCAACCTAAACAGGCATGTCCTAAGGATCCATTCCCGCTACCTCGGATTGATCAAGTGATCGATTCCACAGCCGGGTGTGAGCTGTTATCCTTTGTAGATGCGTATTCTGGTTTTCTCCAGATACCTTTGAACCCTGCTAATCAATTGAAAACTGCTTTTATTACCCGTATGGGGCTTATTGCTATCGTGTCATGACCTTTGGCTTGAGAAATGCCGGTGCTACTTATCAGAGGTGTATGCAGAAATGTTTGCATGAGCAAATAGGCAAAAATGTGCAGGTGTTGTCGACGATGTCGTCATAAAAAACTAAAGATAAATCCACTCTGATTGATGATCTCAGAGAGACATTCATAAACTTGAGAAAATACCGGATGAAACTTAACCCGGATAAATGTACATTCGGAGTGCCGGCAGGCAAGTTACTCGGTTTCCTTGTGTCAAGCCGAGGTATCGAGGTAAACCCGACAAAAATTCCAATCACTTGGCCCTTTGCAGTTTGGTGTTTGGATATGGTGGGGGAGTTCAAGCCAGCCCGAGGTAACTGATAACCCACAAGTATAGGGGATCGCGTGTAGCCTTTTCGATAAGTAAGAGTGTCGAACCCAACGAGGAGCTAAAGGTAGGATAAGTATTCTCTCAAGTTCTATCAACCACTGATACAACTCTACGCACACTAAACGTTTGCATTATCTAGAAAATAAAACTACGGTAGCAATACGGGTATGAGAGGTAGTTTTGCAAGATAATAAATACAAGAAAGTAAATGTTAGTGCTGCAGCAATAAAATACACTAAGTAACCATATACTAACAGTACCATGAGTGTGGAAAAGTGGTGGTAATTGTGGTGGCTTTGTCCAAGATTAATTAGTGAAGGTACTTGGTTCATTGTCTTCGATGCAGTTTTCTATGTGGGAGAGGCTAAATATACATGCACTCCACTACTTGGGATTACAAGTACTATATGATTGGATTGTTAGAAAGCATCCGCAAATACTAACAATGCATTAAGGTTTCCCCAACCATAGCCTTAAGTTCAAGGTCCTCTTACTCCCATACGTGCAACTAATCGGTTCGCGTTCTCAGGTTTCTGTCACTCCGGCAGAACTTCCCCCGCTTCGTTACAAATACTACCAACCCTAGGGTGTTTGATCCATGCGCGCACAATATAATGGACACCAAAGGACAGCACCATATAGACATACAACTCTAATGAACCTCATGCATTCAATTAAGCAATCAAAAGACAAATAAACTACGGAAACATGATGTAAATCATAGGATAAATATTATAGCATCAAACACCATGTTTACATAGGACGGTACAGAGGTTTGTGGGAGGATGAACCACTGAATACAAGGAGGAGATGGTGATGGAGATGGCGGTGAAGACGGCGGAGAGGCAGCGCGGCGGCGCAGGGCGGCGGCGGCGCCGGCGGTGCGGGGAACTCCTTTCCCCGCCGCCGGCAAGCTTGGGGAGCGCCGCCCCTTAGCCTCCCTCCTTCATGGCTTCTTGGGAGCCCTCCCCCATGGAGATGGGATCCATGGGGGAGGCAAAAACGTGGCTTTTGGTGGCTGAAATTCGTGGGTGGAGGAGTCCTCCACGAATTAGGTTTCCTCCCTTTATATATCTTCTCGGATTTCCGTCACCCCCTTTTAGGGTTCCACCAAAACGGGCCTACAGGCCGCGTCCGAACTCCGATTGGGCTGATCTCGGGCTTAAAATCTTCGTATGGAAAATTGTGACAACTTTCGTAACAGCCAGGTCTCCATTGACGTCATCTTCGAGGGTCAAACTGGCAACTTCGTAAAAAGTTCTCAGACAGATTTCAGGAAAGTCCCAATTCGACTCCAACAAGGTTTCCTCTTGTATTCTTGATAATTTCTACACATCAAAGAGTAAAACAAGAACATTGTGCACTTTTGCAACTATTAGTAGGTTAGTCCAAATAAATAATAAACTTAATATAAAACAAGTGCTAAAAGCATAAAAATGGCATGAAACAATCAAAAATTATAGATACGTTTTGGACGTATCAACATCCCCAAGCTTAATTCCTGCTCGTCCTCGAGTAGGTAAATGATAACAAAATAATTTTTGATTGTAAATGCTATGATCAGGTCTTTAACAATTGCATGATGTATGGATAATAAAACTTAGCAATCATGTTTCCTAATGAAAAGTATCAACGAACTAAGAGCTTATAACATGAAATTTATAAACATCAACAAGATTGTAATGACCATAATAAAGCATGATAGAGTGGTATCTCGCTTGCCCTTAATTGTGGAGCAAAACATAAATGCCAAGGCACCTCTGAAGTTCAAGTGAAGACTAGATATAGAGATATCAAAGATAAAAGCATCATGGTTATACCTCAATTAATCGTATTCTGGGACAAGCACATTACACTAAGAACGACAGCTATGCTCTCGAAGAAGTGCTCAAAGAAAGGATGGTGACTCAACATAAAAATAAAAGATTGGCCCTTCGCAGAGGGAAGCAGGGATTAACACGTGCTAGAGCTTTTTGTTTTAAAAACAGAGGTAAAAATGTTTTGAGAGGTGTTTGTTAATTGTCAACGAATGGTAGCGGGTGAGAACAGTATTCTACCTGTCAAACGGACTTTTAAGAGCGGCTCCCATGAAGGACGTTATTTCTACCAGCAAGGCAGATCATCCCTCTTTCTCTTTGGTTTACACACATTCAGGTATTTCACTGTTTGTCATTGCTTACTGATGAATCAGGGCAAAAGTGTGAAGAGAATTAATTGGTTAAAGTTGTAATTAATTGGGACTGGGCACCCCGTTGCCAGCTCTTTTTGCAAGTTATTGGATAAGCGGATGTATATGCCACTAGTCCAGGTGTAAAAGTCCATTTGACAAATAGAATAAAGAATAACCACACTAATTCCTCATGAGCTAGTAAACATTGACACAAAAAGAGAAATATTTTGAAGGTTTTAAAGGTAGCACATGCAAATTTACTTGGAATGGCTTGAAATACCATGCATAGGAATTTTTTGGTGGACTCTTTGGGATAACTTGGTTTTAAGGATTTGGATGCACGAGCAGCATTCCCGCTCAGTACAAGTGAAGGCTAGCAATAGACTGGGAAGCGACAACCACGAGAGCGATAACGGTCATAATCATGCTTGCGACAAAATAAAATTAACGGAGGCATAAAAACGATACTAAAACTCTGAGGCAAAATAGATCATCAAGGCTTAATTGACTTTTATTTTTCAGTCATAACATGTGTGAGCATGTGCCAAGTCGATTCAAGTGAATTATTCAGAGGAGGATACCACAATACCATACCATCTTATGAACAGGACAATGCATGTTGATATCAAAATAACATAATATGCACTATTAGCTAGTTGAGACTAACCATAAGAAAACATAAACTACTAAACAGTATTATTCACACATCATTTTTAAGTTTCAACAAGTAATCCATTAACCAAGTAAACATTGAAAACAGAGGATAAATAAAATATGTGACGATCCACTTATTAATGTAACTGGTGTTTGATGCTAAGATAAATAGATAATAAAATACAGCCGCTTCAAGTTTAGTTAAGTTCCTATGTTGCTCAAAAAACAAAGTTTAAAGGTTTGCAAACCGTGGGGTTATTGATGAAGAGGGATGCGGGGACATCCCCAAGCTTATGACTTTGGTAATTCTTCAATATTCCATAGTTTGGTGTTCCTTCATTCTCTGTGAAAAAACTTCAACACAAAAACTTTCCCATTCTTTTCTGCGGTTAGACATTAGTACAATAGATAATATTTCCCAAGTGCTACTATTAAACCAAATAAAATTTTGTTTTTAAGTTACAGAAAGGTTGCTTAAATGGCCAACTTATAAATGAAAGGTAAGAACCATTAAAAATCAAATGAAAACGAAAAGAGGCCACTCTTGCAACAAAAGTCAGAATCTGTCCAGAAAAACAGCAGCTGGAAAACGCAATTTTTAGGTGCACTTAAACATGCCCGAAATTTTAGCCAATTTTTGTACATGCAGAGGATTAGGTGCTACAACATCAGTAATTTTTCGTGATTTTTAGAGCTTCCAGTAAAATATGAAAAATCGCGCAATAAGCAGTAGATACCGAAAACAGAAAATCACTTTTTACATATGTATCAACTAAGCTAAATGGATAAAACTTGGTACTTTATTTTTGATAAACTAAGAAACCAGAGGCTAAGCAAGACCTAAACATGCTAGCTACAGCAAGGAAAACTCTAAATAAAAATCAAAAGTAAAACCCAAATAAAATTAAAATAAAGAACCAAACAAAGAAGCAAAACAAAAGAAAATATTTTTGTTATTTTGAATTTATAAGTGAAAGTAAAGAAGCAATCGAAACCAAATAAGGAGCCTAATAAAACTAAAGAAGGTAAAACCAAGACATATAAAAGCAATTATAATACAAGTTAAGACAATACATATCATGTGGACGGGTAATATAGAGTATGAACGAGACAACCTCATGTTAGTTGATGAATAGGGGGATGACTCGGGCATCCCCAAGCTTAGATGATTGTATCTTCTTGAATATGTTCTTGGGATGCACCTACACATCCCCAAGCTTGAGCTCTTGCGTCTTCTTATTCATCTCATATCACCATATTGATTAGATCTTATAAGCTACATCCACATAAAACTTCACAAAACTCATTAGTAGGGTTAGTACTCATTAAATAAAATCCACTCATGTTCAAGCATTGACAAGTTTTATAATTTTACTCAACATTAGCCACTGTATATACTAAGGTGTTCATGATTTCCGTTGTCCGTCGAAAAACTAATGAAACTAACAACACCAAGTACAATATTGAATAAACAAAGAAATCTGTCAAAACTGAACAGTCCGTAAAGATGGCATTCAACGAGATAGTTAAGTAGCTCAAATCGAAAAACTTTAGTCTAATGAAAGAAAGATAATAATCTCAGGTTTATGCAAAAAATTTCAAGTCAAAATACTATTCTGAGATTTATCACGATTTTATTTACAGAGAAGCACAAAATCTGTCTAAACAGAACAGTCAGTAAAGATCGAATTTTTCGACCTATCTACGTACCTTAAATCAGAAAAAGTTAGTCTAATGAAAGAAAGCTAATAAGCATCACTTTGCACTCAAGAAATTTCAGATCAAGATCACGTTCTGGTGATTTTAAACATTTAATACGGTGGAGCACAGAAAATCTGTTTCTGGACAGCAAAGTAAAACTATCAACTTTCAATTAACTAAAGACTATAATTAGCATTTTATTTTTATGTACAGAGGTATATACACAATATTTACAATATTTACATGTTTTTAATGAAAAGCTTCCATGGAAAGATTTGTTTTGGTTTCATAGGCATGAACACAAGTGTTCAAGGTCGACCCCCATTTAACCATTACTCATCTTTCCAATCACTTTTCTTTTTGAAAACGTTTTTAGATAACAACTACACCTAATTTTTTTTGTAATTCGCATTCCCTATCCATAGTAAGATAAAGAACAACTTAATACTGAAAATAAAAACTACTTAGAGATAAAGCAAACAAGTGCACACAAGAACATTAACCTACGCTATGGCTCCCCGGCAACGGCGCCAGAAAAGGTCTTGATAACCCACAAGTATAGGGGATCGCGTGTAGCCTTTTCGATAAGTAAGAGTGTCGAACCCAACGAGGAGCTAAAGGTAGGATAAGTATTCTCTCAAGTTCTATCAACCACTGATACAACTCTACGCACACTAAACGTTTGCATTATCTAGAAATAAAACTACGGTAGCAATACGGGTATGAGAGTAGTTTTGCAAGATAATAAATACAAGAAAGTAAATGTTAGTGCTGCAGCAATAAAATACACTAAGTAACCATATACTAACAGTACCATGAGTGTGGAAAAGTGGTGGTAATTGTGGTGGCTTTGTCCAAGATTAATTAGTGAAGGTACTTGGTTCATTGTCTTCGATGCAGTTTTCTATGTGGGAGAGGCTAAATATACATGCACTCCACTACTTGGGATTACAAGTACTATATGATTGGATTGTTAGAAAGCATCCGCAAATACTAACAATGCATTAAGGTTTCCCCAACCATAGCCTTAAGTTCAAGGTCCTCTTACTCCCATACGTGCAACTAATCGGTTCGCGTTCTCAGGTTTCTGTCACTCCGGCAGAACTTCCCCCGCTTCGTTACAAATACTACCAACCCTAGGGTGTTTGATCCATGCGCGCACAATATAATGGACACCAAAGGACAGCACCATATAGACATACAACTCTAATGAACCTCATGCATTCAATTAAGCAATCAAAAGACAAATAAACTACGGAAACATGATGTAAATCATAGGATAAATATTATAGCATCAAACACCATGTTTACATAGGACGGTACAGAGGTTTGTGGGAGGATGAACCACTGAATACAAGGAGGAGATGGTGATGGAGATGGCGGTGAAGACGGCGGAGAGGCAGCGGGCGGCGCAGGGCGGCGGCGGCGCCGGCGGTGCGGGGAACTCCTTTCCCCGCCGCCGGCAAGCTTGGGGAGCGCCGCCCCTTAGCCTCCCTCCTTCATGGCTTCTTGGGAGCCCTCCCCCATGGAGATGGGATCCATGGGGGAGGCAAAAACGTGGCTTTTGGTGGCTGAAATTCGTGGGTGGAGGAGTCCTCCACGAATTAGGTTTCCTCCCTTTATATATCTTCTCGGATTTCCGTCACCCCCTTTTAGGGTTCCACCAAAACGGGCCTACAGGCCGCGTCCGAACTCCGATTGGGCTGATCTCGGGCTTAAAATCTTCGTATGGAAAATTGTGACAACTTTCGTAACAGCCAGGTCTCCATTTGACGTCATCTTCGAGGGTCAAACTGGCAAACTTCGTAAAAAGTTCTCAGACAGATTTCAGGAAAGTCCCAATTCGACTCCAACAAGGTTTCCTCTTGTATTCTTGATAATTTCTACACATCAAAGAGTAAAACAAGAACATTGTGCACTTTTGCAACTATTAGTAGGTTAGTCCAAATAAATAATAAACTTAATATAAAACAAGTGCTAAAAGCATAAAAATGGCATGAAACAATCAAAAATTATAGATACGTTTTGGACGTATCAGTAACATGACTCATATGCTGGTAATGGTGGACAAGTTCACCAAGTGGATCGAGGTGAAGCTAATCAGGAAGTGTGATGGCCACACAGCTGTGTCCTTTTTGACGGACATCATTTTAAGATATGGTTACCCTCATAGCATTATCTCGGATAATGGCACAAACTTTGTTGTCGGGGAGTTTGCTCGGTTTTGCGTGGAAAAGAGAATTCGGTTGGACATAGCCTCGGTGGCACACTGATGCGTGTAAAGCACACGTTCGTCAGGAGACCTCAAGTGTAAGGTTTGATGAGTGTAGCAGCAAGTCTTTCCTCAGTATGAAACCAAGGTTATCAATCCAGTAGGAAGTCGGAGATGTTCTGAAGGTGTCAACGGTGTCAGAAAACTTGCTATGTCGTTGGGGAGGAAGAAGTCCTGACGGTTGACTTGGAACCTGCACACAACACAACCAAACTACTTTCCCAACGAAACAGTGAGGGTGTCAATCTCACCGGCTTGCTGAAAACAAACGATTAGACGTATAGTGTGGAAAATGATGTTTGCTTGCAGAGAATGAAAAAGAACAATGATTGCAGTAGGTTGTATTTCAGATGTAAAAGAATGGACCAGAGTCCACAGTTCACTAGTGGTGTCTCTCCATAATAAGATACTAACATTCTGGGTAAACGAATTACAGCTGGGAAATTGACAAAATAGAGAGGTGCATAACAATGCATATACAAGTCATGATGATCACTATGAGATTTACTTGGGCATTACGACAAAGTACCCAGACCGCTATCCATCATGCATCTGTGCCTAAATAGTCCACCTTCAGGTTAGCATCCGCACCCCTTCCAGTATTAAGTTGCAAGCAACAGACAATTGCATTAAGTATGGTGCATAATGTAAACAACACTAATATCCTTAAACAAAGCATTGCTGTTTTACCCCTAGTAGCAACAGCACATCGACAACCTTAGAACTTTCTGTCACTGTCCCAGATTAAATGGAGGCATGAACCTACTATCTAGCATAAATACTCCCTCTTGGAGTTACAAGCATAAACTTGGCCAGAGCCTACATTAATAACGGAGAGCATGCAAGATCATAAACAACATATATATGATAGATCAATAATCAACTTGACATAGTATTCAATATTCATCGGATCCCAGCAAACACAACATGTAGCATTACAATAAGATGATCTTGATCATGATATGCAGCTCACAAGATCTAAACATGATGGCACAAAAGGAGAAGACAACCATCTAGATACTGCTATGGACCCATAGTCCAAAGATGAACTACTCACACATCACTCCGGAGGCAGGCATGGCGATGTAGAGCCCTCCGGTGATGATTCCCCTCTCCGGCAGGGTGCCGGGAAGAGCTTCAGAAACCCCCCGAGTTAGGGTTGATGGCGGCGGCGGCAGCGGATGTTTTCTGGAAATATGGCTCGTTCTTTTAGGGTTTTCGCCTCGGGGAGAATAAATAGGTGAAGGGGCGATGTCGGTGAGGCACGAGGCCCGCTCCCCATATGGCGGCGCGGTAGGGGGCCCACCCGCGCCATGGGGTGGGGACGGCGCCTCGCTGCCCCCCTTCGTCTCTCCTTCGGACTTCGTGAACGTGCCGGAAAAATAGGAATCTGGCATTTTGTTTCGTCCGATTCCGAGGATATTTGCAGAACAGCTTTTCTGAAACCAAAAACAGCAGAAAACAAGAACTGGCATTGTGGCATCTTGTTAATAGGTTAGTCCCAGAAAATGCATAAAAATGCCATGAAGTGTGAATAAAACATGTAGCAATTGGTATAATATAAGTATGGAACAACAAAAATTATAGATACGTTGGAGACGTATCTAGCATCCCCAAGCTTAGTTCTACTCGTCCTCGAGTAGGTAAAACGATAACAACAAATAATTTCTGAAGTGACATGCTACCAACATAAACTTGATCAAATAATATTGTAAAGCATGTGAGCTGAGATCAAATCATTCAAAGCAAAAGTCTATAATTGATATGCAATAAGAGATAACAAAGCAAGTTAGTTAAACAAGCTAAAAGTTTTCATGAACTATTTCTTTAAAGACATGAAACCGTACAAGGTTCATTAAAGATGTTTTAAGTATCCAATGTAGGAGTTCTATCCTTCAATTCCAAGCATCAAGCAATTTTTCATAACATAGAAGGATTCAGCCAAGTAAATATAAACATGAACGTCATGAATCAACTGTTTCGTAGTCTACTCAACCGGTGACCGCAAGCATTTGGTATTGGCACCAGGATGTTATGGCTAAAAGAACATTAATGGGGGTTTGGAAGGCCAAAGGAAGAAAGTCTCACAAAGCTATAAGTGATCATTAGACAAGAGGAAGTCTTATCATCGAAACTATGTAAGGAGTAGTGATTGCCATGCAACAGATGCACATAGAGCTATATGTGTATGAAAGCTCTCCAATGGAACTTGTGGGGGTGCATCCAACTTGGTTGCTCATGAAGACCTAGAGCACTTTTGAGGAAGCTCATCATTGGAATATACAACCCAAGTTCTATAGTGTAAATTTCCCACATAGTTATACTAGTAAAACATGAAAACTCTCTCACATGGAGTATAGGTGCTAAACATGAGCACAAATGACGACTATGAATACTGCAGGTGCTGAAACATGAGCACAAGTGTGGATAAATGATAGTAATGTTGCCCCCTTTTTCTTTATTCTTTTTTTTTCTTTTTTCTTTTTTCTTTTTTCTCTTTTTTTTTCTTTTTCTGTTTCTCTTTTCGATGGCCTCCATTGCTCTTTTCACTTTTAGGGGAACACTCTAATATGACAACACACTTTTTTGGTACAAATAACTCGTAATGAACAAAACATGATGTATGAAACTGTAAGCCTCTGCCAGTGTAGCAGGATATGCAATGATCTAGCGTAACATGGGTAAACCGCACATCAGCTGTATAGAATCATGCAAAGCAATATATAAATGATAAATGACAACAAGTCATGTAATGT
This sequence comes from Poa pratensis, assembly GCA_947311845.1. Lineage (NCBI taxonomy): Eukaryota > Viridiplantae > Streptophyta > Magnoliopsida > Poales > Poaceae > Poa > Poa pratensis. The sequence goes on along the minus strand of CAMZMU010000097.1, from coordinate 11,276,644 downwards.
AAGATGGAAGTTGCATGGCAATATATCTCGGAACAGCTATGGAAATGCTGTGGTAGGTAGGTATGGTGGCTGTTTTGAGGAAGATGTATGGGCTTATGTGTAGGAGAACAAGAGAAAGTCCTCCCACGGGTTTGGATGTACTAGCGAAGTATGCACAACTCTCAATGTGAGAAGGCAATGCACAGCACCGAAGAGGCTAGCAAATTTGGATGGTGGAAGTGCCAAAAACCGTAGCTTAACATTAGTCAAAAAGAACTCACAAGCTTATTGCAAACAACTAGCAGGTTCAACATTAAGAGCATGATTAAAATTCACTCCAAGAAGGGCCGTTCACGGCGGCACAAGTACCCCGCTAGATCCCTCGGCCTTCAGCACAACTAAGTTATTACGAATTACCTTTAGACATGGAAAGCTATCAAGTCCAACTACACCTTCAACAATTTTAGTAGAGTTTGTAGTATGGTACAAACTTAAAGACAACAATCCACTAATGATTTTAACTTAATTAACCAGCAAGCTTTACCATCTATTACTTATTACCTCAAAACGTTTGGAAGGAATCAGGTTATCAAAGTTCAATGATCTACAAGATTATGCAAGTTATTACTATACCACTACCACATGCAACATTTTCTGAACCAACACATCAACCAAGCAACTCTCCAAGTAATGAAACAAGAGAGTACTACTCCACTAGAATTAACAGCTCTAAAAGAGATGCATGAAAAACAGGAGCTAAAAGCATAGCAGTAGCTAGACAAGAATACTCAAAAGATATAAGTGAAGAATATGAGTATTCACATGAAAAAACGGAGCGTGTCTCTCTCCCACACAAGAATGTTAGGATCCAACTTATTCAGAAAATAAAAACAACAAAGCAAAAATAAAAGCACACAGACGCTCCAAGTAAAATACATAAGATGTGGAAGAATTAAAATATAGTTTCACTAGAGATGACCTGATAAGTTGTTGATGAAGAAGGGGATGCCTTGGGCGTCCCCAAGCTTAGCGCTTGAGTCTTCTTGAATATTGCTGGGATGACCCACGGGGGCATCCCCAAGCTTAGGCTTTTCACTCTTCTTGATCACATCATATCATCCTTCTCACTTGATCCTTAAAAACTTCCGCCACACCAAACTCAAAGTAATTCTCATTTGAGGGTTAGTGCATAATCAAAAATTCACATGTTCTACTGTGACACAATCATTACCAATGCTTCTGGACATTAACTACAGCCACTGATGTTTTATGGAGCAAAGAAATCCAATCAAACATAGTAAAAGAGGCAATGCAAAATAAAAGGCAGAATCTGTCAAAAACAGAACAGTCTGGAAAGATGAATTTTTTCGAGGCACTTAACTTGCTCAGATGCGAAAAATCAAAACTAATGAAAGTTGCGTACATATATAGGATCATGCGTGATTTTGTTCAAAAATTTCGATTTTTCTGGAGTGAGTACAGCTCAAAACGGTGGACAGCAAAAATCTGTCACTGCGCAGAAATCCAAATCTAGCATCAACTTTCAACTAGAGACTTTACTTGGCACAACAATGCAATAAAATAAAGATACAAAGGAGTTGTTACAGAAGTAAACAGCACCTTGAGAAAAACTGAAAATAAAAGATAAAGGGTTGCCTCCCTAAAGCGCTTTCTTTAATGCCTTTTAGCTAGGCTAGAAGATTTTAATGACGCTCTCATAAAAATTAGAGTTGAAAACCAAAGAGAGCGTCAAGAGGAAAATATCAACACATTTAAGTCTAACCCACTTCCCATGAAAAGGAATCTTGTAAGAAAACAAATTATTGAAGCATGAAGCTACTAGTGTATGAAGATAAAACAAGTTCAACTTCAAAACTTTCAACATAAAGGGAGATGTTTTAGTGACTTGAAAACTTTTACCACCATATTTTCCACTCTCATAATAACTTTAAGTAGCATCATGAAAAAACTCAACAATATAACTATCACATAAAGCATTCTTTTCATGATCTATATACACATAATTTTTATTAAGCTCAAAAACAGCGAGGTCATTAAACCCACTTTTGACAATAGTAGTATAATAAATATCATTAGGCAATATAGGACCATCATCAAGTGCACTATCATATATAGCATTAGGGAGCCATTGTTTTATTTCTGAAATTTCCTTTACTTGAGTCAAGGTGTTGCTTACGTAAAATTTATCAAAAGGAGATATTTCAATAGAATCATGACATTCAACAATATAGCACTCTTCCTCCTTAGGCAGGCATGGAGGGTAATCAAATAATGTAAGAGTTAAAGAGTTACTATCATTAGAAGGTAGATCCTCCTTTTGTTCATCACTCTCTTCCTCTTTTTCATCCAATGAGCTTTCAGTTTGAGCAATTTCTTCTTCCATAGGTTCCTGAAAGGAAGCAAGTTGTTCTGGAGAATAAATTTTCTCAAGAAATTCAGTGATATCAGGATTATCATTATAATATTCAAGGCAATAACCTAGTATAGCACAATTCTCAGTTCTACAAGGAGCATCATCATCTTGAATATAACCAGCAATTTCATAGGCACCCTTAAAAACAACAAATTCTTCAATTTGTTCAAGATTATCAAAGTCATATTTTCCTTTAGCATAAGCAGCCAATGTTTCATTATCATTATAATCACATTGAAAAGGGAGGTGTTTATGCCTTCTACAACAAGAAGATTCATTGAAGCAGTAGGATTCATCATAAGTAGAGCACAAGTTTCTAGCAAAACAATTCAATTTATATATTTGTACCCATAAGTGTTTCCCTTTTTGAGACAAGCGGTATTCCTTATAATAATTCTGTTGTTCCTCCGTGAACCCACTTAGACAATAAGATTTTATTTCAAAGAGAGAAGCCATTGATAGCAAATAAATAACTAGACATAATAACAAACCGAAATAAAACTAGATGCAAGTAACTAATTTTTTTGTGTTTTTGATATAAGGAAAGCAAACAAGACAAAGTAAAAACAAAATAAGCAAGACAAAAACAAAGTAAAGAGATTGGAAGTGAGAGACTCCCCTTGCAGAAGCAACTCGACTTCCCCGGCAACGGCACCAGAAAACTGGCTGGCGTCGAAGGGGAGGTAGAGGTCTTCTGACTCAGAAATGTCTTGACTTCCCTGGCAACGGCGCCAGAAAACTTGCTTGATGCATGTAAAGCACACGTTTGTCAGGAGACCTCAAGTGTAAGGTTTGATGAGTGTAGCAGCAATCTTCCCTCAGTATGAAACCAAGGTTATCAATCCAGTAGGAAGTCGGCGATGTTCTGAAGGTGCCAACGGTGTCAGAAAACTTGCTATGTCGTTGGGGAGGAAGAAGTCCTGACGGTTGACTTGGAACCTGCACACAACACAACCAAACTACTTTGCCCCAACGAAACAGTGAGGGTGTCAATCTCACCGGCTTGCTGAAAACAAAGGATTAGATGTATAGTGTGGAAAATGATGTTTGCTTGCAGAGAATGAAAAAGAACAATGATTGCAGTAGGTTGTATTTCAGATGTAAAAGAATGGACCGGGTCCATAGTTCACTAGTGGTGTCTCTCCATAATAAAATACTAACATGCTGGGTAAACGAATTACAGCTGGTCAATTGACAAAATAGAGATGTGCATAACAATGCATATACAAGTCATGATGATCACTATGAGATTTACTTGGGCATTACGACAAAGTACACAGACCGCTATCCAGCATGCATCTGTGACTAAATAGTCCACCTTCAGGTTAGCATCTGCACCCCTTCCAGTATTAAGTTGCAAGCAACAGACAATTGCATTAAGTATGGTGCATAATGTAAAACAACACTAATATCCTTAGACAAAGCATTGCTGTTTTACCCCTAGTAGCAACAGCACATCGACAACCTTAGAACTTTCTGTCACTGTCCCAGATTAAATGGAGGCATGAACCTACTATCTAGCATAAATACTCCCTCTTGGAGTTACAAGCATAAACTTGGCCAGAGCCTACACTAATAACGGAGAGCATACAAGATCATAAACAACATATATATGATAGATCAATAATCAACTTGACATAGTATTCAATATTCATCCGATCCCAGCAAACACAACATGTAGCATTACAATAAGATGATCTTGATCATGATAGGCAGCTCACAAGATCTAAACATGATGGCACAAAAGGAGAAGACAACCATCTAGCTACTGCTATGGACCCATAGTCCAAAGATGAACTACTCACACATCACTGCGGCGGCAGGCATGGCGATGTAGAGCCCTCCGGTGATGATTCCCCTCTCCGGCAGGGTGCCGGGAAGAGCTTCAGAAACCCCCTGAGTTAGGGTTGACGGCGGCGGCGACAGCGGATGTTTTCTGGAAATATGGCTCGGTCTTTTAGGGTTTTCGCCTCGGGGAGAATAATAGGCGATGGGGCGATGTCGGTGGAGGCATGAGTCCCGCTCCCCACATGGCGGCGTGGCAGGGGGCCCACCCGCGCCATGGGGTGGGGACGGCGCCTCGCTGCCCCCCTTCGTCTCTCCTTCGGACTTCGTGAACGTGTCGGAAAAATAGGAATCTGGCATTTTGTGTCGTCCGATTCCGAGGATATTTGCAGAACAGCTTTTCTGAAACCAAAAACAGCAGAAAACAGGAACTGGCACTGTGGCATCTTGTTAATAGGTTAGTCCCAGAAAATGCATAAAAATGCAATGAAGTGTGAATAAAACATGTAGCAATTGGTATAATATAAGCATGGAACATAAGAAATTATAGATATGTTGGAGACGTATCACACACCCAGAGGCAAATGGGCAGGTGGAAAGAGCAAATGCGTTGGTGTTGGCCGGCATCAAAGCCCGGTTGATTGAACCACTGTTGCGAACTCCGGGATGCTGGATAGAGGAGATACCAGCAGTGTTATGTGGTCTAAGGACCACACCGAATCGTTCAACTGGCTATACGCCATTCTTTCTGGTCTATGGAGCAGAAGCGGTCTTGCCGACCGACATGGAGTATGACTCGCCGAGAGTGGCGTTGTACACTGAAACCGAGGCAAAAGAAGCTCGGGAAAATGATGTTGATTTGCTCGAGGAAGCACGAGAACTGACCTTATCTCGGTCAACTATATATCAGCAAAATCTCCGACGCTATCATAGCCGGAAAATCAGCCCTCGGGTATTCCGAGAAGGAGATTTGGTGCTGAGGCTAGTACAGCGCAGTGCAGGCCGACACAAGTTGTCACCTCCATGGGAGGGGCCATTCATTGTGAGCAAGGCTCTGCACAATGATGCATATTATCTTATAGATGCGCATGAACCAAGGAAAAATGTAATGGACAAGTCCGGAGAGGAAACCAAGCGACCATGGAATGTAGCTCTACTCCGTCCCTTTTACTCCTAAGGGAGAAATGTATGTATCTCGGTTTCCTTTGAATGAAATGCCGGCACTCCGAGATGAAACTCGGGGACTGCCTTGTCTATATGCATGTGTTTTATCTCTATTTTGTCTATATTGTTCATATGTCGGATGGTTTTGTGACCTCGTTTCAAAGTCCAACTAATGTATGCTATTTTGTTGCGATCTTGTGACTCGACTGACGAACTCCGAAATGGCAGTCAAGAGCAGAGATTATGGTATATGGTGAACATGAAAATGGACTCGGGGACTCGGTCCTAAAAAGGTCCGACATATGTCGTTTACTAACCCGGTTTTTTATTCCTTTTCTTTGTGTCGGTGACTATGAATCTTACCTCAAAATTTACAAGTGATGTATGCTATAATTTTTGGTCTTGTGACTCGACTGTCGAACGCCGAAATGGTCGACAAGAGCAAAGATTACTAAGTATAGTAAACGGGAAAGTAAACTCGGGGACTTGATCCAAAGTGATCCGGCATTAAGCGTTTTCAATAAGAGTAGCAAAATAAGAGTAGCACGGTGAAATACTTAAGAGTATAATTACATCTGCACCCGGCATTCCGGGGATTTAATAGTTCATTTGATAATAAGCTCAGGCAGCCGCAGTGGAGGAACTGGGTCAGCAGACGCAGTCTCGGCGGCAGGAGAAGCTTCGGTTGTTGGAGCAACCTCGGGTGTCGGAGTGGCTGCCGAGATACCGGTAGTGTCGGAAGCTGCTTCCGGAGGAATGTCAGCTTCTGGCTGCCTGGCAGTGTCGGCTGCTGCCACTAGTACAGAACGACACATCCGATACCCCTCTATGGAAACGGCACGAGTTAGGCGATGGAGAATCGCGCTTTCCGCATGAGAAAACCCGCCCCGCCAGGCAAGCTGGCCCGCGTCCCGCCTTCATAGGCAACGGTCGCGAATTATTAACCGTTGCCGATATGTTGGTAACGGAGTTTCTTTCGACTCCGTGTGCGATATGTTCTTCAATGGCATCGGACATTTGTATACAACCGTTGGCGAGGTTGCGTATATAAAATTCCTTTTTTAGCACTATCTTGGATATTATAAAAGACTGTCGATTCGCCCTTGTTCCTCCGCTCCAGCTTGTTTTTACTCCGCACTCGTGTCCTCCATCGAATGCGTCCTCCTGAGCTCGGTGGCAGTATCGGAGCTTCGGCCTCGATCTCCTCATCAACCTCCTCATCCTCGTCCTCATCATCCTCATCGTCCGAGGCATCTTCTTCATCATCGGAATATGCTGGCCCCGGAACGAAGTGCCGGGTTTGAGCGTAACCAGCCATGAAGGAAGCAGCCTCCTTGCGACGCTCGATCAGCACCGGATCTTCAGTCCATTGCGAATGGGCGCGCAGAGACCTTAGTGCATTGAGATCGATGACCTCATACCAAGATAGCACAAATGTCAGGGCTTGATCAGCTCCGGCGCGAGCTGCAGAGGATCTCCACTCTCGGACCCTGGTCTCGGCCCCTGACAGGCACTTTGACAATTCATCGATGGTAACTGGAGGCTGAGATCCTGGCCATAAGGCTCGGTAAGCTCGGATGCCAGCGTCAAGAAGATCGGTACCAATGGCCTTCAGAGGAGAAATGCGAGCACTCAGGGCCGTCAGGTGATCCTCAATGTCCCAGACCTCCGAGATTGGGCCAGCCTTGGCTCTTTTCTCTCGTGCCTTCTTGGTGGTGTTGGCTGCAGCGATCTGGGAGTGGACGAAGTGTTCTGAAGAGAGGAAAGCTGTTACCGAGTTAAGTCGTGTGTCGGCATATAGCTGGTGTCGGTGGAAATAAAGGGAATGAGGAAAAGGATAGGGGAAACTTACTGTCCATCTCGCGGTTGAGCCGAGTGAGCTCGGACAACCAGCGGCCACTGTTAGCCTTGAGGGCATCCAGTTCTTCCTGTGCCGAGGTAGCGCGAACCTCGGTCTCCTCGAGGATTTGTGTCTTCCTCCCTCTGCATCAGGGCCTTCTCCATTTCGGTCTTCTCGCCCTGGACCCGAGCAAGTTCCTTCTGGAGCCGAGACACTTCGTCTCGTTCCTTCTGGAGGGCAGTGGCGTGCGCGGCGTCCTTATTCTTCAGCGCCTCCTGAAGCTGCTTGTGGGAGCTCTTGAGTTTGTTGTGGTCTACAAACAGCTTCTGGAATACTGCAGTCCGAGCGTTGGTGCACTCCTGAAAAAAGCAAAGGGTTATTATGATTTTTTGAAGATTCATGCCGAGTAAAACTGGACAAGAATCTCGGGGACTGGATGTCGGATTTTTTGAAGATTCATGCCGAGTAAAACTCGACAAGAATCTCGGGGACTGGATGTCGGATTTTTTGAAGATTCATGCCGAGTAAAACTTGACAAGAATCTTGGGGATTGGGTATCGGATTTTTTGAAGTTAATGGTGGAAATTTTGTGAAGATTCGCGCCGAGTGATCTTTACTCGGGCGATCCTCGATCACTCGACCTGAATCTCAGAGACTGGGGATTGTATATGTTTATCATCTATTGCAAAGGAAAGAAAGGTCTAGCTGAGGAAAATTTACCTCGGCAAGCCTGCTGGCTCGAAGGGTCGCAAGTTGCAAGTTGTGCATGGACTGAGCAAGGGCGCTGGGTCCAGCTGGATGTTGGGTGGCCGGATTCGCAGAAGAGACCTCGCCAGTGTCGGCGGCATTCCAGTCCATATGGTACTGCTCCTCCGAGCCCAAGCTATGTCCGCTTCGAGTTCGGAGCTGAGGAAAACCCCAGCTGCCAGTGGAAACTCGGGAGACGGAGGCAGTGAGAGCTTGTGGGCCGGTGTAGTGGTTGGAGTCAGCGCCACTTGTTTCTCCGGGTTGACAAGTTGTTTCCCGGTGGCCACTTGACTCTGTGCCGGCTTGGGCGGTGGAGTAGCTTTCTGAGTTACTAGCTCGGTGGACTTTGTGGTGGGCTTCGGCGGTGGCTGCTGCTTTTGTTGTTGTTGTTGCTGTTGTTGCTGTTGCTGCGGTTGCTTCTGCTGTTGTTGTTGTTGCGGCTGTGGTGGTAGTGGTGCTTGCTGTTGATCCGGTGCCACCGAAGTGTCGGCTCGCTCCATCTCGGAGTCCATGGTGGGAGCACCGGAGCCAACGTCTCGGTCGAGGACCAGGACCTCGGGAGTGCTTTGGCCACCTCCAGGGGTGGCACCAGATGTCGGCGGCGGTGTGCCGGCCGGAGTTGTGCGTGCTGAGGTAGGGCTTGCCCTTGCGGGGCTAGCAACCCTAGTCTCGGGTGACCGAGGCACCGTGGATGCCGGAAGAGGTGAGCGCATCGAGGATGCGCTCTGAGGCACTTGGAGGGCAGCACTGCTGTAACAGCCCCAAGTTTGTGAACTGAAATTTTGTGAATAAAATTTCCACTTTTGCATTTCATTCATGCATCATGGCATTGGTTCACTTGCTCAAGTTGAAATTAATGTTTTGGAAAACCCATTAAAGCAAATGCAACAATTGAGTTCCAACAATGTAAACTTAAACTCAAAGGAGATGTTTGTGACAAACCCAATTCACTTAAACTTTCAACTAAACTTCCATATTTGTCAAGGAAGTTCTAAGAGTTCAAAATTCTAATTGGAGCTGCTTTAAAATTTTCTAAAGGAAAAGGAAATGGAATTCCAGAAAATTGCCATAAGCAACTTCCTATTTTATTTTCCAAGCAAATGAACTCCAAATGACTTCAAACTTATTGGAGGGCTTGCCAACAGTGTAGGGAGGTTGTACAAAAATTGGCATAATTTTTGGAAATGTTTGAATGCCTCAATTAAATCAAATACAGTACTGTTATTTTGTTTTATAACTGAGAAAGGACCTCTTGGTAATTTAGAAAATCCAGCCAGGGGGCTCTCCGCAAAACCGTCTTCGTCTCCTTTCTCTGTAGCGACCGACGGCGAGCTGCAGACGCACCCGCTCGCCGCCGTCGCCGTGCCCACCCCCGTGCTCGTCGCTGTTCACCAGGAGAAGGATAAGAACACCACCGAGGCACTCTCTCTCTCTCCCCCCGATATTTTCTCTGCCCTCTCTCTCTTTTTCTTTCCGCCATGGCAGTGACCTAGCCGAGGTCGCCGCCGCAAATTGCCGTCGCCTGAGAGCCCGCAGAGCAGATCGAACACCGCAGGGAGCTCCGCCGCATAGTCCTCTCCCTCCTCGTCCAAGGAATCAAGAAGGGGAGCCCGGGATCGCCGCCGCATTGCCGTCTTCTTCCTCTCCGGCCGCCGGACGTCGACCAAGCTCGCCACCGCCACAGACCTCCTCCGTCATCGCCGTGAGCACCCACGCTTCGAGGGTGAGCAGAGGAATCTTCTGGACATCTCCGTTTATCCCATTTCGTTCGAGTTTGCCGTAGCCGTCGTAGGCCGTACCACACCGCCGCCGTCGAGCATCGTGGCCGCCGTCTCCGGTGGCCCTTTGGTCGCTGCCTCCGCCAGCGAGTAGCCCACACCCATGCGAGTCCAACGCGAGTAGAGAACGGGTCACGCGCTTGCGCAACCGCCAGATTCGTGCGGCACGCCGCCGGTGATCACCGCGGCCGCGCACGACGTCGCCGTGCACCACCTTTACCTCAAAAGGTCGTGCTCCCCTATACTAGCAAGAAGCTCGAGCTGGCCCAGTGGCTAGCGCGCGCTTGCGCTCGCTCGCGCTCGCGAGTTCGAAACCCGCCGGCGCAACCTTTTCCTTCTTTTTCCACGCTTACTGACAAGCGGGCCCCACCGGTCAGTGGCTCAGCTCCCACCCGCGCGCACAGTCAGCGCCAGCGTGGCATGGGCCCCAGCCGTCTGTGGCTGTGGCTAGCCCAGGCCGTGGTGCAAAACACTGCGGCTACAAATTCTGGAAAAATGAATAAAAGGCAGAAATATGTATAGAATTGTAAAATCAATAACTTTTTGATTACTTGTCCAAAAGTTGCAAATGATATACCAAAATGTTCAGAAGAACACAACCTGTATGTTGATATAACTCACACATCCAAATAAACTAGCTTTATTGATGTTTTATTAAAGTTAAGAAAATGGCAGAAAAGAAATAGATTTTAGAAAATGCATATCTTTTTAGTTATAAATCAGAAAAATGCAAACTTGGTCTCTAAATGACCAGGGGAAGAAACCTTACATTTTTCATGACAATTTCATGTTGAAATAAAAACTGGAAATAAATGTTTCCTGCATTTCAGAAAAAGTGCAGAAATGAGGATGAATTTAGAAAATTCATAACTCTAATAATATTGCTCCAAAAATTAAGTTTAAGCTACCAAAATGTTCAGCAACTAATATACCTCATGTTTCACCTTATCTTCCATCCTGGTTAATTAGTTTTCATGTTGCTAAAATCATTTTGGTAAAATGGCAGCACTAAATCCATTATGAAAAATGCAATAACTTTCTATTGGATAACCAGTAAAATGTGTTCTTTATATCAAAATGCTCAGTATGAAAATGCCATTGCTCTAGCATCATCCCCATGCATGTTTGAGCATGATTTCAGTACTGCATATTTGCAAGAATGGTGAATATCATTAAGTTAAACATGTGGATTATCCCAAATAATGCAGTAAATATAATTGGGACCCCATTTAACTTGTTGGTCATGTTTAATACTTCTATGGTGCATATAAAATGTCATATCATCATGTGCTTGTGCATTGCACTTGTTTTATATGGTGTGGTATTTGATTGTGTTTTTCCGGTGTTCTTATACATCGATAGATCAAGCAGTCGGGGTTTCTCCACAATACCCTGACGACCCGTATTACCAGCCCGTTGAACAAGGCAAGCGTAACCCCCCTCTGAGCATGTCTCCTCCTATGTTTTCCGCAAATATTTTCTCCACTATATTATTGCATGCGGTTCCAAATGTCAATTTGGTTGGATTAGAGTATCCTATAGTTGCATTATGTTTCCGATGCCAATACCTGTTCCCTCCTAATATCCATAGGATTACTTTGTTGGCCTGAGTTAAGTAACTATGTACTGTATATGCTTAGCCATGCTTAGTTAAATGCTTAGTTGTCCGGTGGATATTTCGTTGTTGGAATTGTTGACGGAATGTCCGGATGATGGTGGAGAAATGTGGATACTAATAATAAACATGCTTAAAGGCGGGGATGAGAGGCCACATGGAGTGTGGTGGGTTGTCTCGTTCTCGTCGCCTAAGTGCGAGTTCTCGCCTTCGAACCAAGACCGAGCGTGCTACCATGCGTGGGGCCTATGCATTCGCAGTGCAGGAAGCCTCATAGACTAAATAACTCGGGCGGGGCTAGCCAGGGTCCTCTAGTTCGAGCTTCCATTTGCGTGTGCGTGAAGATGGTGGCAAAGACTGAGATGAGGATGGTGGTGTTAGGAAAATGAGTGGCCGTGGGGCGGGTGTTGGAGGCACTGGCTGTCCTACCGCCACTGATGATCCTGGAAGGTCCTTAACGAGGGAGAAGTCGACACCGCTCCCACCCAGCCGGCTTTCCAAGGAAGAGAGCTAATGCGCAGGCAATGGGCCGGACGGTACGCGTGGCAAACATTGTACACCCCTGCAGGGTAAATCTTTTCGAAAAGCCGTGTCCACGGTTAAGGACGACTTGGTGCCGGATTCAGAGATCATAGAATAACTTGAACAGAATGATTAAAACCTGAGTACTAAAGGTACTACCAAGAATGCAAGGTTGACTTCCTCGAGGGTGATTCGGGGAGGTGCCTTAGTAGACAGGTGTGGTGATGGATGGTGGTTGTTGAAGATGATCAGAAGAAAGAGTTTACTTCTTACCCCCTTTGAAAATATTCTGATTAGTCGATGCCATGGAGTTATGTCTTTTCTAAAGAAAACTAGCTTTATGCAAAACAGCCATACAACCTTTGTAAGCCAATCATCGAGCTAGTAGCTCTAATAATCTTGCAGAGTTCGTCGAACTCAACGTTGTTTATTTGATTTCAGAGGAGGATTCATCGACCTTGAAGGTGGGTTCTTCGTGGAAGTCGACGAGTAGTCTGGGGTTCCCAGGTGGCAGCTTGGGACATCTCGGAACATCTGGCGCTGGGAATGTTTATCTGTAGGCCTCTTAGGCCATAATTTGGATCTTGTTGTTAGAACAACTTAATTTGCTTCCGCTTGTTGTACTGTTGGGTCAGTGACCTCTGGTTGTAATATTTGCTATCTTTCTCTATTATAAGAGTTGAACTATAATGCTTTGAGTCGTAGAGTCTGTAATGTGCCAGTTGTTCCACAAGTCTTGATCTCTATTATGCATTGAGTTGCCTGTGTTAAGGCATCAATCGGGGTGTTGTTGTTGCGTGCCCAGCAACGCCTGCCAAAGGTTTTGGCCGGGGATTGGTAAACCCGTAACCTCCGTTGTATCGCTTAACCGGTGACACACAGCATCACTGTATACTAGTCGGGTCGGGGCGCCACAAGTTGGTATCAGAGCATGACTGCCTGTAGGAAACCCTTCTACTGGTCGATGTTGAGTCTAGTGTTGTGAAAATTATTTATAACCTAAAAATGAGTTGTGAAAACCATCTTAGGATTCTTTTTACTCCTTACCTGGTTACACTCTAATCTTGGAGCCATCTTACCTCTATTTGATTTACCGAGGTGTCTTGGCCGTTGTTTCAAATTAGGGTCACGGGGTTGGGTTCCTATCCGTTCTGTGCTACTTCGTCAGTTGATTTACTTTTAGTAAATCTAACTTTTGAACTTCTCCTGTTACAGATGGTTCGTTCCGGCTTGGTGGTTCGTTTGACTCGCTGCGAGGACACCCGCGGGTTTCCCGCCCTGCTCGCCGCCGCAGTGCACGGCCAGGATTGCCGTTGGTATCCCGAGTACGTGGTGTACCAGGAGTACCTTCCCCACCACCAGGGTCAGTTCTTCTGCGAGTGCCGCCTCCTGGATGATGAAGGAATGCAGCGGAGTACATCTACGGAGGAGTGGGCCTCACCGTGACACAGGCTGTGCATGAGGCTGCACACACCGCCCTTTCCACTTACCGTGGTTACAACCCCTACCTTGCTAGTGATGAGTCAGATTTCCGTCACTTTCCTGCTTCAGCACAGGGTGCAGAGGGTATCTATCACGCTGTTTACTCTGAGGGTGAGGGTGAGGAGGATAGTGCGCACCGCGCACTGATTGAGCTAGTCCGGGCCCTGGACCTCCGTGCCCGTCAGTGGTACACGTACGCGATCGCTTCACGCGAGAGTCACCGGGCCACTATGAGGGATCTGGAGCCGTACTTCCTCAGCGGGACGCTTCCTCGCGCAGCCCTTCGGCCCCGTCCGTTGGTGCTACCTGACGATATGCGCAGCACCCGAGTTGGGGGTACCGTGCCGTCTCCTGGACCCCTCCGTCAGCCTCGGGGTAGCCTCAACCTGCCGCCGTATGGCAATCAGCCTCAGAGTGCCCGCGAGTTCGACACCCCACCCGTTCGCTTCCCGGCGAACTTCTGGGGAGGCTACTAGTTTCTTCTCGCTGAGTATCGAGGAGAGTACCTTGCCTTCCTGCGTGATGTGCAAGCTACTCAGTATCAGTATCTAGTTGTTGCTTTATTTCTAAGGGAACTTTGTCATGTATCAGACTTGGTGACTTGTATCATCCGTACTTCCATTCTGTGTAACGGATACTAAAGCTTGTATGCTGGTACTCTTAAATATCACGTATGGATTGTATTACAGCTGGTGTATGTTGTATGCGTGTTTGGGTCCAAATATGCTGTCGCTAGTTGTTGGATGATACGTGAATGTCATTGAATGTATGGCTGGTATTCCAAATAAGTTACTGCTTCTATCTCAACCATTTTTCGGAGGTAGATACTAATTGTGTCATTGTCAAATCTCCAGAATGGCTCGAGGAGGCCGCGGAGGCCGCGGTGGTCGCGGTAACCACGACGATGATGAGGATGATCTGCCGCCACCACCCTCGATGGCTCAAGTCTTGATGGCCATTGAGGAGAATCGTGGGCGCAATGAGCGCCTGTTGGAGCAGATAGTGCAGCAGAATGCACAGAGGAATGGCTGCAACACTCTCACTGAGTTCCTGCGCTCGCAGCCACCCACCTTCGCTGATGCTAAGGAGCCACTGGAAGCTGATGACTGGCTTCGCGCTTGGAGCGCAAGTTCTCCGCGCTGCATGTCCCAGTGGCTGAGCAAGTCAACTTCGCCACCTACCTTCTGACAGGTGCAGCTGGCTGTTGGTGGGAAAGCCATGTGGCTTTGCTCCCAGCCAACCATGTCTTCACTTGGGCTGATTTCCGCACAGCCTTCCGTGCCGAGTACATTCCCCAGCCGATCATGGATTTGAAGAGGAGGGAGTTCCTGGACTTGCAACAGGGACGTATGGACCTCCGCACTTATGGTGGTCAGTTCAACCATCTCTCTCGTTACGCCCCTCGGGACGTGACCAATGATGCCGACAAGCAGGAGTTGTTCCGCAAGGGGCTTGCGCCGAGACTCCGCTATGAGTTGCTGCCCTTCAGGTTCCAGAACTATCAGGAGTTGTTCAACCAGGCTCTTACTCTTGAGCAGGGAAGGAAGGAGTTCGAGGCTTCCAAGAGGCCCGCACAGGGGGACCACCAGAGTTCCTCGGGTTCTGGGAACAAGAAGCGCAAGGTCTTCGTTCCCTATAGCGCTGTGCCGCGTGCTCCATTCATGCCGAGGGCCGCGGGATACAGGCCACCACCGCCGCGCCCCACTACTCCGACACTTGGGGCGAGCGGAAGTGGGTATCGCCCATCCGGACTTACCTGCTACACCTGTGGCCAGGCGGGCCACTACTCCAGGGAGTGCCCCCAGAAGACCCATATTTCGGGGACACCTGCACGAGCCCCCGCCACTCCAGCTGGCAAGGCTGGCCCTAACGCGCGTGGTCGCCTGAACCACGTCTCTGCAGAAGAAGCTGAAGAGGACCCCGGAGTTCTCATGGGTGAGCTACGAATCAACGGCAATACAGCTACAGTTTTGTTTGACTCTGGAGCATCGCATTCATTCATATCCATAGCTTTTGCAAAAGATCACAACATACCGTTCGAGAAAATGAGCCATCCCTTGGTGATTGCCACTCCTGGTTCCAAATGGCAAACCGATGGGGTTACTCCTGAGGTCCAGATTAATATAGGTTCCTTGTCTTTTCCTTATGCCTTGGTAGCTCTGAAGTCCAAGGGCATTGATGTCATACTGGGCATGAACTGGCTAGCCAAATACCAGGCTAATCTCGACTGTGCCGCCAAGACCATTACTGTGACCGCTCCTTCCGGTGACATTGTGAGTATTGGCCTGCAACTCAAGACCTCCGTCCGCCATCGTACCCAAGTCACCTGAGATCCTTCTTTGCTTTATGGAAGGCGAATCCCCTCCTGAAATACATGAAATACACGTTGTGTGTGACTTCCCGGATGTGTTCCCGGAAGATTTGCCTGGCATGCCCCCTGATCGATGTGTGGAGTTTGTCATAGAGTTGATGCCGGGTACTGCTCCGATTTCCAAGAAACCCTACCGTATGCCGGTGGAAGAGTTGGCTCTGTTGAAGGAGCACATTGATGAGCTGTTAGCGAAGGAGTTCATTCAGCCTAGCAGTTCACCTTGGGGTTGTCCGGTACTCTTTGTCAAGAAGAGGGATTCAACCGTTCCTCGTTTGGTCTCTGATTATAGGCCGTTGAATGCGGTGACAATCAAGAACAAGTATCCTATTCCCCGGATCAATGATCTGTTAGATCAGTTAGCTGGTGCAACAGTGTTCTCCAAGATGGATCTGAGGTCAGGGTACCATCAGATAAAGATCCGAAAGGAGATATCCCAAGACGGCATTCGTTACTCGCTATGGCCTATATGAGTATACTGTCATGTCCTTCGGCCTCACCAATGCTCCAGCTACCTTCATGAGGCTCATGAACTCTGTCTTCATGGATTATCTCGACAAGTTCGTCGTCGTCTACATCGATGACATCCTCGTCTACTCTAAAACCGATGAAGAGCATGATGAACACCTTCGGTTGGTTCTGACACGACTCCGTGAACACCGTCTGTATGCCAAGTTCTCCAAGTGTGAGTTCTGGTTGGATAAACTTGTCTTCCTTGGCCATGTGATATCCGCTAATGGTGTGGAGGTCATTCCCGACAAGATTCAATCTATTCTGGAATGGAAAACTCCAATGTCAGTCAAGGACATCCGTAGTTTTCTCGGATTAGCGGGTTACTACCGCCGATTCATCGAAGGTTTCTCCAGGATAGCCAAGGCGCTCACTGACCTTCTCAAGAAGGGTATAAAGTTCGAGTGGACGGACAAAGCTGAAGAGAGCTTCAAAACACTGAAAGCCAAACTCACGTCTGCTCCTGTGCTCGTCCTGCCGGACACCAGCAAGGACTTCGTCGTCTTCTGTGACGCCTCCCTGCAAGGCTTGGGCTGTGTATTAATGCAAGAGGGCCATGTGGTGGCGTATGCTTCCCGCCAACTTAAGCCGCATGAGCACAATTATCCTACTCATGATCTGGAACTTGCCGCTGTTGTTTATGCTCTGAAGCAGTGGAGACCATACCTGTTTGGTAACCGTTGCGAGATTTTCTCGGATCATAAGAGTCTGAAGTACCTCTTCACCAGCCGGATTTAAATCTCAGGCAAAGGCGTTGGTTGGAGTTAATCACGGACTATAATGTGAGTCTGAACTATCAACCCGGCAAAGCAAACGTCGTGGCTGACGCGCTAAGTCGGAAGTCCTATTGCAACAATCTGATGATTGAAGAGGCTCAGCCTGCTCTTTGTGAGGAGTTCGCCCGTTTGAACCTGGAAATTGTTCCCTCTGGATATCTGGCTAATCTGGAGATCAAGTCTACTCTTGAAGACCAGATAAAAGAAGCTCAAAAGTATGATAAGGGTATCCTGAAAATCAAGGAGAATGTTGCTAGCGGGAAGGCCAAATGCTTCTCTGTCAATGACTCCGGTGTGGTCTATTTTGGTGACCGTCTAGTGGTGCCCAAGAAGCGGAAATTGAGAAAGTTGATCCTCCAAGAAGCTCATGAATCTCCTCTCTCTATTCATCCCGGCAGTACAAAAATGTACCAAGACCTTCGACAACAATTCTGGTGGACTCGAATGAAGCGAGAAATCGCCAAGTATGTTGCTGAGTGCGACACCTGTCGTAGGGTAAAGGCTGAACATCAAAGGCCTGCCGGCACTCTTCGCCCTATTGCAATCCCGGAGTGGAAATGGGATGAAATTGGTATGGATTTCATTACTGGACTGCCGAAGTCTCCTAAGGGAAACGATGCAATTTGGGTAATCATAGATCGACTATCAAAAGTTGCTCACTTCCTCCCTGTCCGTGTGGACATCACAGCTGCCAAGTTGGCAGATCTGTATGCCTCAAGGATCGTCGTACTTCACGGAGTTCCCAAGAAGATAATCTCGGATCGTGGAAGTCTGTTCACCTCCAAGTTTTGGACTAGTTTCCAACAAGCTATGGGAACTCGCCTCAACTTCAGCACCGCGTTCCATCCTCAAACAGATGGACAGACCGAAAGGGTGAACCAAGTTCTGGGACATGCTCAGGGCATGTGTAATCTCCTTTGGCAAAGATTGGGAGAAGTACCTTCCTTTCGCGGAGTTCTCCTACAACAATAGCTATCAAGCTAGTCTGGGTATGGCCCCATTCGAGGTTCTGTATGGAAGAAAATGCCGAACTCCGTTGAATTGGTCCGAGACCGGAGAGAGGGCACTCTTTGGTCCAG